>JASDFA010000016.1:3750000-5000000 GCA_035772735.1 Datura wrightii | reverse complement strand
CCAAAACACGGATGAAGGATTTCCTTGTCTAAAAAGAATTTTTTATACAAAATTCTGGAATAAATTATTACACCAAGATGCTGAGGGAAATATCCCTGCCAAGGAGATTATTAATTCCATTAAGGCCGCTATTGAAAATGGAAGAAAGCAGGCTGAAATTATGAGTGAAATGGAGGAACTAAGTCCTTTCAAGCAAATTTCAAGAAAACTAAAAATGAAGAAGGGGGCAGTCTCCAAATCAGAATTAATTGCTTCATACATGCAAGAAGTAAAGAAGGACTTAGCCAAAAATCTGGGGATGGAATATGAAGACAATATGTCTATTGCCACCTCAAATGAAGAAGACCAAGTTTTGGCGGGAGAATCTCAGAGTGTTAATAGCACAGACGAGATGGACCTGGAAGCACTCCTGCAACAATACAAGCCACATGAGGAATCCTCGTCAGCAAGCAAGAAAAAGGAATAAAGACAAAAGCCACAAAAGTCAGTAATGGACGGACAACTTTAATAAAGTTGTAAAAGCAGACAAGTTAGTGGATAGCTTTAATAAAGCTGTGGGCCCAAATGTCGGGTCAATTATTCAAAAATTATGTAAGCAATGACGCAATTGATTTTGTTTCTTTTGAATGATCCGTCTATATAAGGATCATAGTTTTTTATAGGAGGCAGGCATTAGCCAAACCTGCAAAAAAACTCTCTCTAAGAACTCTCTTGTAAATCTCTCTTTCTTCATAATAAATAAAATTTTGTAAATTATTCTATCTTCGGGGCTGAAGTCCTCTACCAGGTACATACTATTTTATTTTAATTTAATTTTTCTATCTGTTTGGATATTTGTTTAGCCTAAATGAAAGGCTAAACCTTTAAGTTGGACTAAGAACACACTAGAACATGAGTAAACTGGAAATGAATCATTAAGGAAAGTACTGTTCCGGCAGTTTCGAGGTCAGGACTTTAAGGTTGAGTTACTGTAGCTCCGACCGTAACATGACCTGTGCATCTGCACGGATACCCCTGTTCAGCCCGTTTTAGCCGTGTGAAGGCGTTTGCAAGGGCGTTAAGGGGATGGTTTAGGTTATGTTATGGTCTGAGTTATGGCGGCTTGTAAAAGTACCTTGAGGTCGGTAAACGTTCCTTCGGTCCTGCCGAAACGATCCTTGCCTTATGTTGTAAGGCAACATATGGCGCATCGCTTCGGCAGGATCGGAGGAACGTTTACCGACCTCAAGGTACTTTTACAAGCCGCCATAACTCAGACCATAACATAACCTAAACCATCCCCTTAACGCCCTTGCAAACGCCTTCACACGGCTAAAACGGGCTGAACAGGGGTATCCCTGCAGATGCACAGGTCATATTACGGTCGAAGCTACAATAAAAAATTATAATAATATTTTACACTCTATCTAACATGGCCCTCAAAGGTGAAATTTATCCACTTGTTGGCCAAATTTCTTCTTTCTAAATCGAAAGTGTTTGATACATAAATGCAGACGTTCACACTCATTGATTTTGACTAATGGCTTGGACAACTTGTTTATTGTCAACACGATGCACAAACTTCACCTTTTTTTTTGATTAATTTAAATTTACGTTGAAAATTTTATTATAAAAATAAAATATTTTTATAAAAATTAATTTTATATTTAAAATTTTTAAATATCTATTATTTCACCGCAACTCCCATGGTTAGCCAAAATCATCCTTCGAAAAGAAATGCTTTTCTACTGCCTAATATATATATTTTAACGAGAAAATGATAAAAATGTTCGTTATATTTGAGTAAATTTTGGAGGGAACCCACATTTGTTTTTAAAGTTTTTGTTATTATTTATCGATATTTAGAGTATGTTGCGGTTTTTTGAGATGCAACTTTTATTATTTTCGGTTTAATTTTGTGTATAGTACAATTTTTGGGTGGCAACATTTAGGATTTTGATAAAAGTATTTTGATATTTTTAATTGATTTTTTTAAAAAAAATTCTATCTAATCTAACAAACAAAGCTTGTTAAAATATTTTACAGAAACTACAAACAACTCACAATTAATAAATTTAAAAAATTAAAATTATTCAAAAATATATTTAAGCGATTACTTTAAACCTACTTATGGGACCAAACAAATCCCATTTCTCCAACCATTTTCTCATTACCCTTTATGTTACAAATATTGCCTTGTTTAGCTATCAATTACTGTATACCCTACCTAAAGATCAATAATTTCCAACAAAAAAAAATTATTTTATTTAACTTGTAATAATATAGGTAACTAGAGAGGGTTGATAATCATATGATCATTAAAATAGAATAAATTTTACTTAACCCTTTTTAATTTTTCTTGTTTGAAAAACAATACCCCATACTTTTTAAATAGGAAAATACACCTCATTATTCTTAAATCAACGGCTAAAATTTTTTGGATCATAGCATATATTTCTAGAATATCATAAATGATTTTCGAATATGATGTAAATATAATATGTTCTTTTTCAAAATCGAAAGAAGTTTATCAAAAATACCCAATAATATTGTATTAGAATCAATAAATTTCATTCAACTATCTTAATATTTTGAATAAAATAATATTTTTTAATTTGTTGCGCATGAAATAGAAAGTTCATTTAATTTCAAAATTTTGAAATATCATATTACCTATAAATAATTGTATTAACACTTGAAATTGTTGAATAACCTTTTATTTTTTTAAAAAAAATTAGCAGTGAAATATTTAGAATCAATTCAAAGGTGTAATTGAAGAAATACCATATTTACAATAAAGAATGAAATTTTGCATCAAAATAAAGGTTGAAAGATTGGTAAAAAGTTCGCATGCAACCGGTGGTTACGTCGAGCTAATAAGTATATGATATATAAATATGTTTGGCATAATATACAAACAACCCTCAAAACTTGATTTCAACTGATAAGCAAATAATTCAATTTTGAGAGTGCATGTTTAGACATCTCAATTTGATCTCAATTGTCAACTAAATACTCTAACTTATCTCCGCCGTGTCTCGCGGACACCGGACGCTAACATGACACATAAATTTTTGATGTCTAGACGTGCACTCTCAAAATTTAAGTGCTTACTTGACAGTTGAGACCAAATATGAATATTGAGAAAATGAAATATTTTATGTGATTAACTTAACTACCCGTTGAACTAATAAAAACACACACGCAATACATTTTTTTTTTGTAAAATTTGAATTTAAAGTGAATTTTATTAGAAGTTGATGTATTCAATTGGAACAAGACTTGTTCAAATATTCAAATATATAAATAGAATATCCTAATAAATTTAAAAATTTATTTATTTATTAAGCCTATTTACAAATAATTTTTTTATTAATTATGATTATTTAATATAATTATAGCCTTATTAAATTATATTTAAATATAAATATTCAATACAAACAAATATTTACTTGAAAATCCTACCACGTAAAGGTTGCCGCAAGTGTAATTCAGGGAGGACTTCATAAGAAAAAGTGCAGAAACTTTGGGATTGACTGTTGCGTGATCCCAAAAGATATCTAGTATAATACAATAATTTATAACCAAAAAAAGTGACATAAAACAAAAAGTGAAGGTCCCCATTAACAAGGAAATTGCTTAGAAGAATTCCATACCCAAAAAACACAAAACTCCAACCAATTTTTTCTGAAAATTTTTCCATATACATGGAGTGAGTTGTTGTTAAATACTATGTATATGGAGAGAAATTCTTCTACAGCTCAAAAATCCTTCTCCCAATTCATCAGTTTCTTCATTATCAGCCTGCTGAAAATGACCCGTAAGTTCCATCTTTCTCTTCTTTCTTACCACTTATTTTCCCCAACTTCAGTTTCTTGGTTTCTGCAAAGTTTTAATCTTTTTGGTGAACCCATATTATCTTTTACCTTGGGTAGTTTGTAATCTTGTTTAATGATAACCCCTTTGAAGTTTTGCTTATTATTTTCAAAATATGACTGCGTAATTCTGAATATTTTTGTCATTGTTGCTTCTTTTGATCATCGGATGCTTTTTTCTTGATATATACTGCAGTAGAGGATATGGGTAATTTTTTTCCCTTTTGCTTGGTCTATATAGAAATTAAAGTTGAGACCTTGCGATGCTTATTTAGTTCTTTTTTGGGAATTTATCAGATAATGAGTTGACTGACTTCTATTGTAATTTAGTTCATTAAGCTAATGATTATTGGTTATTGGTGGGTGATTATGCGTTTTCCCTGGCTTTGACGCTTTGTTTTTAGAGAATATTTTGTGTTATCGAGAGATGAAATCTTTGCTCATATTGTCCCTTTTTGTTGTTATTTTAAGAGCTCGATCATTACAATTGCTCTGCTGTCCACTTTGCTTCTTAATTTTATATGGCGTAGTTCTTATTGTTTTTTCTTGTTCCTACTCAAACACCTCAAACTTGTAATCTATTCATCTCTTAATAGTGTGTAGTATTTGTTATTATCAGTTCGATATGTGGGCCATCGGCCCACATGATATTGACTCAATTTTGATATTGTGTTGTAACCCTTGTGCTTGAAATCTCTCCGTACTCTTATCTGCTAATGGCGTTATAGATTGGTTACTTATGAGTTATGAAGTGGTTTCCTATTGAAAAGTCTGGGAAGTTTCCAGCTTCCTGTTGTTCTCAGATGCCAAGGTAGTTGATATTGATTTGTCTCCTGTTGCAAGAAAATTTCCCTCGAGGATTTTAAGATGTTAATAACTTTGAAATTACGTCTGTAACCTATACCTTTTGAAGTTTTTTGAGGAAGCTGAATTAAGCTGCATTGGGGTAGCTCAGTGATGTGCTTGGCTGCCTAGATTTATGTCTTTGGAGTTATGCGTCAAAATGTTTAATCATGATGTTTATGCATATCATTGCTTTTGGTAGGCGACACTGCTACTTGGATTAGGACATTGCCTAGTTTTTAAATGATTGCGAAGCCTGATCAGCATATAGTCTCCTAATTGATTCATAGATTGCACCCATGGAGACGATCAGAAGCAAAAGTTGGGTTGGGAACATATACCACAAGTTTGAGGCTGTGTGTCAAGAGGTTGATGAGTTTGTAACTAAGGTATGTAAATGTGATCCATTTTGGCCATTTACTACTTCCAAGCACTTCAGTATATCTTTTTTTGTCTCTGGTTGTTTTGTTTCAATGGAATCTACATGTTACTATGATTTGTTGGAATGTACAAAACTTTCTAACTATGTTACAAGTAGTTTCGGTTTTAATTTGACTTATTTGTTAACTATTAGGACACAGTTAAGTATGTTGAGAACCAGGTGCAAACTGTTGGTGCAAACATGAAAAAGTTATACTCTGGTGTGGTGCAAGATTTTCTTATCCCACTGGACGATCATGTAAAAAGAGAAGCACAAGCTGTCAATGGGAAGCCAAAGCACGCCGTTGGCACTTATACTAGTACAGTGACAGGCACTACACAGAACCCTATCAAAGAGCAATCATGTCTGGATCAGTATGCTAACAATTCCCTTGAAAGCCATAATACTTCAACTTCAACTGAACTTGATGGTGTGGTAGCTCCTGAAGAAGCAGAAATTGATCTTTCTGTAGGAAATGAATGTGCCTCTGCAACTTGTAACAACTTTAGTAAGGTTTTTAAAGAGAATATAGCAAGGAAGGGAGCACTGGTAGATGACGGATCAAATACTTCAGAAGACAGAATTTCATCTGAATCCTGTTCTGACAAAGATTCAAAAGATACCATGTGCTATAGCTTTTCAGATGATGATAAGTGTTTTTCTGATGTATCAAGCTCTCAGATTTTACTACAAGATTATATCATCAAGGAGGAACAACCACTGGCTAAGGGATCAAGTTCATTTCTGGATAATTTGTCTAAATCACAACTCAGAGCCTCTATGAATGAAGAGCTGTTTGATAGTTCTCCTGAAGCTATCAACTGTATTTCTAAAGTACCAAGTAGTCAAATAGTTTTGCAACGGAACATCACTAGGGAGGTGCAACCAGTCGCTGATCAATCAAATTCTTTTGGAGATATGGCTTTATCAAAGTCATTACCATTTTCAATGGAGAAAAGTCATGGAAATTCCATCATGGCTAAGTTACCTCATCCAACTTCACTTTGTGATATGTGGACCTTCCCGGAGGATGCGAGAGGATGCCACAGGTCTTCTGATGCTGCTGAGAGCATTTCCAATGTTTCAACTACTCAGACGAACTTGCAAGACAATATCACCTGTGAGGATCGAGTTGCATCCAATGAATCAAGTTGTGCCAAAGATAAAAGTTTGTCGCAAACCCCAGCATTTGCATCTGATGTACATCCAACTTCACGAAATGATGCAGGATTTGGGGTGTCCATGACCGTGAATAGTTTTTTGGATGATGTTACTTATATTTCTGAAGAGTCAAGTACGTCCTGGGCATTTGAAGACGCTCCAAGCAGATTCCAATCATCTGAACTTGTACTTTCTCGAGTTCTGGAGAATGAAAGCGTGGATGTAGACACTGGAATATCAAACTCTTGTCTGTCAGCAGAATCTTCAAGCCTATCAACTTCCTCAACTGGAAACTGTATGCAGGAAGCAGAGTCTGATTTTAGTATCTCCACTGGCCTCTCATCTTCCTTGTCTACTTCATTAGCGAGTACAAACAATGTTGTTTCTGTCATTCCAGCTCTATCAAGTACTCCATCATTGGCAGATTTCAGTGGTAAGTGGATTACTCTTTCAACCCTCTGGTGTAGTAGTAAAAAATAAACACTTCCCACTTTTCTTCTCTCTGTTTCTACTTTCTTTTTCTTTCAGTTGTATCCACTGCTTCAATATATTTCTCTTTCTGCAGATGTAAATGCCTCCAGTTCTCAGGAGTTGGTTGGAAATGCTGGGTCAGTATTAAATGACCTTGAGTTGTGTCCAAGCCCTCAGTTGAAGGTTCTTATGTGTCCTGCAGAAATAGGTACTATGTGGAAGAACTTTGTTTTTCTTTCTATCCTTTGAAATTCATGTGTTTCTAACAAAGTCGCAATTAAACTATGGCAATGTAGCTGAGATGATGATGCATGTATAAAATTATGAGAATAATGAGAATGAGTGCAAACTCGGATCTCTGCTGCAATACATGCTTATTACATAGTAGTTGATTGCCTGTGTGTGCCGCAGGGATGCTATAACACATCTTTAATTGTAGGTATGCAAACTTGGGGTGTATATGCAGCATGTGATCAAAATAATAGTAAAGAGTACAATTTTCCTTGCTCGCCTTCTCTCCCATATAAAAAAGAAATGAACGAGTAAATTTGAGGGCGAAGGGATCATATTGAATCGAATGTTTTGTCTACTATTTCTTCAGTATTCTGAAATGAATCTCGTTGGATCAACTGTATTGCTTCGACTTTAAACTTATGGAAGAATAAAAGAGTTGCTCTTTTATAAAATTTGCCAGAAGATTCTGGACGATATACCTTCTTTGGAAGATTGTACCAGTTGATCGCTACTTCATTTCTGTTATATCCTCACCAGTTCATAGAACACGTAGTATCAATTGAGATTTACTTTCGAATCTGGCCAAGTCAGCATGAATAGGTTCAGTTTGTTTCACGGAGGTATAAACTATTTCTTTCTTTCTTTGGAAAAATAACGGCGAGGATTGATGCCAATCCATTAGAAGAAACTTGGGGGTTTATAGGTTGAGAGAAAATAACATGGAATTATGCATGGCCATATATGTTGCTTATGTGTTTCTCGAGCCGGGGGTCTTTCAGAAACAACCTCTACCTCTCAGGAGATAGGGGGTAAGGTCTGCATACAATCTACCCTTCCCAGACCCCACCTGTGGGATTACACAGGGTATGTTGTTGTATACGTACTGCTTTCTTCATTTTGATGGCATCCTTCTCAAATCTGAGAATCCATGTTCGTGCTTTTTATCTGATGTTTACTTACTGCTTGATGGTTTTTGCAGCATGTATGAATGATAGCTCCATTGATCTTCCGGGCATGGAAACAATTGATCTAACTGACAACGGAAAGCTCAAGGAAAGCTGTGTCCTCGTTGACAATAAATTACACAATTGCATTTCTTTTAGGCCAAGGAAATATAAGTCGTACAAGGTAGCCTCTCGTAAGCTTGCCTTATACTTGTATCCTGAACTCAATTAACGTTCAACTTTATCTGCTATACTACAGGAATTAATACAGGAGGCATTTGCTTCTAGAAAGAGATTGATAAAGGAATACAAGCAACTGGCTGTTTTGTATGCAGACGTGGATGCTGAAACGAGCCAGCACGCTGAGCTCTCTCAGATACCTTATCTTCCTTCACCATGTTTACACTCAACGGAATCATCCACTTGCAATATCTGTGAACCTGGGTGGGAGCTCCTGTAAATGAGCCTGCCCCATGTTAATAATTTCTGCTGAGAATTCTCTCTTTGTAAAGGTTCCACAAAAACGGTTAGCTGCAAGTGAGCTAATCACTAGCCGTCGTTATTGTGAGATAAATGGTAGCAACTATACCTTCTTTTTCTTCCTTTTCAGGCTTGGCAAGGCTTTTGGAATCAATTTTGCATAAATATCATTCTGTTCAAATGCTATGAGCATTTTCATCTCTTCGTTCACTTGTGACATGGTCTCTGCAGTGACTATATTTTGTTCTCTAACTTTGTCTAACACTTACATATCTGGAGAAATATGGTCAGATGTTATATCATATCATACTAGTAATATATTGGAAGTGCTAAAATGCTTCAGAGTTCCACACAATCTCTTGCCATGATTAATGATTTATTTCCCTTCCTTTGGAAAGTAACCTGTGCAAACCAATTAAGCCTGTTGCTGCATGTAGTCAGTACTGTTTCCCATCTAAGTCTAAAAGGAAAAAGGGTTGTGGTAAGCTGACAGTCCGCATTTTCAAAAGAGATAGAGTCTATTTAACTTGCATGGATTGAGATGCAGTTATTGTTATATTATTATTGTTGTCCTAGACTCCAGCAGTTATAGCAGTGCATCTGGCTACAGCTGGAGAAATCAATGTAACAGTGCTAAATGATAAGTGTATTTTCCTTAGTAAATTAAAATTTTAATATTTAGATACTATACCAAAAATACTAAATTTTATATTTTTCCATGTTATAATAATACTAATTTTTATCTTTTCTAGATTTAAATATGACATTTAAAGTATCTCTAAATCTAGATAACTTTTTACGATGAACAAGTTTAAGAAGAGTGGAAGACATTGAATTGAAGATTTTTCAAGGATGAATTGATGTTCCTATTTAATCAATAATTATTTTTGATTGTCTTGCTTAATTTTTTGAGTCACAATCATTATGTAGAAAATTAAAAATTTAAATCAAATTAATAAACTTACGATTATTGAACAAATCCGAATAGCATAATTTTTGCACTGTTAAAATAATAATTTGTCGAGCATTCGATTAATTCATACCATGAATTTCAAATAAGATTTTTTCCCACACACACGAAGCAATCATTCTTAATCACATATTCCGAATTTTTAAATTCAAACTCCTAAATGCATAATTATCTTCATTAACAAGCGTTTTACTAACATAAATTTTTTAAAAGCAAATTTAAATTTAATCTAATTTTAATATGAATATTAAAAAAAAAAAATCCGAAATCCTCGAAACTCACAATTTTACTTTTTCATAAATGAAAGCTTTTTGTATTGCAAATAGATAGTGCCGTCTCCAAACACACACCACAAATCCGAATTTGTTTTTCCTCCGCCGTAGCGTTTTACCTTTCCCTCCTTTCTTTTGTATATTCCCAATGAGGACTTCCATGTTGAAATCTATCGTCCGCCGGAGCTCCACTTCTGGCGCATCCTATGTCTCCCGCCGTGGATTTGCATCGGAATCCGCACCGGAGAGGAAAGTCGCAGTTTTGGGGGCAGCCGGAGGGATCGGCCAGCCATTATCTCTTCTCATGAAGCTTAACCCTTTAGTATCCAGGCTTTCACTCTATGATATTGCCGGTACTCCCGGTGTCGCTGCTGATGTTAGTCACATCAACACTAGATCTGAGGTTGTTTTCTACTTTCTCTTTCTCTTCCCTTTTATGCTTGGAGTTCTCTATTTTTCATATGCATGGATATTGGCGAAGATTGATAATGAGGACATGGGCATAGTTAATTTGGGACTGAGACGTAGTTGGTAGGTTGATTAGTTTTTCAAATATGGATTTTGATCTCTTGAATATTGGGCTCGGATCTGAATTACGTTAGTCAATTTCACTATGGAGTTCAATTTTGTTGCTCATTTCTAGGCTTTTACTTCATTCCACACTTTACTCGACTATTTGAGTGTATCTTTCCCCTCTATCACATAAATATGCATAGATTCGTGAATGAGTTATGCAAGTACAAGGTTTTCTGCTGGAAACCAGGCGTGTATCAGTAGTGCGGAGTTCAATAGGAAATCATTTTTTCTTGTTAAGAAGAAAAACAAGCACTTATTCTTTGCATCAGTAACCTGTTATATTTTCAAGATGATATGATCCCAATGTTGTTTGATGTGCCGGTAGTTTAACAATTCGAAGCCCATGTATCTAAATAGTGGTTGTGCCAGTTTATGGTTCTCTTCCCTGAAATTCTTATCTGTAAACATATTTGTGGACTTCGCAGGTTGCCGGTTTTGCAGGAGAAGAACAGCTAGGGCAGGCTCTGGAAGGAGCTGATGTAGTTATCATTCCTGCTGGGGTGCCCCGAAAGCCTGGTATGACCCGGGATGACCTGTTCAATATAAATGCGGGTATTGTTAAATCTCTTTGCACGGCCATCGCTAAGTACTGCCCCAATGTGAGTAAGCTTGTGCAATTACGTCTGTATATTGGTTATATAGGAGTTCAGGTGTTCTCAAAAGAGTTACTGATTTCTTCTTCTTTTTTTCTGCTGCGTCATCTGATCAACTTAAAGGCTCTTGTCAATATGATCAGCAACCCTGTGAATTCCACTGTCCCAATTGCTGCTGAGGTGTTTAAGAAGGCTGGAACTTATGATGAAAAGAGGCTCTTTGGAGTTACCACACTTGATGTGGTTAGGGCCAAGACTTTCTATGCTGGAAAAGCTAAAGTAAATGTTGCTGGTATGCTTCGTAGAGTGCCTTCTGGATTTAAATTGGTTTTGTTTCACTTCACATAAAACAATAAGTTCATTCAAACCTGTCTACTTTACTCACTTTTTGCTACCTTGTTCAGAGGTCAATGTCCCAGTAGTTGGTGGTCATGCTGGCATAACTATCCTCCCATTATTTTCTCAAGTAATTTTTCGTGTCCCTTGTTGAATCTTCCTCTTTTTAGTATGTACGCACACATCTTTTTGATGTTGTAAGAGTTCAGTTGAACTCTTTTTAGTATGTATTCTTTAAGTTAATAGGTGAATTTCCCCCTTGTGGCATTACTGAGTTTTGTTTTCATCACTAACTTTTGGATATAGGCCACTCCAAAGGCGAATCTATCAGATGAGGAAATTGAGGCACTCACGAAGCGAACCCAAGATGGTGGCACGGAAGTTGTTGAGGCCAAGGCTGGAAAGGGTTCAGCCACCCTCTCAATGGCGTATGTTTCCACCTCGTGCTTTTGTTGATTTATTTTAGCTTTTGACCTTCTGTAAAGGATTTTTTCTTTCATTGCAAGATTTCGTTGTATTTGGGTATAAATACCTGCTCAAGTTGTGCTGCTGTTCAGAATCAAATAAGGGATGTAGGACTTTAGGATGCTCTGCTAACATGCTATTTTTAGATCCATCAGGTTTTCACGACAATATTATATGGGCATGATGATTCTCCCTCCATAATTTAAACTTGTTTTTGCATGTTCCATCAGATAATCACATGTGAAAATAGCACATGTTGCACTTCATGCAATATAGTACTCTAGAGAACTCGCCCTTTTCAGAAAATTAGTAGAACTGCAGAAGAGATGGAGAAATAAAAAGATCAGAAACTTCTTTGCTATTACTGGCACAAACCGATTAATTGTCGACCTTTACTGTTTGATAAGTTGGGTCTGAGCAGTTAGTTTTTACTTCTGCAGCTATGCTGGCGCTATCTTTGCCGATGCTTGCTTAAAGGGGTTGAATGGGGTCCCTGATGTTGTGGAGTGTTCTTTTGTGCAGTCTAATGTCACCGAGCTTCCCTTCTTTGCATCCAAGGTAATAATCCTTTCCCCATCCTACAAAGACACTCGAGGTCATATTTACTACTATCGGGTCTCCATTGAACTTTCCTTTCTGCTGGATAATTGACATTTTTTCCTTGAACTGTCCGATTCATTTAGTCACTGCCCTCTAGCCATGTATTTAGGTACCAAAATTGCTTAAATGCGAGGTAAAAAAACAATTTTTGTTCTTCAAGTTTGGGTCCTTCAATTGTGGGCATGTGTGGAATGGTGGATAGCTTTTCAACAGGTGTATCTCAATTGTGTTAAGAAGTACTCTGACATCCTAGGTTATTAATTGTTCTGTGTTATCAGCTGACTAATGGGTGCTTCACTTTTACGTACCATATTTGCGATTTGACCTCTTACTTTTTGCTCTTTCAGGTGAGACTCGGGAAAAATGGAGTGGAGGAAGTCCTAGGTTTGGGCGCACTTACAGACTACGAGAAGAAAGGGCTTGAAGCTCTTAAGCCAGAGCTGCTCTCCTCCATTGAGAAGGGAATCAAGTTTGCCAGAGAGAACTAAAAACAAAATTAATTGGTCCAGTTTTCCAGAGTTCAGTTTTGGATCCCCTTTTGGGCAAATGTTGTATCCTTTGCAAGTTTCTTGCAGCCGGAGGCGTAGATTTAGCTCTTTCAATATATACACCAAATATTTCTAAAAAATATGATGATTGGCAATGCATTTTGCCTTAGTGTGGAGGTGTTATTCTCACTTGGATCATTTTCAAATTATGGTTAGAAGCAGACAGCTGATGTGAGACTAAGAATGTTCATGATCAATTACTTTATTTACTTCTTTCAACCTTTTCTGTTATTATACATTTATACTTTTGAATGCGACAGGAGAGTATGCGTTCAGCAGATTTCCAGTATAACTATCTATGCACATAATAAAATGCTTAGTGAATGAAAAAAGAGTTGAACCACAAACAACAGGTCAAGTCCTTATCAAATCCTTGGCCTTTGTCACATGTTTCATTTCTAATATGCCTATTATTGCCTAATAAAATTCGCGTGATACTTCCTTCCTGCATAGTGCAATGTCACCCTACAACTGCACGTCCAGTTGTTGAAAGGGGAACAGAGCCCCAGCTCGTTGAGCAGCAAATATACAACACACGGATGTCTAAACCATTTTTCATATGTATCAACAATGCAAGCATATTAAGATATAGCAGCTATGTTATCAGACGAGAAACAAAACAAGGAATCAGGAACTTCAACCCACATATAAAGGCTAACTTCACAAGTACATAGCAAGCCATATGATAGGGGCTTATAAGAGCTCAAAATAAGCAAAATACAGTAACCCATCATTCATCAATGCTGAAGTTAATAACCTGCCAGATTATGCCAGACAAAGATTGAGAAAATATGTACACCCCCTTACTGTCATTCCTATTTTCATTCCTAATGGTGTTTTCACAATGCAATAAATACTCCCTGAGCAAACAAACAATACGCATCAGCCTATTATGCTCTTTGTACACCCAGGTTACAGCTGCAGGACCTTGCATGATCCTGCAAATTGTTTACAATGAACACTGAAATGGATAAACTTCAGCACCAGAGTTTAACTTAATACACCAAACAGGTGTTAAATATCTCGCAATACCACCATAACCACCTTCTGTGTATAGCTTTGACAAGCTATATAACGAGAAGAATGAAGAGCCAACAGTTCATATTCTCCCAAAATCACTAAGGCAAAGGGCCCAACCTAGGACTTTCTCCCATACTGGAAGTTCTTGAAAGAAACTATCATATGCAAGAGCCACAAGACGTCTTTCAGATGAGTGTTTGAACAGGCGTCGGCTCCAATGCATTCATAATCAAAATTTCCTGCAAAAACCATAAAATAGACAAAGTTACACAACGCTTTCTGATGATAGGAAGAAACACAATGGCAATGTTGAAATAGAAGGCAAAGAATCATAGAATATACAAAGCATCAAACCAATGAAAATAAATCAAGAAATAGTCGATGAAATAACACCATAACAGTTCCTCCACTAACTTCTTTGTTTCATAGAATTACCATGCCCCAGTTTAGTGATAAATTCAAAGGGGAAAAGAAGTTTTCCAAGCAACAACTGTAACAAACCTATCTTCCCCTTTTCTTTCCACTATAAAATGGAGTTCCTAAGTGCATGAAACAACCGAGGAGCCACAATAACAGATTGGATAAGAGGATAGAAAGGAAAGTCAGAGGAGTGTGTTGTTCAAGAGAGGGAACCTGGTGAGTAGAATAGGGTAACTAAGGAAACAGGGTTAGAAAATGGGTGTATCTGCTAATGATCATACAACCTCTTCTTTTTTGGGTTAAATGATATTTCACTTTCTCCAAAACTACTAAAAATATTTTTTTCTGCTTGGGAAAGATCTGCAGTAGAAACACTAGAAGATTAAACATATTTTCTTTCTAATTTCAATAAGCAATGTCCTAATTATATGCTAGGCATCGATAACTAATGAAAATAGTGTAGGTACAGCATCTTCCCTTGTTCTTCTTTCTCTTTTTTGCGTAAGGATGGAGAGAGGTCATCACGGGGCTATACAGATAACAGAAATCCATTCGACTCTTTCTTGCAGATTAAGCTGAACATACTGGAGTTCCAATACCAAACAGTTGTAAATAGAAACAAAAAACAAGATTGGATTTGTTAACGGCCAGCCAGTTGCATGCCTCTCCACTATTCCCCAGGGTACCCGCCACCTCCCACCCACTTAGAACCGAGTAATTCCTGCCAAACAAGGCTTAAGCAGATGGCAAAAATCACTCGGCGCTTTTTGTATCTACTAGGAGTCGAACCATATTCTCACATGATTTTATCCCACTTTATTGACCACTGTGATGCAACTTAGGTGCAATAAAAGACAAGATTTACTACCAAAAAAAGTGTGTAATTCTCATTGACCTTGTAGAATAATAAGGGAATTTTGTTCACATAGCACTCTCTTAATTTCTGTCAGTACAATGAGACTGCCAAAAATAATCCAGCAATTCTACTCTAATTCCCTTTCGTTTGTGGTTGCTAATAGAAAACATACATCCTCACTCTTAATGAGGGCACACATCTATTTATCTATTTCTTGATTAGGATTTATTTATGTACTTTGTATCTGCAGCAAGTCCTAGAAATGTAAATATTGCCAATTTTGAACATTATCAATCAGCTTATTATGGAAGTATCTATGCAGCTCCCTCATATTGACAGTACATTCACCAAGTGATGGAAGCAACAGATAACCTGGTATGGAAATGCCCTCCTTAAATTGGCATCTGCATGGTGGGGTTCTGGATGTCAGAAAAGGCCCAAAAAGTGAATGTACCACCACGGAAAACAAACAGAACCTTAGAACTAAGAGTATTTATGTAATAAAAAGTATGATTTGCTGATCACTTAAAGTATATTAGAACAAGGCGTCCTTCCTTTATTTCTTTTTTTGGGATAACTAACACCAGGCTTTTTAACATAATAAAACGGGAAACAGTAGCTTAAAAATGGAAGAGGAGTAAAAACCCAAAACAAAATATAAAGACCTGTTTTTTTTCCTATTCCGCTTTGTTAAAATTCCCTTATTTTTCTTAATCAAAAGACACAAGTTTGAGTGGTTTCCAAGTGACAAATGTTGCCATCTGGTTAAATAATCATATTGCTAAATGACGACGGTTGGTAATTCAACTTATGAATTTGTTATTAAGAAAGCAGGTGAGTAATGGTTTTTTACGTGTATCAGCAATTTGCTTGTTTTGGCTGTTTTTCTCTCAGTAATTTTCATGTGTATGGTCATTAGATTTAAATGCAATGGTCCAACTGGTGACCATATTAGACATGCAAGCAGTGGTGTTGCTTAACTTGTTCAAACTAGGCTGGTATTTTTCAGAGTCTGATCTAGCTTGAGCATCCATGAAAATGGAGTCCAAGTTGAAACTCCTAATTATCCCCTTACTTGCGTGTGTTAATCATCAGTTATATCTTATATGAGCCCATAAGGAATGATGTTTCTAACTTTCAGCTTCACTCACTACAGGGATGTCCGAAACCAGAAAAGCAAATGTGTAATTGTACAATCTGACAAGAATCTTTCCACTCGTCATGAAAATTTGTCCCATTACACTCACGGATATAACATTAATTCCATATCTATCAGATACGGAAACTGCCCTACCCTAGCTATTTTACGATTCTCATGCACTTGTAAGCTCCATTGCCAAGCTACTCCCCATCAAAACTAATCTATGGTGACTACTGACTAATGATAGTCCCTCCTTTCAATAAAAAGTTTCTAAGACTGCCTACACCAAAACAAATCTCATGCTCCAGATTCCAACGAAAATTTTCCATCAAGACAAATGGTTATTTGTTCTGTTCATCCCATATGCTATTTAGCATAACACCATAAGTGAACTTAAACATAATAATAGTCCTCAACAATATTTCCAGAAATAGTTAGAACTAGTATCACAGACACCACCAAACCAATGCTAAAGAGCATTTGCCTAATCATGCCATGTCACCAAACATCAACCTTACAAATGCATCAATCAAGAAGACTTAACAGAGGCACAGAATCCAAACTTCACTTTTCAAATAAATATGAGAAAATAAAAACAAAAATCTTGTATGGAAATAAATAAGTTCAGAATCATCAGAAAGGGGAAGGAGAAGGGGGAAGAGAACCTCCCACACAACCATAGGAAGATACAAGCACTAGCTAAATCAGTCTTACTCACATTAAGAGCTTATCATGTCCTCGGCGAACGCGCGGCCTCTGATCCAGATGCTGAAGAACTATCACTATCAGAATCTGCAGATAGTATAGCAAATTAAATTAAAGATGCTCCGAAGAACTTGCTGAAAATCAGTTAAACAATGAACAATCATTATGCATGTAGCGTTGAGACTTGCAGGAGAGTATAATTACCGCTAGAGGATGAGCCTGAATCACTGCTGGAACTACTAGAGCTGCTAGACCTACTTGCACTATCCGCCGGTCTTCCACCTTCTATAAGGGTAGCAGGAGTTGCATCCTTTTCACCTACTCATACATGACAGCAAGAACAATGAGTATTTTTCACCAAATGCATGAATCTTGAAACCTATCCAAGACAACAATTCATCCTGTGACACTTACCAATTCCATTTTCTTGCAGTGCATCAGCAACCACTGACGTAGGGTTCTACAATGTAATTTTCACACATTAAGCATCTCAACCAGACAAACACACAATGACTAGTAGCGGGGGTGGGGGTTTAAAGAGAAGGATACATTAGAGAACAAAGCTCACCACAATTCGAGCAGCCTGAGCAGCTCCTTCCCTGGCTCGACGAGCAAGTTCAGCTTTTCTCTTGTACTTGCTAAAACTCTTTTTGAAATTTGTTACAAATCTATCAAGCTCCCAGAGTGTTTCTGCATCAACACTATCTATATCTACTTCAATCTCATCGTTGTCTTGACTAAGTGCCGAGTTCCTCTTCTTAATTATCTGAACAATTGCATCAAGCTTGTCTGGAGGTAAATTCTGAAGATTTGTGCTAAGTTTCTGCTTTTCCTCATATGTCATGTCTCTCTTATTGGGATCTTTTGCCTTAGGTTTCTTGGGAATTGGTGTCCTAGCAACTTGAACAATATGTGAAGTCTTCATCTTGGGACCAACCGGCCTAGTCATTGACTCAGATCTATCCAAAGTCTGCAGTTGACGGGCATGTGGAGCAAGAGAACGAGAAGCCACTGGGGTGTGGATAAAGGAAGGAGCATAAGAGGTCCTTCTTGAGGTGGGAGTGGGAGCACCACCATCATGATACGTTTGGTACCTCCAATCCGAATTGTACTCAGCCTCTATAACTGCCCATCTCTCTTCGAAAATCTCTGAGAGATGTTCGGCCATAACATGAACATCTTGCCCTCTAGGGTTATAAGTCATGGCATTACGAAAGACAAGTCGTACGTCTTCGGCAAATTCCCTCGGAGACTTGTACCAATTCTGAGATAATCTAGTCTTAATGGTGCCCAAATCCATAGGATGCTTAATGATGTCATGATAATCATGCAGCCCAAGAGCTTTCGCATTCACCGGCTCATTAAACACCCAACCATGCTTGTGTTTCATTAACCTCTGAAGCAAGCTGCTACAACTCCTAAACACCTGAAGTCTATGCTTATCAAACCCAAACCCGAACCCATTCTCTGGATCGGCACTATGCTTCCTCCCAGAGCCATTAGGCTTCAGTCTTTTATTGCTTTCAGGAGGCAGTCTATCCTTACCAAGGAGGAACTCGGAATTCCTGTAATACTGATTAGCCTTTGGGGTCCTTTTCTCCTTCCCCACAAAGTTACTAGAACCATTACTGTTTTCCACAATTAGAAAACTAGGTCGCTGGAATAGTCTTGATCCAATGTGCACCTCTGAATTCATTTGCGCTAATGACCTATCCTTGATCACACCATTATCCACATACTGTGGTTGGCTGTAAGAGCTAATTGAACCAACAGGGACAGTAGTAATACTACCAGCATTAATGCTAACACTACCAGCATTAATATTACCACCACTTATACTAGTCCTATATGTTGCCAGCTGAAGCTGTTTAGCTTCGAGCTCCTTTACCAAGCTCCTAACCTGATCAAGCTCACTCTCTAGGCTCATACTAAGCTCTCTAATCTCATCCCTGGACCTCACTCCAGTTAAATTAATCCTAACTCTTTCTTGAATTCTTGAAATAACTGGCTTAACAAACCCATTTCCTGCTTCAAGATTGTCATTTTGTGGTTCATCTCTATGATTCTGCATTGTGGGCTGGATTCCGCTACTGCCTTCTGGGACTTCTCCAACACCAGGCACCACCATTTCGCCAGTGACGTTGCCGCTGCCACCGTCACTACCACCTTCAGGTGCATCTCTACCACTTGAACCCTCCGCCGGTTCCCGCATTTCCTCACCTTTATGCTCCACCAGTTGTCCAGCACCGCCACCTGTAGGTTCATCTCTGCCACATGAATCTTCCGTCAATTCCCGCACTTTCTCACCTTTATGCTCCACCAGTTGTCCAGCACCGCCACCTGTAGGTTCATCTCTGCCACATGAATCTTCCGTCAATTCCCGCACTTCCCCACTATTACTCACTGCTACTTGCTCACTGCCTGTGCCGTCTTTAAGAGCCGAAGAATCCCGAAATTGAATTACTGCCTCCTTCTCCTCATGCTGGTGCGGTCTTTGCTGCTCTGGCGATTTTGCTTTCTCGGCGTCGTTCAGGGTGTGGAAAGACGGCTGTGGCACATCATCATTCTCGTTCCTCTCCCTCCCGCTGTTGGTGGTAACCTCCGGTGCGGCTGCGGTTGATAAGACGGTGGCGGTGGTGGCCGGAGTATCGTCATTGTTAGGATTCTCTAGGGTTCTGCGGCGCTTGCGGGTATAGACTTTGCAGTTATCGCCCCAACGTAACTTATCTCTGGAACTCAAATTGTTTCCATCTGAATCCATACATGTAATCTCAACACAAAACCTCGCTCAAGGAGGAGGGATGAAAAAAACTATGCCCTAACCCTAAAACAGCCGAAATCCGAAGCACAACACAACACAACACAACACCCTAGGATTGAAAAATTCCAAACTTCCCCCCTAAAACCCCATGGATTGATATGAAAACTGGAAACCTAGCTCCATCGGAATCAACAAAGCTTCGATTTTTCAGGGCAATCGAAGACGTTCGGAACTAGGGTTTTTCCGAAAAGAAAGAGAAAAACAAAAATTACGAAAAGTTCAGAAAATAAGAAAAAATAAAATTTAATATTTTTTTAGGATTTGTGAATTTGGGGGTGAGATTGGTGAGGTTTTATATTATTTTTTTTCGAGGGAAAAAGAGGCGGAGCTACTGAGAGAGATCCGAACTCTACTCACCTACTTTTCTTTTTAAGTACTCCTTCCAAAAAGACAATGTAGAATTAATTACTACTCTCAATTATATTTCGAGTTCGAATTTTACCGTACATAAAGTTATTTTTATTAGAAAGTATTTATTACGTAATGAGTTTAAAATTGTTATAGGTATATATTCGAAGTTAATTGAGTTTCAATATTTATACAAGACGCCGAAAATCATGCGACAAGTTCAAGAAAAAAATAGTGGCAAATCAAAATCGACTTTGCTGCAAAATGGTTTCTAAAGCTTCCTTTTTGTTCATAATTTAATTTTGATTGGGCGTCAAAATCTTCTATAATTACTAATTGCACAAACATTTCTTCAAGTATTTATTTCCTTGCATTCATGTAAGGCAACTTTCGATGGTTGGCTATTAACTTTTGGTAGGTCATACTTAATGGATGCTTTTGCTCATATTTTTTAAGTAATAATTAATACTCTTCGACGTATATTGTAATTGAATAGTGGATGAGTTATCATGTATCCCGCTGTAGTCTTTCGACACATTCTCAAAATAAGTTCTTCACAGTTTTTCAACGTCAATAGAATTACAATAAATCAAAATTGTCACGACCAAGTTTCTAAGAGTTGATGGCAATTTAAAAGGATAACCTCGCGCAAATATTCTGATATACTGCTATCTGATTCTAATAACCCTCTTCTTCTTTTTTTGCAGTTTCTTTAAAGGTTCCACACTATCTTTCGTTGAGTGTGAGTTAAATCTTCAAATGAATGTAGTTCTCTAACATGATTTAATAATACCGCTCATAAAATCTTTCCCCTCTCAAAGATTAGCTACGAGCATGCGATATTTAATCATTATCGATAAAGAAGTTAAATTAAGCAGCATCATAAAAATGTAAATTAATACTCTGTACGCATATAAATGAGTCTGTTTATATGAAGTCAGCTATCTATTTTGATGTGTTTTCCTAAAAAGGAAAAAGAAATAGTTGAAGTAAACAAAAAAGGAGTGTTATATACTAAATTAATAGACTAATTAATGTGTAATAAACTAGCAAATTTCGAAATACCTAATGTTATCACTATCACAAATTGTAAATATATATGTACCTACTAGTACATTTGTAATATCTTAGTTGGTTTTTAATGAAATTTCTCTTTAACCCCCCCCCCCCCCCCCCCCCAAAAAAAAAAAAACCAGAAATAGTTGATCTTATATGTTTAAGCATTTAACTTGATATTATATACAAATTTAGAAGTGAAAATTTATAAATGAAAAAATAGTATAGATGTAGCATAAATTCAAGAGAAAAATATGTCTAGCCTAATTATATTAAAATTAAGAGTTATGGTCACAAGAAAGAAAAACTTTGAAAGAGAATATTGTTTCTTAAAAAAAAATCGTAAATATATTGTTTTCTATTTATTTCATGATATAACTATAAGCATATATTTGTTTCGGGTATTATATCTTGATAGATATATCTTTTAATATCGCAAAAGACTATTATTGATTTGATGTTTTTAAAGTTCTTTAACATTTTTTCTTCAGTTATAGTTAAATCTGTCATAAAGTCAAAGTTTACGACCAAATCTATATATTTTAAATTGAGAACTATAATAGTGAAATTTATTTATAGTGCAAGCAGTATGATCTTTTGCACAAGTGTGATATGATTTGACTTACTCTTTTTTAGCAACAAATATCTCTCTACTTTTGGTTTGGCTTTTCCCCATAACCGATTTAACTTTTAATAAAGTGCATACCACGCGTGCTTATCAAAAAAGACTTTTGTATCGGTGAGCTTTACAGACTCATTCAAAGGAATAAAATCATGTGAGAAATGTCAACACATGAAGTCGTCGCAAGGGATGACTTTTGTGTTGTTAGTAAACACAACTTTCAAAACTTTTATTCACCAATAAAAAGTTTTATTTCGCATTATATATCTTGGGATTTATAATGTAATAACTTTGATTTGATTTAATAGATTTCTTTCCTGTTTCAACGTGAACATGAAAAAGAGTTGATTGTGTTTTTGTTCCATATACCAAGACCAACAACTAATAGAGTCAATGAAGAAGGTGGTGTGACAACTAATGAATATAATATAAGATTAAGACAGTACTACCTCTTCATCAACAAATATAGTTGCAAACAAATACTCTCACCATTAACTTTTACGACTTTATTAAGCTTCTTTGAATGACTAAAACTTTAATCGCCAATTCTACTATAGATTGCTTAACTTACCAATAGGTATGTATTGTTTTCTCAAATCTTCTTCGGTTCCCATTATGATTTATCCCCCGATAGATCTGAGGTAGATCAAGAAATATTGACTATCTAATTTATATCGTAAAGATGCTTTAATTTTACTATGTAGTTGTAACACAAGAATGATTTACACACTATTAATATTTTTGATTTGATTGGCAAGCGATTCAGCTGATAATATATAGCCTATATTAGTTAGGGGTCGTTCAGTAGGAAACATAAGAAAAAAATAATGCGTGCATTAACTTTATGTATTATTAATACCTTGTTTGGTATAGTTTTTCAACCTATGTAAGCATTAGTTATATAATATAATGCTATGTATAACTAATACATGAAAACTATATTATTAGCAATTGCGAGAGTTTTTAATGCATGGATTAGCATGGTTAAAGACATAATTGTCTCTCAAAACATTTTCCGTATCTTTTTCATCGTATTTGTGGAGGGTATTTTTATACACAAAAAAAATATTACTTTATAAAATTATGCAATACCTGTTATTTCTAATATATCAAATTAAATAATATATAAAAAATAATCTCAGTATAATTAATACCAACACTATCAATATAAACATTATTAAAATAATAGTTTAATACACGATCTTTTAATAGTTTAAAATAAATAAATACACAAGGGTTAAATAGTTACCCATTTTGCGATGCCTTAATCCAAATATATTGTTAAAAAAATTATAACAACAAACCCTAAATCTTAAGTTCTGAATTTTGAATTCTAAATTCCGAATTGTAAACTTTGAACTCTAAATTCTGAATGCTAAATCTTAAATTTTGAATCTATTTAGACTTTGTAAAAAATTAATAATAAATGAAATAATCATACAAAATTACAAGTGTTACAAATTAAATAATAGATAACTTGATGTATTGACTATAAAATTATTTCTATATAATCTATATGTTTAAACTTTTGAAATCGAAAAGGAATGAACATCTTTAACTCACTAATACTAATATAAATTTATAATACTTAAACCATCCCATCATAAACATTTAGAAACTACAGTGCATAAGAAATTATTACTAATATAGTATCAATTAGGTGTTGTAGAAAATTCTTACATTAGGGTGTGCTTTGGAAGGAAATATTTTTTTTTAACTTTTGGGATTCGATTGATTGGATAAAAATTTTAAAAGGTATTTTTTTAAAAAAATGACTTTGTAAATAATATTCACAAATTGTCTCTTCTCCACCTTCATGACTCCCCAACTCACCCCTTCCCCACTCACACCATCCATCACCTGCCATCAACCCCACCTCATCCTTATAATTTTATCTTAGAATACAAATATTTTTAAAATAATTTTTGCTTGTATACTGAATATATATATATATATATATAATCACATAATTTTTAAAAAAACACACCATAAAGGTCAATTGATATATACCTGGTGAGTTTATATGATGAGGGTTAGGCATATTTTTCATGTCCATTTATATAAGATGTTTAATCAGCAGAAATTAATATAAATTTATCAGTAGTGCCAAATTAGTAAATGAAGAAAAAGAAAAATTTGACCACATCTACAAAGCCATAAATTGGTGTAAGTTATTTTATAGTAATAATTATTTTTATGGCATTTATTTAGTATTTAGTAGAATTTCATTAAATCACATACTCAATTATTAATTTTTAATTTAACTGTGATTCATCAAACATTTAAAAAATTTAGCAGTTGATCAAGTAGTAGGTATCTTTTCGTAATTTAACTTTTAGCTATGAATTTTTCATTTTTAAAATGGTAATTTTAGAATTCGCATATTGAGCGTGTATTTATATCAATGAATAGTTTTTCTTTTTAATTTATACAAATAATATATTAAAAATTTATATTTGAGCTATATAATAAAAGTTTAAGCTTATGAAATTGATGAATGTTAGATCCTATATTGCTTACTCAGTAAGAGAAGAAATTTTGTTTGTAAAAGTTTCCATCATCTTTTCAATATATTCAACTTAAACCTAATTCCAGTTTTATTTTAATTTCATCCTTTGATCAGTCTCACAAAGTTATCATGCTTTCTTTTTCTCTTTCAGTAAACCCACTAAATCCAAAATTAAAAAAAATAATAAGGTTTAGTAGGTCGGAAGGATGTTTATCCGAATTCTTTTGGTAAAAAATTATATTGTATATATGAGGCTTTTTAAAATTTTTTATGTACATATATAAATTTTGAATTCGTTAAATACAAGACTAAAGGTTGGATTAGTGGTTTAGGGGGTTCAAAATTTATTTTGAGGTTCTAAATTTTTTTTTTCTTGATTAGATAATTGAGGTTCTAAATTCAATTCTTAAGTATTACATTTTTATTTTTCGAACCTTCTCATTGAAATTCTATTGTTTGAGTTATGAGAACAAGATATCTGCATCTCAACCTAGATATTTATTTATTCTTTTTTATACTTTACTTTTCAACTGTAATTTTATGATATTTTCACCAACACCAATCACCTCCATGATCATCACAATTGACATAGTAATCGATTATCACAATCGCCGCTTCTAACCACCACCACTATCACTATTGCTAACCACTTCCAACCATTTCAACCATCACCAACTGCCATTAACGTACCCCCACCACCGTCGCCACTGCCTGTCATCATTGCCACCGTCCTAACTACCATCAGCCAACTACTACTGACCACCACCTTACAACCTAATAGCATATGGAATATAATATTTTAATTATTTTATTTAAATTTTATATTTATTAATATTTTGATAACAATAAATTATAAATATTTAGATATTGAAAAAATCAAATAATTTATCATGTCTTACTTTTCAATATTAGTCTTATTTTTTCAAACATGGTGTTTATAGTGATAAAAAGAAAAAAATTGTACACGTTCGAGCGTGCCTCCAATATAACGATCCAAATTCGAACTTAATCCGAAGAATAATTCAGTGCTTAATACAAATGATTCCCTAAACCGATTACTTATATTTTCGTCAATACTGCTATAACTTATTTTTAAAAAAAATTAAAAAAAAAAAGTAAAAATTTAAATGTGTGACATTTTTACCTATAATTGTCATCATTTTCTCGTTACTATGTACTTCATATAAACAAAAATTAATGTTAAACATATAGTTGATCTATGTTATAGTACTGTGCATTTATGTTTGCATAATTGCAAACACTAATTATAGTTAATTAAAGTGAAGAAAACAATTAGTGAACATATCCGGCATCTAACTTTCTGGGAACTACATGTGATGAGAGAGTGAGAGTATTATCTTGTAGAGATATAGGACCAGATAGATAGGGATGTCGCTCGGCCCATGATAATACAGGCCTAGAATTGACAATAAGGCCCAAATCAACAGGGTTCATTCACAAGAATGTCAATATTTTGGAGTAATTTTTAATATTTGTTCTTCGGCACTTTAAGTAATAAGAACATGGATGAAAATAACTCTAATATTAAAAATAAAAAAATAAAAGAAAGACACAAGTTATGCCTTACATGAAAAATAAAATTCTCAGTGCAAAGAAAAATTGCAAGACAAAAAAAGAAAAAATCGCAAGACATAACATATTTATACTAACTTATGCTGATAGAGGTTAAGTTCTCTAAACCTTCATCGGACAAGGTAAAAGATTTTTTACACTTTTACCTTGCGAATGAGATACTACACACTTATGCACCACAAGGCAAACATTCTGTAAACTTTTTATTAGGTCATAGTTAAGGATACGCTGGACCACAAATTTTTATTAAATGAGAAGTAAGGACAAAAATTAAAGACCACTAATTTAAAAAGTAAAAATCAAAGACCACCCAAAATAGAAATAATCCATGTAAAAACTCGTAACTATAACAATAACCAGGTCATGTAAAAGTCCATTTAGGCCTATCACGTGTACCTTTCAAGGATAAGACTCATGGACACATCTGCTCCTGTTACTCGAGGGTGGATGTAATTCAGTTCGAATGAAGTAAAAAGAAGTTGACAATGAGAATTTTGAATAGTCAAAAAAGAGACGTACGACCAAGATTGGTCAGTTCAATATAGTTTGCCAGAAAAGTATACCATATATATGGTCAAATATGTTTTTCTTTAATATATACATATGTTAAATCTTAAATAATCTTAGTGAAATTTTCGCCGCCAATAAGAATCAATTTTTTTTATCAAATGTCATTATTTCTTTCATAACACCTGTTGGTAATTCCTTCAGTGTTACATAATATATAGCTAAAGCCTCAGTGAAATCCATCAAAATCATATCAAGTTTATTGAACAGACTGTTATTGCATATAATTGGAACAAGAAGCCAACATGAGAGGGGAATGGCAGGTACCATACAACAAAATATAGTGATCCGATAAAAATAGCGCGATAACTTGTTATAACAGATTAAATCTTACTCATAATTGCAATAAAAGTACACAATAAACACGTACACACAACAATATATCTTAATCAATTTAGGTGCGTTACACAATTTTATTAATTCTTCTTGTATCGTCTCATGACATTATAGGTGATTGCGAATGATGTTGAGCATCTGGTCCTTTTGGAGCCACCCTCATGGTTCCTGCATAGTCCAACATTGCCCTTCTTCTTCTTTTGTAATACTCCAACGTTGATTCATCGTAACCAAATTCGCGTAAACTTAGACGACGAGGCCTAACAATTGGCCTTTCTATGGCCTCACAACATCCCAAATTAGTAATCGACGCAACAATCAATGTACATAGTAACACTAGCACAAGTTTTATTTTGATGCTAAATGTAGACATAATAGAGGACTCTTGTATGAATGTTGCAACAAAATCTGAGAATAAAATCAAGAAAAAAAGGAAGAGGGATGAGTAACAAATGTAAGTGAGTGAGTCCCTTTTATACACTAACCAAAACCAAACCAAATAAAAAAATAAAAAAATGGATAATGAATTTAGAGTCAATGAATTGAGCAAAGGACAATAAGTGAGACAAAACAAGTGGGAAGAAGATGATGGGACAAGGTTGTTTTTGCTGTCCAAATTCTACCATAACACTGCCAATTCAAAGAAGTTAAAGACTAGTATTTTGCCTTGTTTTTCCAAGGTAAAGAAATGTTCTTGCATTATAAGATCATCAGAGTACATAATCCAAATATAGTGAAATCTTAATTTAAGCTAGGCTAATACCCTCTCCGTTTACTTTTACTTGTTCATAATAAATTTTGCATGCTTTTTATAAAATAATAAATGAAATAATTTTAGTATAATACTCGTATTGATTGGCATATAATCTCCATGAACTTGAGAGATGAGTAGTTAAGGTTAAGGGCATTCACTTTTACTTGTTCAGAATAAATTTTACGCACCGTTTTAGAAAATAATCAATGGAATATGTATTTTACCATAATACTCGTATTGATTAGTGTATAGTCTTAATAAACTTGGGGAATGAGGAGTTAATGTAAAGAATTGAATAAGAAAATAAAAATAAAATTCTCTTGATATGTTAAAATGAAGAGTGAAGGATCAAAAACACATCTAAATTATCATGGTTAAAGTTTCATATATGAATCATCAGGTATATTAATTTCCTATCTGAACTATCACCAAATGTTTATTGAAACATATCTCAACTATCTGTTGTTCCTTTTTCCTAACTGAATGGTTGCACGATGGTGCTATTTTAGGTAGGAAAGGGGAACAACTAATAATTTGAGGTATGTTTTGATGAATATTTGGTGATAGTTTAGAGTAGAAAAAGTGAACACCTGAACTATATCAGATAGAAAATTCAGAAAAACATGATACTTCAAATATGTTTTTGACCATTAACTTTAAAATGAAAACTTTTTCTTAATATAACGGATAAATAAAACTTAGTTGTTTCATTATGTATCTATGTGATACTAATTCATATATAACTAATTTTATATTATAAATTTCTATATTATTAATTTCTGCCTAACTTGTTTTCAAACCGGACAACCCCTAAGTAATTAAGTATGTTGGTGCATACTGTTTTCTTGATCAATATTTACTCATTCATTTAAAAGTGAAGGGTGAAAAACATATTTAAAGTATCATAATTTTTTTTATTTTTTTTATCCGAAATTTCGAGTGTTTATCTTTTCTATATAACTATCCTCAAATATATATTAAAACACATCTTAATTATCAATTGCTTACTTTTTCTATCTAAAATATCATCATCATTCGGGTAGGAAAAAGGAACAACTAATAATTTAGATATGTTTCAATAAACATTTAATGATAGTTTAATTAGAAACTCACACACTTAATTAAATATAAAATTCGAAAAATCATAATACATAAGACCAGAAGTCTCAAGGATGTTTTGTAGAGCCCCCTGTCCTCACGTCCACTCCCAAGGATCCCCCCGACATACCCTTTTTTTAGAGCGTATAAGGGGAAAAGAGCTCTTGCATCGTTAGCCGCTTTTCAGCATTTCCTGCCTGAGTTGTTGACCATCACCTGACCTCACGCGGGGCATATGCGTGTTTAATCATTTACTCTTCATTTAACTACTGTTATTGCAGACACAATTTTTAGTTAATAATCTAGTCATCTTTTATTTATTTTTTCTCTTCAATGTGTGTAATTTTAAAGAAGATTAGACAAGAAAAAAGATGGACGACAAGCACAGCATTATATCCAGACATAAAAAAACATTTTATCCCCATCATGTCTATTTCTTCAATTGATTAATTGTCTAATTCATTTGAATTTTTATTCTTTTTGTCTACTTATTTTTAGTACTACCATATGTCACTACTATTATTTTATACACTTGTTCAACTTGTCAATGTCTATGTGTCATGCCCTCAATTAACCATTTTTTGGGCACACATTATATTTTATTCTTTGGGTGTGGCACGACCTAGGTACACAAAGTTAGAGATACATGAACATGCAAAAAAAATGAAAAAGAACTCTTTTTTTTTTTTTTATGGAAGTCAAATAGTAATTGATTACAAATTACGTGTGGTGAAGAAAATTTTCTTTATGTATAAAGGCAAAAAAGATAAGGAAGATGACACTATATGGATTAAGTTGAAATTCTTTTGCATTATCATCATCAAACAATAAATTCAAACATTAACTATCAGTTCAGATTCAGAATTTAAAATTTTATAAATTCTAAACATTTTTAGTATACGTTTAACTTCTAACTCATTATGTTATTGGATTAACAACTTATTATCGGTATATATTTAATAAATTTCGCAATATATATAAAATCTAAGATAAAATTATTAAATTTCGTCAAAAAACTCGTGTTTCAGCTCTTGTGGATAAGTAGTGGAAATTCAAAATGTTGGCTAATTGTGCCGTTCTAATAATGGAAAGTCTACGTAATAAAGAAATGTCATTGGTTTATTTATTCATACTATATGAAAATTAGGGCACTGAAATAGTGATAAAACCAATTTAAATTAAAAAAAGTTGTTGGCATATTGGATTTGATAACCTAGCTAAGATGTCAGTTCCAAATAGACTCTCCTGTGCGTTATCCATAACCAAAAGTTAATTATTTATTTTTCTAATAACAGTGGTGTCTTATCAATTTTGATATATCTTTGACTATTTCACAGGATATATGGTATTTTTTTATCGGTACAGCTATCAAGCAACTCGATTCTTTAAAACTTAGATAGATACGAGGGTTTTTCTATATTTATTATTACATCGGAGGTAGGAGACAGGAAAAGAGCAAAGGGATTATAAGGTGTAGGATCAAACCCATGGATGGAGCCATCTTAGGTAAACAATGGTCCGATGCACACCCTGCATTGGAAAATAATGTGATGTACAAAGGTTAAATATTAGCTATTATGAGTGTATTTTTAATTTTTCACACTTTTAAAATAATTGAGTAGAATACAATTTCTGGCTCTGTCACTGATCAAACCCTCACCAATAAAGGTGAAAGTTCAGATATCCAATCTACTGAACTACTAAGAGACTAAAATTCATAAATAACCATTTTTCAACTTCTATAACCGAAAAATAGCAAATATCTTGAATTTTTAACCGTGCAATTTGAACTTCAAAACAATAACTATTTTTCAAAGACGAATCTAGAAATTGGTTAACGAGCTATATTTCAATTAGTTTACGTGAGGATTCTAACCATGATGTAGTTAAGTTATTAATGTTTTAAAGATTCTAAAAATAATGGGATGAAGTTTTAATATTAACATTCTCTTTTTCTTTTTTAGGGTTAGGTATATTGAATAATCAAGAATCTATCAGCAATTTAAGTCAGTCTGCAAGTAAACTTATATCTGTATTTGGAAGTTTGAAGTAAAGATGTTCGAAACTACTTCCTTATTATTTTATTCTTCGAGTGTAATAGTATTTGTAAATTTATTTATTTTTTGTGTCAATTTTTATATTAATTTTTTTGTTACTGTCTTTTCACTAGTATTCGTATTATGACTTTTTTATTACTGTATTCCCTTCTTTTACCTATTTTGTTTAGTAGCAGAGAGACATGATTTTACTAAAGCAGTTCAAAATATGAATAAACCAAGGGAGTTCAACATCAACTATATATATATAATTAAATTATATATAAACACTGTAATTTTCTACCGAATAGGTTCGAATCCTCTGCCTATCTAGCTCCATTCCTGTGTACAAACAGTTTCTACACAAGATAAGAGTAAGATTTACATGCGCATCGTTTTATCTAAATTTCACTTATAGAATAACGTTAGGATTAATATTATTATTATTGTTGTAGTAAAAATGTCAAGAATTGCACTTGAATGTCTTACCTATAATAGGTCATATTTATGATTAACCAAAATTTAACTTTATAGTATTAGATTGCCTCGATGAGATTTTGTATAGCCTTATATCCCTGATAATACTAAGTGTCGCGCCCTATTTTTCTCGCGGAAAGCGGGATTCCACACGTGACAATTCTTTAGGATTATTAAATTGAAGAGAGTTGTCACCTAACGATTTGAGGTGCGTTAGGGCACCATACAAACCTAAGGGTCTGTTATACTAGCCTAGGTCACCAGAATCGGGTAAGGGTTCAAATTACCTCGAAAGGAAGGTATTAGGCACCTTTCGAGGTCCACAATTATGGGTCTCTTCCGGATTCGTTATTATGTGGGGAATTACTAAGCGAGCAAATAAGGTTTATGAATTATTAAGTCTAAAAATAGCTAAGTGATTAAACATGCAAATTTATATTATTAAAAATAAATACACTTAATTCAAAAATATTTGTTCAAGCATTGAAGAAGTAAAGACGTACCTGTTCGCTTCCAATAAAATATTTAAAGTAATTGATTAATACTAATAAGTAAGGAAAACTAAAAGAATTAAATGGTAATGGACAAAAGAATTATTTCCAAATAGAATACTAAAATAAATAATAAATTAGCAATTTATAAAGTTAAAGTTAAGAGAGTGGGATCAGGATATGACAAGGCTAAAAACAGGATGCGATGTTACTCCCATCTATTCTATCTTTTGGTATGATCAACCCTTTTAAACGTCCTAAGACGAGACGAAAAAAATTCTAAAAAATATATAAGAATAATGAATAAAATATTTAAGTATTTTAAAAGTCTTGTATAGTTAAGTTACAAATATATTTTAATTTTTAGATTGTCTGAAGCATGTTGACAGTTTAACATAATAGTAAAAGTTATCAAGTATTTAAAAATTTTAAAAGGGTGACATATAAAATTTATGAAGGACAAGAGTAATTGGTTGCTTTATTTTTTTTATAAAGCTATATTGCGCTTCATACAAGAAGTCAGCAATAGCCTGTCTGTTTCATCATTTTCGAAAACGTACTTGACCCCTTTGGGGTGGCGATTCCACTTGAGCTCTACTTCGCGTATTGACCCCTACACTCATTGTGGTTGGACTCCATGTGATGCCATTCCATTATGAAGTACATGTAAATAATATTCACAGGGGTGAGAATATGTCTGTTCTTAAAATTTAACTAATAAAATAAAAAAATTAAAATAATAAAGTAATAAAGTAATAATGATTCTCAATCAAAGTAAACGCACAGAGAGTAAAGGATTTAAAAAAAAAAAGAAGAAGAGTTTTTCAAGTTATTTTCTTTCACTTGACAATGATATTTAAAATAAATTTGTATCTAACTGGCTTCATGACAAAATGAATTAATTAGGTCTTGAAAGTAATTTTCGACCCAAGTTGCACGGCCAAGTTAAATTGAAACCCTGCAGCCCTTGACCATTAAAATTGTAAGATATATTCAATTAATTTATACATGAACATCCAAGTATTTCAAATTAAAAAAAAAAAAATGAAAGTCAAACAGTTGAGAGAAAAGATAATAATACTATGTATGTCAATTATGCTCTAAGACTTTCACGTCAATTTCAAAACTCAGACCGAAAAATTAATTAAATCTTAAATTAATATTTTACCATTGAATGCTGAAATTCTAGATATAATTAAATCCTATTTGCAATAACTCTAAATTCAAACTATGGTGTTTCTTGTAGTTCAACTTCCGCAACTGAATTTACACAAATCAATCCCGCGAATCATAACCCGCCTACGTTTCCTAACTAAATTATTCAAACTTATCTCAATTCTACTAAAGAAAAAAATAGTGATCATAGCCGCTGGAATAAAATGTAATCCAGTAAGTAAACATTAATAACTAACCAGAATAACAAGACAATATTGTCAAGAAGTTATATATATGAATCTAAAAAGAAATAACATGAAGAAGAATTAAAGGACGGGACCTTAAAGAGCTTTAGTCATTATAACTTTTTATTCCAAGCTAGTTCCACTAATACTGGAGCTATGAATGACTTGTCATGGAAAATCAATCGAACTAAACTCTTTGAAACACATACAGATTCGCCATCCTTTTAGATCCCAACTGAACAATGGGAAAGACAATATTTTTGGGTTGTGTCCAAAATATTGGTGAGACCATCTAGTTTAATAATGGTATTCTTGACTATATTCTAATTGGGTTTTTTGGTGGAAACTTGAAGGTAAAGTTATGGGCCTTTTATGGCGACAGACCGTAGTTACGAAAGCTGATTTTTTTTGTTTTTTGATGAATGTCTAGTAAAGAATGTGAAGTATTCCATGGCTATCAAGAGGATTTTTTTTGTGTGTGCATGAGTTGTTGACACCCAATTTTGACCTCCCGATACCTTATTTAGGCTGCTATTTTACTAGTAAATATTTTAAATATTTCCATAGTCACAAATTATTTTTTTAATTATTATTTACGTAGCTATGTTATCATTTTAATATTACGTTAAATGTCATTATTATTCTTGTTACATTCACATATACAAACTTTTCTTTATGTATTATTATTATTACCACCTCATTCTTCACTTGTAGAATTATTTATTTATTTATTTTTACTTACTTACATTTATTCACTATTTTTTATAAACACTAGAGCAAAAATTTTAAAGTTATTATTCTTTTTATCCTAAATATCGCTAAATTATATTTTGATAATAAAATGCAATAGTTAATTTTATAGTCTTTCGATTACTAAGTAATTTAATAGTTACTAGTGTTGTATATTTTTGGTAGAAAATTATTTAGACCCAAATAGCATATTGAACACAAAGTTTATTGAAATTTTATCAAATCTTTTTATATTTGAAAAACTATCACTCACTATCTTTCCCTTAATGAAAGAATATTATTTTCCTTAAAAAATCACTTTCAAAATATTTTTTTCCTTCTTCACTCCCTCATCTAACGCTTTTCTTTTTGTATTTTAGACAGAGATTACTGTTTAATAATGGAAGATTTCTTTTCTCTTTGATCACTCCTCATAAATCTGTTTTTTTTCTTCTTCTTGGTACTTAGAGATAGGCTATGGCAGCCACAGCTCTTTCCTCATGAAGGAAGAGATTTATCTCATTTTTCAACACCCGAAAATGACTCATATCAAGAAAATATACACTTTGTTGACTATGAATACATTCAGTCATTTTATATTCCTTCTTCTCCATTAATTTTACCATATGAAACCAATTCGATGTCCAACCATGTAAGGTGTAACAGCCTAGGTCGCCGCTTGTAGATATTGTCCGCTTTGGGCAGCTAGTCCCTCACGGTTTTAAAACGCGTCTACAATGTAGAGGTATCCAAGCACTTATAAAGCACTCTTCGTTCCCCTCCACCACCGATGTGGGATTTGCCTGAGGCAGGCCTCACACTCATCCTCCCCCCCTCCCCCCCCCCCCCCCCGCCCTTTGGCGCATGCTTTACTAATTTCGGACTGAGTACGATATGGCAACGCAAACCAGATTTACTAAACTCACTCAATACTCAACATTCAACTCCGAGAACTCAAATATGGAGTTTATGTCACACCCCGCCTTGGGGGGTATGACTGGCACCTGGTGCCCTACTAGGACCTGACCTGCTGGAGTGTTAAGCCTGGGCACATCTGGTGCCTGGCTGGCTCTAACTCATATTTCTGGAAACAAAGGGCTATATAACGACTGTAAATACAGCCCCCGGCCCGTTGGCCTATAGCCCTCTGTACCTGTACTAGCAGCTGACCAGAAATATACTAATTCAGAGGAACCTATGCGGGCCGACAAGGCCACCATGCTGTCTAGTTATCTGCAACTCAATCATAACGCATGAAAAGAACTACTTGACCGGCAAGGTCACCACTACTGGCAAACTATGGCCCCACACGGCCATCATAAAAGGAAGAAAGAGTAAAGGCAACTATACAACTGCACGGCCCCACACGACCGGCTCATCTGACCACAGGGAATATGGCGGACTTGGCCATTTTTTTTTGACTCAAACTTGACTATTATTAGGCATTCATCACTAGCCGGTCTGTTACCCCTACTTCGGGTAGACTAGCAGTCTTACTTTCTTTACTGACGTGTTATCATAAGGGTCTGCACAACTTACGTAATCATGAGGGCTCTTTATACTTCCTAATACTTACTAGAATCAATCAGCCCATCTTTACTTACTGCTTGATCTGGCAACCCCATATCAAGTCTTATGCCCCTTTACTATACTGGCATCAAAATCAGGAGGTAGAGATAGCCCTTTTCTTAGTGTAGCAAATAAAAACATTCAACTGTACCAAATTCAAAAGGATGTATTTGGGATTCCTGCATTTTCCCTCTCCTTTTTTTTATACCTACCCGGTGGTCTGACCTTATCTGTAATCATAATCAGATCTCATATAGCTATAAATGAATCAACTCATATATACATTATATTTCTGACTTCCTATTCTGACGTTATCAACATATACTGGGAATAATGTCAATAACAGTATCACGCTGGGAGGTCTCTGATACCTCTTCCTACTGTTGTAATTATCATGTAACTCACTGATGCTCTCTTCCGTTGCTATTTCTGATCTTCTTCCTGTGATAGGGTAATCCTGATCTGTCTTTGTATCTGTAACCAAAGAATATGGTGAGTTCTCAGGGACTCAACCCTATATTGTACCGCTCTAAAGCACGACTGACTGAGAAAGAAGGGTAACTATCATATCATGCCTCGCAGCCTCCTGCCTATAGTATGTGGTACACAACACATCCACAGACAAGACTCTACTTAGCACGGCTTGCAGACTCCCTGGGATACGACCTGCTCTGATATCAAGTTTGTCACACCCCGCCTTGGGGGGTATGACTGGCACCTGGTACCCTACTAGGACTTGACCTGCTGGAGTGTTAAGCCTGGGCACATCTGGTGCCTGGCTGGCTCTAACTCATATTTCTGGAAACAAAGGGCTATATAACGGCTGTATATACAGCCCCCGGCCTGTTGGCCTATAGCCCTTTGTACCTGTACTAGCAGCTGACTAGAAACATACTAATTCAGAGGAACCTATGCGGGCCGACAAGGCCACCATGCTGTCTAGTTATCTGCAACTCAATCATAACGCATGAAAAGAACTACTTGACCGGCAAGGTCACCACTACTGGCAAACTATGGCCCCACACGGCCATCATAAAAGGAAGAAAGAGTAAAGGCAACTATACAACTGCACGGCCCCACACGACCGGCTCATCTGACCACAGGGAATATATACAGACTGCAAGCCTCTAGGAATGGTAATAGAACTGATCGGGACAGGGCCCCGACCTACCCGTACTATATAACAAAAGAACTGAAGTACACCTCTGGAATTCAGTCTCCGGATGACAAGAGCTGAATACTCGATCGCTGACAGGAATAACGTAGTGTCACCTGCTCGTCTATAAGTACCTGCAGGCAAGTAATGCAGCGCCCCACCGGGAGTCAGTACCGCTGGTACTGAGTATGTAAAGCAATAACTGAAGCAAAATCTGAATACAGTAATATAACTGAAGAAACTGAAGTAGAGAGAATAGACTAACTGTCTGATAATATAAATCATACCTTCTCTCAATCTTTACTGGGAAGGATAAGAGTCATACCTGGAAACGTATCGTGCTACTGCTGATCTACTTGTATCTAACATAACATGGCATAACATGAAATAACATAACATAGCACACACAAACCTTACCCGGCCCCCATAAGCCGGGAGGTACAATCAACACAGAATCTATGCCCCTACCCCGGTCATCCCATCTCCTATAGTGGCTGTAAGCATCCTGCCGGTCCCTGGGTATGCACTTGGGCTCGCTGAGCCCCTGACTATAACTGTATCTGAGTCCGAAGGACTCTAAATCAACACCCCGGGCGTACCCGCTTGACGGGGGTGTATAAGGGCCGACCAAGGCACAATATGGGGAAACTGGCATCCCATCTTCGTTCCTTTGCTGGATGGCATATCACTCCGTAGAGCGACGTATCCTCGTCCTCTGACGGACGAGTCGATACAGCTATTAACCCTGGGCGGTCAGGGATGCTAGGTAATCCAACCCCAATCAATACAATGGTCTCAACTAATCATGTTGTCTGTGTATCTCATAAGCTAAGATTAACAGGTGCAGGGTATCGTATAAATCACATACTGAGCTAATAATAGTAATTTGTAAGTGTCTGATACATACTGTGACAGGTAAGTATAAATATAAATATAGCCTCCTGTCAAACTGTACTGGGATAAAAGTTATACGAGGAGGTGTTTTTACTGAAAACTATACTGTTTACTAAGTTTCTGTGTTAACATAATTTCCTATTTCTGATATGCTTTCTAAACCATATATAGTTACTATTCTATATCTGAAATGCTTTACTGATACTGTACTACCCTGCGGGGTTTCAGCTAAACCCAACAATATCTTAACGTGGCATAATACATCACATACTGAATATACTGGGCAACCTTAACCACTTACGCCTGAATCTATATCGTACGGATATGTATCGTACACGTTACAACCCAAAACTTCTCATATTGCACCAATATTCAAAATAACACGATAATCGCTTTCTAAACATGCTACTGGTCTGTAAATTACTATACTGCTTCGAGGTTACTCAACTTGCCGAGGAAACTTAACTTTACATACCTTATCTCTGAGCTATTTGTCTGTCGGGCGAAACTCGGCCGGTACTTCAACTGTTTTCTCCCAACTGCATTCATAAACATATCAATTAACATAAAATACAACTTTATTTCAAAAGGCAACGTCACTTTCGATATAGTTTATAGCTTAAACTTAGGCTTATCGAAAGACGGCCAGAAACTCGCTATTTTTCAGCAGCCTAGAAGGAAGAAATATTCACTTCACAGCTAGGAACACATAGACACTGATTTAGAGCAATTCCACTTACCTTGGCTCGGTGGCTCGACGATTCGTCGGCCGTATTTTACGAAACTGAATCCGTAGGAATGCTCTCTGCTGCTAAATACTTCGGTATCTGGGATTAATTTGAGTTTGGGCAGCGTTTGGCAGCGTAATCGGACGGAAATTAATTAATTTCCTTCGTCCCTCTCTACTCTCTACGTTTTCTGGAAATTTTTATAAGTTTCTATCATTTAAAACCGAAGTGGGGCTTTATATACTTGGGCCTGGACAAGGCCAACGTGTCACGGAGCCAACGCGGAGGCTCCTCCTCTGTGACACACTGCCATCGCGGAGGGGCTCTGCCTCGGCTCCTTCCGCGATGGTTCGACAGGCTTCTCGTCCGATCATTTCCCGGGCCTTTCTCCAACACGTATGGCCTTCAAAATATGCTTAACCAACGTGGGAATAGGTCATCTAAGTGCCGGGAATTCTACGGGGTGTAACAGTTTACTATGATTTATACGGCTAAAGCTGCTAACTTGCCGAAGAAACTACTTCACATACCTTAACCTCGAGTTACTCGACTGTCGGACGAGGCTCAGTCAGTACTCCAGCTATTTCTCTCAACTGCATTCATATATACTTCAATTAGTACTAAATATAACCTTATTCTGAAGAACAACATCACTTTCGATAAAATTGTAGCCTAAACTTAGGCTTATCGAAAGACGGTCGAAAACTTGCTATTTTTCATAAGTCCAGAAGGGAGAAGTATTTTAAAATAGGCAGGCTAGCTGATGAAGTGAATACTTCCGTCCTTTCTAAATTTTATATGTCACCTCTTTAAAAGTCTCAAAGACTTGACAACTTTAAATATTATGCTACATCATCGATATACTTTCATGCAATCTAAAAATTAAAATATATATGTACCTTAGCTATACACGCCTTTTGAAATACTTAAATATTTTATTCATTACTCTTATATATTTTTTTAGATTTTTTTTTTCGTCTCGTCTTAAGACGTTTAAAAGGGTTGATCATACCAAAAAATAGAATCGATGGGAGTAACATCGCATTGGACCCGTTTTTAGCCTTGTCACACCTTTATCCCACTCTCTTAACTTTAACTTTATAAATTGCTAATTTATTATTTATTTTAGTATTCTATTTGAAAATAATTCTTTTGTCCATTACCCTTTAATTCTTTTAGTTTTCCTTACTTATTCGTATTAATCAATTAATTTAAATATTTTATTGGAAGTGAACAGGTACGTCTTCTCTTCTTTAATGCTTAAACAAATATTTTTGAATTAAATGTATTTATTTTTAATAATATAAATTTGCATGTTTAATCACTTAGCTGTTTTTATGCTTAATAATTCATTAACCTTATTTGCTCGCTTAGTAATTCTCCACATAATAATGAATCCGGAAGGAACCCACATTTGTGGACCTCGAAAGACTAACACATTCCTTTCGAGGTGACTTGAACCCTACCCGACTTTGGTGACCTAGGCTAGTATAACAGATCCTTAGGTTAGTACGGTGCCCTAACGCACCTCAAATCGTTAGGTGACGACTCTTTTTCTTTAAAGAACCCTTAGGAGTTGTCACATGTCCAATTCCGCTTTCCGCGAGGAAAATGGGGCGCGACATGAGTCATGGCTGCCCCCCCCCCCCCCCCCCCTTTTTTTTTTTAGGTCTGTTAAAAAAATATAAAGAAAAAAAGAAATAAAAAAAAGGAACGTTGAGGAGGGGGAGTTAAAAAAGGAAAAAAATCATTTTGAGGGTGATATTTGGACAAATTAATATTTTTTTTAAAGGAAAGGAATAGATTTTGGCTGATTTTGATGAAAATTATATTGTTCCATATAAAGAAAAAAATATAGAAGGATTTTTTTTTTAAAAAAAGAATTGATAAAATTTTCAATTTAAAACTTGTGCTCAATACTGAATTTTGGCTCAAGATAATATTATACCAAAAATATAAAACTAGTAACTACTAAATTACTAAGTAATTAAAATACTATAAAATTATTAAATTAATAAATGTGTTTTGTTGTCAAAAATGATTCATCACCATTTACGATAAAATTAATAATAACTTTAAAATTTTTGCTCTAGTGTTTATAAAAAATAGTGAATAAATGTAAGTAAGTAAAAATAAATAAATAAATAATTCTACAAGTGAAGAATGTGGTGGCGGTAGTAGTAGTAGTAGTAGTAATAATAATAACAACAACAACAACAACAATAACAACAACAACAATAATAATAATAATACATAAAGAAAAGTTTATACGCGTGAATGTAACAAAAATAATAATGACATTTAACATAATATTAAAATGATAACATGACTACGTAAATAATAATTAAAAAAATAATTTATGACTTTGAAAATATTTAAAATATTTACTAGTAAAATAGCAACCTAAATAAGATATCGGGAGGTCAAAATTGGGTGTCAACACTAAGTACTAACATTTACTTTGTGATTATAATTTCTTTATCTAATTTTTTTAGTTTTTAAAAGTTATGTATATGCATTGTAATTATCTCTTGTTCTACTTATGGGGCGACGTGAGCACTATTTAAGGAAATTGGTAATTTGACTTAAAAAAGAAGAGTGAATAATTAAAAATACACTTAAAATATTTTAATTTTTGAGTTTCATATCTGAAGTATTAGGTGTGCGAGTTTTCTACCTCAACTATCATCAAATGTTTACTGAAACACACCTCAACTATCAGTTGTTCTCTCTTTTCCTACCTGAATGATGGTGATAATTCAAGTAGAAAAAGAGAACAATTAATAGTTGAGGTATGTTTTGATAAATATCTGATGATAAATAGAAAAAATAAACACTTGATAAGTCAATTAAAAACTCGAAAATATTTCAGAATTATTTTTGACTATTAACTCTAAAAAGAAATTTGATGGAATTGCAATGGACTTATGGGAAAGAAACCGAAGTTTGATCCAACAGATAAAAAGGCCCAGGCCCAACATCATTCTTCCGTCTTCCAACTTTGGGGAAGAAGCAAAAAGTGAAAATATGTGGTGTAGTTAGAGGTGATGCTTCTAAAATTTGTAGAAACAATCACAAAGGACTCTAATCATTCGCGAAGTCAGAAATTCTAATAAGTAAATTTAAAAAATGTAAAAGAATCATACTTAAACTACAATTTTGTAGAAAAATATCATAATTTTCTTGTAAAAAAAAAGAAGTAGATTTATTTAGACAAAAAAAGGAGAGATCAAATTCTATAAGATAACTAAAAGTTCCAACTAATAAGAAGTTCAATAAACTCAAAAAGAGGAAAAACTAATTAAAAATTACTAATTCTTCTAGACCTTATACTAAATTCTATTCATATAACACTAATTTGAGATGAATTAGCATTAGATTAATAACAACCTTTAAGAATATAATTTATTAAATTAATTAAATCTAAAGTAATTTTTGAGTCGCATCAACAATTATACTTGAGAATCCCCTTATATTAAAATAATTCTACAATATTATCGAACCTCTTCGGACCTTGCTCCACCCCTAGAATTAATAATACGTTTGACATGAAGAAAAATATTTTTTTTTTGAAATACGTAATTTTTTATATTTTTTTTTAATTTGATAAATAAGTAAAAAATATTATTCCAAAAGTATTATTGGAGTGATAAGTGAAGGTCAGGGATTGGGGGCGTTTAGGGGTAATAGGAGAAAATGATCTTGCAATATTATTTTCGAAACTTGTTTTTGCACATTAATTTTATTTAAAAAATCATTTTTATAAATTTTTTAAAAAATTATTTTTTAAAAAAGATATTTTGATGGATCGAACATAGAAAAATTGCAAACTCATACCTCACTCATTGTGTCATCTCTCACTCATTCTGACCCTCTGTGGACTACATGAGATAAGGTTTTCATTAGCTGTTCTGCAATCCTTCTCTGCTGGACAGGCTAAATGCCACCTTTGATATTGGTGGGGTTTTCTTTTTATTTATATATTTCACTAAGTTCCTTTTTACAAATTAAAAAAAAAAAAAAAAAAAAAAAACAAGAAGATGAAGATCAAAACAACCATTTTACCTTTAATTTTAATGCATGATTTTGCTAAATCTTTTCTTTTTCCAGGCAAAACAAAATCCCTAAAAGAATAATAGCACACAAAGTGCTCCACAAAATCATTAATGACAACTTTATTAAAAAATAAAATCAACTTGGTACTTGTATGCCCCTTTAATATCGATAATGTACAATTCATATATTTGAAAATGATCTCATTGATGATCGAAGATTATGATGGAGTATTAGTAAGTACGATTTCATTCTTAATTAGAGATTTTATAATTAAATTTTAGATTTAAAGTTGTTTTTTATAGGAAGCATTTTACTCTTAATATGAGATTTTTTCGGTGCAAAACTAAATTAGTCAGACCCCCCAAAAAATGGTAGACAGTGGGAAACCAAAAAAAAAAAAAAAAAAAAAAATCTCGACAAGAAAATATTATCAAAATTCCAGACCTTTGTCATTCATAAAATGTTTCATAGATCATGTTTAGCTACTTTTACTTAACCTATAGATTATAAGTTAATTGTATTCGGAATCTGGGAAGATGATGTGTATGCAGTCTTATTCCTATCAAGTAAAGATAGAGTGACCGTTTCCGAAAGATCATCAATTCAAGTAAAACACATCAAAATCAAGTACGAAAAGAAAATACAGCAATGAAAAAATTATACTAAAAATAAAAGAGAAGACATCAACAAAAAAAATACGATAATTAAAATTAGATAAACATACATAAAAAGACCACCACATTATAACGAAGAAATTAGGGGATAGCTTAGCATGTTCTTAAATCATTCTTCATTCGACTAGTTTCTAGGTTGCACTTGTTTTCCACTTGAAGCAATACAATCTTAAAGCAACATTAATTTTAGCACTTACATTGCATGATGATAATTAAACCCTTTAATATTAAATGAAAAGTCAAATCATAAATCACATTATTATTATTATTTAATAATATTCTCAAGCTTTTTTACGTGTGAATCTGATTTTTTTTAATGGGTTAAGTACATGATTTTTTTTCAAAAAATTTTGATAACAGATAACAATGAGATTCAATTTCATGACCTCCGACGTCTACTATACCATATTGTAATATGTAGTTATTACCTCTAAAAACTTAATCTATTAAGAAATATTCTTTTATTATTTAATTATATTTTTTAAAAAAATATAATTGACTTTGCTAAATAATTTAATCAATTTAAGTGGCTAGAACATGTTTAGATCCACAACATGCCTAAGTTTATTGTATTTGAGTAGCTTGGAGAAATATTATGAAGAAATATTCCGTAACATAGAATATATTGTACTTGATTAGAGAATAAATAAATATTTTACTTTACTGTATCCCTTCACTTTATTTTTTCTTAAATTTCTTTTAGTTATTTCTTAAAAATTATTTTTTTAATATTTATTAACTATTTACATCCCACTTCCAACATCCTTCCTATTTAAAGCCGTAAAATTCAAACAATATTTTAATATATTATATATATTTAATTTAAAATTTTAAAATTTTAATTTTTTTAAAAATTTTATATCAAAAAATTAATATAAATAAATTAAAACGGACGGAGTATACGACACTCCCCTTTATTAAAGTCAAATTACTTCATACTTGTTTGTTGAGGGATGTTTTGGTCAACGTACTATAAGGATAACTTATCTATGCATTAATCAAATATGAACCGAAAGGTTGGGTGGCACCAAGGTTGACCAAATTTTAATTATTAAAAAATTAACACTTTTTTGGGTTTGGTGAGTCATTTTCATTAGGAAAACATCTGTTTGTTTGTTAAAACTAGTGGAAATATAAAAATAAAAATTATTTGTAACTTTTATAGAAAACATACAAATCTTTACAAGTATTATAAAGATCCATAATGGTGTAAAAATTTACTTATACAATTAATTAATTGTCTTCCCATATTAGCATTTGCGAATACTAGTTTGGAATAGTCGGTCTTGCAAATGATTGAACACAAACCGACTGCCAAAGTAATAATTAAAAATGTAGTTTGTACTAATTAATGAAATCCATTAATAATTAACCTTTTTATAAAAGCAATGTGCTTTTATCCATCTAACTAATTAATAATTGGAGTATTAAAAAAATCCAATTAATATTTGGTGTGGAGCCAGCTTCTCTTATTTGATTGGTCGAGATATTTTAAAAAAAATTTAAAAAAAAGTAACTCCCTCCGTTCGATTTTTAATTGTTAGGTATACAAAAAATAGTTGTTTCAAAAGAGTTGCTAGTTTTAAAATTTAAGAGATAATTGACCATGTTTTCTCCAATTCTACCATTAGAATTTAAAGTCATTCTAAAATGTGAAAAAAATTATTATTGTATATTTTGAAAAAATTAATAGGGTTATATTAGTCAAAGTATCATCCCTATTATTTTTTTCTTAATGGGTGTGCAGTAACTTTCTTAGAGAAATGAAAAAAATATAACAAGGATAACAATAACAATAACATACTCACAAAGTGGGTCCGGAAAAGATAGAGTGTGCACATATCTTACTTCTGCCTCAGAGGTAGAGAGACTATTTCCAATAGACCCTTGACTTAAAAGAAAAAATAATCCAAAACAATCCAAACAAAAATAATAGACATACAGAAAATAGCAGATGGAAACAAACACAATAGATAGCAACAAGACAATAATTATAACAAAATAATATGATAGTTGGAGTACGCACAATAATAAATAATAACAGAAATCGAAGGACAAGAAACTATCAGAGTAATGCTACAACTACTAATATATGGATGGAATAATAAAACAACACACTGTTACCTACTAACCTTCTTTACCCTAATGTGCATCCTCCACAATAACATTTCACGCTTATTGTCTTTCCCGGGACCTCCGCAGCACACCACCCACCCCTACTCCAAATCCCTGTCCCTCCACTTCCTACCCTGCTCCCATCACCATAAAACCTCTACACCCATCTCGTAATATTTATCTAAATTATATATTAATAATATTATAATTAATATTATTTGTTTATTTATTAATATCAGAAAATAAGAAGAAGAAAAAACTAATTATTTTTTCAAAAATATTTTCTTTCCTCCCAAACACAACCTTCAAAGTTGATCATCCTGGTAAGAATGAAAATGATGGTTAGAAATTAATAATAAATGAATGGGGTGTTACTGGATATATCAAAATAGGTTTGGTCAGGCTAGCATTAAATTAAAAAGTATGTAAATTAAAGTTCTCTTTGGATTTAATTTACTGATATTGTATATTACACTTGAAAGTTGGATCAGTTGAATATTCTTAGTTTGTCTTTTTTGTGAAGTTATGTGAAAACTTTGTCTAAAAGTAATTCAATTACTTCCCCGTCTTAATTTTTTTATTTCATTTTTTTTAAAAATAATTTTTTTGCTAACTATTTAATTTAATTTTCATGTAACATATTTAAGATTATAAGATTTAAGGGCATTTCGATATATATATATTTTAATTTTTATATATTTTTAATTTGATATCATAAAATTAAATTATTTTTTTTACTTTGAAAAATATCATGTCAAGTTAAAATAAAATAAATAAATTGAAACAAAGGGAGTACATATATCTGGCCAAAATAACAATCATAATCTCATTGTCCAAGACTCCAAGAGTGTGTTCGGCAAGAAAAAAATATTTTTCAATTTTCTTATATTTAGTTGATTAACTTTTTTTGAAAATATTTTTTTTAGAAAAATAAATTTTTAAAAATGGGGAAAATGACTCCTCTATTGAAAATACGGAAAATAAATTTCACAAGTGATATTTTACATTGATTAAGTTTTTCCACTGCACAATTCATCTTCACCCCGACTCTATTGCCCCCGTCTCCGTCACCTCACACCTCTATCCTCATCCTCACCTCTCATAGTATTTGATTAGATTATATATAAATATTTTTAGGATAATATTTTTTTGCTTATGCATCAAAATAAATAATAAAAAAAAACAAGTAAGAAACCAACTTATTTTTTGAAAAATATTTTTCATTTTTTTCCTACTATTTTTATGATATATATATATATATATATATATATGAATGCTTACTTGTCGATACCTAATAAGACCGACTAATTATTTCATAATTAGTGAATGAAAATCAAATTGTACTACATCTTCTGTCTACCTAATTATTTACTTTTTAATTAATTCACCTGATAAGGCGGATTATGAATAAAGTGAAAAATGAAGTGCTAATCTACGAGTTTAATTAATTAATATATAGAGTAAAAAAAATTTTTTTGTTATAGCAGATAACGTAATCTATTTAATATACTCATAATTTTAATTGTCGAAGTAAGAGATTGTCACTTATCAAAGAATTATTGTTATGTCATTTGCATTATTATTAAAATAAAAAATTTAACACACACACACATATATATAAATATTTTTAAAAAATTACATTATCAAATCACTCAAAAGCACACAAATAAAGGCAAGCGTTAAATAGCGTCGCTTAATGATATGCAGTGAATTGTCGTGTCTGATATATTAATCGTCTATTCAATATACTTATACGAGTGCACTATGACTACACGAGATAAATCTTAGTTCTATGATGAAAATAGAACAATTGTCAATTTTATATACATAACGGATATAAACTATACAATCAAATGATAGCCTAATGACCTCAAGGGTGGGTCAAATTTTTCTTCATACATATATCAATAATAACAATATATTTAGGTGTAATTGATCTATAGTCGAAATATGAGAAGAATAAAATGTATGTAAACTTTACTCGCACCTTATAGCAATACATAAATTATTTTTAATAGACCCTGAACTCTACTCAAATAAAATGTTTTAAAGCCATTGGAATAAGAAAATATAAAAATAAAAACAATAATAACATGCACCAAATATAAATAATAAAAGCTCGATTTAAAATATAGTCTAGACTTAGCTATATGACTAGTATTATTCCAAATAATTAATTGGAAAAAAATAAGATGAAAAAGAGAAAAGATAGAGAAAATGACCTTTCAAAACCTTACGAGGGATTTGATGAAATTTTATTTTTATCAAAGCCAATATTACTCAGCAGCTACTAAAATCCAAACCTCCATGACTTGGCACATCATATTTCTTTAATTTCATATGCCTAATTACTTTTTTCATTAATCGTCACATTCACTATGGACATATTAGCAATTCCTTAGTTATAAAAAGATAAATGTTTCACCTTAATATACGGAGAAATGTGTTTTTTTTTTCAAATTTTAAAAACATATTGATGGTGAGTATATCGTAATTTCAGTATTTTCAACTTGAATTATAAAATAAAATATATATTTGAAATAATTAAAGTATGCATGAATTAATTTTAACGTAAACACATATCATGCAATTATCGATCATAATAAGATATGAGTAGTGCAATTTCTTTTTGTTTTTTACGGGCTAAATCGGCTAATGTAGCATGCTATGGTCACACTCCAATTAATGCTTTGTGTTTAAACTAGTATATATATAGTATTATTAATACAATTAATGTTTGTATAATTCCGTACTTTAGCTTTATAAATTAACTCTAAATTAAGATATAAATCCATTAGTTTAAAGTTTTAAATCTGCATATATATATATAGATAGATAGATGTACGTTAACTGTGGACCACAATAGAATTGAAGCAAAATGTGATTAATTATGACTTGTGCCTTAGGTTCCAAAGGCGGCACAAAAAGGCCTATAAATAATACACGTCGGTTAGTTATTAATTTAGAAAGCAATCTGCCGCGCTATACCGTAAGATAAGATACAATTTTTTGTACTATTTAGATTGACGGGTAAGAAATAGTTTTCATAGGAATCGAAAAGACTCTTATATATCAGTTATTAATGAACTGCTACACAGAAAGAACGACTAAACTAACTTTTTTTAACTGCATAACGTCTGTTAGTGGCGGAGAGGCAAATACCATTAGTTGAGAAAGTCCAAATTAATTAAGAAGATATGAATAAAGTGACAAATTCTTTTTAGAAGATAGGGGGATGACTTTCTTGCGATAGTAAACACTATATATTAGAAGAATATTTACGTTTAAATAGTAACATAATTTAATTTATTAGTGACACCTTTGATTTCAACATCACCACTTTGTCATTTAAATAGGTTCAAAGGCTTTAATTAATTTTCCGAGTTTGCGCATCACCTAATTAACTTATTTGCGCCGCCCTTCTATTTAAATATATCATAAGTTTAGTACTACTAATTTCTATATAAACCCAACCATTTAAGTACTTAACACTCCACATATTTCATGCAACTTTAGAGGACCTAACTTGTTATAATATTTTGGATACCTCATATTCTTCCAAACTCAAAAAATGGCTAGTTTTAGATTTTGGTTCTTTTTCTTTGTTATCTTGCTCTCTTGTTTATGCTCCGAGAGTCGTACTCTCGGGGCATTCTCGGGGAAGAGGAAGGAGACGGTGATGGAGATTGGTCGAGAAATTTTAAGAGAACGGTTGCTTAAAGCACGCTCAATTAAGTATGATGTCGATCGGATTAGTCCTGGTGGACCTGATCCTAAACATCATTAGGATCAGAGACGAATTGAAGTAATACGTACTGAACTCATTGTAAGGTTATGGACTCCGGTCCTTCACGGGAATTACTATGGGGACATTTATGTAGAAGAAAGAGGCTCATCATTCAAGTGAAAAAAGGAAATAAATAATTAAAAATGTGTTCCTCAATATTGGAAGTGGACATTTCCAATTAATTCCCTTATAATAGTCATAGTTCTTGATGTGATTGAGAGTTAACTTATTAGTTGTGGATAATAATTTTAATATCTCATGTCTTTACTTTTTCTTAATTTAATGGATACAACTCCTTATTATATATGTTTATATATATATATATATATATATATATATATATATATATATATATATATATATATATGCTCTCTCGGTTTTAATTTATTTGTTTGGTTTTCATTTGGCATAGAGTTTAAGAAAGTAAAGAAGACTTATAAATCTTGTGCTTTTAAACTAAAAATATGTAGAATGTGCTGAAATGTCATTTATTGTTATGATCTTAAACATGTCATGTGAAAAGTTAAAATTAAAGGGTTGACGAAAAGAAAAGAAACGTTATATTTCAAACATGCTAAAAAGGAAAATAAAAAGTATATGTTTTATGTTCATAATCTTATGATGAGGTATATCTCAATATCTTAGCTATAATAAATTTCTTTCCCCACTTAGATAATAAGCCATCCAGTACTACGCATAAAGAGTACGATATGCTCAATATAATTTTATCAAGTGAGGTCCAAACACATGGAGATTATATATATATGATTAAATTGATATGGAGAGCAAGATATATATATTCATTCATTAATTTCATCATTCAACAAATTAAATTAACTAACAAGCATATATATATATATATATATATATATATATATATATATATATATATATATATATATATATATATATATATATATATATATATATATATATATATACGGAGATTGTAGCCATACAAATGTTATGCACAATTTAGGCCACAATTTTTTTAATTATTATTTTATGAATTCGTATCGAGTCAAACTATATTATATAAATTGAACGGGAGGCTAGAAATAGTAAACTCAACTACTCCCATGTTAAGAGTTATAGAAGGAACAACAGGGAGGCTTTGCTGGTTCTTGCTACATTGATCTAATTGTGATGATTGATATACAATTAGTATACACCCTCCACAAGCATAACAATCACTATATACATATGGATGCTAGCAATTGGGAGATTCAATACATATTATATATACGTAAAAAAAATTTTGACCTTATATTATCTTAACTCTGCCCATGAATTTATTTGTGTCTCCAAGTTACGTGATTTTCATTTTCTCAACATCATCCCCTGTTACAAAATACACCTTATCAGGGATGATTTACAAGAATAATTTTGGAGGTGGGTGATTTTAAATTTTTGATCTCACATGATGCACAGGCAAAACTTAAAGTTTAACAAGTTTTAACTTTGATCTTGAATGTTTGCCCATAAAATAAGCAAGGGTTAAAAGTTCTAAGATAATCTATTTCCAAGGTTATGAGTATAATTAGAAGTGGCAAAAGGACAGATTGGACCATATTTGGGTGGCGCAAAAAGAGCTGAGTTGATTAATGGGTGGGTCAACAGTTACTTGGGCTAATACAGTTGGGATGAAATAGCTAATTAAAATGCGGATCAAAACCTAACCCGCATAATTCTTATTAAGTTTTTATTACTTTACTTATTTTTTTAATAATTTTTTAATACACTATATAATTATTATTTTTTATTATTATGAAAATATATAATATGTCAAATAAAAAAATATCTCGTAAAAATATTTTGACAAGATTTATCATGAATCAATCTGGGGAGATGTCAGTCCAAACTTTGATGGGCTGAAATGGACTAAAGTAATAAATAAGCGGATCAATAATTAATTCAAACATAAATAGATTAAATGTATTATAATTTCATGGGTTAATTTTACCGTCTCTAGATATAATTTCAGAATGAAAAATGAAAGTAGAGTATTATATACAACTTACAAGACCTGCAAAGTGCCTTTATGTTTTAAAGCCCACGTAAGAAATTGAACTACTTTGCAATCCAGTATACAACATTGTCCCATAAGTAGGATGTCGGTCCAATTGAGGCCCATAAGCCCAACTTCCGTATGCAACTCTTTTTATTTTGGTGTACTAAAAAAAACTTTTCGCTTTACGAAAATCAAAATAGGTCTACTTTGAGAAAAAAATTGAAAGTACATTTTTTTTCATTATGATAAATTCCGGATAAAAGTTGTGACTCGTATACGTATGGTATTTTCGTGTAATATCTATATATTTTTGTAAAATTTTACTAAGTTCAATCGTTATCAAACTGATTTTGATGAGTAACAAGTAAGAAATGAATTTTGATGGAGGAGTACCAAGCAGTTGGTTAGAGGAATAAATGGCCTAATTTCTTTTTTGATAACAATAATGCTCGTCCTCTTATACGTACCTCAATTATTTTATGGTGCGTTGTTATCTCTTGTCAGTATAAATATCAAACAACTTTATCCATCTAATAAATATGCTAAGTAGGACTCATGTCAAGGGTTACGTTACACTTGAAAGAGACGCTTGACTTTTCAAGCTGTTTTCTTCTTTTTGGGTTGCAATTTATTTGTCTTATTTTCATTTTCAGTCTGTTTAAAAAAGAATATCTCTTTTTTTTTTAGGTAGCTCTTTAATTCTAACTTTTCGTATGACATATTTAAAACCATAAGATTAAATGACATTTTGGTACATTCTATAAATTTTTAACTTAAGATCACGAGATTTAATTTTTTTTTACTTTCTTAAACTCTCTGTCAAGTTAAAACCAGATAAATAAATTAAAACAAGGAAAGTAAAAGTTTAAGATTCCTTTTGTTTATTTTTGTAAAAGGTTATTTCGATGCTTGGCATGGAACATTAGAAGCCTTAATTGCACTGGACCATTTTTAAGAAGACTTATTCAAAGTGGCTGTTCCATTGGCCTTAGCCCGAAACAAATAGTCCATATGGTTTCTCATTTGGTATTCAGTATCTGATATTCCTGTTGTTGTTCATTAACTTCAGATTAATTCACATTTGAAAGTCTCACATCGAGGGATAAATCATTCCCTAACAGAGATAACTCTATATTCATAGTTCAAACCTAAAATGTCTGATTAAAAATGAAAGAATATTTAATTACAATGATATTGTTCAGAATTTTCGTGATCAAGTAGAATTTAATTCCCAAAATTCAATGGCAAGAAAAGAGTGCAAATAACGAAGTGAGTGTGACTTGTAGATTCCATATTGTAACAAATAATGGTTCAAAGGATGTCTACGTACGTCTAAAGGGAAAGTAAGAAAAGAAAAGTTGGAATTAATTGCAACCTATACCCTCACTCCTGCACTCTCTGTTTCCCATGTCATATGAATATTTTGAAATGATATTTTTTACTTATGTATTAAATATTAAAAAAATAAATAATTTTTTTTATCATTTTAAAAAATATATATTTTTCTTCGTACCAGAATACCCCATTCTTGTAACTGCATTTGGCTTAGATTTATCCAAGAGTTAAGTCAGAAAGTAGAGGTCTATATCAAAGTTGTTGAATGAAAAAACACACTATAAATATCATTTTCCTTATTTAAAGGAGTGAATATCAAGTAAAGGTAAGTCGCATGCTAGCTAGATATTTCACTCAAACTCAACTAATTGTACCAAAGTAATTTGATCAGTTGCTTCAATTAGGAAAGCAATCACTTACTGAATTATCAGTCCACTTCTACAGTCACACATCTAGGAATATAATTGGGGGTTGTTGAGTCCAGGTTGTGTAGGGGGAGGCATCATAAATGCACCAATAAGAGTGGCAGCGGGAGCGAATGTAAGATTTTTAGAACATAAACGTATCACTAAGAAAAACGAAGGAAAAAAAAAATATACTCTTTCTTTTAAAATTTTGTCATAGTTTTTAATTTTATTTTGAGAGTCAAAAGATATAAATTTTGATCAATATTTTAAAATGTATTTTTCTATGATATTGATATGAAAAAATTACAATTTTATAATAGTTTTTGTATAGTTTTTGAATATTTAAATTTTAATTTGAAAATATCGAATTACTAATCTAGTTTAGGTTTAAAAATTAGTCAAATTAACTCTTGAAAAATGAAACGTGACCACTATTTTAAAAAAAAAGGACGTAGTAAGTGATAATGAATCTCTATTCCTCTAGGTGAATAACTCAATATTCAAACATGTGCACCATTCAACCTTTTCGGATGTCAGTATATAACCTATAACAATTTTAGAAAATATATAAATAACATATCTAGTTTTACGGAGGATCATGAATTTATATGCATCATATAATTTACCCAATAAATTGGCTTTGGGTGAAATAATAAGTACTCTTTCATTTTTAATAGAGATCTTCAATTCAATCTCTGAATATAAAATCACTTTTGTTAAAGAAAGTTATGTACCACCCAGTGCGTGACTTTCTAAAACGAACTCAAATTTAATTAGGTTCAACACGAATATCAGAATGAAAAATAAAAAAGGATTCCATTCCTGAGGCAAAAGAGGGACATGCTGGAAAGTGGAAACCAAAGTTTTACCAAAGTTAAATTATATATATGTGATTGGAGTGTTCCTTTATATGTGCGTGTGTGTGTCATAGTCCCACAGCACATGACAATGACCGAGCGGCGCCTGTGCACTTGACAATATTTGGTGCCATTTAGTACTTCTATCATCTTCCTAAAGCCTTTTTAAGCTACATTGCATGCGCGCTAACATGGGCGGATTGCTATGCACATGCACATGTAAAAGTTACGAGTTTGATTGAACTCAGCAAGTACTTTTAATTTCAAATATTATATATATGTTAATTATATTAATCTACTTACTATATATAAATATTAATAATTCATCGTATTCATAATGAGTCGAGGATTTTTTTTTGGATGAATCTGGATATATTCCTCATTTGCATGTGTACTAACTTACTAAGTAGTTCAATAAAACAAATGGCAAATAGTTCATTAATGATTTTGCGTATACCTGCCATTTTGTCTTTCAATCCCTAATTGCTTGTTGTTGTTGCTGCTACTGTTGTAGTGATACCTCAATGTCTAGTCTTTTTCAATACTAATATAATACTATAACTCAAAGAATTGGTCCGCTGATAAAGAACTTACAAGACGAAGCTCATAACATTATTATCCTGTTAATTATTATTTTTACTTTTTTTTGATTTCTTATTCGATATGATGTACTTTTTATTTTCTATCTCTAACTAATTCGAATTCGTATAACAAGAAGTTGATTAAGATTATGTATAAGGTGCACTAGTTTATCTTTATTTTACATATTATTTATGTCCACTATGATAATGTAGTAGAGTGGTTAAAAAAATATAAATCTAAAAAAGAAGAAGAAACATTTGCAAATTCGTAATAAAGGGTCAAAGCAAAAGTATAAGATACTACAAAATCTTACTCATACGTAGTGAAGAATTTCACATTTGCACTGGAATAATAATTTAAGGACAAGAATTTCTTTTGGAATTATTTGAAGATTCCATGTGATAAGGTTGTAATTTTTAGAAAAGGGCCAATGTGGTACGTTACGAATTTCAAGAGTTTTGATTTTTAATCAAGAAGTCAGATATAAAAATTTCAAAATCTAAAAAATAAAATTATATAAAAAAATTATTATTAATCATAATTTAATATATTATAAAAATATATTTAAAAAATTTAACTCTTAAAATTTAAAAATTGTCATATAAATTTTGACAAATAAAACACTAATTTTGAGATAAAATATCAAGTTTATATCTAGTGACATAAGATGGTGAGGAATGAAACGTTCTTAAGTTAATTCTTAATCAAAATTAATTACTCTATATTCAATATTTATAATATATACATATATAATTTAATTATTTATTCTTATTAAATTATTATTTTTATTATTACAACAAAATTATTTAATCTAATAGTAATATAAACACATACATACAAATATTTTTTGTCCTTCGTGTCCAAAATATAACATACGCTATGCCATTAAAGAAGTGGTCCGATAAAATTATTTCTTTCGTAATTAGAGATTTTAATTTTAAATTTTATGTATAAATATTTTTTAATAGAAAATACTTCATTCAAATAAATGCTATAAATTACTTAATTTTATTGGAAAAATCGAATATATGAAATTGAAAAATTAAAATAGATTTGGATGAGGTTTTGATCGTGCCTCTGACACGACTTGTCGGAAATTAGCGGCCATTTTCGTCACGTCCCTCTTTTCCCTTAAAAAGTAGTAATTTACAAAATTGGTGGGACATTTACGGCATGACACGCTCATGCAAATATTTCTCAATAAGGGTCTCAAATATTACCCAAATTGCCAAAACCACTCCTCCTACTTTTTTTCTTCTCCTTCTAGTGTTTTAATTCGAATTTACGTGTATCTTTATTAATTTTACGAGTATCTCCTATATTTCAATCAATATAGATGGAACAAACACCTAAGTAACCATATGTCTATTTAGTTGTATGAGCATAATTAATAATAATTTTAGTAAGATGGATAGAATTTTTTTATGCTTAATAAGAAATTTTGAATTTAAGCTTTGAATTTAATTTTTTTTAATTTTTTTTATAAAAATATTTTACACAATTTAAATTTAAATTTAAATTAATTAAAATTTTAATATAAATAATGAATATCGACCGAAAATTTAAAAAAATAATATAAAAATTATGAACATTAGTAGAATAGAAAATACAAGCAAGAGTTATGCATCCGCAAGTAAAGTTTTGAACTGTCACTGAATCCATTTGTAATTAAATATTTATTTATATTTAATAAACTTTTTTATACAATTATAAAATGAAAGTAAAGAATATTGAATTTAATCGAAGTCGTAAGAAATATTCTACCTCCGCCCAAGGCGTTTTCATGTTAGGTACTTCTTTGGTCTCAAATTATCTTAAAAATTAATTATTTTAAATTATTTATTATTTTAAAATTTTAAGATATAATTAATTATTTTTTTATTCTATTTTTAATATAATTTCTTTTTGAAAATTACTACAAAGTTCTTAATTAATAAATAAATATATAATAATTATACTTTAAATGTAAATAAAGTTAAATAAAAAAAAATTTCCTAACTTAATTCTTTAACCGGGAATGTTTGTCTGCCCAATACGAAGAAGACCGCCAATGACGTACTTCCATCCGTTTATTTTTATTTGCCTACTTTTAAATTTAAAATAATTTTTTTTAAAAATAATTATTAATATAATAATTTATATATAATATATTTATATTAATTGATATTTAGCGAATTAAATCGAAGAAGGTACTAAAAATTGTTATAAAAGATGATATTTGGAGGAGGATTTGTCTCCCAAATCAGAGTTTAGGGAGACATGGATTTATAGGGAACAGTAATAATGCCTCCTCACCTTCACCAAGATTTTGACACTTTCTATGCCTTTCTCTTTTTTCTATTTTTATTACTACTACTTCTTTCCTTTTCTTGTCTTTTTCTTTTTTCTAAGACCACCTCTCTAAATTTTTAGGGGTCTGTTGGCAGCTGATTAGAGTTACGTAGGTCATAATATAAAAATTAGTTATTAAAAAATTTATATATTATATAATTTAATTATTCATGTATTTATTATTTTATTTTATATTATGTATAAAATAATATATAGATTTTTTTATAATTTATATATATATTAGTTATGAGAATTTCTAAATTACAAATTAAACACGTATTAATTTTATATATGAATAACTTACCTCATTATCAGCAATTGGATGTAATATTACACTTATACAATATTTAATACATGCATAATTCACCTCCAAATCAATTAACAGATGACCCTTCAATTGTAAATTTCCTTGAACCTACCCCTCGCCACCACAAAATTTTTTTTTTCAGAAAAATTTAATCATTTTCATGCAAAATGTATATTCAAATAAAATTTGAGACGTCTATGTAGCTCCGCCGCTGACAATGAGAGTGATTGTTGAAGGAACATATTTAATAGTCAAGAACTTGGACAAAAAAAATAGTAAGTAATTTATTGGTCACCTAGTGGAGTGCAACTAGACACACAAGGACATGCAATGTAAATTACATAGTCCAAAAAATGAAAGCAAAAAGAAAAAAAAAAGAAATGACAGGCAGAAGAGGAGGAAAAAAGTGAGTTGAGAGAAGGAAATATGAGGGAAAGATAGTGTTGTTTCTTTTAAGTGAAGCAATAAAGAAAGAGAGAGGAGGGGAAAATAAAGAAAGTTGTAAGGTGTCACTTTCAACAAAAGAAAAAGAAATTTTAATGGTCAATTTGAGAGCTAAGTAAACCAAATGGTTGTAACATGTAACAATGAAGTTACAAGGGAAGAAGAAAAAGCCCTAGGACAACAATGACAAGTGGGACATCAAACATAGCCAAGAAATGTAGTGGGAATTGAGATTGGATTATATGAATCCTTATTTATTAAAGTTTATTTCATATCGAATAAAGAACAAAAACTGTCGTAGATTAATGGTCTGCATAAATTTTGTGAATTTATGATAAGTCCTTGTAATTGTTCTATAAAAAACTTAGATTTGTTTGGTTGTTAGCTAGTTAATATTATATTTGGTAGCTATTTAGTTGATTTATATAAAATTTGGCTTACCACGTGTGATGTTTGGTTATTATTTTATAATTTCACGTAACTAAAATATGTATTAGTTATGAATCAATTCATGTACTTCCTTCGTTTTAAAGTAATTTTTTTTTAAATTAAATAATTTTAAATTAAAAATATATAAAATATATCAAATTATCTTTTAGAAACAGATTAAAAAAAATAAATTAAAACAGAAAAATTATTCTACATGAAATAAAAAATATACACAAATAACTACACTCTACAAAGCTGTGCATAACTGCAGCCCGTAACTAAACGGCCTTGATTAAATTATACATAAATCTAAATTAGAAAAGCAGAGAGAGCTAAAATAAGTGGGACGCCAAAGACTTGGGAGAAATGAGAGGAGATTTATGAGGGTTAAAATTGAACTAAGTTGGTTGTGGTTGAATGGCAAAAGGTAAAAAGAGTGTTTGGATTGGTGATATATGTGCTTTTTGGGCAGTACAAAAGTGAAAAAATACAACAAGGATAGCAGCAACAGCAGCAGTAGCAGTGGCAGCTGCACAGTACAGAGAGAGAGAAAGAGAGATGGCAGTGATGATGAGGTTACAAAGACCTTTAATCTTGTAACTGACAAAACACTGCTACCCACTGCAGTGCCAGTGGCATCAAAGGGGTCTCTTATAGCCCAAATAAGGGATTCTTTTGCTACTCTTTTAATTACTCTGCAACTGCCCCTTCTTCTCCATCACCCTTTCTTTTGGTGCAGCAGCAAAAATCACCACTTCTCTTTATCATCATCATAGTGCAGAAAAATACACAAGGGGGTTGCTGTGAAACATTAAAAAGCTGTGAAAAAGAGAGAGAGAGAGAGGGAGTGATGGGTTAGGCTGAAGTAGTGATGGCATATGTGTGTGTGTGTGTGTGTGTATATATAGGTCCTTGTGATTCTTGATTAAGTGATGGAATTTGGAAAGTTGGATGGCAGAGCCTTTCAGAAGTACTATCAGATTTCAGAGTGGTGCCAGATACAGAACAAGAACACAGAAGAGGAAACGAAGCAGTAAATTGAAGTGTAATCAATCAAAAGCTGGAAAGAGGAAAGCACAACAACAAGGGTCTGAGTCTGGATCCTCAGAGGAATCAGCAGCAACACCATTATCATCATCCCAACGAAAACCAAAACCAACACCAAGATTCAACTTTGAGACATGTAGGAGAAGTGGGCAAAGAAGAAGAAGAAGAAGAAAACCAAGAAGAAAACGAACCCCAGCTCTATCTTCATCCTCAGCAACAAGCATTTCTTCATCACCACCAGTTGCTCTATGGAAGGTTAGATTCACAAACACCCCAACCCCAACATCTACTGCCACCACAACCCCAGCCTCAGCCTCCTCCCAAGAAACGTTCGTATTTGCCTTCTTCATCTTCTTTGGGGCAAAACGTCGAACATGCAACATTGCGAGGAAAAATGGGAGACACTCACCACCAACACCAACAAACCACGTCAAGGCTGGGCGTAAGGAGCACTGTGGGCGAGATTGTAGAAGTTCAAGGCGGCCACATTGTGAGGTCTACGGGGCGCAAAGACCGCCACAGCAAGGTTTGCACAGCCAAAGGCCCCAGAGACCGCCGTGTGCGTCTCTCTGCCCATACTGCTATTCAGTTCTACGATGTCCAAGACCGCCTCGGCTATGACCGTCCCAGTAAAGCCGTGGATTGGCTCATCAAAAAGGCCAAACCCGCCATTGATGAGCTAGCTGAGCTACCCGCCTGGAAACCCACCATTGGTTCTGCTGCAACAAACACTAATCTTGAGCAAGAGCAAACTCAAAAGCAGCAAGAAGACAACTTTGCATTCCAACAAGGAAATGCTAGTTTGTTTGATAATGTTGCTGGCCCTTCAAGTAAAAGAGCAATAGCGACGCTGCGAAATGAAAGTAATACCGCTAATTCAATCGGTAATACTGCGAGCTTTCTGCCTCCATCTTTAGAATCTGATGCTATTGCTGATACGATTAAGTCCTTTTTCCCGATGGGTTCTTCTACGGCAGCCAACTCTTCAGCTATGCAGTTCCAGAGCTTCCAAGAGCCCCATTTGTTGTCGAGAACCAATAGCCAGAACCAAGACTTGAGTCTCTCTTTACAATTTCAAGATCCTATTTTGCTCCACCACCAAAACCAGCAAGCTCAACACCATAACCAAACGAACCATAGGGAGCAAGAACAAGTGCAGGTTCAAACACCAGCCCACTTTACAGGAAGCACTCCACTTGGGTTTGACGCCTCAGGCTGGTCTATGCATCAGCAACCAGTGGAGCTTGGGAGGGTGCAGAGACTTGCTTCTTGGAGTGACAGTAGAGACACTGCCTCTGGTGGTGGTGGGGCAGTCACAGGACCTGGCGGATACTTGTTCAACTCGCCACCAGCGCCTGCGCTGCTGCAGCAGCTATTCGGCCAAAATCAGTTTTTTTCTCAGAGGGGACCCCTTCAGTCCAGTAACACACCTTCGGTTCGAGCATGGATGGACCCATCAGCTATAGCAATTGCCTCAGCTGATCCAAGCCATCACCATCAAGCGGTATTACCCATGTATCCATCAACAATTCCTGGTTATGGATTTGCCTCTGAAGTAGGCGGATTCTCTGGGTTTCGTATTCCTGCTCGAATCCAAGGTGAAGAAGAGGAGCACGATGGCATTTCCGATAAGCCATCTTCTGCTTCCTCTGATTCTCGTCATTGAGTTAGCTCCACAAATTCTCTCTTTCTCAGTCCCTGATAGGTATATACTTCAACAGTGGTCAATCTTGTTTAAGATTCCATTTTAGTCTTTAATGTTTTAGAAATGTTGTTCATTGTTGCATTGAGCTCAATCTGCAGGGATATGCTCCACTTGAAGCAATTGGAACTTACAGAAGTAATGCTGTCAGAGAGCGTGGAGCTGGAGAATTAGAGAGTTCATTAAAGAGTCTGATTCAATGACATGCACCGTGTCCAAAAGAATCCTGATCATTGTTTCAGGTTCTATGATCCGGTCTATTATTATTAGTTATTCAACGTTCTTGATTTTGGTTCTTGTGTAATTGAGCTTTTCTAGCTCAACAGCTACTTTTGGAGTGTTATGTGTTTGGCCAGACTTGTCATCCTGCTGCTGTTTGATTTTATTTCATGATTTGGAGACTTTCAAGCTAGAACTGGCAATGTTCTGTTAATACTTTGAAGTCTTTAATGCCACTTCTGGACCTATTTACTCCCAGTAATAGTTCCTGAATGTGATGGAGGTTTCATTAATTCCTTCCTACTCTGATTACTTGTGACATTGATTTGGGTTGATTGCTGTCTTTCCAATTTTAAAAGTGTGAATGGGAGGAGGAAATGAGGTTGTTTTCTTCTGTTTAGATAAAAGGGTCAATTTTTCATGTAGATGAAAGAGAGATCTTTCTTTGGTTTGATAGTTGCTTTACTACTTTCTGATAAAACAGTTCATGTTTCAACAACTTCCTCAAGCCCTCAAAAGGAATTGAAAGAAATACATGGCCTTTTTAACATCCCTATCACTGCTATGATTTTTGGGAGCATTAAAGGCTAAGTCATTTTCTATGAACAGTAGGAGTGATTAAGGGTGGGTTTGATAGAGGTAATCTGAATGCTAGCTTCAGGTTTAAACTAATTTTTAGTGACTTTTGTTACCTATATTAGCTATTTTACCTTTTATGTTATAGAACATGAGATTGCTAGACTAACCTCTAGGGGTAAATGTAAAGTCTTGACAGCTTCGCCTACCTAATTTCCTAACATTGAAGGGTTTGGCAGCCATTCAAGTCCTTGCTATTTTTTTAATTTATGTTTTGATTACTTTTGTCAAGTTAGGAGGAGGCTCTTATTCTTGTTATCTATGTTACTCAGACTTTTCAAAACTTCTGCCGGGTGTGTGACTGATCTGTCATAAACTTTGCATTTTGAAAGATCCGATACAGGTGTGGTGGCTTCTTTGGAGGGTCTGAGCAACATAGCTTGTTATTTGCCGAATGTAAGGCTGGAATGAAACAGCAAGAATTTCTTAGAGATAGGATTGCATTTTTTGTCAGACCAAGTCAGTTTCTTGTTTAAATGAAAGGAAATGCAAACAGAAAGAAACTGAATGAGAATTCTTTGCTGTCCATTATTGTGTCAAAGGGTGATTCGTGTTTATGGTAACAAAGGGTTGATTAGAGTCAATAGTCATAGCCCCATAAAGCCCAAGTCACAAGGTAGTTTAGCACACAAAGGAGAAGTTGCCAGGAATATAAACTTTTCAAGGACAGCCCCAGCAAGTAAAGAAAAAGATTATTCTAGATGAATTTAGGAAGATAGGACTAAGTGGGGCTAGCTAGGCTTTCATAAAAATGAGAAAGTGAAGAGAACCAATCAAATTACTATTTATGATGAAGCAGAAGCTGAATAATGGAAAGAACTACCAGTCACAGATACAACAAAGTATGGCACTTGGCTATGAATTCATGGTCCCCTGCCCTGCAAATCTCAGTACACCTAATAAATAAGAGACTGGTCTAGTGAGATGTTCTCTCTTGTTTTCTTTTTTATCTTTTTTGGGGCTTATAGTTTTACTCCCTTGGGAAAATTTTAGTTAGACACATCAAGATGTTGACAATTGCTTCGTAGTAGTTATTGTCACTTCTTTATGATTGATTGGTACTATCAAACTGGAGGATAAATGGAGCTAAATATGCCAAACTGTTAAATCTCTCCCACGGTGACATAACATCAAGAAAATGATGCGTGAACCTACGGTGAAGAAATAAAGAGATCCTTCTATATCGAAGTGGTCATTTGAACACTGTAATACTCTGTATATATGTCAAACATTATGTTTTATACATGTATCTATTAAATATTGAACGCCTAAGGGATTAGTATTTAATTGCAGAGTTTATTGTAGGAAATATTAGCAGAAATAGAGATTTTAGCCAGAATAGGGATATGCATCAATGCCATTTATTATTAGCATGGCCTACTAAATGACAGACCAAATAATGCTTTATCATGAGTTGGAGCTTGCTTTATTTTGTTTCTTTGTTAAGGTTATGTATTCAGTGTGTTATAACTTGACCCATGTGGAATGACTGATATTCCTTTATAGGTTAAAGGAAAATAAAAATCAAATCTTGTGAAACAGCTTTTGTTTTTTTTGCAGCTTCTACCCTATTTCCCAGAATCAACAATAATACACACAAAGTTTAATAGGAGTAATGGAAAATGAACAGTATTAGTAGGGATCCAAACGATCAGTTCAGGTTTAATTATTGGGTCGTTTGGTACGCAGGATAAAGGATATTTCAAGATTTAAGCTTAGAATAAAATTTATGATGTGTTTGGTTGATGATACTCCTGACAATATTTTATCATAAATTACTTGAAGAATTATAATCTCGGAACTATTTAGTCCGCAAACCAAAAGGGTTTGCCAGCCATCAAGTCTCTGCTACTTTATTTATTTATTTATTTATGTACTGATTACTTTGTCTAGTTCGGAGGAGGTTCCTATTCTTGTTATCTATGTTACTCGGACTCTTCAAAATTTTCGCCGGACGTTGTGTCTGATTCTTCAAAAACTATGCATTTTGAAAGATCCGAAACTGTCCACCAAGAGAAGGAATAAGCCATTGCCTTCCTCACTTGGTTTAATGACAGTTTCTTCTCTCTATTTTGGTGTCTTCTGGAGGATTTCTTCCTCTCTTTTTTCTCTTCAATTAATAACAGGTTCAATTCTTGGTTTTCCGGCCGGTGTACGATTATCCACTTTGGAGCTTCGATTAATCAAATATTTGAGCTGCGTAAAATCCATTAAAAGGGAAAATTGCTTCCTAGCAGGATTCTTTTTTCATTTTCAGAGCTCAAAACACGAGACATCTGCTTAATAATGGAGGGATTTTATCCATTTCACTACAATACCGTATGGTCCATCAAATTGTTTACAGCTAGAGAAGTTTCCTTCTTCTTCACGTCCTTTGTCATAGAGCATTGAATTGTCGTCCTTCTTTTCTGTCATTAAGAGTGTTAATTATTACAAGAAAGCGAAATGATAGAGAGACTAATTTTGATTGATGAAAGTAATTTCTTGGGCACCAAGTAGATGTTTGGACATGTTATTTCATGTCGCGATTTGAAATTTTGAGATGAAATCAGCGTTTGGGCATGCGATTTCATCTTATAATTTTACATCATGAGATGAAATTCCAAATTCTCCAAAAAGATTGGTTTTCCGGTCGGTTGGTAACTTATATATACCAACTATATTTATCAATAATTTATTTAATAAATGTAAACAACCTTTGCTAACTATAATATTGTCCGTACTATATGAGGGATTATATTAAAGAGTAGTACACTACAACTCATGTTTAATTTTACTTTTTATTATTTTTTTTAGAATAGTTTTGTGATAGTATATTATATTTTATTATGAACTTTTACTTATTTGGTAAGATTGTATAAGAATTTGGGTAATTTGAATAGTTTTTAGAACTTATGGGGTTCTTATGTTCATGAGGAAAAAATACAACTTAAAAATCTCAAATTGCATGTCCAAACAAAACTTAAAACTTCATCTCATGTGATTTTATATCATGATTTCATCTCGCATGGCCAAGTGGGCGCTTAACTTAATTCAAAGGTTAGTTCAAGAGGCGAGGAAGTCATCTCACCATGAGGTGGATGGCTACTAGCTAACACCCTCGGACACCTAAGCCTGACAACTAGAGTGTGGACAAGGTGCTATGGGTGCCGACATCGAGTAAAATGAAAACTGGGTGGATGTAATTTTGATATCATAATAAGTATGGTTCTTGATTCTAACTCGACCGCAGAAACTAGTGATTGCTCTTAGGTCTGTGTATCAGTCGGTTCCTTTCGATTTTAAAAGTTATTGATTCTACTTATCGATTATCAGTTTGTAGATATGTTAAACCGTTAAAGAATCATTAAAATATCAGTTAAACGGTTATTGATTAGTCGGTTATTGATCGTCGGGTTAACTGTTGAAATCTCACACAAAATCTCACAAGTCATAAGTATGTTTAGCTAGGAAAAAATGGATGAAAAGAGAAAGGACATATAGAACTAAGTCAACTAAAATAATCGATCTTAATTTAGATTACATATAGAACTAAGTCAACTAAAATAATCGATCTTAATTTAGATTTAAATTATATCCCCTTAACTTTTTATCTATACCCGATTCAATTTTTTGTTAGGATACTTTATATATTGAAGGCTAAAATTGTATTTTAATAAATTATTATCGGGCTATCGGTTCACCCATTAAAAAAAATGGTCAAACCGATAATCTAATAACTTAAAACAATAAATCGATAATCAATCCGTTAAATCAATAACCCAAATCATTAATCTAATAACTCAATTATCAATTCGGGTTATTGATTTAATCATTAATTGCACAATCCTAATTGCTCTAGACTAGAGACAAATTGCCATCCAACCACCAGGGTCAGAGATAGGGAACTGCATGGAGATTCATTCATCGAAAAATTATATTATATCTATACAATTAAAATTATTTGTTATGTATGTATAGTAGATGTTGAGTTCATTTTATCATTCCGTATATTTACTTTTTTATATTTTAAATTTTTTTAAGGAGAAGTCTTGATTTCGACACTGCCATTCACTATTGTGAGATTACTAACAGATTCTTTTTTTGATTTTTTTTTTATATATTTAAAAAAAGCAAGTGAATATTCATCAGAACATAATATTTTAGTGTTTCAAACCAGACAAGGAAGAAGACATCTTTTGATTCGTTTTAATTGAGGATTCGTGTGGTTAGCATCAAAAATTGAAAAAAAAAAAGATGCATTTATTCCTCTCTTTTTCTTTTACAGCCATGTTTGGATGGTTGTTACTTTTCATGGTCATGCAACAACTAAATGTGGTTTGGAAAAGGTAAGAATGTATGTTTTATTTTTATCTTTAAGGTATAAATATTATTTTCGATAGACTCTTAATTTAAGAAAAAAATAGTTTAAAACTGTCCGGAAAAAAAGTGATAGAAGTAAAATAAATAGCAAATAGTAATAAAATAACATATAGTAACATAATAGTACCTATAATAAAAATTATGATAGTTGAAGTATAAGAAACAACAGATAATAACAAAAATCAAGAGACAAGCAACTACAGTAGGCAGTAGCGATATAGTTTGAATGGGTAACAAGATAACACATATCTACTAACATTCTACTCTAATCGGCGCCTTCCACGATCTATTGTCTAAGATCATGTTCTTGATAAGCTACCTATCTTGAAATCGTTCATAGTCATCACAACAAAAAAGAGAATATCTTATCATGGTCCCGGCGGGGCTCGAACCCGCGACCTTCGGCTCATAAGACCAACGCTCTAACCAACTGAGCTACGGGACCATGTGTTTTCATTGCACGGACTTATTCTATTTTTCATATTCTGCTAACTTTAGAGAATTAAAAGATTATGCCGCTAATAATATTAACAATTTTAATCTTCAAATAATGAGTTAATAACACCATTGACTCTGAAATGCCCTACTCCAATTTATCGAACTTAAGTAAACTACAAATATATATTACTTAATCGTAGTTAAATGATGAAAATCTCCTATAAAAAAATTATATAAAAATTAAAAAAAAAATTGAATTCTATACGTGAAATTTCGAATATCGTTAAATAAAAAAGAAAAGTGATTTGAGGACCTTTAGTTTCAAATAATCCCTTAAATATATATAGAATAGTTTTTTTTTTCCTTTTAGATTTGCTAAGTTTTAGTCTCCCTCAAATAATACTATGGAACTCTGTAGGTTAAATTTGACGGAAAAAAAAACAGGAGGGAGAAAAGAAAGGAGGAAACAGAGTACTTGAGAGTCGGTCTAGGGAGAAGGAAATGAGGAGTAGAACGACAATTTAGCCTAAATATTTGTTAGCAAATAAATGGGAGAGAGACCATTTTTTTAGCTTCCTTTAGATTTGCATTTTAAACTTTGAAATTTATAGATTTTTTTTTCTTTTTTTTTCCTTGCTCACTTCTCAAGTGTGTGTTTATTTTTTCCATATTTTAGTGATCTGATCAAACAATTATAGTTTCACCAAAATCCATAGTATTTCCATTCTCTCTTTTTTTTTTTTTTTTTTTTTGTTTGGAACTTTTCCATATCAAAGTTACAATCTTGTTGAACTATTTGAGTATTCTTTTCTTTATAGTTTCTGTAATCTACAGATGGTGAATTGGGTTTTCTTCCCATTACTCTAATTTTTTTAAAAAACATTTTGGGCTTCTTAATTTCCCTTAGCCCCTTAGATCCCTTTGTATTTCAAGAGAATCTTGTTTCTGTTCTTGATGGATTCTGTGTTTATATAATATATATAGTTTTTCTTTCTGTATTCACTTTCATAAAGACACAATTTTTCTTGACTTTAAATGGCTGAGGCAATAATGACAATAGAAGAACATACCAATAGTGCCAGTGCCACTAAAAAGTTGAAGCAGAAAAAAGTACCACAAAGGGGACTAGGTGTTGCTCAACTTGAGAGGATTAGATTAGAGGAACAGCAAATAAAAGATGAGATTTTGCCACCAAATTCAACTGTCTCATCACAAGATTCCTCTTTTAGGGCTTTAAAACCACCATCAGCTTTGATCAAGAATTGTGAATTTAGACTAAATTCATCAACCCCATTTCTTGATATCTTGAGTCCAATGGCTTTGCAATCACCAAAACAAGTGAATGTTAGTGAAGGTGAAATGGATTTGTCAGCAATTCTGGGTAAAGGTTATGGTGATGATGATGATTGCTCTAAATTGTATAGTGGAAAGTACACTTCTGAGGAAGATCTAAATTGTGTTGTTATTCAGCCCCCAATTTTCTCTTTACCACAATATCAGCAACCTGCTTGTTCTTCATCAATGGTAAGCCAGCTTACTTGTCACTTTTTTGTTTTTTTGCTGGTTTAACAATCTGGTGTCTGGAATTTACTAGCTCGACTAATTTGCATTTTAGCTTCTTAGAAAGCACAGTATGGAGAGCTTTAGGCTCTCTATCAAAGAGGACATTGTTCTCACTTCTCAGGGCACGAACGTGAGACCTTAGATTAAGGATAGAGGAACCTTTTTCCATCATGCCCCTCGGTGGTAGCTTACTTATCACTTTTTTTTTCTTCTGGTTTAACAATCTGGTGTCCTGAATTCACTAGCTCGACTAATTCGGATTAGCTTTTTAGCAAACGCACTATGGAGAGTTTTACGCTCCCTATCAAAGAGGATATTGTTCTCAGAGCTCGTACCAGAAACCTATAATTAAAGGTAGAGGAATCTTTATCATTCCATTACAATCATTGGTGGTAGCTTTAGTTATCATCTTGTTTTTTGTTTTCTTGGTTTAACCATCTGGTGACTGAAATTTACTAGCCCGATAATCATGATTAGCTTTGTAGAAAGCCCTCTACGAGAAGCTTTGGTTTTCCTATTAAAGAGAACTCTTTTTCTCAGGGCTCGAACATGAGACCCCTAGTTAAGGGTAGAGAAATCTTTAAAACATTCCATCACAGTCGTTGATGGTATAGCTTAGTTATCACCTTCGATCTTTTCTGGTTTAACCATTTAGTTTCCGTAATCCACTAGCCTGACTAATCTAGAGTAGCGTTGTAGAAAGCTCACTACAGGGAGTTTTTGCCTCCCTATCAAGGAGGGATCCATTCCCAGGGCTTGAATGTGAGACCCCTAATTAAGGGTAGAGAAACCCTTACCATTCCATTACGCCCCCTGGGGGTAGCTTACTTATCGCTTTGCAGTACTGTATTTTGTTAAAAAGCTAACTTGTCTTCGGTTGAATTTAGTTACTGAACCAAATTAGTATCGGGGATGTTGCAGGTGAATATCTCAGCAGGAATTTCATCATCATCTATAACAAATTATCCAATGGAGCCCCCTTCAAACCAAAGTTACCATGGCTATAATTATTTACCTCTATGGCCAGAAGAAGTGAAGGTAAATTTCTGTTTCACCTGCATGATAGAAATGCCATGTGATTCTCGACTTAAGATGAAGGTTGCCAGAATTTTTTCATTGTTTATTCTTGATATTTCTATCTTCTAATCTTTTTGTAGAAGAGATATGATTTGTAGTTTTTGGTTAATAGCTACTGTATTTTGTTTCTTAAGTGTAGAGGGTTGGCATAAAAAGACCATATCCATTCCCTCCAGAGTACCCACGTATCCCTGCATTTCACTGCAAATTTCCTCAGCGCTATGATGCCCCCGTGTGCACAGCAAATTCAGACTCGAGAACTTTTTATAAAAGGTTTGATATCTCCTCAGAAGATGCCATTGTTTTAGTGTTTGATTTTGAGTACCCTCTTAAAGAGTCCTCTTTGATAAATTTTCCAGACAAGTTGCTTTAAAATCAAGAACTCTGTCCGACGCAAAAACAAGCAATGCCATCAGAGAAAATAGAGCTCTCAATGGAGATTTTCTCACATTAGCTCCTCCTACAGCAGTTGGTGCAGGAAATCAGCACGCTTTTTCTAATTCAGCCCCTCCAAGCATCGAGCTTTTTAAATTTGACACAGTACCCTTTCAAGTAAGCAACAAAAGTACTTCAGCATCTTATTTTATGATCCATGAACCTTATATAGTTTTTGTTTAACTCCACAGGAAGTTGCTGAAGAGCCGCCTAGTACTAGGTCAGGTCTAAACAGCTCAGTTCCACAACCCGTCTTCAGATTCTTCCCATCTGCGAATGTGCAGATTGGCCAAGCAGGAAACAACAAGAGTAATTGTCACAGTGAAGTAGGAGGAAAAGTTGACCTCAGTTTGAAGCTATAGAAGATTAGTCCATGCCATATGGCGGTGCTTTTGCCAAGAGAACTTGGAGAGGTGGCTTGTTAAGTATAGAGGTATTCCTGCAGGGTTTTATAATTTTTCCATGGGTATTACAAAACATTCCTTCTAATGAATGTCTTAACATTTACTACAAAATGATGGTAAACCAAAGCACTTCATTTCACGTCTTTCGGGTAGTTTATGGTGTCTCTTGGAGTAAAGAGTGTAACGAGAGTTCTTTGCTTGTAAAAATTGAAAGCATCAGAAGAATAACAGGCTTCCAAGGTTCGTCTTAGTTGCTTTACTATGCCAAGAAAACCAGTGTTTGATAAATGTGTCTGTGAGAGAGAGAGAGACCAAGAATGCGACAGCAATTGGCTCAACATCAAAGGCATGTAAACTGAAAACCCAAAACGTAGTAAACATAGTATTTGGAATTGCAAATTACACGTAAAGACAAGGTTTCTCAGCTCTGGCTAAGAGCAATTGAGATTTACAATCAAGAAGTTCCGACACATTCAAGACGACAGATGTGCACTGCTGTGTTCAAAATATACACATCCAACTCTAATCTAAAGATCAAACACATAAATCTTTATTTCTGGACAATGATCTACGACCAACCAAACACGTAGTCAAGAACATACACAAGTACAAGGGAGAACGGATAAAGTGTAAAAGCTATCAAACAAGTCCACAGGGGAAAGGTGGTGCGGATGCTCCCTAAGACCCCCATGACAATGCAAACAATTAGAATGACGAGCACTTCAGATGAGAAGTTCCATGTCAATCCTCGGGCGTAAACAATAGCCAGGAAGACCGATAGACAAAGGAGATTATTCATAGTCACAGCTCCATATAACTGCAACATAGCATCAAATATATTATTAATAGCCTAGGGTGATTGTGTCAGCCATACAAGACATGATGCAACATTTGAATCAGGACAGGAAATCGCAAGGAATGTTCAACTGAAAAATTAATGTGAGTAAAAGATACAAGGCTTCCCTAAGAGTGAAGTTTAAAGTAAAATACGAGTCATTGTTGCATGAAAACTGGTGTAACACCAAGTCCTGTCAGAAATTTGCCCATAATGGCTGAAAGCTTTAGAATATATGGTTGAGCTTCTTGTCTTTTCATTTTACTATTATACTCTTTTTTCTTTTTTTGATGAATGGGGTCTCTTTGTTTGTTTCAACAGATCATAATCTGTTAGCAAAATCTAGTGAAGTGCTGGTACAGTTAAAGTTGTGAACGACAAGTCTAAATCGTCGGTGATTATTAAGAAATTGATCATGTATATTAACTAATGCAAGTATCGGAGAGTAAATCCATTCAATTCTCATACTAAAGGGAAGGAAGTCAAGTCAGAAAAACAGACCTCAGAAAATGTTAATGACGCAGATCTCTTCTTTTTCCGGGTAGCAAAAATTATAGCCGACACTGCCTCACTGGAATTTGTTGCCAGAGGCAGCACAATGAATGAGATGAAGAAAGATGGAATATTCGTGGCACTGGAGAAATTATTAACAGCATCCACCAAAGGATCAGCAAAAACAGCAGCAATAACAGTACCCAGCAACAAAAGTAGCGCAGCCTTTATAGCAGTTTTTCGAGGATTCTCGACACCCTCAACAATTTCGTCACTTTGATCCTCCCCCAAGAGACTGTGCTCCCTCCTTGTTTCCTGCAACATGCATCTACATTATATCATGATCATCCTAGCTATAACTATCTAAACAATGTCATCAGCTCACAGCATACCTCATGAAAATCATCAAGGTATTTGATTGTATTAGGACCAGCCACATCAGAAGAACCATTAGAACTCCTGACTTCATAAAGCCATTTTTCAACTCCAGCAATGAATTCTGTCAGATCAACTTGATCATCACAAGACGTATCAAAGTCCTTCAGTACCTTTGCTATCGCATCATTTTCCTCTAAGTTTATCTCCTCAAGACGGATTCCTACAACCAGAGCTCTTAATTCGGCATGGGAAAGACGTCCATCACCATTTTCATCAATTGCATGGAACAGCCTGTCACACAATCCTTCATCACATCAGCCAGAATTCTATGGTGATATAAACAGGGCAGAGAGAATTTCAAGCTCACTTTTCTAAAACTTCTCTATTTGGTGTTCCATGATCTGTGAAAAGTCTCCCCAATGCGTGTTTTTTTAAATGTTTCAAAATTCCTGATATGACATGCTTATGTTTTATATAATCAAGTCGTCGTGTTTGTATCCAAGGCTGAAAGACCTGCATTAAAAGTTAAAGAAAGTTCAGCAGAATTTATCTATTTACCAACCAGGCACATAGGATGATTAAGAATTTTTTCCCATTTACTTCGTCCTTTAGTTTAAGAGAAAAGGATGAGAGGAAATTATTTTGTTCTCTGATCCCAGTGCAACTTGAACTATAGAGGTTACACAGGAAAGTCATTTATCCAACTCTGGTTGGATGAGAACTAATTTAAACACTGTGAAATTTGATCCAATCTTGCAAAATGTGCTCAATCTTGAGCATATTCTCTGCAATTAATGTCAGCAGTGTGCAAGAAAGAAAAACTCATCAAGTTAGATGAGAGAAAAGATGAAAACCTGACAATTACCTGATAAAGACAATAAGAGATGAGCAGTGACAATGATATGATAAGAGCTATCAAGACAGCTAAATGTCTTCCTGAAGTTGAATGGAGGAGCTGTGGTAACTGCACAACAATAAATGGAAGTACAGATACGGCCATGATCATTGCAGCATAGCTTGTCCAGATATCCGTAGAAACACCGGAACCTATAGACAGATAGACCTATTCTTTGAGCAGAAATACTTCGATAGATAAAACCTGCCTTCTAATAGCATGAACTATGACATGCATTAATCAAAAGGCTTACAGATTGTAAAGAGAATTACTAGGAACGTGTTTATCACCATAGAAATGTCCGACGCTTTAAGTTTATGACATCTTAATCCTTTATATATCATATGGTATATGAGCAAAATATACAGAATTTGTTCGTGCAGTTTGGTACAAGGGTGTTACATGAAAGTTCCTCTATGTTAACTAGCATAGTTACATTTGAAATCTCAATTCATACTTAACTACAAGAAAGTCAACTCCTTTTACAAGGATTTCTTTTCCCTACACTGTTATTTTTAACAAGGATGATTCAAAAGTCAAGAGTCAATAACAGCCAGTAATTACTTGTACTGTAATTCCTCCTAAAATATTTCAGTCAAGAATAGTATAGATATGCATCATGGAATTGCTCCCATCCTCCTATGAAAAGGTAAAAGATATCTGCTCAAAAGGAAGAACTGAAAGAACAGCAGGTTTTCTATTTTATTTTTAAATTAAGGACAGCAGGGTAAATTGCTGTCTTACAGCAAATTACTTACTAATGATGAAAGGTACAGGAAAACTGTAAACCCTACAGGTGTTGAAGAACAAGCTGGAGCAATGTAAAATCAATCCCCAAAAAGGAGGACAGATAAGATGGCAAGTGACAGTAGAAAACCAGCGTCGGTCAAGTAAGGGTATGGTTTGTCAGTGAGAAGGTAATAAATCAAAAAATGGACATGGAAATTGACAAGGAGAACGCAGATCCCAACAAAACTCCCTGCTTCAGAAGGCTACTGATGTATGAGGCTTGCCTCGTTTAAAACAATATGATGAGGGTATTCAACCCTTGCTTCAGGTATTACTTTCGCAGTTCAGACATGGAGGATGCCAAACACTTGTTCCTTCATTGTTCAGCTGCTAGAGATATCTCAAATATGTATGAGGATTGCATCACCTAAACAATATGATGAGGGTATTCAACCATTGTTTCAGGTATTACTTTTGCAGTTCAGACATGGAGGATGCCAAACACTTATTTCTTCATTATTCAGCTACTAGAGATATCTCAAGTATGCTACTTGCTCCTTTTGATATGTAATGCAGCACAATTTGAAGAATGCTTTTCATTGGTCCCACTTGGAAGCTTAGAAAATCCGGAGGAAGCTACGCAATCTATTCCCAGCTGCTATTTTGGACTATATGGAGGGAAACGAACCAAAACTTTGAGGGGTTTCTCATCAGTCATATCTTTTATAAAAGCTAGATGTCGAGTGAATTTATTTTGGTATACTAATTACCAAAGCTGTAACTGTTGTACAAAAAATTTTTACTTTTCTATCTCTTTCAGTCTGTGGTAGCCAACCTCTTTTGTAATATAATGCATCCACTGGATGCGACACATCAAATATCATTCTTAAAAACTTCATAAAGTGGGTGAGAGCAAAGCAAGTTCATGCGCAGATACTCCAAAAGTAAAGAGACAAACCAGTCAAACTAAGCCCTTTAGTGTCTTTCAAGTCCACAGCAGCAGAATTTTCTATATCGCACTTGCCAACAATGCAACAGGTTCCCCATATCGCAGTAAGAAGCATCACTGTCGACCCAGCTAACAAGCCTATTCCTACAGAAACCTGGCTCTGAGCAGCTGCGGCATTTCCAGTTATCCCCGATACTGATGAAAAGAAGAAACTTGTGAACTTAATATGGCTTGTAACAAACAATTTTAATGATATAAAATCAAAACAAGGTTTATTATGAAAAGGAGAACTTACCTAAGAACATGACACAATGGAAGCAACAGATCTATATAACCATACCAACTAGTTCAACTTAAACTTAGTTGTTATTACATTTATAATAGGTCCTGTGTTTGCCATGTCTAATTACAAATTTATGTTAGCTTCAGAACACATTATGAAGAATCTATAGTTTCAAAATCTCCTAATTTGCCTTACAAGAGACGTGATGAAAAGTCTAGAATAGAGTGAATCAATACAAAAGATTTATATAGCTATCCTTATTCGTCTGTACAAATCATTCATTAGCCCAAGCAAAGTGAATTAACATTGAGGATTCATATAGGAGATCATAACTAATTTGAGATTGACTTTGACATGAATTAGTTTGATTAAATACAACGCAAGTTATAAAAACGAATAAGTCGTAGAGAGTGTTCCAAGGCATCAACGTTGCTAAATGTTCACCAGTTCACCAAGAAATTAAAGCTTAACCATACCCGGTATAAACATAAAGGGAATTGAGAGGAGATTCACCCTTTGGGTTAGCTTCTAAAAAGGGTTTATGCAGGTAACAGAACCATTTAAACATAAAGTGTCAAGAAAGAAGAAAGTTTCAGAGTGATCCTGCACACTCAAACCATTCAGGTCTATGGCTATGGAGAGCTTTTTCCCATGTTAACTTGTTTTGTCTTGCTTACCGGCTCGGAATTTTTCTCCAAGGCAAGGGACTGACTCTAAGCTAATATTTTTTCTTAATATCAAACATCTTAATAGTAGAACTATTTTCGTACTACTAATCAAGGAAACCTTCGTTCCATTTGTTTGAATAAGGGCCGCTTATTTTGGTTTACATTCAAATCAATAATAGAATGTTGGTTTACACAACTTGTTGCAGCAAATGCTAGTTAAAAAGCAGATTAATTTTTTATTTGCAACTTTATGCGTTGTCAATTCCTTCTTCATAAAGGGTGATTATCACCTAGTGTTTTTTATCTCGACTGAGATTTGAACCTGAAATCTCATCATTCTCACCCCTTCATTGATTATTAGGGCACGGGTGTAGGTCAGAGTGGGAACTCTTAGCAAGAAACTCTTAACCATCATTTCTTAACTCTAAAGGGCGCTTTCATTTATGGATGATACCATGAAGGGGAGGTGCCGAGATCAATTGTATCTTCAGGCTCTCTTTTCTTTCGTTTTTATTTTTTATTTTTTTTTGAAAATGGTAACAATGAATTGTATAAATGAGGGGAGTTTGAATTCATCCCCCAACTGTTTCTCTTTGAAAATTATACTCATTTTACCCAAGGCAAAAACAAGTCGTGGTGTGTAATACTGAAGATCGCAGATAAACAATCAGTAACATGCTTATATTATGATTATTTCAGGAGAAATGATTCGTTATAGAATGGCAATTTTGTCTTTCAAATGAATTTGACATCCAACCATAAAAAGGGGTTCAATTTAAAATCTATAATTTAAAATAAAAAAAGAAGGTGGATTTCACTCTTTGAAAAATACATTTAGACACTGAGGGTTTGAAATCTCAAATCAATTTTTTTTAAAAATTTGGGAATCATGAAATGAAATAGTTTGTCTAATCTCTAATTTCATCTCATAATTTTGAATTACGAGATGAATTGCATGTCCTAACGATATGAAATCGCATGTTTAATCGCCTGTTAAGTTCCGGGGTCTTTGAAATCATAGTGAGATGTCCAAAGCATGACGGATTAAGTCAACTAAAGTTAATTACAAGTCAGTATCTAGGAATAGTCAATGGAATCTAAACAAGATAAATCAAATAAAACAAGTCAAACGAAATTTTTGGATCTATTTTCCTTCTAATGCAATATCTCTCTAATATGATTTTCCAATATTTCTTCCAGTTCTCAGATATGCAAGTCTAATTTCAAAACAATATGAATGATATCTGAATTCTAAACAGAGTGAACCAAGCGTACCGAGAATGAGCATAGCATCAGGAAGAGCACCAAGTATAGGAAGGAAAAGTCCACCAATGAGACCAGGGCCCAAAATCTCAAGCAACAGCTCACTACCGCAGGAGAGATAAGTAGCAGCCAAAAACATGAGATAACCATAGACAATAATGAGGAAGACATTTCCTAGAGCAGTTTTCGTACAAGGCAAAAAACCATAGCTCTGTTCACACGCCTCCTCTGTTGCAGCAAAAAGCGAGATAACACCTCCTTCCCGGCCTGTACTACTGCCGCCGTGAACTCCATCGGAGAAGAGATCGGACGATGACTGGTCGACGATAACCCGGCCGCCGTACGCGGCGGCACAAAAAATGAGGAGAATCAGGAGAGGGAGAATAGATTTCCGGGACATACTTGCAGATTAGAAATAATAGTGTGTGCGGGTGAGAGAGCATTTTTGGATATGAATATATAGACTATAGAGGGAGAGATCTGTTATGGTGTATCCCATCACTGATTCATTAATAATCTTCAATAAGTATACGTGTTCTGACGCGTATGGACTTTTCAGTCTGATTTAAGGAGAGTGGGGTCCATTTTTCTGAACGTGGATGCAGCTGCGTATATTAAATTAAATTTCCATTTATATCCCCGTAAATCTTTGCCCGAAAGATCGAAATTGGAACTGTGGAAAGTCAAGGCTAGAAATGAATTTAGGGGTCATTTGATAGGGTTCATAATAATAATAATAGTATTAAAATACAGAAGTTTTCTATGGATCGGTAAGGACACAGTGAATAGTAGAGCCTTCTTGGCATGGGATATCCTTTGTAGGCCTAAGATAGCTGGGGGTTTTAATCTCACGGGCATTACAATGTGGAACAAAGCGGCTATTTGTAAAGCTCTTTAAAATTTGTGTAACAAGAAGGATAGGATCGGGATAAAATGGGTATACAATTACTATATCAAAGATCAACCTCTTGATGAAGTGCAAACTAAACAAGCAGCTTGGATTATCCAGAAAATTCTCAAGGACAAAGCATATGTTGGGGAGGCTGAGCTCAAACTTACACTACTATCAAATTTTCTTTTTCATCTTGATGAACTTGTGTTTGTCTATATTATGACACAAAAATTAAAAAAATAAATAAAAAAAAATCAAAAAAGAAAAAAAAATACTAATAAAAAGAAGAAGGAGAAAACAAAAATGAACATGGAACGTCTCCTTAGATGATATATTGTTATTTATAGCTTATGAGTTATTGAGATTATTAAGGATATAAGTTATAAAAATAAAGAGGTGCGAGTTATGAAATTAAATTTTCAACAAATATTTTAAGAGATATATAAAAAATAAAGAAAAAATATAAATACTAATACTAACTTATGAGGCCATTTCACTTTTCCATACCTTTGCTTTATTATATATATAGATTATTTGAGCACAAGGTTTATTTATTTTTAAGAATTTATAATTTAAAATTAGGCTGAGATATTTTTGTAATTATAAATTATTTTTATTTAAAAAAAATATCTTTTTAGAACAATAAAAGAGAAAACTGTGTTAGACGGACAGTTACGTAATTACATTTCTAAATTGACAATGTCAACACCGACCTAATCTTGACACTTTTGTGTTTTCCAATGGAAGCACTTTCAAGATCTAAAATTTTGCGACTAATATAATCAGATACTCCCTCAGTGTCATTTTAATTAGGAGATATATTTAAAATATTTATTTTAAAATATTTATTAACTTTAAAATTTAAAAAAATAATTGATCATATTTTTTAATTTTATTTTAATATTTAATATAAAATTAAAATGTGAAAAGAATTATTATTATATACTTTTAAAAAATTATTAGAATTATTTTAGTCAAATGATCATCCCTATTAATTTTTTCTTAACGAGTGTGCAAATCTTATCCTAACAATTAAAATGGAACAGAGAGAATATTTTCCTTACATATTAATTAATTAATTAATTTTTAATCTGATTAAAACTGCAAATATATTTTTTTTATAATTTTAAAAATTTTAACTTTTCACGTGACATACTTATAATTTATAAAATTAAAAGAAAATTGATACACTTTATATATCTTTAGATTTAGTATTAGAAAATTCCAAAATTTTTCTTACTTCATTAAAGCTTTTTGTTAAATTAAAATTAAAAAACAAATTAAACAAAATTAAAATTCTATATTTAAACTTATAATTCAAATCTTAAAAGTTATACTTTATCTCAGAAATTGTAAAATCTCACAATTTCTTTAATTTTTATATAATTTTTTTAATGAACAAATCATAATTTAATATTAAGATACTGAAATATTTTAAATATTAAATTAATAAATTATATATTTTCATATTTTTTTTAATAAATAAATATTTATAGTTACGTAGTCCCAACGCTTACTAAACGCAAAGAAAAAATTAGGATTTGATCTAAGGGCGAGTGGGTCATTTTCGAACGTGTATGCTGTAGTTGATTGATCATTAAAAAATAAATAAAAGTAAAAGCCGTACAATTTTTCAGATATTTATTTGGATGAAACCCGTGAAAAAGAAAAGAAATGAAATCTTTCTTTTTTTTTTATAATTTAAAAAAAAAAAGTTAACTTGTTCAGATTTTTTTATATATAAAAATAAAAATCTCATATAAAAAATCATAAAATTAAAAAATATTTATAAAAAATTAAAAAATTATTTTTTAACGTGGAAAAAGTATTATTGTCCCATTGGAGAAGTTGAGCCCTGAATTTTCTTTTTTTGTTTCTTACATTTATACATCAATAATGGCCCCATAAACTGGGTCATAACATCCATAATAATATGTCCGCAAACAAATCGCCACGTCCAAATACCCGTTTATCAACTTTAATACTCTTTTATTTATGTCAGTTTTGTCACTCTTATCTTCCAATCTTTATCGACGTTCCAAGTAAATGTGGTGGTCCATCTCCATCCATTGGCCATTTTCCATCTATTGTTGGTTGGTTCCCCACCCAAGTTTTACCCTAATATGACAAGTCATTTTCGTATTTGTCATATACGTGAGTTTATTCATTCGAGACTTGTTAGCGTTCTCTTCTATTCTATCTGCTTCCAGTTATAGAAAAAATTTTAAAAATTTATTTCTGGCGTTACGTTTTCGGGAGCATTTGTAGTTATTAGTTGAACATAACTCAATGATTTTAACTCATTCTTTATATTTGTGTCAAAAGTTTTACTTAATACGTACAAATACTTTATCTCAAATTGAATAGATAATCTTTGTCATTGAATTTAGAACCAATAACCCCGACTAATTCAATTTCGCATCAGAAAATATCCCATATTAATTTAAAAAAAGAAATAGAGAAAATGTCAAAGCTACTGTGGATGGCGCAGTGGCACACTGGTACCTGCCCATTCGGCCAATTTTCTTCCCCGTCACATTTGGACTACACTGCTTTATTAAATTGTTGGTTTGGTCAAAAATACTTCTGACCCAAGGTCAATTTTGAATATTTTAATTGGAATAATAATTTAACCCAAGTCCAAGCAAACCTCTAGATTTATGTTTAAGAAATTTAAAATCTTTCTTTATATATATACATAGAAAATATTATCTTATATATATACACGCTCAGGTCAGCACAAAGACTTTCTGCGTGACAAGCAGCTTCTCAACACTTTTTTCAACTTTAAGGAAAAAAAATAAAAAATCAACCCTTGAACAAAATTTTCAAAATTTTGAATCTGTCATTTTTTTTTTGGAAAATAATTTTCACTCTTGACTAAAGACGACTTTTGTCCCCATGGCACATTCCAGATTCTTGGATAAGATTTACCGTTGCCGACAGCATATGGTAAATAACTTCACTCAATGAATTCTTTCCTTTTCTTTCTTTTTCCACACGGTTATTCTATTCATCCTTCGTTATGTTAAAAATAAATATATTTTTTATTTATTAATTTTAAAAAATTAAAATATAATTTATTATTTAATTTTTAATTTATTTTTGTTATTAATTATAATAGTTTTTTATAGTATTAAAATTATTATATTCAAATGGTAATATAGTAACCATTATCATTCTATTCATTATTTCTTAAGAGGTGTGTCAAGTCAATACTAGAGAAATAAAGATGGACGAAGGAATTAACATACAAGAGAGACATATATAAAAAGGAAGACCTGGAAGAATAGTAACTGTTATTAGGATACTCTTGGAATTCAAATTCGAATTTGTACATTGAAAGTAAAATTATCTTTCCTAATATTTTACTTTTAAAATAGAATTTCTCAATATAAAATCGAATTAATAAGATACCAAAGGATACAGGACACCAAATAAGAAACTCAAAAAGAAAAAAGACTGGTGATCATCATTCTTTAATGCTTCTAGAAGTAGATTTATACCTATTCTGATCAAAAAAGGAAAAATAATAATATTCTAGAAGTGGACTAGACGTCCTAGATATTCAAGTTTGGATTGCCTAATAAATTGAAAAAAGCAAGGAGGCTCCACACACACAAAAGAAAAAAAAAATAAGAAAAATACACCTATGAAGGTTGAATAAGAAAGAATACATGCATGTTTCATGAAATAATCACTATGATAATCATACTACGAAAATTCTATAATACATGTATTATGAAATAAATTAAATTGAGTAATATGTAAGTTAATTAAGGTAAAAAAAAAATATAGTCTATTTTTTTCTAATGAGTATTAATATGATAAATACAGTGCTTTTTTCATTCATATTTACTTATTTATATTTGACTTAACATATTTGTTTAGCAGCGGAAAATTAAATAGTGACGATATTGTATCACCCTAATTATTATAATCATCTAAATGATGAAAAATAAATAGTATTTATTATATATATATATATATATATATATATATATATATATATATATATATATATATATATATATATATATAAAATCTCTTGAATTTTTCAAATAAGGAGTCAAGAATCTATTGAAAATAGTTTTTTTACCTTTGAGATAAGGGTAATTTACGTGTACACTCTACCATCTCTAAACTTTATTTTACGAGACTACACTAAATATGTAAGTTTTAATTTTTTATGTTAGATAAATAAAACTAAATATCTATTTTTAATATAATAAATATAAAAAAAAATACGGCGTCATTTACGAGGAACAAATGTACTGGTTTTTTAAATAATGCTACTGTGATCGTATCCCTGAACTAGTCCTACCGACTTCAACTAACGAGCTAAGGGGTCGTTTGGCTCATGTGATAAAAGTGTGATATCTTAATATTAAATTTATATTTTATTTAATAAATAATATAATTAGTATCAAAATATTTTTATATTTTAAGTTTGATGTTATTTTATTTTATCTGAAAAATAAAAAAATTTAATTAAAAAAATTATAATTTTAAAATAATTTTATATATCTCGAGCCAAACTATCAATTAATAATATTAATTTCTGCGACACTTTTGGGATCGCCGCTTAGATAAAGAATTAAATATCATCTTCATGTTGCCTCACATGAGTCACGTGACATGACTTTGCTTCCTCCAATTTGATAATAGCTTGGCCAAATGGTCAATAAAATAAGAGCGGGATCATGAAATTTTGAATTTAAATTTTGATGGAGGTAAAATAAATTAAGAGTATCGTTTTTCATTCACCTAAATTTTAATGGATAATTATACCATACTTGTGATAGTCGGAAATAATTAGTACTTTCTTTGTTTCAATTTTTTTTAAACTTCTTTATTAGTTCGTTTAAAAAAGAATGTCTTTTTACTTTCTTGGGGATATGTTAAATGTTAATTTACCGTAAGAGTAAAAGACATTTTGGTATATTCCACATATTTTTAGTTTAACACCAAAAGATTTAAAAATCTTATTTACTTTCTTAACCTCCGTATCAAGTCAAAATCAAACAAATAAATTAAAATAGAGAAAGTAATTACGTAGTATCCATAGAAGTGAACCCACAGTAATCTAGGAGAGTTTCATTAGCATTTATGTTAAAATAATAATGCCTTTCGATCTTCAAATTTTGAATTCATCTTTAGATATCCAATTAAATAGTCAAAATACATCCAAACAAATCGGATGCCATCATCATTAAAAAAAAATATTGGGAAATGTCTACATTTGAGACCACAAGGAGCGGACTTTTATCATATTACGATTTGATCGTAGGTCTCTTGCCAACAGGGCCGGATCTAAAAATTTAATTACGGATTCACGTGAATCAACTAGCTTTTGTTCATATATACACTAAATATTTATAAATGTTAATTGCTTGCAATCAGTAACTTTATATTACTAAAATAAATGCAGCCCATTGTGTTACCACCTAAAAGGCCCAAAGAATTATTTCAATCGCAGAGACGAACAACTAGCAGAAGTATTTTGTGAAATTGCAGATTGGATTACCAATCAATCAAAGAGAGGCCCATAATAAAACTGTTGGGCCATGCAATTTGGGTCCGGTTAGAGAAAATTACGTGATATATCGATTTAAATCCATCAACTATCCATTTTATCAATACCTGTGAATTATTATAAAATATAGTTAGATTTTTATTTTATAGCAAATTTTATGATATGTATATAAGTCGATGTATGTATGTGTGATGGCTAGTTTATACATGTGTGTATATGACGGTCAATGTATGTATGTCGGCTAGAATATGCATGTATGTATGTTGTGTGTAGTACGCTGCTAGTTAATAATATCGCCATAATTTGTTATTTGAGATAAAAATAGTGCTATTTATATATACGATGTAATTTTTTTCGAAAGTCAAATGAACACCCTACCAACCTCTAAATTCGCTCATGCAGATGACGCGCTTTATCTACTGACATGATTGTTCACTCGGTTTCTTGTAAAGACTAAAAAAATGAAAATGGTATAATAATGGAGAAGAATTAGATATATGTAAGGAAAAAGTGTTATATGTTAAGGGATTGTTTAATTGATGGGATAAAATAATTTCTAAATTAACTAAAACGTATAATCAAACATACTCAAAATGAAATAACCTCGTATTTTATCTTACTGTGTAAGGGGTTGTTTGGTAGTGGACAACGGGTTTTAAGGTGAGTTATGTAAGTATTAAATTCTGCATAAGTAATACCACGTTATATAATTAGTAAGAAGGTAAGTTATTTTACGTATAAAATCAATACGGTGTTTGATTTGCAATTTAGAAACCCACATAACTAATACATATATAAGTTATGAGGGAGTCTGTGCTTTATCTTATGTAGGATAGAAGGTGAAATAAGTTATACTTCCTCCCTTCAATTTTAATTGCTAAATATACTAAAAATAATTGTTTCAAAATATTTGTTAGTTTCAAAATTCAAGAGATAATTGATCATATTTTTCCCCCCAATTCTATCCTTATTACTTAAAGTCATTCTAAAATGTGAAAAGAATTATTATGATATGTTTTTAAAAAATTAATAGGGTTATATTAGTCAAATTACTATCCTCCCTATTATTTTTTTTCTTAATGAGTAAAAATTTTATCCTAACAATTAAAATGAAACAGAGGAGTACATGAATAACTAAATCCTACATAACTAATTCTTATATAAAATAATATATAAATTTCCTCGTAACTAATTCGTATACCCGTAAGAGTCTAGTCAAAAGCTTTATTTGTTTCTCCAAATTTGACTTATTCCTTTGTTTAATGTTTAATTTCTATGTACATATGTGTTTGATTGCATATTTACTCCGCTGTTTTAGCCTCGTTTCATTGCATTTTTACGTACTTTGACGGAAAAAATGCTTATAATTGGAATTCGATTCATGCACCAAATCCAGCTAATAAATAATAAATTGATATAATAATAATAATAATATTATGTATTATTTTATTTTAACTAATAAGTAAATAACACGTGAAAAGGCAAAAGTAGTACTTTCACCGTTCAGTTTTATTTGTTCACTATATTAAAAATAAATATTAATTATCCTTATTATTAATTATTGTCATTGTGTAGAGCATTGAATTTATTATATTCAAATGATTATATAGTAAATTATTGTCATATTTATTGCTCTTAAGGTTTGTGTCAAATCAATATTTGACAAGTAAAAATGATTGTTATTTTCAAGTTGAAAATAATAAACAGAAATTAGAATTGTGGTTGGATATGGATACTAATGAAGATTACTTTTGAAATTTTGTGAGTGTTTTAGAATAAAAAATATTTTTTAAAAATTATAACAATTTTATGTTCAAACAATTTTTCTATCCCGAGAAAAAAAGTAAAAACTACAGGTACATGGACTAACGGGCCCTTAGACTTTTTGGGATGGTCTTGAATGGTATATTTTCTTGGTTTTCCAAGTAAGTATCATAGTAGAGGTGAAATACATGACAGTAAGTACTAGTGCAAGTACCTATGTTAAGATGTCTTGCATATGAGTTATTGTTTTATGAGGCAGAGAACTCATAGTAGTTATCACGGTGTCTCTTATATATGAAAAATAAAATAAAATAAATATAATAATAATATGTTTCGTTTAATATTATAAATGAGATTTAAGAAAAATAAAATATACACATATTTTATCTTCTAATCATATAAACATCCACAACAACAAATCTTTCATTCAATTTTTTTCCTTTTGTTCTCTTTCCTCATTTGTTCTTACATTCCTTAAGAACAAAATAAGAAGGTATACAAGTTATTATACCCCAAGAACTGTAAGGAAATTACAAATAGAAAAATTCATCAAATTAACAACCAAAAACTACTCTTACAAATTACAATGTTAAAAAATTCCAAACCATTATGGCAGGCTCTAAATAAACCACCAACCCTTTTTCTTGTACAATCAAATAAAATACAAGATTCACAATCAGTCACAAAATTAAATTACATTGACTCAATCTCAACCCTAACAAGACCAAAATAATAAATAATAGAACAATTAGCCACAATATAAATTACAAACAAAGCAACCTTTGGGGGTTTGCTTTTTTTTTTTTTCTCTTTTCCAAATATCAAATGAATTCTTTCCTACTACTATATTTTAAATCAAGTAGTAGGAATTTCCTAAAATCATGTTAAATTATCACAGCTAAGTGAAAAGGGGTCCACAAGAGAATTGAAAAGGGGAACACATCACGTGAAGGCGCAGGTTAGCATAGGGCAATACATTTTTGAGAAGCTTACGCTTCTTCCGTGCAACTCATCGGCGCCGCCGCTGACGGTGGCGCATCGGCGGTACTGTTCATTTTCTTCATGTTCTGTTCATGATAAATCTGTCTTAATCTCTCAATTTCTTTCTTCAGTGCTTCTTGATGAGCTGCCAAATTCATACGAAAAAAATAATAATAAATTGCTGTTTTCATCGTCAAATAAATAAAACCTTTTAGTAATAACTTTCTAAACTTAGCGGCGAGCCAAAATTATTCATATTAGATTCAAAATATAAAAAAATAAATATATAAAAAAATTTAAAAATTCAATAATTGTTTTATATATGCAAAATAATGAGTAATTTTTTACCTATAGTTTTCCCTTGCACCTTTTAAATTTACCTTTACACTGTATTATCTTTTAAATAATCTAATAATATATAAAATTTAATTGCATTAAACGCTTGATAATTGATATAGCTGGGCCCTCATTTGTTTCCAACAATTAATTAAATACAACTCCATATATGACAAGGCTGAACCATAAATGATTTTATGCCACTACTATATTGTCTTGATATATATGATTTTATTCTTCGTCAAAGAGTAGGAGTGATTAGTGCATTAATTAGTAATGATAAGTAGTAAGTTCAACTAATGGTCTGCTTAAATCAAATCATAAGTACTACTACCTACAAGAACAATGTTGTTGTTCACAAGCACGTGAAATTTAGGTGAATTGATTGTTATCACCAAAGGAAATTTAGTGAATTGATTTTATATAGTCAAAAGATGTGGTGGGACTGTTTCCTTGTTAATTAAGGTCTCAATTTTGAATTTTAAATATAATCTTTTTTTTTTGTAGAAAGAGTTCTCTTCAAATAAATTTTACATGATATAAGTTTAAATTAATTGAGTTACAATAAAAATATTAATATTGAATAAAAAATAAGAATAAAAAAGTGAATTGATTGCTAATTTGTGGCTGACCAAGACCAGGTGTAAACCTAATTAGTACAAACAATGATCATAAATTGCATGCATGTTGTTCGTTTCATTATATTACTCATGAAATCTCATCTATTATGCAGACCACTTCAGTTTTTTTTTTTAAAAAGAACTCATCGGTCGATCAACAACTTTTATCGTTAAAGAATTAAAATCCTTTCTTAATTTTATCATTAATTATGAATTATTTAACAATATATTAGAAATAATATCAAAGTCACAATCAATATCATTATTAGCATCAATATCAATTCATCAAGAAATAACTACTAGGCTTGTTAACCAGAAAATATTTCAGAAATATAAGAATTTGGCGCTAAGTATTTAATCAAATAAAATTATCCAGTTTCTAAGCCGATTACTAAAATATCCCTAGAGGGAGAAATGAAAACTATTTCCCCACATTACTGTTAAACACGATGGATTGAATTTTGTAGTCGGTTCCATTTTTCTTTAAATAGTTTTTTAATAAATAATATAAACTTGATAAGATTAATTACCCTAATTAAGAATAAATAATATAAATTTTAAACTCTTACTTACCATCTTTAAATATCTTATCTTGAGCCAAAGCTGCAATTCGTTGCCTTAGTGCACTATTATCAACGTTCAGAAGCAGCCTTTGATGATCCAAAAAAGCAACTCTTGGTGACAATGCTGATACTTCAGTCTTTAATATTTAACCAAAGAAAAAAAAAAAACAGAATTAGTTAGCATTAATTTTCTAAGCTATGAATTAAAAACACACATGATTAGGATTAATGAACAATTAGTTGCCAGTAATTAAATTATTAAATTATAAACTTACTTGCAGAGTGGTTACACTTCTTTCCAGTTCTGAAATGTACTGTAACTTTCTAACTCGAGATCTCTGAGCTGATTGTCTGTTAGCTAAAATTCTACAAATATACAAACAAGAACCCCTTAATTACTCTTATTAAATAAAACATTATACTATATAACTGCAATTTTGTTCAACATAATTTTTTTATAATTAATTCGGCTAATTAAATATGATATTATGCAGGGCTCAATGTGGGTCCAATTGTATTTTTATTAATATTATCGTTAAAAAAATATAATTAAATAAACAAAGATATATCGTTTTTAACTTAAACTTTTAAGATAAGTTAGTTGCCCAATTTAAAAAAGGCCCTACAAACAGCATTTATGAATTTTTACTAAAAAATTTAAAATTAAAAAAAAACACACAAAGAAATCAAATTAAAGTAATTCTAACATTTATTATATAGATATAATTTTTTTTTTTAATAACCACGTTAGGAGGCACGTTGAAGGTTTAATCAAACAAATAATAGTGTTATCTTTCTATTAAATTAACTTTTAGATGAGTTAACAGCATAATTGAACATTTACATATGCAAATGACGAAAGATTAACGCGTTAGTTAGCAATTGGGTTAGTCATAATCTTTACCTCTTAATCCTCTTTGGATCCACGATGGAATTATTATCAGAAGAATCATTAGCAGGATTTTTAGTAGCTGCTGGTGATTGATTATCACTCTCAACTTCTCCGGGCTCATTCTTCGGCTGAACCACCACTTGATTAACATCTAGTGGGACCGGCGATTTCTGATCTTCATTATTTTCGCTGATTTGATCAGACGGTGTCGAAGGATTCGTGCTCGAAGGATTCGAAGACGGCGCCGTAACAGCAAATGCAGCACCACCGCCGCCGCCGCTGTCGTCGGAAAACATAGTAGTAAGTTGTTCATCGTCCAATTTATCGAACCCGGCGCCACGGCTGCTGCATTGCTGGAGAAATGGAGCCTCCACGAATGCAATCGGGTCGCTGACCGATCTCCGGTGAGAATTCCTCCGGGCCGCCGAGAAATCCAGGAAATCGTCGACCCAGGAGTTACTGTGGTGATTGGCGGCGATGGTAACGGAATTAGGTAATGGAGGCATGTTTTGGAAAGGCCAATTGTGTGCCATGGTAGGAACTTTAGGTGGTAGTTGAGCCATGCACTACTAAAATGGCAAAGGTTCAATTGTATTCAAACAATTGAGCTTTTGGTTATATAAAGAAGATGAAGAAAGGATAATAAGTGACAATAATGTGTATTATGAGCATCTATACTTAGGAGGTAAAGTTGGTAAAACTTTATTGCTATTTGATATTTATATCGGGCCAATAAATATATAACATATATATTTTTTCTTACATAAATTTTTCATTCGAACCTCCTTCATTAAAAAAATAAATTTTATATTAGGTTCAAATTTAATATTTATATATTGTATAGATTAAATTTTCTTGAATAACTTTGAGAATTTTTTTGATAAAAATTCTATCTCTACTATTGAATAGACATTATTATCTTATTTGATCACTTAATTATATTAAAATTTATATGATTTAATATAAATAAGATAAATGGTTAATGTATTTTGAGTATCTACTTTTAGGAGGTTAAATTGGTTAAAGAGTTAGTAATAGCAATTTTATTTTAAAAGGACAAATATTAATTATTCCTACCTGTATTTTAATTTAATATAATATGAAATTTAAAAAGGAAAATAAATTAAATTTAAAATATGTGTAATGTGATTTCAAATATGTTACGTAAACTATTAAAATATAAACTTTACTATTAAATAGTATAAAAAAATGAGATTTATAATGGGTGATTTTTTATTTTATATTTTTTGTTGGAGGGAGAGGAATAGTGATCACATGGGAGGGGGATTAAAGACAGCTAGCAACAGCTGTGAAGGAGAGGGAAATTAGTGTTTTCTCAACGGTTTATTAACTGGCGGAATCAGTCACCACGTGCCTAGCGATGTGACCCTTTTGACCTTTGGTCTTTTTCCTCCTCTTTTAATTTTTAAAGTTCTAGTAAAGTAAATAATTATCACCATTCTCACTTTTGACGGTTAATTTTTTCTTTTAAATATATTATTATTATTTTATATTGAATGTACGATATTTATATTATTATTAGATTATATTTAAAAGCGCAACTAAATAAGATACATTTATATTTAATATTTAAATTTTTTAATTAAAAATAAAAAATTAGTTACTAAAGTATTTTTATATAAAAGTAATTTATTTTTAATTAAATATTATTATATAAATTGAGACGAAGAAAGCATGTGATAATAGATAGTTTGCTTAAAAGAAAATGATTGAAGAATTTTACAAATATCTTCAACACTTTCTGATGAAGAATTTAAAAAATAATAGTAATTAATAATAAAAATTAAGTAATAAATAATTTTTTAATTTTTTCAACTAAATAACTAAAAATTGAAGTAGACAAGTTTTCCAATTAATATATTACTATATATAGTAGGCACATGCAGTAGACAAGTTTTCTGCGTGACAGAGGTACTTAACATGCCTTTGGAACTTATCACTAATCATTAATAGTGTCTCCCTTTTTATTTATTTCTCTTTTAAATAAATATATATATACAAAATAAAAGAATCATTGATAATAAATGCTCATAGGGTGATGGTGCAAGGAAACTACTACCTACAAAATTAAACTTATATTATATAGTTTGGGATTTGGTTGAAGTCTTAGAATTATGAAAATAAATCCTTTTCAGTATTTTTTTTATTTTAAAATAAATAATATTTTATTTTTTTAATTTTATTTTAAAATAAGTAGTATTTTATATAATTAAAAAAATATTAATGATGTTCTTTTAATTTTATTCTTATTTAAATGGAGAGTTTTATATAACCAAGAAAATATTAAAGAGTTACATCTTTTTTTAGGTATTAATTAAGAGTAAATTGATAAAAATATATTTTACTTTATAAGTATGAGTAATTTTCTTAAATGGTATGCATAAATTAAAAAACATCACTTATTTTGAAACGAAGAAAATAAAAATTATTAAGAAATATGAATTTATACTTAGAATGAGACTTTACGAAACAAACTCATATTCATCTTTAGAGTGAAATTTTACGACACAAACTCATATTCATCCTCGGAATGAAATTTTACGATACAAATTTTTATTCATTCTCATAGTGAAACTTTACAATACAAACTCATATTAACTTGATCTCAAAATGAATTATCTAATATGTAAAAGAAGTGGTTTTATTTTTTTTTATTATTATTATTTTTTTTTTAGCAAAAGGGACATTCACATAGCCTCCATGTGAGTGTGATTTTTTGGGGACAAAGGAAAGAGGAGAGAGGGGTTGCTATTTACAAACAATTCACATGGGGGAAGAGGAAGACATGATTCTAATATCCTCTACTTTTTTTTCCCCACAACTCATCTTCCCTACATACCCCAACTATACCTTTATCCTTTAATTTTATCCAATATAATAATACTATAACTTTTTCTTTTTTTTATTATCCAATTTGTAGAGATTTCTTCTTTCTATACCATTCATTTTGAGGGTCCTTATTTTATTTTTTATTAAAAAAAAAGGTGCAAATGGTTAAGGCAAGGGTACAACCATTTCACTAAATCAACCATATTGAATGAAATTATTTAAACAAGTAAACTACGACAAGAAATTTATCAAATCAAATCATTTATTTTAAAAATATATTAAATTAATATTGAATAAATAAAATGAATGAAGAAAATAGGATTATTCCATTATCTTCCTGTTTTTTTTAAAAGTTTGAGATTTGATTTATTATTCTATAGTTTTGATTCCCTCTTTGTCATGCATTATTAATAAACAATAAAGACAACCCCTTGTTCAAGTTAACTTGAATATGACGTCTTAATTTTCTCTCTTTTCCTTTATTTTTTTCTCTAGGAGAGAGTAAAAAATTAAAAGGTAAGTCTAGAAGTAACAATAAAATAATTTGTGTAATTTTTAGATTATGTGTTTGAGTCATAAAAGTATTATTAATACATGTATTAAGATAGATTATTTATATAATTTTTTTTTTTGAGACATGGTTCTTCCTTAAATCATATTAATAGGAGATTTTTTGTGCATCAAATTATTTTAAAAGAATTTAGAAGAAAAGTTTGAGAGCAATGGTAAAATAATTTTTGTGTAATTTTAGATTACATGTTTGAGTTGTAAAAGCATTATTAATGGATGTATTATGATGGATTATCTGCTGGGATCGAAATATTAGGATGTCATTCGAAAGTTAATAATTATAAATTTTAATGACGATAAATAAAAATATACTAAAAAAGGTATAATAATTTAATATGGTTTGATCAATTGATCTACATATTAAAAACTAATATAAATCACAAAAGCTATTGAGAGAATAATCTCGCCTAAACAAAATTCTCTAATGGCTACATTGTGGATGCTATTGTGCTATTTATAAGTCTAAATCTTCTGAAAAAGATAACTTTAGAAGAGTTCTTATCTACCAAGAAAACCTTTTTAAAGTAAACACAATTGTGATAAAATTAATATATGATAGAAAATTCAAGATAAATCCTAATATTATCTACGTGTCGCTTTTCTTGAGATATGATTCTTTCTTAAATTATATTAACAAGAAATATTTTATATACCAAATTATTTTTTTAAAGAGCAAAAAATTATTCACGTAGCATTTTCTTGATTTTAGGTTCACGATTTGTTGATATTCTAACGGGGTTCAGAATCTTGATCGACCAAATTCATATCATCTCATTATGGTGATAAGTGATATTTTAAAAAAAAAAAACAGAAAGAAAATTTATCGTCAAAATTTATGATGTAATGGTAAAAATTTCTCTGTTTTTAATTAGAAATTAAGGATTCGAATTGAGCCAAAAAATAGAGGTTTTCTCTTTCTTGTATGGTGCGACATAACCTTTTATAATGGACTTGTTATGACGCAAACTCGAATTAATAGAATTAGTTAATTTTCTCACACTAGTGGTTAACACATAAATTTTCTAAATGAAAAAATATAGACATGTTTCATAAAGGAGATAATGGCCAAAAAATTTTTTCTAAATTATCTCATTTTGCAAATTTCATACTTTAATTATTAGATTTTTCTCTTAACTTTCAAGTATTAAAACCTCTTCAACTCAATAATTATTGGTGTGTGTATTTCATGCCGAGTAACACAATATATATATATATCATTTCAAACTTATAATTAGCATGTAAAATTTCTAACGTATTACTATTTTGCGAGTTTCATGATTTCAATAACTTATTGAAATAATATAACACAGATTCTTTTTCCTTGAAAAATAGATATAGTTGGGGCAATCCAAGGGGATTAGCATGTGCAATCCAGGAAGAAATTATAAGAAACAAAATACCATTTTGCTAATAGGCAACAAAGATTCTTTTGGCTAAAATATTTAATTTGTTTAATGGTCCCTCTCCATAATTGTCTTTAAAATTTTAAAACCCCAAACCTTTTTTGTTTTTGGATTGATGAGGATCCCAAGAAAATTCTCAAAGGGGACCGTACATGAAAAGGATTAGTAGGACACAAAAGTAGCATTATTGCACGTGGGAGGAGCCAGCAAGACCCTACTTGTTCATTTTCAATCACAAAATTATACTATAAACTAAATGGAAAGCTATCAAAAGTTGAAGGATCATTCCGACAATTAACTTTTTTATTTGAGGGACACACGAAAAACATAGGGGGTGCAAATGTATAAATATTAAAAGTGTGGGTCCTGCTTTAGCACAATTTCATCAACTTATGGGGAGACAATGTGATATAGCACGGCCTACCACTCATAGCTACTGTTTTCTAATTCAATGAAACTGATTCTTTTTTTCTTCTTTTTCTAAAGAATAGTGGAAAATACTCTCTTCGGTCATTTTTACTAGTCCACGAGTAAAAATGAATGGAGAAAGTAAACCATAATCAATGTTTTTGGGCATTTGAACCGCTTATTTTTTACGTTCAAAACCGTAATACTCATGGCGACTGACGCTATAAAATATTCAAGTTAGTAGAAGAAACCCTAAATTCAACGGTTACAATTCTCTGTCTTATTTGATTTTATTACGCTTTACTTGTGCCGAAAGTCTATTGAAAATAACCTATATAAATAGAGAGCCTATTGGAAAAAACCTATAAAGATAGGGAGTCTATCGAAACACCATATAAACATAGAGAGCCTATCAAAAACAACCTATAAACATAGAGCGTCTATCAAAAACATCCTATAAAGATAAAGAGTTTATCGAAAACAGCCTGTAAAGATAGAGAGCCTACCCGAAATACCCTATAAAGATAGAGAGCCTATCGGAAACACCCTATAAAGATAGAGAGCCTATCGGAATCAACCAGTGAAGATAGAGAGTATAAAGATAGAAAGTCTATCGCAAACAACCTATAAAGATAGAGTCTATCGAAAACAACCTATAAAAGTAGAGAGTCTATTGAAAACAGCCCATAAAGATAGCAAGTCTATCGAGAAGAACCTATAAAGATAGAGAGTATAAAGATAAAGAGTTTATCGGAAACAACCTATAAAGATAGAAAGTATAAAGATAGTTAGTCTATCGGAAACAACCTATAAAGATAAAGCGTATAAAGATAGAGAATATATAGATCGAAAATAATATATATAGATAGAGAACATAAAGAGAGTGTTTATCAGAAACAACCTATAAAGATAGAGAGTCTATCATAAACAACTTATAAAGATGAGAGTATAAAGATAAATAGTCTATCGGAAACAACCTATAAAGATAGAGACTATAAACATAGAGTCTATCAAAAATGGCCTATAAAGATAGAGAGCCTATCAGAAATAACCTAGAAAGATAGGAGTCTATCAGGAACAACCTAGAAAGATAGAAGTCTATTAGGAACACCTTATAAAAATAAAGAGTCTATCAGAAAATTATAGCTAGTGTATAAAAACAACCTATAAAGATAGAGAGTCTATCGGAAATAGCCTATAAAGATAGAGAGTCTATCAAAAACAGCCGAGAAAGATAGATAGAGAGTGTATCAAAAATAGCCTGTAATGATAGAGTGTATAAAGATAGAGAGTATTGGAAACGGCGTATAAAGATAAAGAGTATAAAGAAAGAGAGTCTATTAGAAACAACTTATAAAGATAGAGAGTATAAAGATATAGAGTCTATACGAAATAATCTATAAAGATAGAACTTATCAAAAACAACCTATAAAGATATAGAGTCCATCAAAAACAACCTAGAAAGATAGCGGTCTATCAAGAACAACTTATAAAGATAGAGTCTATCAGAAATTTATAGCGACTGCGTCGAAAACAACCTATAAAGATAGAGAGTCTATCGGAAATTTATAGCTAGTCTATCAAAAACAACCTATAAAGATAGAGAGTCTATTGAAAACAACCTATAAAAATAAAGAGTATTAAGATAAGAGTCTACTGGAAACAGCCTATAAAGATAGAGTCTATCAAAAACAACATATAAAGATAGAAAGTCTACGGGAAACAACCTCTATAAGGATAGAGAATATAAAGATAGAGAATCTATCTGAAACAACCTATAAAGATAGAGAGTAAAAATAGCAAGTCTATCGGAAACAATCAATAAAGATAAAGAGTCTATCGAAAATAGTCAATAAAGATTGCAAGTCTATAGGGAAAAGCCTATAAAGATAGTGTAGTGAAGGAAGTAGACAAAATTTGTCGAAGCTACCTATGGGGGAGTACAGAGAACAAACAGAAAATTCCACTAGTGCCTGGGAAAGAGTTTGCTTACCAAAGAAGTTTGGGGGACTCAACATTAAGGGGTGCAATAACTGGAATATAACATCTGTTAGAAAACTAGTAGAGCATAAACACTCCCTCAGGGTCAAATGGGTCCATGGCATTTATATGAAAACAGACCCTAACATCTTGTTTCACAAAATACCTCAGGACTGCAGTTGGTATTGGAGGAAATTAAATGGATTGGAAGAGGATATGAAGGAATGGTACACACAGGGCAAATATAATTTAACAGTTCGAGGTGATTATTCTATCACTAGAAGCTATAATGCAATTCTCGGAGCCTAAAGGAAGATGCACACTGCTTTACTCATTTGGAGTTCCATATCCATACCACGACATAGATTCTTATTGTGGTTAGCAGTTCAGGGTAGGCTGTTAATGAAGGAGAGGTTGCATAACTTGAACATAAAGGGTGGATAATGCAGAATGTTGTTTGTGTGCTAGTCAAGCACTTAAAACTGCCATGCATCTCTTTATTGATTGTGCATGGAGTAAGAAAGTTAGAGAGTCAGTAGTACAATGGGCTAATGTTCAGATACAAGCTACTGATGTTGCTGATATGATTGAGAGGATTAAGAGGAAGCACTGGAAACAAAAACAGAAGGAAATAGTGGCGGCGCTTTATGGGGCAATAGTATACCACACCTGGAAGGCCAGAAATGGGAAGCTATTCAAAGGAACAACTACAAACACAGATATAGTAGTACTGCAGATTAAGAAGGATATGTTAAATAGACTAGATAGAGTTTACATGTCAAATAAAATGTATAGCTGCAGGAATTTTATCCAGTCCCTCAGATTGTAGCTTAACATTAGAGGTAGTATCCTAATAGAGCTCTTCCTAGAAGGTGGCTATATAGGATAGGATTACTTTGTCCGATTGATTGTATTTCTTTTGTTATCAATGACAATATTCGCAGTTGTTACCAAAAAAAAGATAGAGATAGAGAGTATAACAACAGAGAGTCTATTGGAAACAAGCTATAAAGATAGAGAGTATAAAGATAAAGAATCTATCGGAAACAACCTACAAGAATAGAGAGTATAAAGATAGAGAGTTTATCAGTAACAACATATAAAGATAGAGAATTTATTGGAAACAATTTATAAAGATAGAGAATTTATCGGAAACAATTTATAAAGATAGAGAGTATAAAGATAAAGAGTCTATCGGAAACAACCTATAAAGACAAGAGTCTATTGAAAACAACCTATAAAGATAGAAAGTATAAAGATAAAGAGTCTATCGAAAATAGCCTATAAAGATAGCAAGTCTATCGAGAACAACCTATAAAGATAGAGAGTCTATCGGAAATTTATAACGAGTGTAATCGAAAACAACCAATAAAGATAGAGTCTATTGAAAATTTATAGCGAATAGACTATAAATATAGAGAGTTTAAAGATAGAGGGTATACAGAAACAACCTACAAAAGATAGAGAGTCTATCGGAAATAGCCTATAAATATAGTGAGTCTATCGAGAACAACCTATAAAGATAGAGAGTCTATCGGAAATTTATAGCGAGTGTAATCGAAAACAACCAATAAAGATAGAGTCTATTGAAAATTTATATCGAGTAGCCTGTAAAGATAGAGAGTTTAAAGATAGAGGGTATATAGAAAACAGCCTACAAAAGATAGAGAGCCTATGAAAACAACCTCTATAAAGATAGAGAGTTTATCAGAAACAACCTATAATGATAGTCTATGGGAAACAACCTATAAAGATAGAAAGTCTATGGGAAACAACCTATTAAGATAGAGATAGAGAATATAAAGATAGAGAGTCTATTGAAACTGTCTATAAAGATGAGTTTATTGGAAACAGTCAATAAAGATAGAAGGTCTATCGAAAACAGTCTATAAAAATAGGGGTAGCTGGTAAGGATGCATACCATATGTTGATGTTGATGTAAAGCCTACATTCCACTCCGGATAGTTTCCCTGATACATAAGATATTAACAGAACATCCATAACAGCAACTGCGCTATATTGAACAAGAAGTACAAGTCTGTACAACTTCAGCTTCATAAAGATAAGAGGTCCAACAGCTAAAACGTTTTTCGAGAGGCGGACTGCTGCCCATAAGTATATACAAGTTTATAATACAGTTTCAGCAACATTTTCCTAGTCTTGCAGAAAATAAAAATATTTAACAAGATAACCAAATGCCCCGCCCTTTTAAGTTACTCATTCGTCGCCCCACCATCAACCACCACATCCTTTTCCTTTGTAAGCAATGCTGTGGATTTGCAGATAGGACAGGTATTCTTCAGAACCAACCATTTCTTTATGCACTCTCCATGATACTCGTGCCCGCACTCCAGAATGCCAATCTTGTCCTGGTCGTTGTAGTCCATCTGCAATAACGTGTTTAACATATGCAGCAGGCCATCAGAGCTATCTCAAAGAAACAAGCAACAAGAAAAAGGAATATAGCTCCACTGAAAAGCAAATCTTGTAAAAAATTTAACACCACATAATTGAATACGGAGTAATTGTCATGCAGAAGCAATATTTCGCCTTATTTATTAACTAAGTTCAGGAAAATCATAATTTGCATAAGTTATAGGTATAGCTCAGGAGATGAGATTGGATCCGTATTATCTGGAACTAAAGAAGCTTCAGATTCGGGGTCTACAAAGCTTTGCTTTTCTTGTAGTGGGCCCGTAATGCCTCCTTTCAGCTCAGAAGGCCTAATTGCCTATTATTTAGTACTAGAAGCTAACCAACATAAGCTCACCCTTCGGGTAAATAAGATGATGTAATCTTCAAAGAATGAACAAAATCACAACATAGAGGCCAAGGTGACATTGGGCCAGGTGGAAAGCCAAAAAGTTCCTCATTTGCGTGATAAGGAAACCTTATAAAGAATCCAAGACAATGTTTTGATGAATTTAAGATTTAGGAAGAAAATGTCAATATAAACATTAAGCAGAGTGCTGGAAAAATAAGTCAAATAAGGAAATTTTTTTAAAATATATATGTAACAAGTAGCATCCAAATTGTATAGAAACTATGGGTCACAAATTGACTACTGACCCGTGCAAAAATCATAATATTCTTATATCAACCATAAATCGGCAACGGGGTAATACCTGGCATATGACACAGAAATCAGTCTTGTGATCTTGACATTCAACACTTTCCAGAGCACCAGGAGTCTCGGTAGACAAAAATATTCTCGTTTTCAAATTGGTATCAATGGCTTCCTCAGATAAACCAATTGTCACTTTGCCAATTCGCTCCTCCAATGCAAGAAGCTCCTGGATAGAATTTTTACATTGCAGGATAAGTTTGCTGAAATTATGGCAAATAATTGATGGTGTGAAGCAGGCGGGGTCTTTAAAGCAGAAAAGCAAAGCAAGTTCCAGGGATGCAGGCAGAGAGGGGTTTCTCGTAGTCCAAAACTAGTGATCTAGGCTTCTCCAGCAAAGAATCGGTGCATGTCAAGTAGACTACAATTTGTGGCACTATATCCTAAGACTACAATTTGTGGCACTATATCCTACCTATCTCGAATGGAAGTCTCTAAAGTGCAGGAATAACATGGCTTTTACTTATCACAATCATGACAAATATATGACACATGCAAATAACCTACAATCTCCCTCACCTCATAAGACATGTGATCAATGTCCAAACGCATATCTCTGTGCTGATCAACAGCCTCACCCACTCCATGGTACCCTGGAACACGTATAGCCACTCCCTAGTAATATCACCAAAGAAAGAGATACCCATCACATCCAATCCCATTACTTTAACTGCACGAAACTACACTACGATAAAGAGAACGAGAAGAACTGGTCAAATGGAACAAATTATACATCTTGTGGCAAAACTCTTACGTTAGGGAAGTTGTGGTGGCGAGTATTTGTTCCATGCAACCTTGGATGAGGTCTGTACAACCTAAAGCCAGTCGGGTAGAAGGGTCTGATATATCTAGACCCTCCCCCTACAACACCTTGAAATGGATTATTTGTGCTGTTGGTTGAACTATTTTGTAGGTGTCTGCGTGGAGATGTGGTCATCTGTGGAGAGAAGCTCATAGTGTGGCCTCCCATAAATTGCATATTAGGTGGCAGATGATGACGGTGCGGTGGTCCTTGATGAATGGGTGGACGCATAAAACTAGTCAAACCCCCATTGCTGGAATTTACTTGATAACCTTGCATACCCATGTATCCAGCATCTAGTACATAGCCTCCAGCACCACCTAAAGTAAATAGAAAGAAGCAGAAGAAAGATGCAATGAAATGAAGTTATCTTCTAGAACTTAGCATAAAGATCACAAATTGCTGTTTATAATTTGAGAAAAGGGAAAAACAAAGGCTTTCCTGGATTATTATAAAAGGAAATGAGCTAAACATTAGGTTATAAAGCTGATGTATGCATTGCTCAACTTGGCGGCATGCTAATAGCTCATAAAAAAACAAAACTTAGAAGAACAAGGACTTCCACAAAGGGGAGAAGATAACCTATCTAACAAAAAGTAGGCTGAATACATACTCAAAAAGTAATAATGCAAAAATTTAAAAAGTTACCGGGCAGATAGGGTAAAGGAGCAGCCTGATTCCAGACCCAATATTGAGCCTCATTAACGCTACTGTTGATAGGCAGGTTCAACCAAGGATTTCCAGGAAACTGATAGGCTTGGCCTACATAGTTTCCTTGAAGCAAACGATTATTGTTATTTTGCAATGCTGAATCTGGACCACTAGCAGATCTGCTCCTACTTCGCTGTACTCCATCTTCAAGAGTTGATGCAGAGTCATTCCCTCCATGATCGCGTGATTCAGAAACATTCAAAGAAGCATCAGATTCTTGTGCTGTTGGGATGACTGGGACAATGGAAGTACTAGACCCTGCCGAAGCAGACCCTTCAACATTCTTTTCCTTAGATGAGTCATTGTCTGTATTATTTCCAACAATGCCGTGAGTGCCTGAGAACGGAAGCTGATCATGTAACCCATGATTTACTGGAGCTGGAAAATCCATAGATGCAGATGGAGCAGCCACAGGGTTACAGTAAGTTGATGATCCAACATTGGTGAGAGGACGCCATTGTTGAATCTGATTGGCTGGTGACATCCCATAAAAAGCGCCCTCTTGATGGTATGGTATATTGGGCCAATAGAAATTACCAACGCCTCCTTCAGCTGGTGCTATAGTGTGGACATTGTGTGGAAAAGCTGTATAGCTCCCATACAACACACTAGGCTCTGGACGAATATACGCTTGACTACGCTGATCTGCTCCTAAATCAACTATGTGATTACTGTAGGGCATACTCCTTTGCCCCATGATGTCGAGTACAATCTTGTGGATAATGTCTGGTCAGAGAAAATAACCTGTCATGCAAAACTACATCCCAATACATGCATTGACTAAGAGATCACATAAACTCAGAATCTGCCACCTGATGTGATACCAATTTATTTAAACTTGAAGTTCAATGCTAATATTTAAATTTTTCTTGACTTCATCTCAAAAAGCACACTTCAAAAGTGACGAGAAAGTTAACAAGATCCCTTCTGAAAGTTTTAGGATTGATACACTTCAATTCAGAAGTTTGCTTAAATAACAAAAACCATCATAAACAATACACCAAGTAACAATAGAGCCAGATTCTATCAAATTTTTTCTTAATATGCAGTCATCATATTTGGTAAACAGCAACCAAACCATGGAAAAAGAGAAGCGGGAATTAAACTAAGCGAATATGGCACGTGGAATGACATCAAGCTACTATTCCAGCTTTAAGAATCGCGAGTTCACTAGCCACGAAAAGAGTATCTTCAAAATGGAAAACTTTCTTGCCCTCTTTTCTTTTACTTTAGGAAGGGGGAAGAGATAAACCAGATTTACTCCCGTTACTGTAAGACGGTAATCCAACAAAAACATACCCAGTATAATCCCACTAGGTGGAGTCTGGGGAAGATAGAGTATACGCAGATCTTACAATAGGGAGGTAGAGAGGCTGTTTCCGAAATACCATCGGCCTGAAAGACGGTAATCCAACCATCCATATTCAGGTCGAGCAAACTGGCAGTGGGAGAGAGATCAAGTGATGTAGTGGAACACAAAAACAAGAGGATCTACCCCAACTCAACATCTCTCCTCAAAATCAAGCACAAAATCACTTCTACGGATGCTTAAGAGAAGCTAAGGTAAAAAGAACCAACTCTAGCTTGTTGAAAAGAGACTTCCACATTCCAGTGGTAGATGCACAGGGCAGCTACACAGGTACCCACTGCTAGTCAGCGGCCTGTATCTAGATTCAGGACATGACAAACTTCGTAAAAAAAGCAATACCTACAACCCGATACAAATGGAGAAAAGGATGATGGCAAGACAAAGAAGGTGGTGAGGAGAAAGAGGGTTAAATGTGGGGTATTGGAGATCTCGTGGGTGAAGGTGGTGAGAGAGCAAAGATAAAGTGATATACATAATGAAATTGCTGATGTCTTAAAGTAGCTAAATTACACAACTGCTCTAGTAAAAAATGGGTGGAAGGTGGAAAGAAAAGATACACCAAGATGTGCAAAATACACCTAACAGGTAGAAGTTATCGTTTGTCAGAGAAGGAATTCAGTTCATTAGAGGAATTGAGCCGTTTCTGTTGCATTTTAAGCCATTAGAGGCGAAATATTCCAATTTTATTGGAAGTGGAAAGGTAGCTGAAGGATACAAATGGTATCGCTGTGAGCATAGTTACTCAAGCAGCAGCCATAAGGCTTCAATTAAGTGTACACTTGTGAAGTTCAACCGACCGAAAATAAGGGTGCAGATAAAAATAGAGAAGAGCAGATTCTACACTTGTTAAACATCACATAAGAGAATAGAATAAAATTTATAAATCATTGAATTTTCTTAGAAACCAAATTTCTGACCGAGATACGTATCATTGATATTATGACATCACAATGACTACAGATCATAGCTTGATCTCCACATGAAATAATGTGCTCGTAATCTGCAATAAATTCCCAGCTAAGCCTAGATGAAACTATTATTACCATCCTTTTTATAAGCACTAATTATTACTCATACCATCCTTAAACAGACAATAGAGACGTTAACTAGAAGCAATTCATGCATCTACCATTGTCAAGAATTACTAACATAAGAAATATGACTTACCGACAGCTGCAGGAAGAGAGAGACAAATGGACATTACATTAGTGTCTATTGTCTAGTCACATTTCCGATTCTATGCAAAAGTTTCATAGCAATAGGCTCTTTTTGACAGATGTCTTCCCCTAAATACATGTTAAAATGCCAAGACCTCCTGCTTTGAAGCATCCTAATGGACTAGATAATTGCAAGCATGAAAGAGAACCCTTCTTTTATTTTTTTTGTCTTTCGGAGAAGAAGTTGTGAAAAAATTGACAACCAAGATAAACCTTCACAATTCACAGTTGCAAAAAGGAAACCTTTACTCCCTTGGCAAGTCAAAAACCAAATAGAGTCTCGAACCCAATAAAAGTACACATGACAGTGAAAGAGCAAACCCAGCATGGGAAAAAGGGACTTCTACCCGGGTTTCACACAGAATAATTCTGTTGCACATCAGAAAAAGGAAAAAGAATGATCATAGAGAGGATACGGGACTTAGTATAATTGATTACAGATGTGAGAAGAAGAAAAAAAAACATTGGTTAGTATTAGAGGTAGCTATCAGGTATCAAAGTTATCTGATTTCCATTACAGGTTATGCCAAATTTTCCAAGCAGTTAGTAGAAAACTACAAAAGAGTAGAAAAAGGTCAGAACAAGTAGCATCCACGTAAGAAGTGCTCCGTCATTCATGGGATTGATATGACCATGTTTTAATGCTTAAGTCATTAGACTCAATATGATAATATACTAGATAGAGAACTTGTAAGTTAAAGGTGGGTAAGCTCCAATTTAGGCCTCTATTTGGACCCCAAAATTATCTTCCTTCCGTCCACTTCACATAGAAAAGTTTAAGAACTGCAGCAGTTCCATACAGAGTGACTTTTAGCTAAACCTTTTATCACGAAGTTGAGCTAGCTGTATGAAGATTTGCTTTTCTTTCTAAGTTATCTCATAGAACAAGAAGCTTTAGAAAAGTCAACCAGATAGGAAGTACGGTTCCTAAGGGAAAAATGCCTATAAACAATTATAACTATGAACACACACTTGAATTTCAGAACCAGTAGTCTACAAATTCAAGGAACTTGATGACTTAGGTTAACCAACGCAAAAATAACTTTGCAAACCTTTTATTTATAAGGCATAACTTCAAAAACTAAAAAACAAAAACTAAAAAACAAATATACACTGATCAAGCACTTTCAAAGACCCAAGTAAAATTCAATTGCTGTTAGTCAAGAAAACAAGCTCAAAAGCTTCAATCCCAAATTTGTTAGGGTCGACTCTTTGAATCCTTTTTGTGTCCGGTTCAGTTTGCACACACCTCAAACACAGGTAATCCTACCAATGCCAGTTTGCACACACCTCAAACACAAGTACTACCAATGCTTAGATAGATGCGAAGAAATCACCAAAGTGTTTTCTCCCACCATTTCCTTCGTTAGACACCTTTCATTCAAACAAAACAATGCCCAAAGACTAAGTAAATAAATTTAAAACCTTCAATTTTTCACCTTTTTCTTTCTTAAAACAATTAAATACATCATCATTGTGGAAAATCATTATTTTAGTGTCCCCATTTAACTTAATTCTAAATTGAACATACATAAACACTAGATATAGATATAGAAAAAACTTATTTATTCAAGTAGAATTAACATGCAACTGATATAAAAAATAAAAAATAAAATAAAAAGAACATGATTGTCACTCATTTAAATGTAAAAAGGAAGTAAAAGAATTTTTTTAAAAACAAAAAATTTACCTTTCCACCGTCCTAAAAATCGAATTTTTTGCCCTTTTTTCCGATAACAACAGCAGAAAGCTCTTGAAATCACTTCACCACACCTGGAGAGCCCTACATAAATAACCAAACAAACAAAAAAACCCTAAATTCGTCAGATATAAATTTTAAAAAATGGTGATCAATGATCATAAAAGTAAAATCCAGCAAAAACCCACAAAAAATTTTCTTCTGGGAACTAAATGCATGCACTTACACAAGATTAATTAGCAAGAAGAAGCTGTAAACAAGCAAAAAAAAAACTAAAATTATAAGCATAAAAACTGAAACTTCAAATGAAATTATGAGAGCAGAAAAACTAACCAAGTAGAGGTTGATCAAGAAATTGCAAATGGAAAGTGAGAGAAATGCTCCATTTAAACTGAACAGAAACAAGCATTAACACATATTCATCGTGACAAACTATGAACTTCTCTGTATTTTTTCGCTTGTTAACTGCGACGTGGCTGTTTGCATTTTTGTCAGTATTAGACACGTTTATTTCACTTAATTACATCTGTCACCAGTCACAAAAGTAACGCCTTTCAGGGTATTTTGGTAAAAAACCCATAGACCATTTTCGCTTTTTGTTTGAAAAAGAATATTCCGGGGGAAGAAGAAAGGAAAAGGCTTTTTATTTTTGTTTATATTTTCCAATTCATCACTTGAATATAAGAGGGAATCTTAAAGTAATGTTTAAATTTTTAGTAGTACTCTTTCTTTTATTTTTTTAAAATATTTTTAGGAAGAAGAAAAGAAAAGGCTTTTATTTTTGTTTATACTTTAGCTATTTTCATATTTCCTGCTTGTTCGGTCTATCTTATATTTGAGGAGAAAAAAAAATTATTTAATATTATATTGAAAGTTTAATTAGAATCATCTTTAGATTAAAATTTAATACAAGTCAATAAATTATTTGGTTATTCAATTCAGTTTAATCATATCTAATAAATAAATTACTTATACATCATATGGTGTATTATTTTATATTAAAGAAATAAAGAGATTACTAATCCTTATATTAACAATACAAAGATAAGACCCCTAAATGACCAGCTACTCCTCATTTCTTTTCTTAAATTTATTTATATAAAAATTCAAGGGTATAATTGTAAAGAAGATTTTTTGTATAGTTTTAAACCAAATATCTAGTTTTTAATACAATTAACTTGATAAAAAATAATCTCAACATAACAATCCTTATATTAGCAATCCCTACATTATTAATTCATGTATTACTAATTCTTGCATTACTTGTCTTCGTACCAAATAATCGAATATAAAAGGAAATCTTAATCCAATGTTTATATTTTTCGTTATCTTAAAACTCATGAAATTGACGACGTAAGGAGAATAAAGTAGTTGAAAACCATTATTCAACACACTATTAATTAATATGGTCGATTTTTAATAAATTTATAAATTACAAATAGTTTATTCAAAAAACTATATAGTTGAATTTGTTTAGGTAATTTAACAATACTGAGTTAGATAGATTTTGCTAATAAAATAAATCACATCAGTAATAAGATATAATGAATAGAAAGCAACAAAATAATTCCCTTGTTAAAATAAAAGTTTGCATAAACAAGTTCAATAACCTTGTTAGTATGATTAGGTAGGATGGTAATAGAGCAGGGCTAGGGATAAAATGGATCATATTTTAATGCGATCAGATTGAATAAGATGAAGCGAATCAAAACACATTTTCAGAATTAATAAATAGGTTAGGGTAGGAAATCGATTAGGGTTTCAGAAACGCTAAAAAAGAACTAGAATTTTTTTTCTACTTGCGTGTGTCGCTTTCCGCGGCTTTTTTTCTTCTAATATTTCTTTCTCTAAAACACGTGACAATAATAAAAGGATATTAATATAATGTTTAATACACATTTGACATCATTTGTAATAACGGTTAATGATAAGGTCTTGCATTTATTTTTATTATTATATTATGACTAGGCGGAATGGTAATGGAGCAAGGCTAGAACGAGGTACGGAAAAACCTTTAACGGAATATAATAGGATAATATCTTAACGGGATAGTATAGAACAAGATAAAGCGAGTTAAAACATATTTTTAGAAAATAATAAATAATTTAGGGCGGGGGGCGGCAAGATTTCAGAAACCCTAAAAACAAATTAGAATTTATTTTTTTTTTCGTTTTTTAACCTCTAAAGCATGTGAAAATAATAAAATGATATTATAATGTACTTACAATAAGCTTAACAGAAAATGAGCATTTACATTATGAAAATTACTGAATAATTTTTTTTCCCAACTATTTCACACATTATAAAAGCATCAAATGATACCATGTCAACTATTTCATTTGTACCATATCATTTTGAAATTATTTGATTGATTTGATTTTTATATGTGTTAATCTCCTAGTTTTAAAATTTTTTTAATCTGTTTAATTTTAAAAAGAATGTCTTTTTTGATAACTTTTAAATTTTAACTTTTCACGTAACTTGTTTAAGATCACAAAATTAAAGGATATTCTGGTACATTTCACGTCTCTTTAGTTTAAAATCACGAGATTTTGAAATCTTTTTTACATTTTTAAACTCTATTTCAAATTAAAATCAGACAAACAAATTGAAATGAGAGTAAGTACATAATAATGATGAAAACAAAGATGTGTTTTTTTGCGAAATTAATTTTAGAATTTATGAAATTAGTGTCATTTTATTTATTTGTTGACCTAGTCTAGAACACTTTAGAATGAAGTTTCGTAAAAAAGACTTGTTAATATTTGTTTGATTATTAGCAAATATGAGTAGTTAAAAAATATCAATTTGTTTATCGGAAAAATATGTGTATGTAAGATTTTGTTATTATAAAAATTAATAGGAGTTTTCACTTTTTAAAAAATATCAAGAGAATTTTATTAAAATCTAATAAATGAGGTTAAAAAAAATGCGATAATTTTTTCCCTTCAAATATCATAGAATTTTTTTTTTATATTCATTTTATAAATTTCTACTGACTTTTTTTTCTCTCTCTATTCTTTCCTTTGAATAAAAAACTAAAGGCACACAAACTTTTTTTCTTCAAACATGAAAGTAAAATCTTTTGTTAACACTTATTCCATAAATTTCTTCTAAATTTTTATTTTTTCTATTCTTTCATTTGAAGATATATACGCATGTCAATTTTTAATATTTTAAGATTAATTTATATATGTTTCATACGCATTGTAACCGTACATATATAAAAAAAAATTATATGTGCCAGATTTAATACAAATTTCATACGCTTATCTAGAAATTATATAAATTAGTTTTCATACACATTTAACACATATGCATGCTGAAAGCTTCTATTACTAATGAAAATAAAATTTATACACATTTCATAGACATATCTCAATTTTTTTACATAATGCACTCAGTTTTCGTGTATGAAAACTATCCAATTAATATGAAATACGTATATCTCACTCAAGGTTTTGGCTCACCATTTCATATATAAAAATTGTAATAAAACATGTATGAATATGTATATAACTATATAAATTTTTTATTAAGTTCATGTTAGGTTATTGAAAAAAAAATCACACATCGAATCTCGCTCATAATTCATGCATAAAATATGTATAAATTTTTCTTGAAATATAACTCATAACACAGAAAAACAATCACAAAAAAATAATTAAAACAAAACTGTACGATACTTGATGAAGAAACGTGTAATATCCAAAAAATTTGAAGAAGAAAATATTTTAGGAAAAAAAATTGTAAATATCTTGTATTGAAAATGATAATATAATTTTCCTTTTGAAAACTATAAGAATAAGAAAAATAGAGATGGGAAAACGTGTGTGAACAGAATATTGATTTTTCCTTTTGAATTGAGAAAGAAAGGGGAAGAGATAGATTGTAACGTCTGAACACACAATGAAGAAACATGTGTGAACGCATCAATAAATGAAAAAAAATGTGAGAGAGGTTGCAATGTGTGTGAACACACAACAGAGAAACATGTGTGAACAAAGTAAATAAGAAAAAAAGAGAAGAGACAGATTATAACGTATGACACAAAGGAGAAACATGTGAACTGTGAACATAGTAAATGCCAAGAAAGAGGAGGAGAGGGTTTGTAACATGTGTGAACACATAAATCAAAGCAAAATTTTAGTTCATTTATTAATATTCACATCCGTAAATGAGATTTAAAATTCAAAAAATTATTCAGTCAAAATCTAATAGAATATGCTATATTTTATAATATAATATTAAATTTGATAAATACTAAAAAATATCTATGAAGTGTTATTTTCCTTTTGTTGTTTATCAAGAATTATGTTTTATGACCAGCAAAAACTGTGAAAAATATTTATATTGTTATAAATATATTATATATATTATATTATGGATATTCATTGGATATGTTTGCAATTGGATAAGTTTACAATCAAATAAGCTTGCAATTGGATAAACTTGTAAGGAACTTTTTTTCTTCTATAAATAAGAAGTCAATTCAGTTTTTTCTTGTCGTTTTGATATTTTATTACTATTTCATAACACGTTATCAGCACGAGTCTCTGTCTTAAACACTAACATTGTCCTTGAGCACTCTTGAAAAGATTTGAGGTAAGAAAAATCAAAATTTATTTTCGAAAGATGTATTACTTAACCGGAAGAATGATATTCCTTTGGTGATATTATTTCTCCCAATATTCACAAAATAAGAATGAAGTGAATATGTAATAACCGTATCAATTTTGTTTATGGATCTAAGAAATGACTTATTGATTCACTTGGCAATTCATACCTCATATTTATTCCGGTAAAATAATATTGTGAAAATATATTTGTTCCAGCAGAACAATATTATGAAAATATATTTGTTCCAGCAGAACAATATTGTGAAAATATATGATGATATTAATTTGATATCCGTTAACGAGTAAGAATGAGAATTTGCAAGAAATACGATCACTAGAAGTGATAATATTTTTATAGACTTGTTACAATTACAACTAAAAATATGTAAGAGAAATTTTCTATGTTATTATGCATGTCTCGATTTGCTCGTAAAGTAGCAATATTATAAAAGAGCTACTAAGCTATCATGATTTAATTTGCTTAAGACACGTTCAGATGATTATATTTCATTCTTGAAGAATGAGAAATTCTGATAAATTTTACGACTACAAATCTATTCCTAAATTGAATGTGACAATATTTACTAAAATTTGTAAACAGGAACACACTTTTGGTTGTGAATATATCATGATTCGCCTCTATAAGAGGCAGAATAATTGAGAAGAAGTATTCTGAATATTCTATGTTTTATTCTTGAAGTGATAAATTTGCAATTTACTCCTGAAGTAGTAAAATTTGCAATCTATTGAAATCCTACTTTTGCCAGCATGAAAGCAAGCACATACTGGCATCAAGGAGTCAATTGAATGATCAAGTATTCCCAACATAATTAATACTTCGAAATTTACTCCTGAAATAGTAAGACTCTGCAATAGTAAATGTTGCAATTTACTCTTGAAAGGGTAAGACTCTACTATAGTAAATCTTGCAATTTACTTTTAAAGTAGTAAAACTTGCAATCTACTACCGAAGTAGTAAAATCTGAAAGTAATGAAGTTTAGAACTCAATATTTGTTGTTTCTTTCATGACATCAACAATGTTTAAACGTTAGATTGTAATATATGAAATTGTTATGTTCGGAACACAAGTTGTAGTAAATCTGAAGTTTACTAACTGTAAAAATAATTATTATATTGAGACTACAAATGATTAAAAAATTAAATATCTCCAAGTTACTTTGGATAAGAAATAGAAAAAAGGGTCAAAAATACTTCTCTACTTTCATTTATTAGCTAATTTTACCCCTAATTATACTATAGGGCCAAATATGCCCCCGTCGTTAAGAACCTTAACAAAAATACCTTTATTTTTAACTATTTTCTACCATGATAATTAAAAAGCAACGTGACCGATGTCGGGGTGAGGTGGATGCCACATGGAATGCTACCTCAATGCTAGATTTATTTATTTTTTTCATTTTGATTTTTTCAATTTTTTTCCTTTTTTTAATTTTTTCTTCTTCACTTTCTTCACCTTTACACTAACACACTCAAAAATCTCTAAGCAAAACTCCGGCAACTGGGAATACCCCTCAAACCAAACTCCGGCAAACATGTCGTTCACCCTTCTCTCTCCTCCACCACTTCCTTCACTTACCCTCCATTTCCCACCACCCCTCAAATTCAAACTCTTTACTTTCTTCCACCATCTCCGCCTCAGGTACCCCACCACCCTCAACATCGTTTCTGCCATCGGCGCCGATGGAAAGTACTATCCAACTCCATCAGACGATGACCCACCTAAAGCATCTAAAGATTCAAACAATGGTGTGAACAAATTCCAGCAAATTCAGTGCCAAGCAGCTAAAGCAAAGAAGCGACAAGATGAGCTATTCAAGAAAGAATAGTCTCTTGATAATCCTCTTACGAATGACAATAACCCTGAAGATGATTTGTTTAGTTAAATTGATAAGGCTACTGCCTTCAAAAGAAAAGAAGAGTTTGTAAAACAGGGGCTTTTAAAGCGTAACCCCCAAGAAATCAACTTTAGTTGATGCTGAATTAGAAGGTATGGATGAATTAGAGCCTGAAGAAGTTGTTGATTTGGAGGAAATTAATAAGCTTACTGGGTTGACAGAAATTTTGGAAGGTGAAGAAAGTGAAAAAAAATTAAAAGAAGAAAAAAAATAATTGAAATGAAAAAATAAATTAAATCTGGCGTTGAGATGGATGCCATCACTCAGACATCAGGCCACATGGCTTTTTAATTGCCATTGTGGAAAATCATTAAAAATAAGGATATGTTTGTTAAGTTTCTTAACGGCGGGGTCATATTTAGCTTTATAGTATAACTAGGGATAAAATTAGCTAATAAATAAAAGTAGAAAGATATTTTTGACCCTTTTTCCCTAAGAAATATGTATGTGAGCAGTTATCGGAGCATGATGAGATCACATGCCATAATAAATCAGATGTTTGTTGATGTGTAATTTATGCCATAATAAGATCTGAAGTTTACTAAAAAGTAGCACATGTCATGTAAACTTGAAGTTTACTTGTACGAATAATTTTATCAGTTAACATGACCATTTTGATCGTTCTAATTTAAATACGATGTGCTAATTGAATATTAGAATACATTGAAGAACTGAAAGATTCTTCAAGAATTCTTTTATGTTATTTGTTCTCATGATAAGTTAATATACCAACTGTGTTGGGACTAAGTTCCCCAAGTTCTGAAAATTGTAAAAGGTGAATATGGGTTCGTCACATGTCATGTGATATTTTAAATAGATACATCTATAAGATGGTCACATGTGCATTTATTGTCAACCTGTAGTTTGGCATTTGCAAAATTGCTTACTCAATATAAATTGAGTTTAGATCATAATTTTCAGATTTTGTAATCATGACAATTTATCTTGATAATTTTGATTTATATTCAAGCTGGTTTGATGGTAAATGTCTCCGATAAATAGTTGAACCACTGCTTTTGAGAAGTTTAGTAGGTTGGTCTATGATATGATATATTACATACAATAACACTTGTATTTTGACTAATAAAATATGATTAAGCCCTCCTCTGCTCAATTAGTTCAGGTTCAGGAACCAAATATTTTTCATCTAATATTTTTTGATGTACGGTATATGATTAATAAATCTATCACGATGCACACAAATGAATTCTCCAAAGAAAATCATGGATATATGTTAGTTTTTCTAACACGAGAAAGATAAAATAAGCAACTAAAAAATATGTTGTGAATTATCATCAGTATGATCCTCATTCAAAAGATAGTTCAGGTCAAGTGCTAGAAGCATTTGTTGACCCAAAACTCATTTTATATTTCAGTTGCAAATGCTCCTATTGATTGTCCTCGAAAGACAAAGTCTACAGCATGCATGCAACATGGTAGAGCAAGAGGTATCAAACTCAATAATTCTTGGACAAAAAAAAGATTAGCAAATGATCATAATAAGGAGGCAACGTGCTCTTGAAGAGCCTATTACATAACACTTCATGAAACCTTATAAGAGGTTCAGGTACCTGAAAATAATGAAGTGATAAGATCACAATAAGTTATGTCGTATTGAGAACAAATACAAAATGATATCTTGTCGACGATATCTTTAATACAATATAGCACACAATATTGTAAATGCTTGTGAGGATCTAAATTCCATGCCTATATATTGTATAGGCTGATGTAGAAATAATTACCAAAAAAAGGACAAATGTTGATAAACGTAAAGCTTATTTGACTCACCATCTGGATACTGGAAGATGTCATGCTTTAAATACCAATGAATGTGGTCACTTGACAAAGTTTTTGTGAATATTTTCTTAAGGATTCAATATGCATGAAGCATATATAAGTTTTTGGAAAACTTGTTTATAATCCTTATATGATGTAAATTTGTTTATTGTTATTAAGTTTCTTGGATATACAGGGCATTCATCTGATCAATATAAGGGTTCGATCCAAATATGTTATCTATTTTTATAAATGGTTATTGTCATACTATGATTTTCCACGTGACAGTCAAATCATATAAAAGATAGCAAATGTTTGTAGAGAAAGTCAGGAATGTAGTTGGACCTATTTCATTAATATTATATGACGATGATGCAACTCTATCAAAAGCTCGGAGGTGCAAATGATTAACCAATTCATCAAATGATAAATTGATATATATGATCCCAAAGGCCCTGTCTATCTTAACATGTGATAAGTTGGTATACAAGATTGAAGTATATCATCTTTAAGGTTTTATCCAATTGGATTTTCCTTGTAAAGTTTTTTATGAGGCAGCTAGTAATGCGTATTCATATGTGTACTCTTTTTCCTTCATTAGAATTTTTTTTCATTGGGTTTTTTCTAGTAAAATTTTAATGAGACACGTTATCTATTAATGAACATCCAAGGCGGCGTGTTATAAATATATTATATTGTGGATGTCCATTGGATAAGCTTGCAATGGGGATAGGCTTGCAAGCAACTTCTTTTCTTCTATAAATAGGAAGTCAATTCAATTTATTTGTACATTAATTTAAATAATATATATATATATATATATATATATATATATATATATATATATATATATATATATATATATATATATATATATATATATATATTTTATTTTTTTTTTGCCCCCAACTTTTTTAGCTATATCTCTTGTTATTTTGATATTTTATTATTATTTTATAACGTATACATTGATTAGAGCATGTAATTTACGATGGTAATAAGAAAAATTATAGCAAAAATAGCTTTCAATAAAAAGAGAAAAATATTTTTTTTATTTGATGCAAAACACTTACAAAATTATTTAATAATTTAAGACAAGCATGAGAGATGAATTACCAAAGTAATTTTACGCCATGCAAACCAAAGCCACATCGTTAGCAAATTTATCGAAAATCATATTTTGCTAAACGGAGCAGAACTAAATAGGACGGAATACGAGATGTTAGAAAAATATAAAAACTGTTAGATAAAACGAGCTAAGACGGATTGTATTTGTAGCAGGAGAAAGCTTTATTCGTTCCGTCTCGTCGTATTGCCATCCTTGTGCCTAGGTCTAGATTTCGAGGATTTGCACTAAGGCTATAATGTTGAAAGGAGAGGCTAGATGTAACATGACCAAGGCCGCATGCATAGGAAATTCATTTTGGCCAATTGAATTTTTTCAACTTTTTTTTTTTTAAGAATTAAAAAAAATTATGCCAAAATAAAAGATATCAAGAAGAAAAAAAGTTGTTCTTCCTAATTTCACCCCAATGATTTCTTGTTTGATTTTTTCCTTTTCCTCCCGGAATTCTTGCTTAAATTTCTCAAAACTTTCTCTCTCTGGCTCGAGGGCTTCGTGCCCTGATGTTTGATAGACAATTGCAGTAACTATACAATCTAAACAAGGAAGATTATTATTAGTAGTAATAAATAAATATGGTGTGTGTATATATATATATATATATATATATATTGTTAATTATGTGTTTAAATATAATATTTATTATATTAGATTGTCAGCAATTTAATTTGATTGATTAGTATCTAAATCTTAATATGGTGAGTTAAATAAAGTTTAAAGATTAATGAAAGAATTTTAAAATTGAATTGAGAAGTGCAAATATGAATTTTTAATGAAATAACTTGTAATTTAGTATGGTTGGATTAATTGAGTAAGCTTGTTAATTAAATTTTGTGATCTCTACTGTACTCGAATAATTAGGAATTAAATGAAATCTGATTTATTGGTGAAAAAGAAGGACTTTGGGAAATGTTTTATACCCTAAAATTTGTGACCATATTTCATAAGAAGGCAATAGTTTTTCACACACGTTTTCGTAGAAATTGCCCACACGAATTTTGTAGATTCCAGTATTATTCAGATTACACATTAGAAGACCGTGGAACTGGAGAATGATTGTGTGGATGGTTTTTTCTTGTGCTTGAAAATTTGATTCGCGGTCACGCTTCAAGAGACAAATTTGAATTTTATGTTGGATTAAAATCTCTGATTATGTGTTACTTAAATTACATGCAAGTATGTTTCGGACTATTTATTTCCGCTTCTTATGTCTAAATTTCAATAGATAGCAACACAATAAAGAGTAAACCTCATTCTATCATGAGAGAAAATAATTTAATGCCTCAAATAATGGAGTTAAATTCCTTATTCAAAGACTCACAAAGAATTTTGTGGACTCAAAACTAACTAAATTTTAGTATTTTTTTGGCTTAATTTATGTCACAATTTTTTTTATATCGGTCTAAAAGGAATGATACGTATTTTTATTTGACAAATATTTACTCACTATTAATATTTTATTCATATTGGGTCTCACTCTGACAAAAGGTTTACAAATATATATTTTTCTATTTAAAAATTTATTTATTCTACGGATAATTTTAAAACGTTCAAAATCTTTTTTCTATATTTTTTAAATTTATTAAGCAATTAAACTGTATCACATAAATAAAAACAAAAGGATTACTTGTGCTTATTAATTTTTGTTTTGAAGACATTGGATAACACGTGATGCTCAGTTTATTCGTGTACTATATGCATCAATGATAGGAACAAGCCACTACATACTTTACCATGAGAGAGGCTGCTGACATGTTAAAATGCAGCAGTTCGGTGTAGTAAGCTCTCGTTATATGCGGGGTTTGGGAAAGAGACAAACCACAAGGGTATATTGTATTCAATTTTACTTTATATTTCTGTAAGATATTATTTTGTTGGCTTGAATCCGTAATCTCTTGATCACATGACAATAACTTTATTACTTGCGCCAACATTCCCCCGACATACTAAATAACACATATAGCTTCATTTTATATAACTTAAACCCTATAATGCTATAATAATATATAGGACTCTTAGTACTCTCCCAGATGCAAAGATCAAAATTTATGTCACAAAAAAATAAGAAACAAGAATAAAGGCCTTTGGGCAGACAGGATACGGATCTTTTGTACAAGTAGGACCCAAGTGAAAGTGGGCTGGACTATTCCTAAGATCCAGGGATTTAGTTTAAGATTGGACCTTGACTTTGAAACTTTATTAGGAAAAAGCCCAAAGACAAAAACAGTCACTATCACTTCACTAAATTGGAGGTTCATTTTCATTTGGGTTGGACCACCTTATCTGGTATTGCATGTGCAAAGATAAAATTAAGAAAGTTTGACAACCCAACTAATCCTTTCAACTTGTCACTTCTAATCAATTATAAATATAAAATATAAATAAATAAATAAAAGCCCTTTTATTACTCAATTGTCTTTTTGTCCCTTTCTGATATAAATGTTGGTCAAAGCCCTCCTTTTCAAGTAATCCTTAAACTTTTAATAAGACTAAGGAGACCCCCACTCTCAACTCCTCTACTTAAAATCGGGGATTTTCAAAAATAAATAATTTTAAGATTAATTTTTTAAATAAATTTATTTTATATTTAATTAAAATAATTATATTAAAATTATAATATTTAATTTATTTTATATTAAATGTAGAATAATAATTTAAAATAACTAATACGAGAATAATTTATTTTAAAATAATTTATTTTTCCATCAAATAATCCCAACACACATAAAAATTTTCTAATTCACTTAACTTTTTAAAGTACATAATTTAACATTTCTTAACCCTAAATATAGTAAAATGAGTGTAATTATTTATAAAATACATATAATTATCAATAATAAATAGTATTAGCAAGCTGAAAATAAAGTATATAACTTGTTATAACAGGTTAAAATACAATTTAGTATAGTTTTTAATACAAGTGTATGTATCTTGAGGTGAAGGTGAAAGCGTAAATAAAGGTTTGATCAAACTCTCAATAACTTTTACTTAATCTGTGGATTTGTATTAGAATATTTATTAAGTATGTGAATATGTTAAATTTAAAATCTAAATCTTAGCATGCAAAATTATCATTCTAAAATCAGTGTTTTAAAAGGCAAAGATACTATGTAAGAATTTTTACGCAGTATGGGTCTTGGCGTAACATTCGATACGCGAAATATATATCTCATAAATTTTTAATTATATAATTTTGTTAATAAAAAAATAAGCAAAAGAAATATTTTAGATAATTTTGCAAATAAACTGAAATAAATCACTAATAATATAAAAAATATTATAATTATTATTTTAAAAAAGGTAACAACACAAAAAATGATAATAGCCGAGATAATCTTTAAAATAAAATCATCATTAATCTCCACATCTATCCGTCCTTCCCACTATCAACTAATTTTTGTATTGATTGTTTATATATTTCAAAGAAGGAGAAGGATAAATAGTCTAAGAGCAATGTCAAAATACATATAATGTTATCTCAAAATCATATTGCTATGGAATCTCTATCCTATCAATTTTAGACATAATTAACTAAAAAACTATTTATGACAAAAATATTTCTACGAGAGTTGCTTTATTTATTGAAATATTTTAAAAAAAGTCACTACAATATGAAAACGTGATAGCATAAAATACAAATGGCATTACACCAATAATAATCAAATATGATTTATATTGAACATACTTTTAAAACGATAAATATCAAATTTAATGCCCGGTCCATATATTTTTACATACAAGACTTACGCTTAATTTTATGACCGGGACTTGCATATCAAATTTTAAGATTTATACTTTATTAATCTACATCTTTTATTTAAACTTTAAAATATTTTTAATATGCTCCGCTCCAAAACTCACCTTAAAAATACTTTTTAAAATATTATCTAAAATTTTAAACTTATAAAATTAAAAGTCTAGCTTTGTTTCGATATCTATCATCCATAAGAGTCACAAAACTCACCTTAAAAATACTTTTTAAAATATTATCTAAAATTTTAAATTTATAAAATTAAAAATCTAGCTTTGTTTCGATATCTATCATCCATAAGAGTCAAAAAAATTATACTCAGTAACTTTAAAAATTAACGATCTAAAACTTTTAATTTACGCTTATACCATAAACAAACCCTTGAAGCCAAAAATTAAAAATTTTACATTTAAATTTATTTATAAAATAAATGGAATCAAAATTATAACTTTCAAAATCATTCATATAAATCATCAATTTGGAGCACGTCAGCCAACTCAGCTAAAAAAGGATGCCACATCAGCTAACAGTTTAAGGCTTTTTTATTAGGTTTATATAGTGGGAAAATTAGTACATGTAAAATTACGTCTTTTAACAGACTTTTTAAAGTTCACGCGCCACTATCGCGCAGCTTTCCATGATATGTGTGGAAAGCATCTAGCTAAGCCTAAGATTATAAAAATGCGGCTAACGAGGAACATCAACTTGGCCACTCTTGCTTTGAGCGCGTCGCACTCTCAGGTTCCCGCATACTTTCTTCATTTCAAATTTGCTGTTGATTTAAGCAAAAAAAAAAAAACTAATTACTTTAAACGTGAATAAGATTAAATAGTTAAAACGTCGTTTTAATTAAATATTATTTAATTGACGTGTAAAATAAAAAGAAAATAGATAATTTGGATCGAAGGAAGCGTTGACGACAGCGGCGATTGAATTTCACGGACACAAAGTAACGCGTGGGTCAGACACTTTGATTAGTCACGTGCACTCTTGGAGTTTTCTGTTTCACCTCCTTCTCTATCGATCTTTACTCCCCATGTGGTTCTGTCCACCAAATGACACCACAATTCGATCTTATAACGGAAATGCCACCTAATCCAAGCACAAAATGTCAGGTGAAAAATATGGTGGGACCCGTCCTGCGTCATTCTACAATAAGATTTATTCGCAGAGGACAAAATTTCCCTAATTTGTCAAACTAAGGGCAAAGTAAATGTCTGATTTTGCACAATAGGTCCTATTGTATTTGAGTTGTTTTTAAAGTTACTAATCAGAAAATACGTTAATCTCGTCAAAGAGCTCATATCAATCGAAAGATTTAGCACCTCAATATTGATTTTTCTCCATTTATTGTAATATGTTTAAAGATCGGGTTGTTTACTCATTTAAAAGGAACGTGAATTGAGTTCAACATTGAGAAGACTTTACGTATTAAATACTAAAAATTCAAAATATATATATTGAATATTGCACCGATATTGAAATAATACAAATATCACGCTGTCAAAATAATTAATAATATTTATAATTTTGTAATGTATTTATCAAGATATAATTAGGAACGAGGATATTCATGATAAGGTAGAAATGATTTATGCGATGAATAAGATGAGAAAAATGAGATTGAAATAATTCGAGCTTATAAAAATGAAATGCATAAAAGCCCCAATATGTAAAGTGTGAGAGACTGACTATTGTAGGTCTGAGAAAAAAATAAAAGTAAGATAAAGTATTTTACTTGAATTAAGAATCTATCGAAAATAATTTCTTTTACTTTCTAAAATAGAAATAAAATTACGTATACGTGACTTGTTCTAAGACCTCATTTATTAGATTTCACTTAATATGTTAAGGTATTATTTAACAAAGATATGCACATCCCTACCATAGGAATCCTAGTCATATGGTGATTTTTTGTCTTTTGACTGTTGGATCAGCCATTGATGAATCATGATCTGGCCACGTTCATGGAGTGATATAATCAGAGATAACATAATAGTAAAACATTTAATTTACACTCCCTTTTCATTAATTCATCAAATCACTTACCCCTTAATTGGTGAAGTAGGCAATTAGTTCTTGAAAATGATAAGAACCAAAAATGAAAAGAAAGAAGAAACCATGTGCTATGCAAGCTACAGATAGTGTTCAATGGGGTCCAAATGGTCGAAAATGATTGGGTGGTCCATAACGTACGAAACTAATTGACAAAAAATCACTTGAAAACTTTTTTCGTAAAACATGTTCTGTCCATGCAACGTTACTTCGTTAAACTCTAAAGAGTTTCCATAACGACACAATTACCTAAGGGGAATATTCACAAAACGGATATGGTGCGGTGGGGCTACTTTTACTTTAATAAGAAATTTTAATTTTAAATTTTAAATATGAAAACAATTTTAATAAAGAGTGATAAATAAATTTTACTTGATACATTTTTAAATTAATTAAATTTTAATATAAATATCGAATATCACATCAAAAATAATAAAAGGGGAAAAAGAGTGAGAGTAGCTCAAATGTTTTTGCCTTTTTTCTTTTTGTTTTGTTTTTTGTTTTTGTCTCAATCCTAGAGCATTTATTACGTTTAATTAATCTCAAAGTTTAGGGAAATGAGACCTTTATGGTTTCAACTAAAAATCCTAGAATGAATCAACTTAAAGAATATCACAAGCTCAAAGGCCTTAGCTTATGTTTTTTTTGTTAGGCTTATGGAGTTGGAAGCAACAAAGAAAGAATTAGGCAGCCTAGTGTAGGATCAAGAAGTATATATTATTCTTTTCTCAAATTTAACTTTTAACAATTACTAGTGTAGTATAAATTTAGTGCAGATGAAAAGAGATAAAAAGATAGATTAGACAAACACTCTAATAATTAATGTTATTAAATATACTTCTTAAACTAGTCTGCAAATCTCTCTTTCACCTTTTTTTTTGCTTCTCAATTTTAATTGATTAGCTTCTTTATTTTTCCCATAATACTTAATTTGTCAGTGTTATATTTTGTCATCTTCCATTTTAGCCTTATTTTTTGAAATAGCCAGAATTTGATGTTGATTTCTGATATATATACTCACTCACAATTAACTCTATGATGTAAGCGATCGTGTGATAGCGGGTCAGATTTATATAATATATTAAAATTTAATATTGATTTATAACGCAGTATTTACTTGCAATTACCTTTGTGATGTGAGGGATCGTTTCGTAATTGGTTAAAGTTATATATATATATATATATATATATATATATATATTAGTTATTAGGATTTTTGAATTGCAAATCAAACATCATATTGATTTTACATATGAATAACTTATTTCCTAACGAGTTATCAAACGTGTTACTCCTTTCATTTCAAAATAAGTGGTGCTTTTGACTTTTCATTTTATTTCAAAATAAGTGGTGTTTTACATATAATCAAGAAGACATTAATAATGTTGTTCCAATTTAATTCTTATTTATATAAAAGAAGTTTACATAATCAAGAAACTATTAAAGAGCTACATATTTTTAAAGATATTTATTAAGGACAAATTAGTAAAAATACATCTTACTTTCTAGGAATGAGTATTTTTTTAAGGGGTATATTCAAGCTAAAAATATCACTTATTTTTAAATAAAAATATTATTTAAAATTTAATACCTACATAATTCACACTCTAAACCGCTAACTTCTTGTTCGAGTAGGAATATTTCGATTTTTCTCGTTCCTTCTCTTCCCTAACATCATAACAACTTTTTGCATTATTAGGGATCGTTTGGTGCAAACACAAGCAATGCAGGGATTAGTGATGCTGGAATTGCTAATACAAGAATTGTAGTGTTGGAATTATTTTTTATCAAGTATTTGATTCGTAGTGTTAAAAAATAGATATATTATATATTGTGTTTAATTTAAAACTCTAAAAAAATCTCTTTTACAATTATACCCTTGAATTTTTATATAAAAAAATTTAAAAAAAAAAAGAATTAAAGATAGTTTAATCATTTAAAAATCTTATTCATTATTTTAGAATTAATTATCTCTTTACTTTATTAATAAAATAATATACTTTATGATATATATTAAATTAAATTCAGCAATCAAATAATATATTTACTAATCAGGAAACCACTTTTAATGCATGTAAACTAAAACTCAAAATTGATTAGAGATATCATAAAAGGCCAAGGCTAAAAGAGAGCGGAGCCCATATTCCTCTTTTCATTTCTCACACCTCTGCAGTCCACAGTCCATAATCCGCACACACGCACAAACCTCTTCGGTTCCAGGACCCACACTCTTCCTCTCCTCTCGGTTCTCTTCAATTTTTCTGCGCCCTCTGTTAGCCACTACCGTCCATGGCTACTATTACAGTGTACTGATGAAAGCAAAATATCATACACACTATCAATTTTAGGGCTTAAATGGACTTGGACACCAGACCCCATCACCGAACAGCCGCTACAAGCACAAGTAGTACCACAAGTGAGCTCTTTATCTGCTTCACATCTCGCCTTTCTTCTATTTCATCTTCTTCTTCAATGAAATTCTCCAAATCAATTCTTAGTCCTGGCCGTGCTCGTGACGGGCCTCTCTCTCTTCCCACTTCCCTCAGCCGGAGACTCCGAGCGAATGGTAGCATAAAAGGTGGCCAAGCTTCTCCTATGTTTCCGACCACCGGCAAGAAACGTGGGTCTGGTTTTGAAAACCCGGAGCCTACTTCCCCGAAGGTCACTTGTATTGGTCAGGTTCGAGTGAAGACCAAGAAGAAGGTTAAACAATCACGGAGCTTGTCGAAAAGACGAAGTGGGAGCGGCGAGGTGAGTTTCAGGAAACTAGAGCAGGCCTCTGATGCATTTAATCAAACAGATGATAGGCTGTCGCTGAGGAATCAGAGGTTTTCGCAAGGTAACTCGAGCGTGCATTACCAGCAACAGGAATGCGTTTCTCATAGAAATCAGAGGTGGGTTCATTTGCCGTTGACAATTTGTGAAGCTTTGAGGGCTTTTGGTGCGGAGTTCAGCTGTTTGTTCCCGTGCCGTTCGTCGTGTTTCTCGACCAATGAAAGAGAAAAGGAAGAGAAAGGGGAGGCGTACAGGGAAGGTGATAATACTGAGCAGAGATCGTGCGGGGCTGTGTTTGCTAGATGGTTAGTAGCGCTGCAAGATGGGGAAGGAGGGAAAAGGAGGGATATTGAGTTGGTGGTGGCTAGTGGTGAAGAAGAAAGAACAGAGACGGCGCATAGTACAATGAGGAGTTCAAGAAGGCACGTTTTCAAAGATATTGAGTTCAAGGATGAGATTGTTGACATGGAGAGGGGAGCTAACGAAGAGAAAGGTAGAGTGAGTATTTGCATTCCGCCCAAGAATGCTCTGCTTCTGATGAGGTGCAGATCCGATCCTATGAAAATGGCCGACCTTACAAATCGCTTCAGGGAGTCACCTGTTCCAAAAGATGATGATGATTATGAGGAAGAACATTTAGGAGAAAATAGGCATATAGAAGTAGTAGATAGTCAGAAATGTGAACCCAGTGATGAGGTTGAAGTGATGGAGAAATGGTGCAAAATGCCAGCTGAAAGTACTAGTCTTTCAGTAGATCTCGATGAAATCGAGGAGAATCCAGAAGAAACAGAGGTCATGGAGATAGAGGACGAAAGCAGGGAGCAGCAAAAGCATGAAGCAGAGCTAGAAACTTGTGAATTAGCAGCAGAAATCGAACAAAAAGAGGACAAGATAGTGTCTTTTGTAACAGAAGTTGAGTCTCTTGAGCAATCAGCCCAACTGGTAAATCAAACGGAAGACAATGAAGACGTAGAAGATAACCAAGTTCGAGAGATTGAGGAAGAAGGAGAACAAATGACTGTTTCGACCCATTCATCTTTTTCAGGAAACTCAGATAGCGGAAGTATCCAAGTAGAGGATGAAGAAACGGAACTAGTAACAGAGGAAGCTGCATTGGAAGAAGAAGAAGAAAGATTCAAGTCAATTATAATGAAGGAGATCCAAGAAATACTATTGCTGGGGGATATAGAAACGGACTCCACAATGACTCAACAAGAATCTGAACATGAAGAACGAGAAGAACACACACCCTTTACAGAGCCAGTGCAAAATGAAGAGCAAAACGAAGAAGGTAAGCAAATTGAAGTTGAATACACAAAAGAGCCTCAAAACGAAGAAAAAGAATCAGTTTTGCCAGAGTGTTTGCTACTAATGATGTGTGAACCCAAGCTATCCATGGAAGTTTCCAAAGAAACATGGGTCTGCAGAAGGGACTTCCTCAGATGGTTACCCGAGAGAAAACAACAAGTCAAACCACCCAAGAAAGAGATTCCTGAAGAACAACCCAAAAGGCGGCGGAGCACTGACACTAAACCTACGGAACGCAGGAACAAACACCTACTACAACCACCGAGATCCTCGTGTTCTTTACCGGCGGGGGCGGGTATGTCCATGGCTACCATGATTGAACAGAAGCTAGTGAATGCTGCTGCTTACGAGCCGTTTGTGCTGACAAGATGCAAGTCTGAGCCGATGAGGACGGCGGCGGCTAAGCTGACACCGGAGAATTGTTTCTGGAAGAATAGAAAAATTGAGCCTCATCGGCCAGCTACATTTGGCGTCGGGTTTTGAGCTGACCCGAATTCTTGTTCTATTGGGTACAGTAGTCTAGCACTGTGTCTAGCTTTGTACATCTTTCTTTAAAATTTCATCAGTAAATTTTTTTAAGTAGTTGATATTATCAATTTTGGTCTCGCAGGAGCAATTGATTTTTATTTTTTGTTCTTTAAATTTTTCTGTATCGTGTTAAGAACATATTAAATTAGAATTACATCGAAAAATTTTAAGTTGGCGGTAAAGCATTATTCAACAAATATTAATTCATACTCAGTTGAAATGTTTAGTTAAAAATAAAGGTATTCTTATCACTCTCATACAACAATTTTACTTGTTGGTATTTTCTTTAATATCCAGTCTGGAAAAATGAATAATTGTGTACATAAATGAGGCTTTCGCTACTGCTTTGGTGGATTTCCTTAATCAAATCACTGTCAATGAGTCGGCAGCTCATTCTTCGAACAGGTACGAAAACAACAGATATTCTTATAAATGGTTTTAAGGGCTGCTAGTCCAAGTGTTAATGTGGGCAACTGTAGTCTGAAGTAACATCGATTTGTTGGGGAGGTGGACGATGAGAACTGAGGATAATGTTTTTTTCCTGATCTGATAAGATGTGACCCTCTGTTTGGTTTTTGGTTTCTCCTCTCTCGTATTCATTTTGGGTTCGATTAATATAGATTTGTATTGAAAAAAAAATCTCATTTTAAATTTATGAGTTCTCTTATTAGGAGTATTTACCGTTTTTATTTTCTCAATAATTCGAATCCACGGTCTCCATAATTAGAGATAGAATGTGTTTACCATTCCAAGTAATTCCTCCGATCACTTTTTTGTCTTGCATGGTTCCTCATAATAGACATTTATACGTATTATTGAGGACGTTTTTTGGATATATGATTTGAAATCAGATTGATTCAAAGTTGAAGTTTTGTTTGGACATGTAATTGAATTTTTAAGTAAGAATGTGTCTTTTCTCGTAAACATGAAAATCTCATACAATTTGTGATAACTATCAAAACTTCCTCAACTTTTATACAGTCTTATCAAATGAGCAAATCATAGTATTTTACAAATAAGGTATCGAAATATCCCAAGGCACCACATTAATAAATCTTATATCCCTGTGTTCAGTTTATAAATAAATGTTTGTAACTAAATGCATGTTATTACAAGCTTTCAAATACACATAATTTATAAAGGTTCACTTATCTAAAAAATTCAACAATAGCCGTAAGTAGTTATTCATTAATATAATCATTTAACATCGTACAGACAATCTATTCACATCGAGCATCGATCTTTTTTTATAAATTAAAATGATGGTTCTTTTTTTTTTTTTTTACAAAATATAAATATATGGGTTAAATTTACGTTTACAATCATAATTTGAAATTTGAAATTTTATGCAGATTTCATAAATAAGCACAAATTAAAATTTAAAATTGAGGTCCCAAATTCTATGACCAAATGCCTATTAAGTGAATTTTAATATAAATATAAAGTTTGACTAAAGTTATTGAATTCTATGAAATCCGTAACTTTTATGGTGAATTTAATCCTGATTTCACAGCTCAAATTTAAAATCAAATCTAATTAACAATAGAGAAATATCTATGTACTATTTCATCACAGCCTTTGATGGTAAATAATTATGGTAATAATAAAGACATAATTTTTTAAATTAATTAATTAATTTATATATTTATTTATAAATTGCTTGCTTAAATCATCTCGAAGTATAACTTCTAATGGCATCTTTTACATAAATTGGTCTCAATTTTTATTTTTTTGTGTGTGATAATATCTTCAATAAATTTAGACTTAATCTTATACTATCTTCTTATTTCAATTATTTAATCACATGGATTCTTTTGTGTACTAATTCATTAATTTAGTTCCACATAAAGACATAAACCAAATACTCATATACGTACTAACTTTTCATTTGCTGTCAAAGACTCATAATTGAATGTCCAAAAAACATTTGACTGAATCTTAATGAAACAATTAACGCCAAACTTTCAACAAGTAATAATTATTAAGTGGTACTATATATGGTTTTGTATCTTTAACTAATCTTGATGGGGCAATCTGGATACCCACATGACCAACATGAACTCCTACATGCAAGCAACAAATGTGAGCTATAGTGCAAAAAATGATATAGGAACAACAAATTATAATAAAAATGATATAGGAACAACAAATTTATTATAATTTCACAAGTGGAGTTCGGTGAGTGTGATATATATGCAGATTTTACCTTATCTTGAAAAGGTAAAGAGGTTCTCTTTGATAGACCCTCGACTCAAAAAAAGATGAAAAAGACGAAAGTAGTAGTAAGAAGAAACAATACTTCTTACCTAGTTGAAACTGCCTACTAACCTTTTATCCTATCTCTCGATCTTCACGTCCTTCTATCAATGATCATATTCTCAGTGAGCTAAAACTGTGTCATATTCTGCCTGATCACTTTACTCTAATACTTTTTAGGTCTAGCTCGATCGAAAAGATATTTAAAATGGACAGCTGGCTTTTTTGCATTCTTTTATCTGTGGCTCGTTTAAATGTCATGTGACAAGGAGCCTCTCTATTTATTTCCTCCAACTTTATACAACTCCTATTAAAGTTTAAACCATAAATAATCTTGTGATAAAAATTTAATATTATTTTATTCATATTTAGTTATTAATTTTGATATAGTTTAAGTATTAAAGTTAGGAATTATGTAAAATAATAATATTAAAATTAATTATTTTTAAATAAAAATATGAAATTGATAAAAATATTTTTGAGGTTATTCAGATTTTTTTTCACTTAATAAAATGGAGTTTTTATAAACAAACTTTAAGCGGAGGTCATTCAGATCTTTTGTTTGTTGATACAGATCGATTAACGTACTAGATATAAAATTTATTATTTAAAATTTGTATAAAAAATAATTTTAAGTGATAAAGATTTTTCCAAAATTAAAATAATAAAAACTTCTAAAATTTGAGTAAATTGGCATTCAAAAATTTCGGCCAAACAGATTATAAAAATCACTTTTTTAAGATTTGATTGTTTAACTTAATTTATATTTTGGTATCAATTAATTAACTTATTTTCACTATTATTTTTATTTAATAAAATAATAATATAAGGTAAAATTAAAATTAAAATATAAAAATTTATATAATCAATTTAATTTATTTGAAACTGAAGCATAACGTTTAGTCAGTATCCAAAAATAGAAATTTTGAGTATCTTTTTTGCCACTTTGCCCAATGGTCAGAGATTCCCATCTTTCTTTTTCTTTTTTTAAGAAAAAATAATAATAATAAATAGTGATTTGTTATAAACATATTTGTGTTGTAGTGAATGTCTATAAAGGTATTTGTATTGTACTAGATATATGTGTTTATATCATTGTGAAAGTCTATCTTTTGGAGAAAAGTTAGGAGAAATTATCCCTATAAATAGAGGGGTTCTCCTTCATTGTATTTGATCTCATCAAGAGAAATAAGAACTTTTCACTTTCTCTATAATATTCTTGTTCTTTTCTTTATTATTTCATAACACGTTATCAGCACGAGTCTCTGCCTTGAGCACTCACTTTGAAAGATCTGAGGTAAGAAAAATCAAAGTTTTCTTAGAAAGATGAAGGTTAGTATTTCTTGATATTTATGTATTTACTAATAACAATATTGATTTTGTATATGAACTTGAGGAACAACTTATTGATTCACTTGGCAATTCATGCCTCATAATTGTTCCAGAAGAACAATATTATGAAAAATATATTTGTTCCAGCAGAACAATATTGTGAAAATATGTAAGAGAAATCATCTATATTATATGCATACCTCGATTTGCTCCCGAAGTAGCAATATCTTAAAAGAGGTTTTAAGCTATCATATTGATTCACTTGGCAATTCATGCCTCATAATTGTTCCAGAAGAACAATATTATGAAAAATATATTTGTTCCAGCAGAACAATATTGTGAAAATATATTTGTTCCAGCAGAACAATATTGTGAAAATATGTAAGAGAAATCATCTATATTATATGCATACCTCGATTTGCTCCCGAAGTAGCAATATCTTAAAAGAGGTTTTAAGCTATCATACCTTATGTGGTTAAGACATATTTAGATGATCATGTTCCATTCCTGAAGAATGAGAAATTGAGAACTTTGATAAATGTTACAAATATAGATCTAATACAGATCTAGTCCCTGAAGGGAAATCAAAGCATCAAAAATCCATACGGATGCAATGGGTCTTGGAGACACCATTAAAAGTGAAAACAAAGCATCAAAATCCATATGGATGCAATGGGTCTTGGAGACACCATTAAAAGTGAAAACAAAACATCAAATCAAGATCGTGCTAAGGCTATGATATTCTTGCGTCATCATCTTGACGAAATTCTTAAAATTGAATATCTCACGATTAAGGATCCACTTATTTTGTGGAATAGCCTAAAAGAAAGGTATGACCACCCGAAGATGGTCGTCCACCCAAAGGCACGATATGATTGGATCCATCAAGACTATAAGTCTGTTCATGAGTATAGCTCATCAACATTCAAAATTGTTTCAAAGTTGAAACTATGTGGAAAAACTATTTTGATATGATTGAATATGTGGTAGTATACAAAATTAATTGAGAGCTCCGGAAGAGCTAATGTATTACTACCTGAAGGAATGAAATTGTTGTAGTAAGTCTCAAAAGGAAACTTATAAGTTTCAAGGACATTGAAAAAAAAATGAGACTATAAATTATGGGAAGATCTAATATCTTCATGGTACTACAATTAAAGCGGGTTATAAATATTTATGTAAAAGATTACCCGCCGATTTTTTTTTATTTGTAGTACGTAAATATGGGTATGATGATGAAATCACATACGAAAGTAAACTAGAAGTTTACTGAAATAAGTTGGCATAACCGGTTGGCCATCCCGGTTCAAATGTGATGCAAAAATAATTGAGAATTCACGTGGCTATATGTTGAAGAAATAAAAGATTCTTCAAGAATTCTCTTGTGTTGCTTGTTCTCATGATAGAATGAACTTGATCAGCTAAGATTGGAATTATATTCCCTGAAATTTTGGAACTTATAAAAGGGTGAATATGGGCCCGTTCACCTACCATGTGAACCATTTGCTAACAGATGCATCTATGGTATGGTCACATGTGTTTTGATATCAACTTGCAATTGATTTTTGTAAGGTTGTTGCTCGAATTATTAAATTAAGAGCATAGTTCCAAATTATAAAATCATGTTGATAATGCTGATTCATATCTATGTTGGTTTAGCAAAAATTGTATGCCTCCAATTATAGCTAAATCATTGGTTATGAGAATAAAACTCCCAAATAAAATTTGGTATGAATTTGTTTATTTAACATATAGCAACACTTGAATGCATCAAGCCAACAAGGTTCCCCTATCACAATTGGTTCAAGGTCAGGAACCAAATAATTCCATCTAAAAATTTGAATGTGCGATATATGATTCAATTGCTCCACCACAACGCACAAAGATGGGTCCCCAAATGAGCTTGGGGAGTAAATGTTAGTTTTTCTAACATTAGGGGGAGAAGTGATTAGCAACTGAAAATTGAGTGTGGGATGAATTATCTAGATCCTCAGGAAAAAGAAAAAGTGAACTTAAAGTTCAATAGATAATTCACTTGCAAAATATTGCAAATCAATTGTCAGATATATTTGCTAACTCTATTTTATAATTTAGTTGCAAATGCTCCAATGAAAAGTCCTTGAAGGATAGAGTCTATGAGACGCCTAAAGCGTGATAGACCAAACGGTTCCAAATATAAAACTTCTTGAAGAAGGAGAGGAGCAAGTGATTAAGATGGTCATAATGATGAGGCAAGTGCTTTAAGAAAGCACCATGACATAACTTCATAAAACCTTGGCAAAGGTTCAGGTACCTGAAAATGACGAAAAATGAAGAGATCTCAATAAGTTATGTCGCATTGGAACTGATCGTCGACGATATTTTTGATACAATATAGTGCGCAATATTGTAAAAGATTGTGAGGATCTGAATTCTACGTCTATTAAAGCATGTTGATGTAGAAATAATTATCAAGTGAAATGATGCGTATTGATAAGCATAAAGCTTATTGGACCTGTAGTCCAGACACTAGAAGATGTCACGCATTTAAATACTAATTAATGTTATCACTTGATAAAATTTGTACGAAAATCATGAAGGATTCGAAATGCCTGAAGCATTTACAAGTTTCTTTAAACTTGTTCATAATTCTTATATGAGGAAATCCTTGGTCCTGAAGTACCATATCTTACTGTGATTGTTGCACTAATATATCTTGCTAATACTATAAGGCATAACATTCGGTTAATTTGTTAGCAAGTCTGGATCTTGTTGATTATGCTAATGCAGGGTATCTATCTGACCTACACAAAGCTCTATCTCAAACTGGCTACGTGTTCATATGTGGAGGTACTGCCATATCTTGGAGATCTATAAAGCAGTCTCTGGTAGCTGATTCATCAAATCATGCTGATATAATAGATATTCATGAAGCAAGCCGAGAATGTGTGTGGTTGAGGTCCATGATACATCTCATTAGAGAAAAATGTGGTTTGAACTGTGACAAAGTACCCACAATTTTGTATGAAGATAATGCTGCATGCATAGCACAACTAAAGGGAGGATTCATAAAAGGAGATAGAACGAAGCACATCTCGCCAAAGTTTTTCTACACACATGAGCTCCAAAAGAATGGTGATATCAATGTGCAACAGATTCGTTCAAGTGATAATGTGGCTGATTTATTCACCAAATCTCTACCAACTGCAACTTTCAAGAAGATGGTGCACAAGATCGGGATGCAAAGATTCAAGGATGTTCTCATTAGGGGGAGTTAATACGCGCTGTACTTTTTTTCCCTTGCGAGGTTTTGTTCCACTGGATTTTCCTTGTAAGGTTTTTAACGAGGCAGCCAAAATGCGTATTATTAGATATGTGTACTGTTTTTCCTTCACTAGATTTTTTCCCACTGGGTTTTTTCTATTAAGGTTTTAACGAGGCACATTATCTATCAAATAGACATTCAAGGGGGAGTGTTATAAACATATTTGTGTTGTAGTGAATGTCTATAAAGGTATTTGTATTGTACTAGATATATGTGTTTATATCATTGTGAAAGTCTATCTTTTGGAGAAAAGTTAGGAGAAATTATCCCTATAAATAGAGGGGTTCTCCTTCATTGTATTTGATCTCATCAAGAGAAATAAGAACTTTTCTCTTTCTCTATAATATTCTTGTTCTTTTCTTTATTATTTCATAACATGATTATCTTACTTTCTCAAGTGCTCACTTTTATGCAGTTTGATTTGTTATTTCTCTTAAAAATAAAATTTGTGTATATTTTATTTTTTTAAATTTATTATATTGGAGGATATTGAATTTGTTATTATAAAGAAACAGAATTCAATTGAAATCATGTTATATATGTTAAAAGGGAAAACAAAAAACAAAAGCGAAATCTGCAAAAATGAATGTTGAAAGGGAGGTGTTATTATTAGTTTTAATTTATAAAAGTTGCAATTAATAATAAATATGTATATTTATAATTTTTAAAAATAATAAATTTAATAATAAAAATTTTAAATATTAAATTCATAAAATTTAAATGTCGAATCCACTTAATATTTACATATGACATGTAGGGGTTTAAATATTTCTCTAAAATTTCATTCATTGCATGCAGGTCATTTCCTTGGGGAAGAAGGAACACTTACTGCATCATCAACAAAAAGAAAAAAAATTAAAAATTTCACTGAAAGATGTCGAAGATTTAAAAAAAAAACGAAAATTTCATTGGAAGTGAAAGGTACTTACTATATGAATAATTTCCTTTTGTTCATGGCTTTAAAATGTTATTATGAATCAAAACTTATATTCTTTCGTTTCATTTTAATTGCTACGATAAAATTTGCATATTCATTAAGAAAAAATTAATATAGAGAATAATTTGACTAATATAACCCTATTAATTTTTTTAAAATATACAATAATAATTTTTTTCACACTTTAAAATAATTTTAAGTACTAAGGGTAGAATTAAAAAAACATGACCAATTATCTCTTGAATTTTGAAATTAATAAATATTTTAAAACAATTATTTTTAATATATGTAGCAATTAAAATAAAATAAATGACTAGGTGAGAATGGAAAAAGAATGAAGTATTTTTCAATAACACACTTTCCTATTGGACATTGAAAAATATGTACGCTTTTTCCATTCAACATGGAAAAATAACATATTCTTCAATAACACATTTTTCCACTCAAAACTGAAAAATAACATATTTTTCAAATTCATAATTAATAATTTAACTATTAAAAATAACAAAAAAGAGTAAATAGGAGAAAATTATTAACTATATAAAATACTGAATACAAAAACATTTTACTAGGTGACTTCAAGGAGTAAGTTAGGAAGTTAAAATAATATTAATGCCTAATTTAAGCGAAAGGGACTGTAAAGTAAAAATAAAAGATAAATCACATTTTACAAATGCGTTTTATAAATAGCATTTGTGAACTGCGATTTATGCAGTAAATATTTACCACACAGTCAAAGACGTCCTTATGCAAAATACCCTCTATACTAGTTTAGTTAATTGATAAAAATATCTTTTTTTAATAAAAAAAATTTTCGCTTTTAAACACATTATTATTTTTAAAAAAATTATTTTAAAAGAATTTTTTCTTATTTTTAATGATAAAAAAATGAAAAATAATCTTTTTTTCTTAAATTCGCTTAATCAATTAGAATAGAATAACTTCATATATTTTTTAAACCGATAATATAGGTCATATTATATAAGATCATGGTACACTATTAGAAAAAACGTTGTTTTTACTGTAAATTAATATAAAATTTGTGTTATAAAATATAATTTTCTGATCTATTTTGTGCCAAACTAGCTTACTGAGAAAATATATATTGGAAAACAAATTCTCACTGAAATAGTGAAAAACTTCCTGATTTTTTATATGTGAAAATATTATTATTTTTTTCTTACTGATTCAATTAAAATATTAACGGGAATAACCACTTAACATTTTTTCGTGAAAAATTTCAATAAAAAATAGTAATTTTTTAATAGTGATCTTTCATCATTGATCCTTATTTAAATAATGATAAACTTATTTTAATTAATTTGTGGATTCACTTTGAAATGAAGGAAAAGCTTACTTCATTGTCAATTGAAAAAACGAAAAGAATGAAGATTTCTCTAAAATATATCGAAGATTTAAACAATACGATCGAATATAATTAAGATAATAAAATAAATATATCGAGTTAAAATATGAATTCGTGAATTAAATTGCATCATCAATAATTCGTGATATATATTTACATCATTCCAATTAATTTAGATTTATATTATATGAATAACCTATTAAATATAAAAAATGATACTTAGTAAAAATTTTATTATTTAAGTGTTCGAATTTGAAATATTTAGAAAAATCAAATGCAATACTTTTAGTAGTATAATATTTTTTGTTCATTTTTATTTGTTCAGTTTAAATTTTATATGTTTTTTAAAAGATAATGATGGATATAAGTGGTTTTATTATAATAACCATATTGATTGATATTTAATCTTTGATTTTGAAAAATTATTTGAGGATAAGTAATTAATATTAAAGGTAAAATATGATAAAAGATTTTTTTTTTTCAATATGCTAAAAGTGATAAATAAATATGAAAAAATATATTTTTCGTATAATGGACAAGTAAAAAGTAAATGAAAGGAGTATATATTTTGTTGTTAATTCAAAGGACTATCTAAGTTCTTCTAGACACTTCCCATTTAAGAGAAAATTATTTGATGTAGCGGTTTTGATCCTTTAATTATTATTTCCTATAGTGATATTTTTAAAAAATTATAAAATATAGTGATATTATGTATTTTTTATAGCAGATATATAAAATATATGTATTTAAGTATCTAAAAGTTTTAGTAGTGAGCATTGAGAGATCGCAACAAATATTTGATATATATGTCATACATATAATATATACACATATTTTTTAGGTGTTTGGCTCCTCCATACATATATGATACCACATACGTTTTACATATCATTTACATACAGTTGATCTACACATATAGTTTGAAAACACATTTATTGGGTCCAATTGATCACACATACAGGTGATGTCTTCGTATAAATTCAATTTTTGCTTTGAAATATGTACATACCCATACATTTAAAATCAGATATGTATTCAGGTGTTTTCAGTTAGGATTGAATATTATATGCGTATGAATACAGAATATTTATTAGTTTTGAAAGGAAAATATTGTTACATTTGAGAAAAAAAATAAAGTCTCACTATATATTGCAAATTCGGACGCTAATATCGCTACTTATGAATTTTTTCTCAGCTATTAAACATATAATTGGGCCTGTTGACTTCAGATTCAGCATGGGCTTTTAAATGGGCCTGCTCCATTAGCAAATGTCACAGGCTGATTTGTGCAACATCTACTTTGCAACAAAATGAGTAAAAGCCTAAAAAGTTATGCACAAGTTTTCTACTTTGTCACCTAAAAATAACGATTTGCTAAAAGTAAAATAAAAAATCAATAATAGTATAACGAATGATAAAATTGAGCAATTACGAATAGGTTGTACGTATTAATTAAGGAAAGTGTGAACATTTTCTCCTTTTTAGCTTATTGTAAGATTTCTTTTTTTCTTTTTCATTCGTTGTTCGGTCCTTACATTTGACTTGACAAAATCTAGATTCGTCACTGAAAAGTCCACATTGAGAGGATAAAACATTTCCTGACAAAAACGATTTCATATTTAAGACTTGAACCCAAATCCTAATTAAGAACGAAAAAAATACTATTTATTAATTTACTATAACCTTTGTCAGCGAATATTCTTCATTGAACTTTTTACGTACAGTCGATCATGAATATAACAACAAATTAAAGTGGCCTGCTACATAAAGCAATATGTTGAATTGGGACAACAAACCATCATAAGCCAGCCAACAAGCAAAACGAGTTGTCATTCATGGATAACTACGTTTTGATGACATTTCACGAATCAAAAATCAAAGGCGAATTCAAAATTTGAACTTGATAAGTGTATTTGTTGAAGAATGAAAAAAGCCCCACATCAATAATTAATGAGATGGGTGATCTTCTTATATGTACTTGAACAATTTTCTATCATAGGCTCCAAAAGTAGGTAATTTTAAGCAAGAAGTTGGAAAATAATATCTTTGAAGTATGTTTAGGAGGTAAGACTTTTGCATGATTTGAAGATGACAAAATTATTTATAAATCGTATTCATCAAAAAGCGATTTATTAATAGTGTGCGAGTTATGCAGTAAATATTTATAACGCAAAAGGGTCAACAATGTCCTTAAATTAAGTAAAAAAATTTCCTTCCCTACTATCTTTTTTCCTTTTTAAACGCATTGTTTTTATAGAATCCTTTCTTAATTTAATTTTTTAAAAAAATGAAAAGTAATCTTTTTTTCTTCTTAAACTCATATTATCAATTAAAATAGAATAACCCGCATATTTTTATACTAATAAATAGGTCAATATATATATATATTAGACAATGTTATTTTAATTAATTTATGAATTCACTTTGGGATGGAGGAAAAACTTACTGCATCATCAATCGGAGAAAAAAGATGAAGATTTCGTTAAAACATATCGAAGAGACTAAACAATTGTCCCGAAGAGACACAATCAGTACAATTTCTGGAGATCATTTGCTATCTTGTGGCATTAACCAAATATACAAGTTACAACCATTTATTGGATCACAAAGCCTGTCTTTTGTTATTTCAATTAAAAATCACTCAACTCCAAAAGTGATATACAATTAATTTTTGAATAACGTGACATTTGATTTTTTTTTAAGTTAAAAAAAATTTAAAACATAAACTCAATCCCCTTGAACAGAAAAACTCATATCCAACCCAATATATAATCAGTAAAATTACTTTATATGCTAAACAAATATCTGAAAATGTGAAATAATTTTATCAAGGAAAACAGGTATAGTTAGGATACCATTGATTAGAAAAGATTAAACTAAAAAAATGAAAAAAAAAAAGGAGAGATTTACAAATTAAACAATATTATTTTTAAAAATTAATTATATCTAATTATGTTCATTTCTTGTGCCTTTGAAACTCAAAGAGTCTTTCTTTTTTTTTTTTCTGTAGATTTTCGAATTTCGATCTCCTGCACGTGAAATTTCACTCTTCTTTATTTTAATTTGATTTTGAGAGTCTTCCGCCAGATTTTAACGGCTTTCACTTTCAACTCGATTTATCATATATGTATCCTATAATAATTTTGAAAAAAAATAAGCAAAACCCAAAAAAATTATCCACAACTTTTCTACTTTTTGTCACCTAAAAATAAAAAAGTAACTCACAAAAACACATGACTTCTGTTCTCTCATATGCATTATTTGCCTTTTTTTTCCTTTTTGGATTAATATATAACAACTTTTTGGATCATGAATCTTACATTTCCGAGTATCGAAAATGATAAAAGCAATAAGTCATATGAAACTTTTTGGCTGAATTTCTCTCCTTTATATATTTATTATTATTATTATTATTATTTTTTTTTTTAAAGTATCTTTTTCGTTGGTGGTTTCCTGTTGACATTGAAAGTAAAGATTAATAGTCAAGTCGATTTTGTTTCCTTGTAATGTCTTTAAAAAACATTACTCTCTCCATTTGTCGAAGTTTAATTTAATACGAAATTTAAAAAAGTAAAAAAAAAATTTAAATATTATAATTTTAAATTAAAGATATGTGAAATATATTAAAATATCTTAAATATGTCATATGAAATATTGAAATTAAAAAATAATAAAAAAAGAAAACAAATATTTTTTAAAAAGGACAAATAAATTGAAATGAACAAACCAATAAGTACAAATTTGTTAAAGAATCCTAGTATTTGGATACAAAAATATGTTTGGCACCTTTCCTGCATTAGTTTAGCATATAAAGAAGCTATTTTACAGGTCGGGTTTTTGTTAAAATGGGTTCGGTTTAATATTTACTAATTTTTGGCTTAAAAAATCATGTAGTACCACTTCAAAAGATAAAGTGATTTTGTTCACCTATAGTTCAATGACCGTGAGGCCAGGATTCTATTCATTCATCGGTACGTAGGGTATTCTAATTTTTACCCCTTCACGCTTAAATTCGAATATTCTTTATTCTAGATTGCATTGTTCGATTTGGTGCGTGCACATTCATGAGTTGGATGTATTTTTACCCTGACAAGGGTCTGGTATCTTGGGGGCCCACATCGGGCTTGTATGATATAATGTCAAATTAAGTCTTGAGCTTAAGACACACTACAAAAACTAGTTCAAAGAGAGAAAGATTGTCCACGTCTTATAAGAAGCTCAAAATTTTATTCATTCGCCGATGTGATACATTCCATTGATCATTAATTACTACAGTTTCAGTTGATCTTTGCACATTTAACAAGTAATAATTAACCTATAACACTTTGTATTTCGCAGGATGCAATTAGATTAACCAGGTTTAAACTGAAATTGATCCTTGAAAATGCACTAAAATCCAGAAATGCTATCATAGTCTAAGTAGGTATAATTAGGTAAATTATATCTAATATTGAGATGCAACTACATCATAAAAATATTGCAAAACCACCAAAGATTGTGGTGGAGTGGCAGATACTCTTTCATCCTTAACCAGAGGTCTCGGGTTCGAGCCCTGAGTATTGTAGGGAGCGCCTTACCTCCAAATATGAGACTTCCTGGCGCGAATCCGAATTAGTCATACTTCAAAGTGGGCACCAGACATAGGATGGGAAACCAAAAAAAAAATGTTGCAAAAAGAGTCAATCTTTTCAAATAGAAGTCACCAATTATTTTTTTACAAAATTATTCCCCCAATGAATACTATGATTATGCAACAAGTCTTGTAATTAATAGTAATAAATTTGTCTTATGAGATGCAGAAACACAGGATGTTTCTTTAATCTTTAGAGTGAAAAGATCAGCTTTACATCCTAAAATAAAAAATTGCAAAACTAGCCACTTTTTAGCGCACATTAGATGCCACAGCTCTAGCCCAATATTTGATCTGTTCTTTCATGTGATCTTCTGGTGAATAAGGTGGTCTTCTGATCTTGTCTAATTCTGATAAACCAACTGGTTTCTTCTTGTTCTTCTTGTCTAATTTTGGGATTGAATCCTTGTTGTCATTGTTCAAGTCTAAGTTCTTGAAACCTTGCAAATCTTCAACTTCTAAACCATTTGAACTATTTCTAGTCTTGCTTTCTTGATCTTGTTTTCTCCTTAGATGGTGCTTTGTGGTGCTAGACATACTTGGACTTCTAGAGAGACCCTGATACATAACAACAAATTAAAGTGGTTCAGTTGATGACATTCCACGAATCAAATATAAGAGGCGGATTCAGAATTTTAACTTGATGAACGAACGCACTTCTGAAAATATGAGTTCAGATTTTAACATTAGCTGAAGTATAGTATGTGTAAAAGATTGAGTTCAGTTGAACTCGTAAGCCATAAGCTTCATCAGCGACTCCCCCCTGTCACTTAAAGGCCGGAAGGAAACAATTCCCCACGGCCCTATTTACCAAGCTCAGGACTAGAGGAGCATTTTAGGAATTTGCAGAATTTTAGTCTAAAACCATATTAAAAGCTACTTGGAAATACAATTAGATCAAAGGAAAATTAACAAAAGTAGGCAATTTTAAGCAGGAAGTTGGATAACAATACCTTTGCAGTATGTTTAGGAGGCAAGACTTTTGCATGGTTTAAAGATGCTTGCCTAATCAACTTCCCCATAGAGAACTCATTTTCCTCATCATAAATTTCTTCCCTTTTTGCAAAAACTGGCAGAGATGGTGCTCTCTGCAGATTGCCCTGTGATGCTTTAAGTAAATTGACCTGTGAAGTATGTTTTGGAGGTGAGATTTTTACATGGTTTATAGATGCTTGCCTTATCAACTTCCCCACAGAAAAATCACTTTCTTCATCAGCAATTTGTTCACTTTCTGCAAAAACAGGCAGTGAAGGTGCCCTCTGCAAGTTACTGCTCTGTGATGTTTTTGGTAAATTGACCTGTGAAGTGTGTTTTGGAGGTGAGATTTTTACTTGGTTTATAGATGCTTGCCTAATCAATTTTCCCATAGAAAAATCACTTTCTTCATCATGGGGTTCTTCTCTGTAGTCTACAAAAACTGGCAGAGATGGTGCCCTCTGCAGATTACAGCTCTGTGTCTGTGATGATGATGATGCTCTTTGTAACCTTGGTTTGCTTCTTCTTGAATCAAGATTCAATTTTTCCCTCTGTGGGAGTTTCTGTAGTGAAGAAAACGTTTCCTCCATAGATTTTCCAGCCATGAATTCTTGAGTAGATTTAGAGGAAGGACAAGGATCAGAATAACATCTCAACATTCTTGATTTTCTGTCAAGCAAGTTCCCAAAAAACCAACTTTCCTCAAGAAGCACTCCAGGTTCCATTTGTTCATCTTTAGGAGTTGGAACAGACATTTCATCAAACACATTCATGGCTAATAAAAATCTCAAATCAAAAAGTTTTTAACTTGTTTTGTTCTCACAAAAATAAGCTGGAGTCCCACATGGGATTCTTGAGGTGTCCCTTATTACTACTTTCTTTTTTATATGACTATATCTAGAAAAAGAGCTGTCAAATGGGGCTGATTAGGGAGGCCATGTTGTGTGATTGGGTGTCATGTGCACATATATAACAGTTGCGTATTTATTCAAATACAATGTGGACAGAAAGACTATGAAAAAAAAAAGAGACAAGAGATATGTGGCAGGAGTGGATGCACAATGTTACTTACAGAGTTGGCTGAACACAGTAATTATAATTTAAAATTTTGTATATATATTAGAAGAAAAATATTTTATTTATGAACTAACAAACTTTTGAATATTTTATATAATCCTCACAATTTCTCGCATGGTTTGAAAATATATGATAAAGCACTTCTATTTATAATATAAAAAGATCAAATTAAACTAGTACTGAAAAATTTATTCCTATATGATTTTGACAAATAAATTTTTATTGGACATAAATTAAATAAATTACCAAATATCAAATCCTAGACAAACTTGATTTCCGACAACTTTGAATTATTTTTTCAACATTCTCGCGTAATTCAAAGTTGTATAACCTTTTGTTGTTTTGTGTTGGAGCACTTCTCTCCAACAGTCAATTGTTGATGCATTTCTTATCAACCGTCAATGTTGAAGCATTTCTCTTCAACTTTCAATTGTTGGAGTACTTTTCTTCAACTTTCAATTTTATTGGAGCACTTCTCTCCAACTCAATTATCTTTTTTCTTGATTGTATTGGAGCACTTCTCTTCAACTTTCAATTTTGTTGAAGCACTTCTCTCCAACTCAATTATTCTTTTTCTGGGTTGTGTTGGAGCACTTCTCCAATTTCCAAAAGTTGATGCACTTCTCAGCAACATTCAATTGTTGAAACACTTCTCTTCAACTTTCAATTGTTGGAGTACTTCTCTCCAACTTTCCTTATTTTTTTTCTTGATTGTATTGAAGCACTTATCTCCAACTTCCAATAATTGATGCAATTCCCATCAACATTCAATTGTTGAAACACTTCTCTTCAACTTTCAATTGTTGAAGTATTTCTCTCCAACTTTCGTTACTTTTTTTTCTTGATTGTGTTGGAGCACTTCTCTCCAAATTTCAATAGTTGATGAAATTCTCATCAACATTCAATCGTTGAAACACTTTTTTTCAACTTTCAATTGTTGGAGTACTTCTCTCCAACTTTCAGTTGTTGATGCACTTCTCATCAACATTCAATTTTTGTGGATTCACCTATAATCAATTTTCTATTTTTTTTATGCCAGTTACTTGTCTCTGTTTTTTAGAGAAAAGCTTCTCCCTCTTGTGCCATGTTTGCTTGCACATCTTTAAACTTGTAATTTTTTCGTTAATCCTTCTCAACATGATTGTTTTTCATGGATACATAATTGGCCCAACTTTTACTAACCATTATTATTGGCTAGAGGGGCGACACATATTGGTTAGCATCGCCCGCCGGCAGTGAAAATTATTTGATTCTCTACCAAGATCATAAAATTTCTGATGTCAATTTGAAGAAAAATATTTTATTTATAATCCCCACAATTTCTCGCACTACTTGAAAATATGTGACAGAACATCTTTATTTATAATACTAGAAGATCAAAGTAAACTAGAACTAAATCCTTACTAGGCATAAATTAAATAAATTACCAAATATCAAATCCTAAACAAACTTAATTTTCTACAACTTAACTTTAAATTATTTTTTCAACATATATTAAACAAAAATATTGTTATGTAAATATTAAATTTTGAACTCAATAACTTAAAAGCTTAATATATAATCAACCCATTAAACATGTCATGATAAGAACATTATAATTATAAAATAATAACTTTATAAAAATAAAAAAAAGACAGATATGTGCAAGTGTTTTATGAAAGAAAGAAAGAAAAAGACATGAGATTAAGAAAAGTGATGTGTGGTCTGAGAAAGAAAGGAAAAAAGGGAGGTGTATGCATTTAATTGGAACTTTAAAAAAATAAAGAAATAAAAAGGAAATATAGGGAAGTTTTCATGAACAAAATGCAAGGGATGTGAAGGGAAAAAAACTTAGCTCATGCCAGCACATCCCCATGTGATGGACCTGTTTTTTGTTTGATTATTTCTCAGAATTCACTAGAATATTGTTTTACTTATTTCTCATAATAAAATAATAATAATAATGTAACAGCTAAGTTTCCTAATAATAAAGTACTTTATTTTAGTTGGACAACCTAATTAGAAGAAGGAATAAGTCTTTCTTTGATGGCGTTTCTTTGACGTTTATTTAATAAGAGACCTTAATTTTCTTCAATCATTTTCCAAGATGTCCCTTTGTTTTGTTTAGTTAGTTAGACTACTAACAACATGAAAAAACTTAAAGATTTTCGGTATTAGTTTTAAAAATTTGGACTAATTTGATTTTGCATTGAAAAATATCATTTTGAAGATAAGTGCTTTCTGTTAGGAGTGCAATTAGAATACAGTTTTTTGCTCCATCTGATCATATTTTGGGTGGTTTTTGCTTTTTGCCTAAAAAATTCATAATCTTTAATTTTTGTTCTTACTTTCATACAATGGAAATTTATGGATCAAAATATCCTTAATTATGACTTAATTTCGCTAGTCAAAATTAATTTCGCAAGATAAATTTTTTAGAGAAGGTTGCTTTGGGGCATAAGTTCTATAGTATTTGATGGATAAGACAAGACCTTTAGAGAATTTGTTGTTGAACTTATGCCCTTTGGAATAACTTGAGTCACTAACTAATGCCTTGAGCACAATTTGTACCGTTGAACTTATGCCTTGAGCTTAATTTCTTTTGCCTTGACTTAACTTGTGTCGCTGCACTTATGTCATGCATTATAACTTATCTCTTATGAAAGAAAACGTAAAAAGAATGACATCACAACAAGATCCTAATCTCAAAACAAAAGAAAAGGGGATATGGCGAAATTGGTAGACACTATGCACTTAATTGGATTGAGCTTTGGTGTGGAAACTTACTAAGTGATCACTTTCAAATCAGAAAACCCTGGAGTTAACAAAAATGGGGCATAATTTCTTTTCCCTTGGAGCAAAACTCGTGCTACTAAAGGCATGATTTGTGCTTGGGCTCAATTTCTTTTGTCTTCAGGTATAATTTGTTGTCAGAGGCGGATCCTGAATTTAAAATCTATGAGTTCAAATTTTTAAAATTTTAAGATTGAATCTATTATACTTTTAAAGTTATGGGTTCATGTCAATTATTTATTATAGATTTAATAAATTTTACATTAAATTTATACTCCGCTTTAAAAGTTATGGGTTCAACCCTCATTTTACATGTTACATCCGCCACTGACTTGTGTGACTTCACTTATTTCTTGGGATATAACTTGTGCCTTGGAAATAATTTTTTTTTGTCATGGGACATAACTTGTATGACTGAACTTATGTTTCGGGCATAACTTTAACTGAACTTATGCCTTGCGGGGTTTCTTTTGCCTTGCATTTTTTTTACTGTTAAAGATGTTTTAACTATTTTTTTATTACTTAAAATTTTGAAGGGTAAAAATTAAAGACTAGCAATTCTAAGGAACAAAAATAAAATATCACCCGATAATGCGAATAATCCACTAGAATACGATTACGAGTTTAGTCGAAACTAACTTTGGTTCAAATATTATATTTATTTTAAAAAATTCATTAAATATATATAAAATTATTAATTTAAAAATCAATAACCTAAAATAAACGAAAATTTCAAACTTATAAATAAATTTTAGATTCTAAATTTCTCATTACTCAAACTCAAAATCTTTAATTGAAAATAAATAAATACTTATAAATCCACCGCAAACCTACATGTTTATCTTTGGACGAAAGACGCTTGAGATCTTCCCAATATTGTTTCCACTAAAAATTTATGAATGTGGAAAGAAAAAAAAAAGAGATATCTTTGCATATAAATTTTTTAATCAGTAAATTAGAATTTTTACTTGGATAGGTTACTCTTAAATAATACTTTCTCTATCTCAATTTAAATATCTTAATTTCTTCTAAGTCTAATCTAAAAAGAGTGTTTCTTTTTATATTGAATAAACTTTTAATTTCGACATTCTACCTGATAAGTTTAAGATCATAAGATTTACTTTCTCCGTCTCAAATTATCTATCACTTTTTTTTTAAAATAATTATCTCAAATTACATATCCTTTTAAAAGTTCAAGACAAAAATAATTATTTTTTTTCTATTTTACCTTTAGTATAGTCTTTTTTTGAAGACTACAAAGTCTTTGATTGCAGAAAAAGATTATAGCTTGATATTAACAAGGTTAAAGTAGTAAAATACTCCTTCTAATTAATACTTCTTTCATTCCTTTTTAGTTGATAGATATACTAAAAATATTTGTTCCAAAATAGTTGTCAATGTAAAAACCCCTAAAAAATTAACCATTTCGTTTTCAACTCTAGCTTTGGTACTTAAATCACTCTAAAATGTGAAAAGAATGATTATTGTATGTTTTTAAAAAGAAATATGTATCAATTAATATGATAATATTAGTCAAATTGTAATCTCTATTAATTTTTTCTTAAAAAATGCATAAATCTTATTCTATTAAGTAAAAAAAGATAGAGAAAATATTTTTGATAAAATGTGTAAAGTGAAAAACAATAAATAATTTAAGATGAAGAAAATAATAACATTCATATTTTTAATTTACAATCACAAAATTTAATTTATTTTATTTTTTTATATTAATTAAATTGAAATACTTAAATTGAAACTAAAGAATTACGAGCTAGATTTGGCAAAAATACGGAGGTCGAATAAGTGTATTTTTCTCGGACCCCAAGAAAAAGCAAAGTCAAGTTGGATCTCAAGTGTAGTCTAGATCCCCTTTGTCTTGTTTGGGCCTCAGCCAACATGCCTATCTCCAATAGATCTACGCTTTGTTCTCTTCTTACCTTCCAGCTTTTGGACCTCTATTTTGCCCTTTTGAATTGAGTTAAAATGTGAATGAATTTTTTGAGTATGGATCGGATAGTTTTAGGCTGTATTGCATAGTTTAATAGGTGAATTTTAAGTGACGTAATTTACTTAAATATTATCACATGTATAATCTGATATTGAAAAATAAGATATTTGATCTGTTAAAAAATAATAATATAGATAGTTTTTTTCAGTAATAATATTGACATAAATAAATTTAATTATTAATGCATGATATAAATGAGTTTTTTTCTTAAAGTTTAAAAATATATCTGAGCTTTTTAATTATTTAAAATAAATACGATTAATAATTTGAGAAGATGAAAATATTCTAACAGTGTCTAGCATATGTGACAGTATGTGCATGTGCAGCCGTCCAAACGTGTTGGACCCTTAAACAGATGCACCAATTGTTAGCTAAATTAAATTACTTTTTGGACTTTGTGCTATTTGGTTTTTATTGTTTATATTCCAAGTACCGGTTACCACCTCGTCTTTTGGTTCATTGAATAGGCATTGGTGAAGTAAAAAACATTTTTCCTTCCAACTTTTTGTTCAAATAATGTTACCCCCCTTTACTGTTTTATTTGTGTTTCTTAACAATGGGCCCTTCATTATAGGTATTGCTCATTGTTATTAACTAGGCCCATATTCAGAATATTTTGAGCCCATGGAAGTTGTCATTGGTTTCTTTCAGAGGCCTCAATCTTTGTCCAATTATTTTACGGCCTGTTTAATAGTTCAGATTTCAGATGGCATTTTAGTGTGAGTTTAATACCGTACGTCAAAAATTAACCCGTCTAGATGTACTTCCTCCGTCTTAAAATAAAGTAGTTTTTTTAGTTTAAACATACCTCTTAAAAAATTACTAACTTACTCTTAATAACTACCTTGAAAAAGATATAGCTTTATAGTAGTTTATAAATATCTCTTCATTTAAATAAGGATAAAATTAATTAGAACATCATTAATATCTTATTGATAATGTGAAACACCACTTATTTTAAAATAAAATGAAAAAATTAAAACACTTATTTAAAACGGAGGGAGTAATTTTTACATCGACTTATGGATAATATATGGTGTGATCGCATGCATTTGAGATTTGTAAGTTCGCACGGGCCATCATGTCCATTTGGGTGCTATGGAGACCGTGTCGTACTGATCATCACGTTTATTTGAGTATTACGGTGTCCGCATCGCACTGGTCACCCATACCTATTTGGATGCTATGGTGGGTGTAGCGCGTCAGCGTTTCTCCTCATTCTAAATCTATTCTCTCAAATACTTTTATCAACACTAATTGTTCTGGCAATCCTCACTTGATTAGTGATGGATGTTGTTTAAAAGATTTATATATATAGTAGGTGCCTTTCCATTTAAACCTACTAGTTGTATAAACTTTCAAGTCCTTGTCAAAATTGATAGGTTAATTATATTAGATTCTATTAGATCTTAATTTATTTATAATAAAACGGAAAAGATTTATACACATAATCCATATTAACTTCATAATCTGTTCACCGTGAGTTTTAGCACTTGACTGTGGCCTTGTGCTGCTTTCTAAATTCATAAAGAGTAACAAAATTTTGTATCCAAACTTTGATTAAATAAAACAGTATTTGTATTTATATTTTCAGACCATGTTTCTTTGTTAAAAGTATGTATATACTTACTTTGTTTTCTTCTGAAGTACTATAATTTCCATTATCGAATAACGATCATAATTATAAGCTATAATTTATTATCTTTTAAACTTGTAACTATCGAGCAATAAGATCTATTAGAATTGATAAACTTTTTTAAAATTATCTTAAACTGATTATAGCATTGATAGTGTTCATTGTCATATCCCTCGAATCTTTTTAGTGTATGAGATAACATCTTGAGGTTATGTTATACCTCTGGGATAATTATTTTGTAAATCAATTGTCTTATATATTCGTATCTCAAAATAACATTTCTAAATTTTTCCGTGGTATGATTTGCTAAATGACTTAGAACATGTTTTGGGCTTATTATAATTTATGATTTTATTTATCTTTTAATTTATTTTTATTATTTTAACTTAAGAATAAATATTTAATTTTTTTTATTTCAGCTAAATATTATACAAGTGTTTAAAAATTATAATATCTTCTTTCTATGTATTTTTTTGTTTAATATTAATGGACACTAAGAAGTAATAAATAAATATTAATTTTTATTATATATAAATTATTTTTTAATTTTTTAAGAACAAGTTTAAAAATAGCTGAAATAAGTAAATCCAACATGCTCGTACATTTCCTTTATATCTTTCATCTCTTCTTTAGCAGAACTCAGAGAGCGGTTTCCATGGCTATGGGATTTTCTAGGGTCCCTTTGCTGCGGCGGTTCCCCGTTTCTTCTCCGGCGCTACCTTGTTCTTCCTCACCTAAACTCAACCGTAAAATCAACATCTACGCCTCTCTTTGTACTACGGAAGAATCTACTTCCCTAATTCAGCCTACACCCTCGCGTACTCGCTGGAAGCCAATGTGTCTCTATTTTACTCAAGGTAAGTGCACTAAGGTAATACACTCGACCTTCTCATACACACTTCTCTTCTTGCCTTAAAGCTAGTGAACACAGTAACTTTGGTAGTATTTGTATAAATAATCTATACAGAATCCGGAATCCTGTGAATAAGAAGGATTGTAATTGATCAGAACTCATAAAATAAAAATTTTGGCTCCGCTTCTGCTCCTGTAGCTATTCACTTGATTTCAACATTAAATAATTTGTTTCTTACTTCTCTGTTCCGAATTAAACTGTATAGATGGATGATCCGATGCATATTGACAAGTTAAATCATAATTGCTCGTTGGAGCTTATGCAACATGCTTCGGGACCTAAGAATTTGCGGCAGCAGGAGTTGGAGTACTTTTTGGTGCTTGATTTGGAGGGTAAAGTTGAGATTCTCGAGTTTCCTGTTCTCCTCTTTGATGCCAAAACCATGGATGTGGTCGACTTGTTCCATAGGTCAGTTTCATTATCTTAGCTTTAATGTCCTGTTAAATGCAATATGATGGTCGCAATGGCATAGTGACAATTGTCTTATTTGCTTGAGCTATTATTGGAAGGATAAAATACATAGTGTTGAAAAGGTTGTAGAGGGGCAAAGTAGGGTAGAAGGTTAGTAGGTGCAGTGTGTTATCTTGTTACCCATTCATGCTAGTAGTAGTTACAGTATCCCTCCTCTAGTTGCTTGTCCATTGATTTTTGTTACTGTCTCTTGTTTCTTGTATTTCGACTATCATAGTATTTTGTTGTAGTTTCTATCATGTTACTATATGCTGTTTTCTTACTATATGCTATTTCTTGTACCTCTGTTACTTCTTTTTCTGGACTGATTTAGACTTTTTTTTAAGCTGAGGGTCTATCGGAATAAAGCCTCTATGTCTAAGCTGGAGGTATGGTCTCCGTACACTCTACCCTCCCAGACCCCACTTTGTAGGGTTATGCTGGGTATGTTGTTGTTGTTGTTGTAAAAGTTATGTATGTCTAAGAAATCATAAATCCAGTAACAATTATGTGCTCTTAAGGACCTATTTAAGCTGCACTTTTCGCAAGATAGGATGCAAAAGGTTTAGGATTATTTGATGTTACGTGGAGAGGGATAGCCTATGGATGGAGAGTAGAACTTCCCAGAATGCACACATAATCAAATGATCGAAGTGGATGCTTTGATGATACTTTGACTGATTAAATAGTTGTAGAAACATAAGTAGGACTAAGGCCGGAAAAGTCATAAAGATGCACTTCTGATGCTAGTATAACTTTAAATTTGCTATGAAACTTTTTCCAATTGTTTGAGAGGGAATGTCACATTTAATTTCAAACCCACAACTGCAACGTAGTGATGAGCTCCATGTGCATGAAAAATTTGTGAGCAAATTAGCTTCCTGGACCAGTCTTGGTTCACTTAGAAAGCAGAGGAAGAAACTGGAAACAAGCCATGGGCTGTTTGGGTTTTTCAAAATTAATGGAGGGGGGGAAGGTTGTTTCCTTATTAACATAATCGTCTTCTCTAATCTGTTGCTGATCAATTAGATCCATTAGACTAGTCGGTGACCCATTCCTAACCATATCATACAATGGGTAGCACAATCCTTTCCAAGAAACTCACCCAAGCTTTATCTTATTTTATTTATGTTATGTTGTGTGTAATATTGGCAGTTTGGTGTGTATTTGCCACCTGCTCGTTGAAATCTGTCATATCATGTTGCTGCCACATGAAGTGGAACAAGTCCATATTATTGATTATATGACGTATTAAGGTTGTTATAGGGGCGGAGTCATAGAGATGCAAGGGGGTTCAACTGAACCTGATTACACTATGTAAATAGGGAAAAATTATTTTTTTTAGCATATTTATAAGCTGTTAAATCCCCTAAGTATAAGTTCTTTTTTTTGAATCCTGGCTCTGCCTCTGGTTTGTTAGATTATTGTCTTTAAACATTTTGCATTTGTGTGAAAGACTCTGTTTCAATGCTATGGCGTTGTGTTCCATTTGTCAAGATCTGTCTTAATTCTTTCTTTTTGTGGTATTACTACAGGTTTGTGAGACCAACAAAAATGCACGAAGAAAGAATAAATCAATATATAGAAGGGAAATATGGAAAGCTAGGAGTTGATCGGTATGGTATCTACTACAGTAGTTTGAAATACAATTCAGCGCTTGGCACTTTGTCTCTTTTGGTTTTATATGAAGAATTGCAATATAGTTGTATCACATGTTAAACTAGAAACATGCGGCCTTTAGTTCGTTTCTTCAGGAAAACCATTGTTTCCTCTTTTTTCTTTCCTTAGTTAACTTAAAAGCTTTCCATGATAGTTCTTTCTTCATTAAGTGAAGCTATGGCAATCAGCTTGACGCATATGCTTCACTTTCTCGGGCTCAGAAAATGTTAGTCCCTTTGTTTAAATTTATGTGTCTAACTTTCATTTCCATTTTAGTCAGTTTTTGTGTTTAAAAAAGAATGTCATTTTCTATATTTAGCAACTCTTTAATTTCAGCATCCCACATGGCATGTTTAAGACCACGAGATTGAAAGAGTATTTTTGTACATTATACACACCTTTTGTTTAAGACTATAAGATTCGGAAGTCTTCGTTACTTTCTTAAACTCCGTGAGCACTCAAACTAAGACACATAAAATATCTATGGAGGGAGTACCTAATTTCATGGATTTGATTATCTGATAGGAGAATCCTCTTGGCTTCTGATGAACCCAATCCTTTTCTCATGAAGACCTGAAGTCGTGTCTCTTATGGGTCTCAATTTTGTATGCAGAGTCCATTTTTGACATTGCTTTACCTTTTTCAAAGTCTTCATTATCTTTCCTTCTTTTCCATGAACATAAGAATGAATTCTTCACTACTTTGTGGTAGCTCCAGAGTGGTAGCTTTTCATTATGGCATCAAGGTCACAGGTTCAAATATGGAAGCAGCATGTATGCTTAGGGTAAAGTTGTGCACCCATTACCCTCCTAAACCCTGTGATGTTGCAATTCCTATGGGCTAGATTACATTCTTAAGTATTCACGAGAAAAGCTGGCAGTGAGGAGTCTAGCTGTAGTAAACATACTTGCAAGATCCAAATTCATTGTTAAATCATCAAGAGAGGAAACAACATTCATATATTTGGATGTTTTTAGTGGAGGACAATGGTGAGGGCTCTGTAGGTGGATAAAAATTGGATCACTATGCATGCTTAATTGCTGATAGAAATTAATTCCAATTCATCCTCGTTAACCACAGAAGCATGTACCACTTTTGTAACAGTTGTTAATTCCTGGATTTGACTCTTAATGTTGGTCATTTGCATGTATGACAATTCATGCAGCGTCTGGCATGATACAGCTATTCCATTTGCGGAAGTTATCGAGCAGTTTGAAGTTTGGCTAGGTGAACGTCAGTTGTGGAGAAATGAATTGGGTGGCTGTCTTAATAATGCTGCCTTTGTTACTTGGTGAGTCGTTGCTATGAAATTATGAAATATTACATAAATGCTAATGTTCACAATGAGTGTAAATACTTAGGAATCAACGGAGAGAGTAAATACTTCTGAGTGACTTAATTCAATCTGTATATGGCAGTGGGAACTGGGACCTGAAGACTAAAGTTCCCCAGCAGTGCACCGTAGCAGGGATGAAATTGCCACCGTATTTCATGGAATGGATTAATCTGAAGGATGTGTTTTTAAACTTCTACAAGAGGAGGGTGAGTATGCAAACTTTTAACAATGACATTCTCTCAGATTGATTTAGGAATTTTGGATTTTCTCAACTTCTCTCTTATATTCCTCTTCCTTTTTGTGTACTTTTTGGAATATATAACCGCAAGCATGGTTTTACTTCATTGATGGTAGGCACCAGGAATGCTCTCAATGATGAGGGAACTCCAGATTCCTTTGTTAGGAAGTCATCACCTTGGAATAGATGATACAAACAACATAGCAAGAGTACTACACCACATGATAACTGATGGCGCCCTTGTGCAGATAACAGCTAGAAGAAACCCTCATTCTCCTGAAAAAGTTGAATTTCTTTTTAAGAATCGCATTGTATAACTAGTTTCTGCTGAACCATATGGTTATCACCGAACATTTTTAGATATCCTTCCCCTTGATTTGTTCTCAAATTTCAGTTGAGGTTCTTGTATTCTCCAAAGCATCATACTGACCCATGCGGCCCAACCCCTGCCAAGACAGAAAAAGGTAAGCAAAAAAGAAGAAAGAGAGGAAGAAGGTAAAAGAAAAAAACCTATTGGTGGAGACTTGCTATCAGTGTTTGTACATTAATATTATTTCCTTTTCAATTGGTAGACTATGCACCAAGTTACTGGGAAATCACAAACTTTTCTTGGTTGATTGGCTGGTTCTATGGATTTGTTCTTGTTTGATAATTGTTTCCCCTTTCTTCTTGCAATCATTAAATGTATATGCAGGTTATTAGCATTTTTGTTCTTTGTAACTAGGATGCACAGCAAACAGCCTGACAATAAGTCTAATTGAGCTGGAGACTAGTTAGTTTTCCTTTTAATCCAAGGCTGCCTCTTGGAGTTGCATTTTAGTACTTAATTAACAGGGAGATTATCTGTCCTTTTTCAAGTTGAGCTAAAGTCATTTTGTGGACCTATTTGAGTGTTCAAGATTTTTTTGGTCGTTCATTTTATTTGTTTATTTATTTTTCATGTTTTCCAATCACCTCTGTAAACATGTTCCTTTTTTGCCGGCAAGGTATTGGTACCATAGTTTTCCACCATTTAATTTGTCATCACGTATGTACGTTTGCAAAGAAAAAGTTTGTCATTCTTAACCACGTGGGATTGGATGAAGAAACAATTTTTTTTTTCAAAAAATCAAACCAAAAATTTCTATATAAGAGAAAAAAAAAACAAACAAAAGTTTTGCTTTCCAAGAAAGTAGACAAACATTCCTTAGAAAATATGAAATTTAAAGGTGTTCTTCATTGGGTCAAATATACGTATGTCGTCGAAAATTTGATCCAAATTTCTCCATATTCACTAACGGCATAAACTTTTTACTTCAAAATCTTGAAGAAGGGGTGGGGTGGGGGGTATATTATACGCGGTAGCAATATTATCTTCTTCAACGGATAAGGTCTCTATTTTCGAACTCAAATTTATCACTCTCAAACTTCAAATGATTTCAAATGAAACTCAAAAACAATGAAAAAATTAGCACCATCAAGTTAAATTTTCCCCTTTATCGAAACTCGATCTAAAATAACTTCATTATCTATCCTTTTCATATCATTTGTATTGAAGCAGGACTTTACATCAAGCTCCTACACCTAGGTACATAGTAAAGCTTCTAATCATTTACTCCAATATTGCGGTGGTCAAGATGGTGTTATAGTGATTGAGGTCTGGCGATATCATGATCGAAGTAAAATGGTGACAACAAAAGTAGCAAAGATGAAAGTGTGAGAGAAATCATTTGAACTAGGTGATTTGAATTATACAAATTTTTTTTATGTGTCTTTTGTGAGATCTTCAAATTGTATTTATGAGAATGAAGAAAATCAAATTATTATGATGATAATTGATTAACGGTGACAGATAAAAACAAAATATGTATCATTCCGCAAAGTTCAAGAGTAGGTCTAGGTAGTTTCGCATAGTTTAATGATACTATTTTTTCTTGTAAAAAAGGTCTCATGCGTTGAAAAACTTGGACTATTAATAAAGAAAGGTATGAACCCCAACTATTAAGGGGATACAATTTAGATCATTTTACAAAGGCCAAGGGTAATTTGGACATTTTCCCTTCCTTTTATTTCAGGCTCCATCCACTTCCTTACAACTTTATTTTCCCTTAACGTACAAAGACCCACCAAATTCTTCAAACTTTCCGTAATTGCGGAAAAAAATTGAAACTCAACACCTTTTATATACGAAAAGAAAGAGAAGAAAATCTATTTGGCGGTAACGTTTGGTGCGAATATACCAATAAAATTTTGCAAAATCACTCCCGTTTTATAAAATTCCACACGCATCTAACCAAGAGCGTGACATCCACCCTCCACAAATCAACTCGAAGAAATAAACGCCACGCTTTACGTGTTCATTAGTTCAAAAATCACGCCTGCTGTACGTGTCATCCACGTTCATTTGACGCGCGTGGATATAAAGTGATTTATCTCACTACGCTTTCAAGTGAGAACCCTTCTCCTATATACCTCCGCCCCAGTCTTCGTTGTTCTCGTTTTCATAACACCGAAACTCCGAGAAATTTCAGCTAAAAAATTAGCAAAAATCGAAGATATACTGAAAAACGAGATAAATGAAGCAAACGAAACCCTAATCAAAGCAGTGTTTCATGAAGCTAAAAGGTGAGAAGGAAAATCGATGATTTTCAAGTGTTTTGTCCGTTGGTTCTGTGCTTTTTGATCAATCAATCGAAGGTCAGTCGCGTTGTTTTTGCTAATTTACGGTTTTTCAGAGGTTTAATTGAAGAGAAAACCGGGTTATTGGATCCTCATTGGTGTTTATTGTTTGAAAATTACATAGGGATTTTTTGATTTGATTTTCTGAAACGCGGATATATTATATAGGTGTAGGGACTGTTGAATTAACGTGTATATATAAGGAGGTTGGTGGTTCTTGTCATGCGATTTTCGCGGACAGCGTCGGTAGCGAGGAGAAGGACGGATACGAAATTGGTATATTCTAGGGCTAGGAAGAAACACAAAAGACTAGACGAAGTTTGTGAAGAAACATATAATCAGAACCATAGTGGTGTTGAAAAAGTCGAAACGAGTGAGTGGAATGGTGAGGGGAGTGAGCTTGAGCTCCGGAGGAGCTCTAGGGTTCGAAAAGCTCCTGTTGTGCTTGATGCATCGCCGCCTCCTCCGAAGAAGCGGCAGAAGATTGATAGGAGTAGTGGAGTGAGCAGTGTTAGCAGGGTGGAGAGAGGAGATGTGGTGAAGCTGGAGTCACCTTGTTCTACTTCTAAGGATTTGGAAGAAGGCACCAGTAGTTGGGGATTGAGATTGAGAGCTAGGACTAAGAGAACAAGGAATGTTGTGAAGTCGTCTCCGGTGGGTAAAAGGGAGCTTTTTCAGGATGTTGACGGGCTGAAGGAAGAAACAGAGTTAGAGGTTGGAGAGTTGGATAAACAAGAACATTGTGAATGTGAAAAATCTACTATAGTTAAGTCGAAGAGACCTGGAAGAATAAAAGCTTCAAATGTAATGGTTGCCGAGCAACAAGAAACTGATACAGGTGGTGGTGTAGAGGATGGTAAAATGATAAACCAGGAGGAGCTGCTACAAGTGAGGGATGAAACAGATGACGGCATTTCAAATACCGGATTTAAGGAGGGAGTTGAGGATGGCAACACTCCATTGCCGTTAGCTAACAAAGACAAGGCTCAGTTAGAGACTTGTGTAGTGCCAGAAGAATACCACACGACTGACCAGGTGAGTATGCCGGAACAGGATTTGCAAAGTAAAAATGAAGTGAGTGTTGGAGTGAATGACCAAAAGGACGTTGTAGAGGGTGGTTTACTTGGTAATGGTGAAAAAGATGAAGGCACAGATAAGCAAGCTGAAGATGGGGTTGATTATGCGCAGGAAAAAGATGAAGGTGTTTTTGGTGATAAAGCTCTGGAAATGGAGAAGGTGGTCAAGAAAGAATTTACTTCTGATAGTACACTAAGAAAGCGGCGAATAAGAGAGGGAAGACGTTGTGGTTTGTGTGGAGGAGGTACTGATGGTAAACCTCCAAAAAAGCTAGTTTATGGGGCTGCCAGTGATGATGAAGCACACAGTGGGTCCTCTGCTTCTGACGAACCTAACTATGACATGTGGGATGGATTTGGTGATGAACCTGGCTGGCTTGGGCGCCTCTTGGGGCCCATAAATGATCGTTATGGTATAGCTGGGATTTGGGTTCATCAGCAATGTGCTGTATGGAGTCCAGAGGTATGATCCGTTTCCCTACTCAACTGTATTTCCCTTAATCTATGTCTTCAAATTTAATACTTGTTAAAATTCAACCACCTCATCCAACTGGCATACTAGAAACATGGTCTTTTACATAGTGGTATTTGAGGGGAAAACAAAGATCAAGCATTTTCAATTTTTGTTTCAGAAGAAGGGAATGAACATGCTATTATTGATTTAGTTATTAGTGAATCTGGAAAAGATGATTTGAAACAGGTGCAACAGATGTTAACTTGACCTTTCTCCAAAAAAAAGAAAAAAGAAAAAAGGTGCAATAGATGCAGCATGTCTTTGAAGGAAGAGTAAGGTTGTTTGAACTATAATAATGGTCAGTGTGTTGCTACTGCCTTTTTTTCCCACTGTTGGTTCAGCCGAGGTTCTATTGGAACCTTTTCAGAGGTAGGGGTAAAGGTCTGCAGACGCTCTACCCTCATCAAACCCCACTTGTGGGATTACACTAGTTTTTTGTTGTTGTTGTTGTTGCTCTTAGCATGGATGGGGAATTAATTATCAGTTCCATGACATACTTGAGATGATTTTACCATAGTTTCTATTGACTTTGTGTGGTTTGAAGCATTTCGCCATTGGTTTTCTTTTCATAAATATTTTTCTCCATTTGCATCCAAAAAGATAGGAATGGATATTGAAAATTCACGCAGCCGACCCCAGCTAGGTATGGACTAAAGCGTAGTTGATTGATTGGTTTACTTCTCTCCATTTACTACTCATTGGGCGTTCATAAAGTTATTAGGCCTTGCTATTATCATCTGCGGGATGCATTGTGATGGAAATACTAGTAGAAAGTAAGCAACAGACTGAGCTGTTTCATTTCAGTTTCTATTGGTATATGGGATTCATACTATCTGGATTCTTTTCCTGCTTGGGCACTCAATTTTCCAAGTCATATTTTCATGGGCAAGGATCCAATACTTCTACTTGTGCTCTCAGGTTTATTTTGCTGGCTTGGGATGCTTGAAAAATGTTAGGGCAGCACTCTGCAGGGGAAGGGTTTTAAAATGCAGCCGCTGCGGAAGGCCTGGGGCAACAATTGGTTGCCGTGTTGATAGATGTCCAAAAACTTATCACCTGGTTAGTTCAAATTTCCTGAATCATTTCATACTTCAAAAGCTCAAAATAGACCACCATTTGCATCTCGTGATGCCTAAATATTATTTACTTACTTTTGGTCATTGATTTTATTGTATCTATATATCTTGATTACTTCGCCTTTTGTCCGTGTATTATTAGTTTTTGACTGAGCATGCGTTAAATTTTTGCAGCCTTGTGCACGGACCAATGGCTGCATCTTCGACCATCGCAAATTTCTCATTGCCTGTACAGACCACCGACATCTCTTCCAACCATATGGAAGTAATTATTTGCAACGTATAAAGAAATTGAAAGCTAGAAAAATGAAGTTTGAGCTGAGAAAGTTGTCAAATGATGCATTGCGCAAGGATGTTGATGCAGAGGAAAAATGGTTAGAGAACTGTGGAGAGGATGAAGAGTTTTTGAAACGTGAAAGCAAGAGACTTCATCGAGATCTATTGAGAATTGCGCCTGTATATATTGGGGGCTCGAACTCCGATGCTGGTATACAGTTTCAGGGGTGGGACTCCGTTGCTGGGCTGCAAGATGTCATCCAATGTATGAAAGAGGTTGTCATCTTACCTCTCTTGTATCCTGAGCTCTTTAGTTCTCTGGGGCTTACACCTCCTAGAGGAGTTCTTTTGCATGGATATCCTGGGACAGGTAAAACTTTGGTAGTACGGGCACTAATTGGTTCATGTGCACGTGGTGATAAACGAATAGCATATTTTGCCCGTAAAGGGGCAGATTGTTTGGGAAAGTATGTCGGGGACGCTGAACGTCAGCTAAGACTTCTTTTTCAGGTAGCCGAGAAATCTCAGCCTTCTGTCATTTTCTTCGATGAAATAGATGGTTTGGCACCTTGCCGTGGTAGGCAGCAAGACCAGACACATAGTTCAGTTGTCTCCACTTTGCTTGCTCTAATGGATGGTTTAAAATCTAGAGGTTCAGTTGTTGTAATAGGTGCCACAAATCGTCCTGATGCTGTTGATCCCGCATTAAGGCGCCCGGGTAGGTTTGATCGTGAGATTTATTTTCCACTTCCATCTGTTAAGGACAGAGAATCTATTCTCTCGTTGCACACAAAGAAATGGCCTAAGCCAGTGTCTGGACCAGTACTCAAGTGGATAGCTAGAAAGACAGTGGGCTTTGCTGGTGCTGATTTGCAGGCTCTGTGTACTCAGGCAGCCATAATTGCTTTAAAAAGGAGCTTTCCCTTGCATAAGCGACTCTCTGCAGCTGTGAAGGTGCCCAATGCTGCATGCCCCCCTCTTCCCAATTTTAAGGTGGAGGAGAGGGATTGGGTAGAGGCTCTTACATGTGCGCCACCTCCATGTTCACGTAGAGAAGCTGGGATGGCTGCAAATGATGTGGTTTCGGCGCCTCTACACACCTTTCTTGTTCCATGTCTGCTGCAACCGCTTAGTAGATTGCTTGTATCCCTTTATCTGGACGAACGCCTCTGGTTGCCTCCCTCACTCTTCAAAGCTGCTGAATTTGTAAAAGATGTTATTCTTTCTGCAATGGTTGAGAAGAAATTACCAAGCAATAATTGGCAGTCCTATGTTACTGATTTACTTCAAGAACCAGATGTTATCAGTCGGATTGAGAATCACTTTATACGTGCCAACATTCTGGTTGGAGATGCTAATATTGGTGGTTTTGATGTTGGTGATAATGACATTGTTCATGGTCTCTCTAATTCTCAACCATCAAAATTGCAATGGGCAGGGGCTCGGCCTAAACTGTTGAAGAATATCTTTCATATGCCCGGAAAGGAATTGGGATTTAGAATACTAATTTCTGGAAATCCAAGATCTGGCCAGAGGCATCTTGCTTCCTCTCTTCTTCATTGTTTTGTGGGTAATGTTGATGTCCAGAAGGTGGATTTGGCTACTATTTCTCAAGAAGGACATGGAGATGTCATTCAGGGGTTGACGCAGATACTGAGTATGTTCCTTCTCTGTTTTATTTATCTCACTCTAATGGCTCGAAGTGCTTACATAAAGTACAAAAGTCTACTGGAGTTGCCTTTATGAGTTGAGGATACCGTGTCTCCAAGTTGTGATATCAGTTCTCCACGGATTTTTATACCCGACAGCTCAGTTCCATTCTAAAGAGAGAATCCCCAAATGTGCATCTTCGAGTGTTTCTGCTTTTCCTTTGACATTATCTTTTGAACTTGTTAGCGACACTAGGTCTGCAACATCATTAGTAACTTTACGTTAAATGGTTCTCTAAAATCATTCTGAAAATAACTGTATTATCCAGGTTAAATATGATTGCAATCAAATGTCGCATGAAAGGAATTTAAATTTCGAGGTACTTGTTTAACTGTTCATAACCTTGAGGGATGTTGGTAGTTTGGCTCCTTTTTTATTGGGGGGGTGGGGTCCTGTTTCCTGTGTTTTGGTTCTGTGTCAACATTGTGACATGGTTCTATGCTGTTACAATAGTGCCATACAGAAAATGTGGTGAGTATAGCCATCCTGGTTGAATGTGATTGCAACTAATAACATGTAGCACGTCTGAAAACTTTTGAGCTAAAGAAATCCGCATAAAGTTTTTATAATCATTGTGGTGCAGGTGATTTGACTTTTCTATTTTTTTCCTTCTCTCTCTCTCTATGTATGTGTGTGTGTTTGTGTGTATGTCTGTATTGGTCTTTTGAGGGTGTTAAATGGTCATTCGTGTACTTAGCCTTTTGAAAAAAATGGTTATTTGTGCGCACAAAAGGCCCCTGAAAGCTATGCTGGTATGCTCGAGGGACTACTTGTTTCGAATTAATGCTTTTAATTTTTCTCATCTTGCTGAAGTAGTAAATTTGTATCTCTTGTGCAGTGAGATGTGCTAGTGTGGGGAAGTGCATGATTTTTATGCCAAGAGTTGATTTATGGGCCATGGAGACATCTGATCGAGTCTGTCAAGAGGATAGTTGCTTTTTGGTAAACCCTGAATCATTAGGCAAGGAAGCTAATTTGCATTATAATATTGGTGAGGAAAGGAACTTTAACCATAGCGCTGACCAGGCTGGAGATGCTCTCAAAAGAGCCTCGTATCTGTGGAGCTCTTTTGTTGAGCAAGTGGAAACTATATGCATGGCCACATCTGTGATGCTTCTGGTATGTACCTTGTGTCCTTATATTTGCCTTGGGACCTTTATATCTTTCTGAATATTATGTAAAAGGAGTACAACCTTGATATTTGTCATATTATAGCAGCAAGGTTGCATGCGGAAAAAGAAAGTCGCTTGTGGCATATGATATGATTCTCTTTAATTCTTTGAAGACTATCCTAGATTGCACAAGTGCTTTACAATTTTAATTAAAGAACTTACTCTTTTGAACCCCACACCCTTTTCCTGTTTCCCTTAACAGGCTACATCTGATGTACCATTGGAAGCGCTCCCTGTTAGAGTGAGGCAGTTCTTTAAAAATCAGGCATTGAACGGCAGTATCCCATTTCCCTTGAAGGATTCAGTTTCTAGATTTACTGAGCAGCTTGATAGAAATTTTGATCAAGAATGTCTGATTGATTCCTCAGCTGCAAAGTTGTCTAAAGATTTAGCTCAGCATTTCATTCAGCTGATTCACCGTACCAACCATGTCCACTTGCACACATGCAATGATGAAGCTAGTGATAAATCTGAGGGCGATGTTGCCGTAGAATGTCAGAGGTCAGATCTTAGATCAACCATTGAGGATGTGAATAAACAATGTCCTCTTCCTACTTCTGCTATAGCTAACAGTAGAAATATAAAAGGGAAATCAAGCTTGGTGTTAGCAATTACCACATTTGGCTATCAAGTTCTGCGATATCCTCATTTTGCTGAACTTTGCTGGTTTACATCCAAGTTAAGAGAAGGTCCTTGTGCTGACATAAATGGACCTTGGAAGGGTTGGCCATTCAATTCTTGTGTTATTCGTCCTATTAACTCAATGAGAAATGTTACCCTTTCATCCAACAATAATAAAGACAAAGAGAAATACTGTATGGTGCGAGGCCTGATAGCTGTTGGATTGTTAGCATACAGAGGCAAATACTCATCCTTCAGAGAAGTTTCTTCAGAGGTTCGAAAAGTTCTCGAGCTTCTGGTCGAACAGATCAATGATAAAATTCAGAATGGCAGGGATAGGTATCAATTTGTTCGTCTTTTATCCCAAGTTGCTTATCTCGATGACATGGTTAATAGCTGGGTTTATACATTGCAGAGGTAAGTTTTGCTCTAGTTGTAGTTCATGTACAGTTTCCTTTGGTTTCTTATTGCCAGCCTTACATCTAATGTAAATGGCTTTACTTTCAGTTTAGGGGGAGAAACTCAACTTGCAGAGGCAAACCCAAAGATTGGTTGTGCCGGACATCCAGAAACCGCCGATGCTCCTGAGAATACACCTCTGAGGGAAGGAGGTTACGAGCTAGAAGAATCCCTTGACAAACCGGAGACACTGGAAACATGTCGGCCAGAACTAACTGCTGAAAATCGTAGGCGTGTTAATCCAGAAGCAAATGGTGTTTCTAATTTTCCAGATATTGGAGCTGTAGAACACGAGCATCCCCCCTTGGTGGCTGTAAACCATTCTGCCCCTTCTAGGCAAGTTACCTGTTCCGTGCATAGTGTCCTGAATCATAATTCATGCATGCCAGATGATACTGACAAACATTTAGAAAGTATTGGAGATTGTGTATCTAAGAAACATTCTAATGGGTTCATGGAGTTAAATACTGATGATGTTCAAGAGGATGGTAGTAATTATTCCAGGGACAGGTGTGACGTTGAGCATTCTAATTACAGTTTGAGTTCCAACACAAATGGTAGATTGTCCACTCCAAACGACCTTCAAATTGGAGAGAGCAACCAAAAGTCTGTTGGCAATAGCATAGGTCTTGAAAGATCAAATATATCTTCCAATCTTTCAACTGATTCTAGCGTAGTGTGTTTATATCGGTGCTGTCCTCAGTGCATGCTGAACCTTCAGCGCGCCTTGAAAAAAATGCTTTCCTACAAGTGGGAACTTAGAAAGGTCGAGTTTATAGTAGAGGATGCTTATGACTTTCTGGCCTCATTAGCTGCAAATCTTCATTCAGCGTTGAGGATATGGTTGCTGGCTGATGATTCAACTTCACTTGATGATAAGCGAGTACAAGAAAGATACAGTGAATACTTTGAATGCAAGGAAACTAATTTGTGTGAATGTAGAAACTTAGAGAGCAGGTTAATCAAGCTGATAGAGTGCAACTGCCATTTGAAAAGCAGTGTCCAAACTGAGAAATGCAAATCTTCTCAGAATTTGCCTCAGGAGTTTATATTTAGAGATGGTGTACTGACCAATTTAGACGACAAGGATGTTTCTACTCATTGTAAATTTGAGACTTTATGCCTTTGTTCCCTTGTAGAGTGGATAGTAATGAGAAAGGAGTGTTCTGATTGACTGGCATATGTCGGGAATTTTTTATTCGACTGCAGGAGTAATAGAGTAGAGTTGAACTACGAGATGTAAAAATCAAAATTTTGTTTTTCTATTTCAGTTTGATTTGATTTGATTTTCTTGAACGATCAGTGGCTCGACTCTTCGTTGTGTCTATTTCTGTATCGTTTCTTTAACTGCTGCTGGTTTTGAGGCGGGTAACGCTGTGTACATTTGAACTCCACTTATGTGATTATACTGAATATGATGTGGTGATCAAAATACTGTCATTATGTATGTTATTGTAATTGGCACATAACACAACCAAACCTGGCTCGAATTGTTGCAGCCATAACCAAAAGTGGTTTGAGTTAAACTATAAAACAATCAACAACATAGTATTTTCACCTCCGCTGAGATACAAACCTAAAACCTCATAGTTCTCAATCCACCTCATTAATCGCTAGGCCGTAAGTTCAACTCATGATCCATTCCAATTTATACAAGTATGCACAAGTATTCCTTTCTAAGAAGTTCAAAATATTCATTTCCCACTCTTGGAAAAGAGAACCAAAATAGTTCCGTCCCAAACTTCCTAGAGATTAAAACAAGGCTTTTTCCCATTGCTTTCTTTTTTCACAAAAAACATAAGCTGTTCATGAGTAAGAACCCTGGATATCTAAGAGGGTCAACAGTCCACCAGGGGTTCAAAATCGTCAATCCTCTTCATCAAGCGCAGTAAAATCCTCTATCGCAGCATTTTGCTTACTCATGGAACGGACTTCATCAATTTCTATAAGTAAGAAAGGGTCACATAACACCCTTTGCGTCTTAAGAATTTTCGGACAACCTGAAAGAAAATTAACTTGCATTTAGTTACCGAATGAATAGGAACCCATTTTTGTTAAGAAAAGGACAAATACCTGCAACGGGACATTGACCACGTGTGGTTTTGGACTTAATGTACTGCATAATAGCCTTCTTATCGTATATATGCTTGCAGTCCATGCTGCAAGGGGAGCAAAATATGTAAACAAAATATTCAAATGAACATGTTGGAAAGGAATTTCTATGACAAATATCAATCAGCCCATTACTGCTATCACACGCCAACATACAGGATTACTATGGTAAAAAGCATAAACCTCCGAATGCAAGCACAAATGAGATTTGTGTATGAAATCTCTAAGATGAGGAGAAGAGAAAATATAAGTAAGCATTCCCGCACCCCAATAAAATTTGATGCGCATTAAAGAGATTAGGAATTTTTTAAACAAAAGAGAGATATTCCAATGTGCATTACAACTTAATAACAGAAAGAAACTATTATAAAGCCAATTGTTGGCTCAACAGTTCTATTGAGAGCTAGTTACTATATGGTAATAAAAAGCCACATTTGAGGCAGAAGCAGTGAACATAGAGGTTCTACAGCAATCTGAATCGAGAATACACAAGGCAATGAACCTTAGTATAGTGGCAAAGGTGGGAAAGTAGATTAGATAAAATATGTATACAAATGCAGAGCGCTTACATCGGTAACTATCAACTAATGCTCGTGTCTAAATCACTTTCTCCGTTGGAAACCTAGATATATATGACATGGAAGAAAGATATTCACTATACCTACGAACTGGATCTGCAAGTTCAGTGACAGGCTTTCCACTCAACGGGCAAGTCATATTCAGAAGGTTGCATTGTGTACTGGTCATTACAATGTCCTCCTGCTCGTCACCTGGCATTGGCTGTCCTGCATGATGAACATGCTGCAGAAGAAAGAAAGAGCTCAATTACCCTCAGGATATTACTCAACAGTGGCCCCTAAATAATACAATGGAGGGGTTAATAAATTTAGAATACAAATTAATCAAAACTATAAATGGAAACAGTCATCTAATGGACATGGTTAAATGGGGAAAGAAGATGGTGACATTTAGAAGAAAAAGCCTCCCCTTTTGCTGGAACCATCTCCCTCATTTTTATTATTATATTTTCTCTTTCATCTTTTTTGCCCCACTCTTTTTCCCTTTTCCCTTTTTCTTTGGTTTCAGCCGGAAGGGTTGAAATCCTCTTCCTCGTGCTCTTTTCAATATTAGTAAAATCTCTTTTCTTGCAAACAAGAAAGCAAAAAGTTGTACATTTAATGAAAAAAACATACCCAGATCGCTTCCCGGAATTGTCTCAACAAAGACTGGTTCTGAGCATGAGATGATGATCTAGCCTTTGATTTTGCAATTTCTTCATCAAACTTCTTCTTAAAATTTGTTGGCTGCAGACAAATGATGCAGCGGATGGAACTAAATTTAATAGTGGTCCAAGCTGAGCAACGGAAGATCAATATATATATATTTTGGACGAAAAGTCACCTCTGGCCCAGGCTCTAATTCATCACCTATAGACTGAATTGCCTCCGAAAGATGCATGCACTCATCAGATGCTGCCAACAACTGAATAACACCAGCTTCAAGATCCTTTACCTGCAACAGTATAAATCAAACTCATCTACTTTCTATCAAAAGAACTTGTAAGGTTTCCTATAATATTGGACAATATTTGAAACCAGCTTTTTAACTTGATAACATCATCATTGACAGTAAATCACAGCATCTGCTAGTTGTCCCCATTAAGAACATATAATTCACCTAATAACAGCATATCACAGAAACTGCTAGTTATCCACATTAAGAACATATAATTCACCTAAACTTTCTGAGGAAACTACCCTTGTGCACTCTATCATCAGTCATTACATTCTGATAGGTGGAATCAAATACTACAATGACAGTGTTTTCTCAATTAGTTAGGATGCCGTAACCTTCAAGTTTAACTAAGTTCAACCAGTATTTCCTCCATTTCTAACTAAAAGTTCAGTTCTTATTGCAGATCACAACGGTGGCAAAAGAAACACAATGGACTGTGTACATAAATGATTACTGTCAAAAACTAATCACAAGTCTGACTTATACAATGGTTGTTAATATTAACTGCTTGTTTAAACTTATAATGTGAACAAATAAAGGGAGGGAATCCACAAGAATGTCAAGACATGAGATGCACGAGCCCCGTAATTAGTTAACCATCTCGCGCAACAACTATTTGAAGTAACCCCTTTCACCTAGTTCAACTTTATATCTTTGGCTTTCAGTAACAAAAGAAATATTCTCAACAACAAATTATTCTCAGCCTTTTAGGTCTTTTCTAACAAAGCTTAACAATTTGGTAGTATTTGTAGAAATTTACCCCCTTGTCCCAAAAGAATGTGAGTTTTGCATTACAAGTCTAAGCACATCAAATTTTTGGTGTGAATTCAAACATAAATTTTTTAACTTCTTCTTTATTTTTTATTTTCTTTTTAATTTTTTAAAAAACTACATAGAGACCACTATATATCAGGGTTTTATACTTCAAACTGTTTGGAATTATGTAGTCAAAGAAATATTTTATCAACTCTCCAAATAGTAATATTACCATTTCTTTTGGAGCAAATGCAGAAAAGCTTGTCTAGTACTACATTATTTTCAAAAGCTTTTGTGAACCTATTAGTACAAATTACTAAACCTACTACAAAATTAGCTGATTATTAGCATTCAAACTAACCAAGGTAAAAGATAAGAAATAAGGTGAGATTCCAGTTCAATATCGCTACAGATTAACATCTCGCACAGCACCAATTACAAGTGGAACATTTGAGAATAAATGTAAATGATTGAACATATAACTAGGGTTTATCATGAAGTACCATCTCGGTTCTCTCATCTCTCTCCAATTCGACGGCAATATCTTTCATCATAGCTACAGACTTCCTAATTTCCTGCAATAGTAAGCAAAAGCAGTCGAATTAAGAACGAAAAATAAAAAGTAATTTAGAGTTTAATTTCAAAAATTGCGAGCGCAAGCATGATACACGGATGAGGGATTGATTGTCGGAGTACATCGCCGATGTATGAGATCTGATCCTTCCAGCAGCTACGCCGCTGCCTGCGCCAGACGTCGACGCCATTCTGAGTCTGTTACGACGTCGTTCCTACTGAAGCACTGGCTTTTATTTTATTTTTTCCCTTTTTCTGAAATTTGGAGGGAAAGAGTGACCTTTGGTAGTAGAAGCGCGAGGGCGGAAAGCATTTTTATGAAAATACATATTTAGGCATAAACTTTTTATCTGCTACAAAGAGGCCCTGAAAGTTCCATTTATGATGTTTCTCCCCCTACTCGTAATCATGTTAAAGATTAACAATCAGGAGCTTGATGAAAAGGTCCAATAGCATATCCAATTAGGAGAAATCCACAACTTTGTATCAACCATTTGAACTTAATTAACAATCGTTCATCATTATGTTGGGTGATCGAATAGAGACTTATATTTAAAAGTTAATTAAATAAAAAAGTTATGTATAAAGTGTAGTGATATTTTTAGTGTTGTGAAATATTTTGAGGAAAATTATACAAGTTTAATTTAACACGAACCATACATATAATATTAAAAATATTTTTAGGTTGGCTCAATCACACAACTAGTACATATCAAAATCAATGATCAAGAAAATTGATACGAAGATGGCAGAATGACTTCCACTGCCCATAGACATAGATTTACTATCTTTATACATAGTTCAAAGTCGCACACAAGAAAAAGCCGATATGTATTGATGACCATGAATACTCCCATTGGTGTGCTTGGCACATTTAATCTTCAAATAAACCTAACATTCATGATGGTGTGTCATTTGGAACTTAGTTTGATAGGCCGTGGAGATTGTTGTTTATGTTATTCAAACTTTTCGAAAATGATCTTACATTTACATCGGATTCTCTTAAAATATAGAGGATTTGATAAGCATCTACGACATTTTCTGCGAGTCCAAACAACATAGACGATTGTGGATGTGCCAACAAAATTCTAGTTAGAAAGTTGATACTATTATAACAACAACAACAACAACAACAACATGCTCAAAAAATCTCACATAATCAAATCTAGAGATGATAGAGTGTACACGAACCTTAACTCTATTTCACGGAGGTAAAAAGTTGATAAAAGAAAAAAGAAACATAATTGGGATGGAAGTTTGATTAACAAAGATCATTGTACAATTGAGAGTATGTGAAATATAGATTTTCCGAAAAATTCTTATTCATTTCACCAAATTGAACGACAATTATTGGATCCTTCTTCTACAGCTATCATAGCATAAAGTTCATCAAATTGCAAATTATTATAATTAACCTCATGATCAGTATTATGTACCCATGATGTAGTACTATAACTGATCACATCTTCACAACATGAACTAGACAGTGATAATTCCCTAATTTGCCCTTGTGCTCCTGACTTCAGTGCAATTAACATTTCCTTTGCTTTTTCCAACTCTCCTCGAAGAGTTTCGGTTTCTTTTTGGAGTTGCATTTTCTCAGATAATGCATTTTCAAGCTTGAGTTGAAGGGCATTATAGTCATTCTCCAGGTTCTGATTTTTCCATCGTGCTCTCCTGTTTTGGTACCAAATTGAAATTTGCCGGGGCGGAACCCCTAATTCTCTCGCCAATTGGAGTTTTTTCTCCGGGTCGAGTTTCTTTGTTGAGTCGAAACTCGCCTCTAGAAGCTTAACTTGTTCTTGACTTAGCCTTTTTTTGTTGTGTTTTGGGTATTTTTGCAAGTTTTGAGAATTGAAGGAACTATTCATGGTGGAAATGATGGAAGAGTATGGGACTTGAAATGAAATGATAATGGTTTTTCTGTTGTTGGCATATATTTATACAGGATAGTGGTGAGAAATGTGTGTGGGGAGGGGGGGTTAGTTTAAATGTTGGCAGTATTTAAACGGGTCAAATCAACAAACGAGTTATGATGAATGCCTCTAAAGTTTGTTCGGATCAAAATGTGCACTAATTTAATCCGTCCAACATGATCCAACGTCCCCTTCATTTTCTTAAAAAAATGTGAAAATTGATGTATCATTATTAAAAAAATTATGAATTTCCAATCGACAAATGTTAATTTCCATCCTAACATTGTAAAATATATGAGATTTTCAATGAAAAGCCCCTCAAAAACTTTTCTAAGGGATCTTTTTAAAAAATTAGTATTTTTCTAATAGTGGATCATTCTTAAATTATTTCAAATTCATATAATTTTCAATCTCTAAGAAGTTGTTTCTGTGTGTTTGAGTATCGAGTTCAATTATTCAATAGTTTGATGAGTTATTTCAAATTTAATTTTGTTAGATCAAATCAATAAATGAATTATTAGCCAACTCATGTTAACTTAACTAAACATATGAAGCGAGTTACTGAAATGAGCTTTTTGCCATGACCAATATAGGATATGCAAAGTCATTAGTGCAATTGTAAGTTCAAAAGCAAACGCACGATTTAAAGTTTTTAAGTTTTTATACGAATCTCAGATTAATATATGATAATAATTGAGTGTATAATTAAATATTTATAAATAGAGAGTCTAAGTAAAAATTATTGAATTCACGTCGATTTAAATATTTTTTAAATTTCTTATATAATAAAAATTTAATACACCAAACTGCTATTCTTTTTTCACGTCGTAGATCCGCCAGATTGAGTTGTTATTAAACTATTTGTCATAGTATTTGTTTATTTAGTATATTTGTTTAATTTAATCAACATGGGGAAGCTTCAAAAGATTTGTGCAAATTAAAAGAAAGAAAATATACGAAGAGATGGATATGGCTTGACTTCTCATGCAGTGAGCTTTGTGTGTTCACGTGAAGTTGGTCCTACAATGTTAGGAGAGAACAATATTATACTCCCATTAATTTGTTTATCTCATTTTGATTTAACATAAACTTTAAAAACAAAAGTAAAATAAAAAAAAATAAAATCCTATGATCTTAAACAAAAATCGAAACTAAAAATGTTATTTAAAATGGAAAAAAAATATTTTATATGAAACAGAATAAAAAAAAAAGGTAAAATAAATAAATTAAAATAAAAAAAGTATATTTAAATTAATATGTAATTACAGTATATAATTTTATCCGTTACGGACTAAGGAATTGCTAATCAAATAAAGTAACAATATCCTCAACTTTTTTAGAGAAAAAAAAAAAAGAGTACTCTAATATCAAACTAGTTCCAATCTTGATTTCATGTACTTGGTCAATCTTTTTGATGCTCCACTAGCTATATCATTATTATTTTATTATTTAGAGAAACAAAAGCACACAAAGAGAAAAGTTAAACAAAACTATCTAAACTAATCTTATCTATTTTTTCCCATTAAAATTAATAGCTTTATATACATGCAACAATTTTTATTTTATTCTTTATGTTTTCCTTTTTAAGTTTGTAGATACATACATTTACTGTCAATCAATTCTTTTTCTTTTTCTTTTTCTTTTTTCTTTTTTCTTTTTTCTTTTCCTTTTTTTTAAAAAAAAATTATTCTCCCCATATCAGAGATGTATTCAAATTTTCAAGGCACTTCTACCTTGTATATTCATTTAGTAAAATTAAAAGTTAGTAAGTAAATTTTTATATATATAATTAAAGAATGTATAAATTTTCAAGGCACTTCTACCTTGTATATTCAGGTTAAAATTTATATATATATATATATAAGATATTGATTTTTTTTTTATTTTTTCATATATTTACTTTCTCTAAAAGAAATGCGAATGGAGCTAAATATATTTTTTCAAATCTGATTTAACTTTATTGTAAGTGTAAATAACCAAAGATAATAAATTAAGAATGTCTCTTTCAAGAAAGTTAACTGTTAAAGTATGTCTTTTAGTCTAATATACCGATAATAATAACAAAAATAAATAAATAAATACATTATATCACTCAAATATACTTATATACAATTTTCTTAAAACGTGAGATGTAAAATCTTAAAGATAAGGTATATCATTTGTTACAACAAAAGAAAGATGGAGACATGATGCGATGGTGTAAAAATTTCTAAATTATATATATATATATATATATGAACAATATATATAGATGGGTTGAAGTCAATAGATTTGTTGGCGAGGGTTTGATTCCTAGTAATTCTCTCCCTTACTTTTCTTTCTCCTACCCTTGAAAGAAAAAGCAATATATACGAATTCAGGCATATCTAACCTTTGGAACCGGTTGTAAACCATTATACTAAGTATGTTGTTATTTTCTTCATTACTGTATCTTTTTTTTTTCATACATGATTTTTTATATTTTATTTGAGCTGAGGATCTATAGAAAACAATCTTTTTAACTTGTAAGATAAAGATAAGATCAGTGGCGGAGTCAGGATTTTCACTAAGATAACTAAAATATGAAGAAATTAAACTAGTATATAACTAAACACACGAAGAAGTCAAAATTAGAAGATTCAACATCTACTATATATACATAAAAATCAATCTTAATCATGTATCAATAATATAATTTTTCATTGAAGGAGGTTTGAATGAACTCTCTTAATCTGTATCTACTTTTGAATAAGACTGTATACACACCATTTTTTCTGAATTTCACTTATAATTATCTTAGATATGTTATTATATATAATAAAAATAATATGATAAACACACGACTTGTAGAATATTCATGCATTCTCTCTTGGATTAATAGTTGTCAAAAATGTAAGCTGTTGGAAGGACACCTCATTAATTAACTAGAGATTACGTAAGGTGTAGTGGTTGAAATCTTTGTTCATGCATGCACCTGTGCCTATAATATATTTAAGGGGTCAATACAAGTAATATAGGAATTAGTAATATATAAATTAATAAAATAAAAATTATTAATATAAGAATTATAATATTAAAAAAAAATTATCAAATATTTAGTTTATTCTGTTAAATAATTTCAACTATTTGGTTTATTCTGTTAAAAATTAGATATACCTTATATTGTGTTTAGTTTAAAACTCTATAAAAATTCTTTTTTACAATTATACCTTGAATTTTTTGTACAAAGAAATTTAGGAAAAGGGATTAAGAGGTAGTTGAGTCATTTAGGAGTCTTATCCAGGATAGTTATCCCAGAGTTAGTTATCTCTTTATTTTCTTGATATAAAATAATATATCTTATGATGTATAAATAATCTGTATATTAAATTAAATTAAACAATCAAATAATATATTAATTGAACTAAATTTTAATCAAAAGACCATTCTAATTAGTACAGCCACCAAACGACTCCTTAGTATATTGATATAATCACTACTGATTATTTCTAAGACCAAAAAACAAAAGAATACTACTTAATACTTATTTTCATTTTGATATAAATTGGGATCTTGATCACAATCTGTCCCTGACCCCCCCTTTTATCTCTTTCCTTGCAGAACAACAAGAAGAATACAATGAAGATCGAATTAGATTATATATAGAGATCAAGGCTTTCTGGTCGAGTTAAGCTCAATAATTATATTTTCACATGATACTAGAGTTAGGTATTCAGATTTATCGATTCTTATTATTTTATTTCTTAATATTTGGACCCATATTTCATATTCCATCCAGTCTTGAATGTGTTAGGTTTCACACTGACTAAGAGAATGAATTGTAAGACCTCCTTGTATAAGTTTAACAAATTGAAACAAAAATTAAAATACTTTTTGGAGTATTTTAAAATCTTGGCCAAATATAAATCTTTATTCTAAATTAGTATTTTACAAATCAATTAGCCAACAAATACTTAAAGTTTTTATTTAATAATAATAATAATAATAATAATAATAATAATAAGCAAATTAGAAGTTTGGTCAAATATGTTAATAAATCTTTTGTGAATACAAATGGGGGTGGGGGGAATTGGCGGAGGAATATATAATCAATCATCTATGATAAACATTAAACAAAGTTATCCATCACATGACTTGTTAGAATGTCTACTAGCTTGATTGGCTTCTTCTACTACTTGAACCATGCATTTCTTTTTTTGGACAAAAGATTTTTTTAAAAAAAAAAAAGAAAAAGGAAATCCCCAGCATTAGGTACCTGTTATCCAATTTTAGATTTCTTTTTTTTTTTAAAGAAAAAAAGCATTTTGGATATAAAGCATCATAGAAAAGACAATGGCTTTAACTAGATGAATCATGAATGGACTAGTAAAATTAGTTCAATAGATAATCAAATAATATTTTGAATAAAAAAGAATAAAATAAAAGTTCTATGTCGTCCAAACTTCAAAGGGCTAAATATCATAAACACACAGCAGGAATCTTTTTACCAATTTTACGGCCATATTTCCAATTCCGGCACAGCAAATACAACAATGACACAAAAAGCTAAATAAGAAATCAGTGATCTTTTTATAAAATTAGATATTATATATATATATATATTTTAAAATTTATATAGTATTATATATTGACACGCATGCTACAATAAGATTAAATAGTGTACTTGATTAAAGTTTAAGTTATTTACCGGTAGTGAAAAACATAACAACTAATAGGAAAGCAATGCGGAACATACAGGCAAGAGAACGTAGCATCAATAACATAGTGCGACAAACAAAACATAATAAACAACAGAGAATAACACATACCAAAAGTCAAAATTAAACTACACGAATAACACTAATACGATAACAGACACGGTGCTCTAGAGAAATCATATTTTGAAATTGAATTGAAATTGTATACACGAACAATTAATTTATGACGTGTTAACAAGCTGGTTAATTATTTCAGGTTATCAAGTAGTAATGTTTATTTATGATAAGAATTAATTTATTACCTACTCACGAGTTATTTAGGGTGAAACTAGATTATGTTATGGCCTTAAAACATGTCTATGAATGACGGCATGTTTGGCTAAATTTTTGAAAAATCAAAAATACTTTTTTTTTTTAAAAAGATGGTAATTTGATCAACCTTTTTGAGAAAATAAATATATATGGACAGTATAAGAAACTTGATTTCAGACGCTAAACTAAAAGTACTTTTTTAAAAAAGAATTTATGTTTAGCCAATAAATTTAAAAATGAATGTAACTTTTCTTTAAGCAATTCTTTAATTCTAACTTCCACATGTCATGTTTAAGACACGAGATTAAAGAGTATTTTGTTACTTTCTACGTATCTTTAATTTAACACGATAAAATTCAAAAAATTTCTTTACTTTCTTAAATTTCATGTCAAGTCAACACCAGACAAACAAATTGAAACAACGATACAAATTTAACAAAGCGCAAAGACCCTCTACTTCTTCTTTGCACACACAAGAAATGGAGGGAGAACGAAAAGATATATAATCCTTCTAGTTGAGCCATCTTCAACTCAACTGACAAACCAAATATAAAGCTGTGAAAACCGAGTGACGAGAATCTGTCAACACAAATTTGCGAAACTTCCCCTTTAACACTCATTTCTCATGTCGAGAAATCTAGTTTGAGCTTCAATACTTCATGACACAGTTTTAGAGTTTCATCCGTATAAGTTCAAACTCCAGAATACGATCCTAAAGTTTCACCTGTTATTAGAACTAGAGCTAGTTTTCTTTGTACCACATACCACATTTTTAACTTACCAGTTCAGAGTTCCCATCCAGCACCCAGTCTGGCATCGTTTTCAGCTTTATCTAATTAAAAACCATACAGCTCTAATAGATGAGTTTGTCGTAGAGAGAAATTGAGAACGACGAACTGTCTAGAGAGAAAAAAAGAAGAAGATTGGAACAGTATTTTTCATTTTTTCAATCTATTTCAAACATTAAAATAGATAAGTTCATGTACCAATACATTGCAAGACAGTTTGATCGACTCACTTCCAGCAGTCAATACTTGAAAAGCGATCTGCAATGCTAGAGAACCTCCACACAGAATAAAGCTTATTAAGACCAATTTCTGTGCCACAGAACCAAGAATCAGTGCCAGAGCACTCTATCAGCATGTTCTCCGATTTGAGATTGATTTCTTAAGCGTATGGAACAGGAATTCTCTGTGATTCTGGACCAGCTGCCATATCTTCCCAAAGTAAATCCGACAGTACCATCGTCAATTCTCCCACTTTCCCTGTCACAATAAACACTGTTATTCTTCTCTCCGATGCTTCCAAAGTTGCAAATTATCATATTCAGCTAACTTTTAACATTTTCCAGCTTCCATTTAGTACATTGCATGCTTATCGTTGACAAAATTGTTTTCAAGTTAGTTAAGTGGACTTACCATTTCCAATAGGTTTCTCATCCCACATGACGATAGGTAATAAAGGAAGTGTGCTTCCAACATACATCATTTCAGAAGCTTCTTTGGCATCTTCGACTGTGATGTCAGTAGTTTTCACACATTTCAAACGTCCCTGCTCGACCAACTTGGGTGCAAGTTGAAGAAGCCTCAAAGCAGTGCACCCACTTAGGATTTTATCAAAGCTAGGCAAGATAAGCTCCTTATCAGAATTTATAAAAGCAACATTCACATTTGGACCCTCAGCGATATAACCTTCTTCATCAACCCAGACAGATGCAAATGCCCCCTTATCCTCAGCCTCCATTATGGAGAGGACATTGGGGAGGTAGTTCACATTTTTCATAGTAGCAAAAAGAGGTGATTTCATGGGGATCGCAGAAGTTATCACTTTTACCCCATGTTTGCATTGTGCGAAATCCTCATCAATCACCACGGCATAGAATGCAGATGTCAGGCATCTAGATGGGGAGAGTAAGAAGTCCCCAGGCCCTGCACTCAACCAATATCTCAGAGTGCCTTTCCTGCACTTTGATGCTGCAGAAAGTTGAATTAGAATGCTTTTAAGTTCTGAAAATGTAAATGGAGACACGATCCTGGCTTTGGATGCTGATTTAAGGAAGCGGTTAATGTGAACATCCAATTCATACAGGTAGCTGCATTAGGAAACCAAACAGAAACTGAATCAACCACAGAATTATAGCTCAGTATCTTAACTACATTAGAGTGTCTCTTACTTTGTTGTTGAGAGGGAGGGGGGGCTGATAGGGGAAGTGCATTCTATATCCGAATTTATAGGAATTGGAGCACACTATTGCCGGAGTAACAAAATGTTGGTACCTCCAGAGATCAATTCACAAATTATAACATCATTGTTAGAGGAACTAGACTAGACTCATACCCATCAAAAATAATAGCTGTGTCAAAGACACCATGTCCTCGATGAACCATGTGATCATCTATTGGAATAACCATCATTGCTGGATCAAGAATGATTCCACCAAATACGCTGGAATACATTGCTGGATAAGGTTGCTGCTTCACTGAATTCCACTTCTCGTGCAACTTTTCAAGCAACTGTTTCAGCAAAAACATCTAACTAGTGTCACGATGCACTAAAATGTGGACGGCTTGTCAATGGCAATAGTCAAAAAGTTGCACATACAGGGGCACTTCTTTGATTCATTTTATTTTTCTTTAGATCATTAACTTCTAACAATTATACATACACCGTAAAAAGATGCCAGGAATCAATACTTAGTCTGTTGGGCAGCTATTAAGTTCACTGGGCTTCATTCATCTCATATCACGTGCTGCATAACTTTAATTTTCTCATACTACATTACTACATTTGGAAATACTAATAGCAATGAGCTAAAACTGATTGCATAGCTATGAGCAAAATTTGAATGATCTCCACAAATTAAATACTACAGCTAATAACAGAGGAACTACTAGTTAATTGAAGGAGGAGAACTACATATGTTTTAAACACGAACTTATTTTGGACCACATAGCAACTATACTGAAGTTTTCCATAAGAACTAGCCCCTCAAAAAGGATAGGTCCACACAATATGTCACCCATGACACGTATTGTCCGCTTTGGCCCAACAGACCTCACGGATTTGTTCTTGGGCAATGCGACCATCAAACCAAAAATGTGCGTACCATGTGAACTTGGGTTATGTTTTATAAAGTTCTCAACTTTCCTTTCACATCTAGATGTGGGATTCGTCTAATGTGTAACACACACCTCTTCTTCAGAAGCCTGAGGGTCCTTCTTTTTGACCCGCTGAGATTCGCCTAATGTGTAACATGCACCTCTTCCTCTTCTTCAGAAGATCTGACAGTCCTTTCTGATCCGTCCTCAGTCATGGCGTCACACTATACTAGCTCTTGAATTGACAGAAAGGAGCAAAACAATTTCCCTTCCCTCTCTATGTAGTATAATGAAACTATCATCTATCAACTCTTTAAACATTTTACAACAACAACATATCACAAGTGAGGTTGGGGACATACCCTACCTTTGTCTTTAACAATTTTATTATTGCTAATTTTCTTTTTAATTCCTCTTATCTCAAATTGTTCAATATCGATGAGATTCCAGAACCAATCACTCTTTGGAAACTATGAAATTATCATAATTCATAAGCAAACCAATAATGCAAATCAAACAATAACTAGTCAAGATAAAGATAAAGAGGGATTTCACAAATTTCACCTCCGCGGAGGACGAAAACACATGAACTGAGAAATCTTCCCCATTCTTAGCCTCTGTCGCTACAGCTGCTTCTCAGGAAAACCATATCACAAACACCAAACAGCAAATTATGTTTAAGAATCATCAAAACAAAACAGTGGGAGAAAACCAAATATACTTTGGGAGAGAAAGAGAAAGTACCTGATGTCTGATCAAAAGAAGAGTTTGAGGATGCCATAGGGCAAAAGATTGAAACTTTACAAAGAAATAGGAGATGGGTATTGAAAGTGAGGTGAAGGAAATGAGAAGGACCAGAGTTTTATACTAGCACTTGCAGAAAACAGATGACCCGTGAGACAAAAGCAGTCCATTTTGTTTGATAGTTCTTTTGCGTAAATAAAGAACAGAAAAGAATCAATTTTTTTTGTCTTACTGTTTGTAGTTGGTACCAGATTGTTTTGGAGTTTGGATAGTGGTTTGATGCTTAAGACAGAGCTGCCGTCCGACCAGTCCACTCTATTATTCTTCAAGAAAATTTGCTCTTCTGTATGATTCAAATCTGCAATTCAGAAGGCTCTTTTTCTCTTTCAGAAAGAGAGAGGGAGGGAGGGAGAACTCGCGGGTACTTTTTCACCGGCCGTTCACTTTCTATTGTTATTTAAAATTAAAATGCACATAAATTAAAATTTTAATTAAATTATATTTTTAATTAATTTATTTTAAAAAATTATATCAATTTTATCCCAACAACTAATATATGTAAAGATATGACACCTGGGCCTAACTCAACCTCAAAAGCTAGTTCATGAGGGGAGGATTGCCCAAGTCCATATAAACAAACCATCGGTCCATTCCCCAACCAATGTGGCACTTTAACCCACCTTAACACCCCCTTCACACCCAGGCCAATGTTGATATATAACAGGTTTTATTGAAGAACAAGAAAAGGAAGAATCAAAAAGGCTAACTGAGAATTGAATACAATAATCTAGGGTGCCTATATATAGGCATAAACTAAAATCCTAATGCCCATAGGAATAGGACTACCTAAAATCCTAATGCCCATAGGACTACCTAAAATCCTAATGCCCATAAGACTACCTAAAATCCTAAGGCCCATTTGCTAACAATTATATGGGCTAACATTCCCCCTCAAACTCATAATGCGATAATAATAAGCATTGAGAGTTTGTCACACAAGAAACAAAATCGAGACGTCGACTGAGCCTTCGTAAAAAGGTCAGCAATCTGCAAGGCTGATGGAACAAAAGGAAGCGATATAGTCCCGAGCTGGAGATGATGACGAGTAAAGTGACAATCAATCTCAATGTTGTCACACCCCGCCTTGGGGGGTATGACTGGCACTTGGTGCCCTATTGGGACCTGAACTGCTGGACTGCTGAGTCTGGGCACATCTGGTGCCTGGCTGACTCTAACTCACATTTCTGGAAACAAAGGGCTATATAACGGCTGTAAACACAGCCCCCGGCCCATTGGCCTATAGCCTCCTGTACCTGCACTAACAGCTGACCAGAAACATGTCGATATAGGGAAACCTATGCGGGCCGACAAGGCCACCATGCTGTCTAGTTATCTGTAACTTAATCATAGAATATTAAAAAGCTACGTGACCGGCAAGGTCACCACTACTGTCAAGCTATGGCCCCACACGGCCAACATGAAAGAAACAGAAGTACTAACAGCTAAACAACTGCACGGCCTCACACGACCGGCTCATCTGACCACAGGGAAACATATACAGACTGCAAGCCTCTAGGAATAGCAATAGAAATGATCGGGACACGGCCCCGACCTACCCGTACTATACAACAAAAGAAAATGAAATACACCTCTGGAATTCAGTCTCCGGATGACAGGAGCTGAATACTCGATCGCTGATAGGAATCACGTGGTATCGCCTGCTCGTCTATGAGTACCTGCAGGCAAGTAATGCAGCGCCCCACCAGGCGTCAATACCGCTGGTACTGAGTATGTAAAGCAATAAATGAAAGAAATATCTGAAAACAATAATATAACTGGTAAAACTGAAGTAGGAAGAAATAGATTAACTGTCTGATAATGTAAGTCATACATTTTCTTAATTATAGTGGAAGGAGTAGGAGTCATACCTGAGGATTTATCGTTCTACTGTCGATCTACTCGTATCTACTGTAACACGGTGTAACATATCATAACATAACATAGCACACACCAACCTTACCCGGCCCCCATAAGCCGGGAGGTACAACCAGCACAGAATCTACACCCCTACCGCGGTCATCCCATCTCCTATAACCCTGCAAGCATCCTGCCGGTCCCCTGGGTATGCCCTTGGGCTCGCTGAGCCCCTGACTATAACTGCATCTGAGTCCTGAGGACTCCTGAATCAACACCCGGTCGTATCCGCTCGACAGGGGTGTGTAAGGGCCGACCAAGGCACAATATGGGAAAAACTGGCATCCCATCTTCGTCCCCTGTGGGACGGCATGCCACTCCGTAGAGCGACGTATCCTCGTCCTCTGGTGGACGAGTCGATACAGCTATCAACCCTGGGGCGGTCATGGATGCTAGGTAATCCAACCCCAAGACAATACAACGGTCTCAACTAGTAATACTATCTGCATGTCCCATATATTGAAGCTAATAGTAGTAAAGTATTGTATACACTATATGCTGGACTAGTGATAGTAATATGTACGTACTTAATACATCCTGAGGCTGGTAATAGTATATATATGTAGAAATATAGTCTTCTGCCAGACTGTACTGGGGCTAATGCTGAACAAGATATAATGTTTCTGCTGAAAACTGTGAGGTATACTGAGTTTCTATAGTAACATGATTTACTATTCCTAATATTCTTTCTAACCTCATTTTAGCTTATCATTCTATTTTTGAGATGTCTTACAGATATTACATTGCTTTACTGGGTTTCAACTGAATACAATGATATCCTAACATTCTGTGTCACATCACATATTGGGCATGCTGTGCAGTTCTTAACACTTATATTAGAATCTATATCGTGCTAGCAAGTCTCGCGCTGATCATAACATAATGTTTCTAGTATCGTACCATCATTCATAATAAACATCATACATGACTTCTGAATATTCTACTGGCCTTTAAATTACTGTACTGTACCAAGATTACTAACTTGCCGAGGAAACTAGCTTTACATACCTTATCCTCGAACTATCCGGCTGTCGGACGAGGCTCGGCCAGTACTTCAACTATTTTCTCCCAACTGCATTCATAAATGTGCCAATCAATACTAAATACAGCTTTATTGTAAAGAGCAACGTCACTTTCGATATAGTTTATAGCATAAACTTAGGCTTATCGAAAGACGGTCAAAAACTCGCTATTTTTCAGCGGTCCAGAAGGGAGAAATATTTACTTCACAGCTAGGAACACATAGACACTAATTTAGAGCAATTCCACTTACCTTAGCTCGGTGGCTCGACGATTCGTCGACCGTATTTCGCGAAACTAAATCCGTAGGAATGCTCTCTGCTACTAAATACCTCGACATCTGAGGTTAATTTGAGTTTGGACAACGTTTAGCAGCGTAATCGGACGAAAATTATATTACTACTTCATTCCTTTTTTCCTTCTCTGTCGATCTGCTCTGTTTTCTGGAAATTTACAAGTGTTTTAATCATTTAAAACCGAAGTGGGGCTTTATATACTTGGGCCTGGACAAGGCCAACGTGTCACGGAGCCAACGCGGAGGCCTCACCTCCGTGACACACTGCCATCGCGGAGGGGCTCTGCCTCGGCTCCTTCCGCGATGGTTCGACAGGTTTCTCGTCCGATCTTTTTCCGAGCCTTTCTCCACCACGTATGGCCTTCGAATATGCTTAACCAACGTGCGACTAGGTCATTTAGGTGCCGGAAATTCTACGGGGTATAACAAGTGTGCTTCGTCCGCTCATGGAAAACAGAGTTCTTTGCAATTTGCATCGCACTCTTGTTATCACAATGTAGAGAAGTAGGCCGAGAAATGTGAACCCCCATATCTGCAAGAAGCCAGCGTAACCAAACAATCTCAAAACAACGATAAGAACAAAATACCCTAGTCACAAAACAAACCAACAACGGCGTCCAAATCAAAACAAACCAACAACGGCGTCCAAATCAAACCAAACCAACAACGACAATCATACAACGCCGTCCAAATTAAACCAAACCAAACAAACCAACAACGGCGTCCAAATCAAACCAAACCAACAACGACAATCATACAACACCGTCCAAATCAAACCAAACCAACAACGACAATCATACAACACCGTCCAAATCAAACCAAACCAACAACAACGGTAACAATAGATCTAAACGAATCTAGCGGAAGCAGCAAACCCAGGCAAACATCAATTTGAACCCTGAACGGGGGCGCAGTGCCCCCCATACCCCCCAACGAACTCACCGCGGAGTTCGATTCGCGCACGTGGTAGTTGCTACAACTAGGGAATGATCGATTTATTTGGCTCTGATATCATGTTGATATATAACAAGGGTTTTATTGAAGAACAAGAAAAGAAAGAATCAAAAAGGCTAACTGAGAATTGAATACAATAATCTAGAATGGGGAAGGGGGTGCCTATATATAGGCATAAACTAAAATCCTAATATCCATAGGAATAGGACTACCTAAAATCCTAATGCCCATAGGACTACCTAAAATCCTAAGACTCATTTGCTAACAATTATATGGGCTAACAATATAAAACACAATAAATACTATATTAAGGCATATAACATCTTAAAAGAGTTAAAAGGATGCAATAGCATCACTTACAATCCCAACTAGAGAAAGCAAAAATCTAAATAATCTTACATAACAACGAATTAAAAAGTTTAATTAGATCGTACGTTAGCATATTTTAAAATTTATAATATATATATTTTTAAAGAAACTCATAAATTTCTAAATATATTCGGTAGTCTCTATCCTCCCCTAACATACCATCTTGTGCCTCAGTAGTACAATCAGGTATAAGCTTTAAAAAGAAAAAAAAAATAAGCAAATTATTTTCGTATTCCTGAAAATCAAAAGAGTGTTTTGTTTATAATATCGTTGGATTCACAATTAATCCCATTAAAGCTCATTTAGTTTTTTCTTTTTCCTTTCAAATTTATTACATTACAGGAACACTTAGTTTAGTACGATTAATAGAAATAAAATATCGATTGAGATCAATAAAATTAATATTCCACCGTCTAACAAAATTTATTATGTTTTTTATATTAGATCAATTAATAAAACAAATTTTCCACACCAGTTGTGCTTTAAGACATTTACAGAACATATAATCAATAATTTTACTTTCTAAACCAAAAAACTTTATACACATTACAAATACATCATATTTTCTTAGACAACATAATTAACAGGTACCATATTTAAAATACATTTACATATACGGACTCTAGAGTACTCTCACTTACATTTTCTGGGCATAAAATCAAATGTCTAATGATGAGAAAAAATTCTTAACAAATTCTACGCTGGCATTTGGTCTTAGATTTTTAGAGTAGATTTTAAAATTTTATTTGATCATTAAATTTGATTAGATTTTAAAAATTTAATCTTTAAATATTTTTAACTTTTCAAAAATTAGCAGAGACTAATTTTTTGATTTTTAGAATTTTCGATCCATAAAATTTAATTTTTCTTTCCGGTAAAATGCATATTCAAATAAAACTTCAAAAGCTCAAAATTTCAAATTTCAAATTCAAAATTCATGATCAAACGAAAGCATATTTTAATTTGATGAAAATGATTAAAAAATTACCTTGCCGTTATTTATACAGAAATAATTAATTTATCAAAAAATACTTTATTATTACCTATATGATCCAAATATACGCTTTCTCCGTTAGATACATTTAAAATTGAACACTAAATTCAACGTAACACTTATATTTTAATGAGACGTATAGAACGTGACATGCAACCTCAACACTCTCCTCCAAAAAAGTAATGCCCTTCCTATTGAATTGGGTCACTTATTTACATGATAAATGTAGCAGTAATTACAGATATTTTTGGAAACAAAAAAGAAGGTCCCCACGTCTTGTCCGAAATCCTCATTCCTCACCAGTCACCACCATCACCCATAGTTTTCTCAAATTTTCACCGTTCACATTATGTGAAAATGCAGCAGCAGTGAGTGAATCACAAGGCAAAAATTTCTTGGGCCGTTCAACTTTTCTCCTCTGTGCTGACTGCTGACACATTTTGTGGCTCGTGCCTGTCGAAACTTCAGAAATTTCGCTTTGCTCTCTTCTTCCTTCTTGCTTGTTCCTGAAATTTATCAGCTGGGGGTTCTTCTTTCTTGGACAAATTGGGGCAATTTATTGGGGAATTGTCAATTCTTGAAAGTTTGTGATACTGATGCTTAAGCATAAAATCCAATAGAGTCTTAACGACACTGCAATCGCCATTGTCTTTTGGATGCGGAAGCTGGATTGTTGCTGGTAATTTACCTGCAGCATATACCAGGCCATGTTTTCACCTTCATTTTGCTTGCCAACAACAACAAATTTTCGAATATATCCATCTTACTCTTCAGATTACACAAACCGCTTCAGAACCCGGAAATGTAAAAGCTATAGTGATGACAGAAAACTCCCTTGTTTCGCTTTCAAAGACCAATCTTTCTCAGCTCGCTTTGATGTTTCTGCAAAATTGGAAGCCCCGGTAGGCTTCTGTAGAGACACCGAAATAGTTAGTCACTTGGAAGTCCCGGACAATGAAACTTCTTCTTGTTCCGATGCTTCAGTGAATAGTTTTATAGCTGACTTAAGTTTGCTTGGCCGTTTGCTTCAATCTAGTTCTAGTTTAAAAGAAGTTAAAATACTGCATGCGATTGTATTGAAGTGCTTGAGAAGTAGTACCATATTCGTCGAAAATAATTTGATAAGTGTGTTGGTGAAATTTGGGCGTTTGAATGAGGCTCGTAAGGTGTTCGACCGTATGCCTGAGAAGAACGTGGTTTCTTGGACTGCTATGCTTAATGGGTATTTGAGATATGGGTTAGATGATGAAGCTATGAATTTGTTTTCTGAGTTTGTAAAACGTGGTTTGCTGTGGAATTCCAAGACCTACGTGTGTGTGTTAAGCATGGCTGGGAGAAATTGTGACTTTGAGCTGGGGAAGCAAGTGCATGCTGGTATTATAAAGGGTGGGTTTAGTAATTTGATTTTAGATAGTTCCATTGTTTCTTTCTATGCACAATGTGGGGACTTAGAAGGTGCTTTCCGCGTATTTGACGTGATAAAACACCCTGATGTAGTTTGTTGGACAACTATGATCACTGCTTGTTCACAGCATGGGAGGGGAAAGGAAGCTTTACACATATTCTTGCAGTTGTTCTCTGATGGATTTGATGCTAATGAATTTACTGTCTGCAGTATCTTGAATGCATGTGGGGAGGAGAGGGAAATAAAATTCGGGAAGCAACTACATGCTGCAGTTATTAAAAATAGATTTAGAATGGATGTCTTCATAGGCACCTCATTGGTAGATATGTATGCAAAGTGCAGTGAGATAGATGATGCTAGGACAGTGTTTGATGGGATGGGGAAAAGGAACACGGTGACATGGACGTCTATTATTGCGGGATATGCTCGTAATGGTCATGCGGAAGAGGCCATAAGACTCTTCCGGATAATGAAAAGGCGAAAAATCTATGCGAATAACTTGACTATGGTAAGCATCCTTCGAGCATGTGGCCTACTTAGGGCTTTACCAACTGGAAAGGAAGTGCATGCACAAATTATCAAGAATTCTCTCCAAGATAATATTTATTTAGGAAGTACTTTAGTGTGGCTTTATTGCAAATGCAGTGAAAATTTGGCAGCACATAAGGTCCTTCAGGACATGCCTATTAGGGATGTAGTTTCATGGACTGCAATGGTTTCTGGTTGTGCCCATTTAGGACATGAGTATGAGGCTCTTGAATACTTGAAGGAGATGCTAGGTGAAGGCGTGGCCCCCAATCCATTTACTTATTCATCTGCCCTGAAAGCATGTGCAAATCTGGAAGATATCGAGAGGGGGAAGCTGATCCATTCCTCTATAAGCAAGACACCTGCTCTGTCCAATGTGTTTGTGGGCAGTGCGTTGATCAATATGTATGCAAAATGTGGACGTCTTCCTGAGGCAATTCAAATATTTGATAACATGCCCGAGAGGAATTTGGTTTCTTGGAAGGCGATGATTGTTGCTTATGCTAAAAACGGTTGCTGTGGAGAGGCATTGAAGCTCATGTATCGCATGCAAGTAGAGGGCATTGAGGTGGATGATTATATCCTTGGTACTGTCCTCACAGCATGTGGGGAATTTAAGGAAAATATCGAGTCCAAGTCAAAGTATTTCTTGCATCCAAAGAGTTCTATAGTCTAAACAGAAATGAGGTTACTCCAAGAAGTTTCAGCAAAATCTTCAAATGAATTGTGATGGTTTCATTCATGTTTCAATGACAGCAGAACTCTGAATGCTTCATATGTTGATAGCTATCTGTCATCGGTTAACTTCTGGACCTTCCATGGACAAGTCCAGTAGTCCCTGGCTAGCCTGCCTCGCCAGAAAAAGAATGAGGTGAAGTTTATCGGACTGTGCTTTTAGAGGCCCGTAATATTTGAATGTTGTATCTTCTAAACTCAGTGATACTCTGTATTATAGTCGTAGGTTAAGTTCCTGCAACCATGTATTGTCATATTAAGATCAAGATTCATGTATACTTACTTTTGCTTATTGAAGTGATAGAGAAAAGGACTCAAAAAATTGACAGTATTAAGCATTGTATACCTTGTACTCGACACGTAGAATACAAATGCGGTTTGTATTGGAAGCTGTTGGAGTAGTGAGGGTGCAAAAGAGAGTAATGACATCATACTGTACCCCTAGCCTAGAAAGGGTAATGTGATTAGCTTGCTTTAACGTATCGGAAGTTCTAGCATAATTTCCATGTAATTATGCACTGAAATTACCAGTCATACAAAGCTTATATATGTAAACTATAAACAATCAACTAGAATTATGAATCCATTTGACAGAATTGACTATAGTCTTCAGGTGGTGAGACGGATGAGGGGTGGCGACAATGAAGAGGTCACCGGTGTCGCCTCTGTTTTTGTGTTTTGCCGCTGTGAAAATCACTGTGCCTATTACTCTGGCCAATCGTCAGCTCCAGGGCGACAACCAGAGAGAAAGGAGAGAGAGATTAAAATGGAGATGGGGAGGCAACTGGTGGCTCGTCGATGCCGGCAGTGGGCGAAGGAGACATAGGAGAGAAGAGAGAGGAGAGTTGGCTGCCATAACAGAGACGAGAAAGTGGGGGGTAAAATTTTGGGGTTTGACTATAGCTTATCTTTGCTTTGGGTTCATAAGTTGAAAGTTGTGGAAATGAGAATGTTGAGATGGTTGGTTGAGCATACTGGGAGAAATAAGATTAGAAATGATGATTTAGGGATAAGGTAGGAATGGACTCCATGGAGGAAACAATGCAGGAAACGAGATTGAGATGATTCGGGCATGTGAAGAGGAGATGCCCAAATGCTTCAACGCGGAGGGGTGAGAAATTGACTATGGATGGTTATGGGAGAGGTAAAAGTAGGCCGAAGAAGTATTCGGAGGAGGTAATCAGACAGTACATGACGCACCTTCAACTTATCGAGGACATGACCTTAAATAGGAGGTTAGGAGGACGCGTATTATGGTGGAGGGTTAGTTAGGTAGTTGAGAGCTGTCTCGCATTTTCCTTCATATTAACTGTCGTAGTATTACTCTGAGAGTTTCTTGTTATTCCATTTCTGGTACTACTTAGGGTTTCTTGCACTCCAATTATCGTATTATTTTGTTGTAGTGACAGTTTCTTTTTTAGTATGCTCTGTTATGCTTTTTGTAGCATTTTATCTTGGTATCTTCTCTCTCGTTGTTTTCTTTTCTCAAGTTGCGTTTACTTGAACTGAGGGTCTATCAGAAAAAACCTCTCTATCTCCCAAGATAGGGGTAACGTCTGCGTACACACTATCCTTCCAAACTCCACTTATGAAATTACACCGGATATGTTGTTATTGTTATCATTGTATTGGGCCTAAAGTGTATTTCACATCATCTAATCCAAAGTTAGGCCATTTAAATTGCTGGCGGTCACGCCATATTCTTTTTCTCACATTTTTTTCACTCTCAGGATCAAATTCAAGACCTTTGGTTAAGAGTATCGACAAGAGCGGAAAGCGCATAATAGATCGATATGAACATTATGACTTTTCGAAGATTCTAGCCCTCCATGACAAGTCTTATTGTCCCATGTTAGTCCACCTAGAAAGAGAGAATAAATTCCTCTTTTGCCAGCTTTGGAAGTCAAAATCATCACTTCTTATATCACTTAGAAGTGACAGATTCCTTCACCTGCACTGCATGTACAAAGAGAAATTCACCTGGAGAAAGCATATAATCCCACATATCAATACTCAATATTACAGCCATTAATCCTTCAGTTATATGTGGGCAACTAATATGCAGGGAATCTCCATCAGCTTTTCACTTACAAATACTCATCTATATCTGAAATCCATTTTATAACATGCAGTTAATGTAAAAAAAATTCTATCAGTTTGCTCAATATACGAGGGACAGCTGCCTACACATTTCCCCACGGATTAACGAGTCGTCTAAAACTCGAAACTGATAATCAACATAAAGAGAAAAGCTGCACCGTTGCTTTGATGTAAAGACATTTTTCAAAAAGTTTTTCGTCCAATGTCTGATACTCTTGCTGGGGTCGACTAAATTCTAATGCACGTACTGCAGAACTCATTTTTTAGGGTCGAAACTCCTATCAAGATTCTTTTCATTTTGTTGAATTAGAGATTTCTGATTAAAAATAAAGAAATACCAATCATTCACTAACACAATATTAGGTTGGGGTGGGGGGTGGGGGTGGGGTTAATTTTGAGACATTGGGGATGATTTGGAATATTTGTAATTTGATCCCTTTATTATGTTACTATAAGGTTGTGCAAATTAACAGTTAAACCAATAATCTGGACTGATAATTGAGTTATTGGATTAATGATATGGGTTATTGATTTAACAATTTAATTATTGGTTTACTGTCTCAAATTATTGAGTTATTTGGTTCGGTTATCGGTTTGACCATTTTTATTAACGGGTGAACCGATAACCCGATAATATTTTATTTAAAATACAATTTTAGCCTTCAATATATAAAGTATCCTAGCAAGAAGATGAATCGGGTGTCAATGAAAAGTAAAAGAGATAATATTCAAATCTAAATTAAAGTTGATTGTTTTAGTTGGACTAGTTCTATATGCCCTTTCTCTTTTCACCCTTGTTTTTCTAACTAAACATAATTATGTTATGACTTACGAGATATTTTGTGTGAGATCTTAATAGTTAACCCGATAACCAAACCGATAATGATTGATAACCGATTAACCGATATCTTAATGATTCTTTACAAGTTTAGCATATCTACGAATCAAAACATGATAATTTTCAAAACTGAACCCAACCGACCAATACGCAACTCTAATGCCTCGTTAGAAATTGACAACAAATTAGAAAGCAGTTGGACCAACTTTTTTGTGGATGCCACTTGCATTTGTCCTGGAGAAAAACTGGAAGAACAGTTATTAGGTTGGGCCCAAATTCTACAAGAAGCCCAATATTGACAGTAGAGGACGATGATTTATGTAAAAGTAAATGCTCAACTTTTAGGTGTCCATTTAAATTTTATTTTTATTTTTAAAAGTTGTATAAATATAACTTTTAGAAGTCGTTTGATAAAATGTATTAGAGAAAATAATATTGATGATAACTTTTAATATTATTTAATTTCTTATTTGGTAATGTGCTTTCAACTTATGTATAATTAATACATACATTAGTTACTATTTGGTACTATTCTTATTAGCAATACCAATTTCATTAATAATGGATAGGCATAGTTAAAAACAAAAATGGCCTTGTAGTCCTTCAAAGTATACAAAGCTAAAGAATGTATAGAGTATTTTTATAAACAAATAAATATTTTTCAAAAAAATTATACATTAATGCATGTGATTTTTAATAAATCAAATCAAATAATGAATAAGAAATAAATACAACATAATTATATTCAGTATTACTAATACACTTTATGCAATATTATTTTTATACGACCTATTAAGCGATCATTAAGGAAATTGCCCATTCGAACAACGTACGTTAGACTCGTTTTAATATTTGCTTATAAACAACCATTTAGATTTTGTCTCTGTTCTTAAAAATAATACAAATATGACCATTGAAAAATTAACCTTTCAAATAATATTAGATGGGGTCTAATTTTTTTTTCCATATATTCTTATTAGATTGTCGTCTAAATTTCACAATAACAATATAAAATTTTAGACAATAATCTAAGAATATTATTTTCTCGTAGAATTTTCAATTTATTTAAAGATATTTTTAAATTATATTCAAAAAGATCAATAAAATTGCAACAAAAATAAAAGCTCTTTCTTTTTCTATCACCATCATTATTTATTTTTCCACTGTTCACACTCTATCTGGTCCATTATCAGAGAGCAATCCTGACTCCAATAATTTTTTTTTTTCAATATACAAAATTGGGAATTTCATTTAGTTGATTCTTAAGAAATGTATAAATCAATCCCAAAAAAAAAATTAAATTAAACAAAGAAGTTTTATTTTGTTGGTTCAATTTATTTTATATTTTTGTACTTTAGTTGGACAAAGGGAAAAGTTAGTAGTATTAAATGAGAGGTGAAACATAGTCCAATATTTTCCTATTATGGCAGATTCTAATGGCAGCATTTTCACTGCACTTTCTTTGTTTGCTTTCTTTTATTTCTATTTTAGTTTGAAATATTAAAACTGTAGAATTTCATGAGTGAGAATCGAGAAAACACATTCACCAATTGTTCACGCCAAACAGAAAATAAATATAATATTTTATTTTAATTTCTGAAATATTATTTTTTTTAATAATAATAATAATTAATAATAAAACGTCCCAGTTGGAGGGCGGCGGCTGACTTCAGGTTACCGTCATTGTTCCATCTTCTCGTACAGTTAATTTTCTCGATATTTGTTTTTTATTTTATTTAAAATTCGATAATTTTGTGAATTATTAATTAAAAAGCTGGATTTTATTACTATTTGAAAGAAAGAAAAAAGTAAAAGAAAGTCAACTGTTTTCACTGGTGTCGGAAGCTAAATCCATGCAACCATAAAATTAATTCAATGGGTTAATGAAGTGATACACTATTGGTTCCCTTTTATTTGTTCAATTTAAAATTTAAATAATTTTAAATTGTAATAATTAATATGAGTATATTTAGCCATAATATTTATGTTAATTAATATTGTTCAGACATATATACTTTGCTGCAGTGTTTGTTTTCTTTTCAATTGCCACTCTACTATTCTCTTTAATCACCAACATATATATACAAAAAAAAAAAAAGTTTTGAAAAACAAATGCAAGAGGGAAGTTTGTAACGAGTATCATTAACTAAAGAGATTCCAAAAATAAAGAAGTAATTAAATGGATTTATTTTAAAAAAATAAATGAGTTTCTTACTTAATTTTTAGTGTTTGATACGTATACAAAAAAAATATTATTCTAAAATTAATTATTATTTATATATAATCTAGACAAATATAATGAGAGATGAAGGTCGCTGGGTGGGGGGTGGGGGGCTACGGGAGTGGGGTGAAAATAAGGTTCGTTAGAGGATTAGGAGGACATAATGTTACTTGTAAAACTTATTTTTTTGTAGTTTTAAGTAACTTATTTTTCTAAATAAAATATTTTTAAAATAATTTAACCAACCGAACATAAAAAAATCAAAAAATAGAATAACATCGAACACACCGTAAGTTTCTTATATTACAACAGAAAATTTAATATCTGAATTGGAAAAAGTGTATTGTTTTTAGCTAATCCAAAAGGGGTTATTGGATCAGTATCAAATGAAATGACGAGAAAAAGAAAAGCGTAAAAAGTCCAAGCTTCAATTTCAACTTTCAAGCAACCATAAAAGAAAAGGAGTATATGTAGAGAGATATTTTGGCTTTTTATGGTAACTACTGTGTGAAGCCTAGGCAGGCAGCCCCCCCCCCCCCCCCCCCTCCTGAGTAGCCAATTGAAAAGATGGCTCCTTTTTATCTACTACTGCTACTGCTAAGAGCAAGTAATTGTGTATCGAGACTGATCTAAAGGCGCGAAGGTATTCATTTAAATTTTTTAAATATAAATATTAATTGTATTAATAAATTTCGAATTTTTTAAATATAAGATTAGAATTTAAAAAATTTTAAATTTTATTTTAAATTTTTAATTAAAATTCTGAATTTGCCGCGGTTTGTAATTGGCATAGTAACTGAGAGTAGGTATAGGTGTATGCAGATTGAAGAGATGATTTGATATAAAGCCTGTTACCAATTTTATTTTATTTTACTTTTTAATTTCTATATCAAAATCCGAGCTCTAATAAAATCGGATCCATCTATCCATCCATCTAATTCGTGTTGATAGTGATAGATGGATTTGATTGATGATGAGATTCATGCCTGAATTTATTTTTTTTTAACTTTTCTCAATTCGATCTATCCATCCATCCATCCATCACCAAATCATGATTTTTTTTGAAAAAAAAATTATTTTTTTAATTTCTTCTACCTAATGTCCATTTTTTTTACTACTAGTTACTTTTTCCTCACCTAAATTCTGACTCATCACGATTTTTTTAAAAAAATATTGATGTTATATAGTATCTAAAATTAGCGATACTGTTATAATGAGATGGTCGTGATAATTCTCCCCTTACAAAAATTAATTATGCATCCTAAATTTTGTGAAGGAAAAACAAACCGAAATTGGATTATTATTACGTATGTTCACTGAAATGGATACAAAAGTAATTGGGTGGAACTAAATTTTTTACTAAAAAAAGTCAGTAAATACACAAAAAGAAAAAATTAAAGTTTTTATATAAACATAAATTTTCAATGAAAAGAGTTATAGGAAATTTCATGAAATTAGTTATACCATCATATATATGAGATAGTTTATCTCATTATTATTAAATATAAATAGTAGGATAAATAATTCTGAAATTAATTGATACTTCTTACTAAAATCCTCCTACATTTTATCTAAAAATTATTATTTCTTATCCAGTATACCAAATGACCCCGAATATTATAGTACTTCGTCGTTGTTCTCTAAAATGAAAGTTTCATGTTTGAGGTTTGCAAGATTGCACACGAAGGATTCCAAAGAGGTCAATAATGCCAATAATTTGGCATAAAGCATTTTAAAGGAAATTTCATGGGTTGTAATTTAAATTTTGTATTTTTTACTCAAAAGTTATTATTTTTTATTTTATTACATAAAAATTATTTAACTTTACTTCATATTTCACAAAAGTAACTTTTTCAAAATTTAGTTAAAATCTTACCCAAAATGTGAGAGAAAATAAGAAAAATATCCCTTATGTTTAAGGGTAGGTATAAAATGGTCTCTTAAATATACTTTTTGAGCATTTTTGGTCCACTATTTTCTAAAAAAATGAGCTCTTTTTATTTCATATATTTATCAAACTCTACCTAATAAATTTAATGAAAATTGAACAAAAAGTAAAAATAAATAAATAAATAAATAAATAAAATCTTTAAATCTATTTATCATTAATGTAAATATTTACATTTTTACTTACTTACCTTTTATCAATATATTATTTTGTTTAATTAAATTTTAGACGTTTTCCTTTTCTTTTTAACGTAATATTATTTTGTTCATTCTATCTATACAATTATTAAGTAAATAAAAATAATTTTTAAATTATTTATATAATAGTTTCTGTAAACATTAGTATCAACACATTGAATATGCGACCTAAACTATATTATTTTTAGTAAATAAAAGTTATAAAAATTTTAAAATAAATAAAGTTATTTATTACTAAATTAAAATTTCTAAAAAGTTTTGGATGTGAGATTTTTTGCAGGGTGGGGGATGGAGGACAGAACTGAAAATTTTGTTAAAATTAAAAATGATAGCATACTGAAATTTTTAAAAACAGTGTTTCACTTTTGATATTTCAATTATTTCACAAATAAATTGATTCTATCTAAACCTCATTTTTATTAATAATTATACAATCGATACCTTTAAATTTGTGTCCAACAACAATAAAGAGAGGAAAAACCTACTCTTCATTTTTATTGAGCAGTAATAGTGAATAGAATAAACAAAAGAGCAAAAAATAATAAAACATGTTTATAAAATTAATTAAACAAAATAGTATTAGTATGAAAAAATAAATTTAAGTATATAATTTTGCATTAGTGATAAATACGTTTAAGGAGTTCTTACAAAGATAAAAATAATCAAAAGTAAGTGTTATATCATATGTCATATGGAAGGTCAATGTTTTTAAATGAAACTTGGGGAGATGTCTATAAAATTATTCTGAAAGTAACGTAAATTACACCTACAAATTACACCAAATCCTGCAATAAACTAAAAAAGTTAAAAGTGCAAAGAAGCATCTAAATGTGAGTCCATATTAAATATGTTTTTCATAGTACAAAATTAATTCAAGTATTTGATGGAGACTAAATCTGCTCATACCTGGCAAGTTTAAAGTTTTAAAACTGCTCAAATGTATATTTAAGGGACCATTTTGAATCTACATTCAAACATAAGGGCTTATTTTAGGCAGGATTTTAATTAAATTTTATCAAAGTTATTTTTGTGAAAGATGAGGCAAAGTTAAATGATTTTTGTGTAACAAATTAAAGAAAAATAACTTTTGAATAATAAACATAAAGTTGAATGACCATCCGTGAAATTTACTCAAACATTTTATCATCTTTGTTAAATCATTTAATCTTAAAAAGTTGATATAATCATATAATTTTACACTTATACATAAATAGACATTTAAATTTTGCTTTATCTGATAACTAAACACTCAAATTTTGAGAGTTCCATTTAAGTACCTCAACTTGGTCTCAACCAACAACTAAACAATCCAACTAGTTCTCACTATGTCTTGTAGACATCCCATGCTGACAATGCACATAAATTGTAGAAGTGTCTAGATGATCATTTTATAAGTTAGAGTGCTCAACTGACACAGTGAGTACGAGTTAAGATACCTAAATATGCATCTCAAAATTTGAGTACTTAATTATCAATTAAAATTAAATTTAAAATACTTATTTATATATTATACATATAATTTTATATAATTAAGTGCAAGTAATTTTTTTATCATTGATACAACTAGTTGGAAAAATATGAAGAGAACAGCTTTAAAGCGTGAGGGACCCAGGGTTATTTTGGAGTTTCCAAGTTTGCAGTGCAACTTGCTAGATCACCGTGAGTTTGTTTGATAATAACGGCAACTCATTGTAAATGCTCTTCTACTGATAGAAACGGTTCTCTTTAATTCTCTCAAACTTAAATGCTTTTTCTACTGAGCTGAAATTAATAATATACAACAATAATAACGTATAATATCTTATTCTATTCAAGAAAGCAATTTTTGAAAAATATGGAAGTTAAAACTGAAATAATAATAATAAATGCAAAATAATACAATAATTAAGATACATAAAATAATAAGTAATAACAGAAATCGATGAATAAAAAATTATGAGAGTAATTAACACTGCTGGTATGAAAGAAGAAGCAGATATGGTGCTCCTGAGATTAATATACTCCTTCGGTTTTAATTTATTTATCTTATTTTTTTTAAGCTCATTTATAAAAAAAAATATATTTCTTTTGATAATTCTTTAATTTTTCACATGATATATCTAAGACTATAAAATTAAAAATTAGTATATTATACATATCTTTAATTTAAAATGACATGAATTTAAAATTTTTTATTTTTTAAAATTTTATATTAAATTAAAATTAAATAAATAAATTAAACCGGAAGAACTAACGTAAAAACATTAAATGCATTGTATATCCAAAAATATTCTATTTCTACCGAAAACATAATCTGGTTCAGGAGATAATGATTATTGGTCTTTGTATATGTAAAGCTTATTCTTTTGGCTTTATACTGCCTTTTGCTCTTTAGCTTCACCTTGAGCTCACAGAGGTTTCTGAATTTCCTAGCAGTAATATATATATACTTATTAACCATGTGTTTAATTCTCTCCCTTAAAATACTTTTTTAAAAAAATTATATTTTCAATGAATAAAGAATTTAATTTTTATTGGTTCAAATATGGAGCTTGTAGCCTAGTACGGTATAAACTTATTTTACAATAACAATAGCAGATTCAATATAATTTAATAAATGAATTTGAAAAGAGTAAAATATACGCAAACTTTATTTTCACGAGAAATATTAAAGAAGTTGTTTCCGATCGATTGCTGGCTCAAGTCCATTAAGTCAAAGTAATTATAACAAAAGAAACTGTATACTTAATAAAACAAACTTGTTTTGCAACTTTTTTTTGAAATTTTTATTAAAGAAAGAGATTATGTGCATTTTTTTTATTTACTTAATTGAAAAAAAAAAAAACTAGTTTGTCTTGAAAAAGTTTGATAGCAACTTGGGCATGCTAGCATTTTATTCACGGATTGTCTCGTTATGGTCATCTTGTTTCAGACTTTTAACTTTGTCATTTTCAACTGATATATATATATATATATATATATATATATATATACTTGGATCACTCAATCCACTTATAATAATAGTATAGATTATATATGTAATTATTATTATGACATAAAGCCCTGACAATATAAATGGTTTTAACAAATTCTAGCACATTGAAAATACATTAACAATAACTATATTTGGGTTAACAGAAGATATATATTAAAAATAATCTCTCTGTTTTTATAGGGTAATAATGAAGCTGTATACACACTATAGTATTCAAATTCTATTTGTAAGGGTTCGTTCAATAGGATGTATAAGAGTAAATATTAAATTTGGTGCATTAATAATATTGGTATTAATTATACTTGTATTAATTATATTGGGATTATTTATTTATGCACTATTTGATTTAATTGCATAATTTTTTGTTTATAAAAATATTCTTCACAAATAAGATAGAAAGGATGTAGAAAAGATTTTAAAGGACAAATCATTATATTACTAATACTATGACTTTTTATATATTAATTATGCATAATCTAATATCAAATAAAGTATATAACTAATACTTACATCAATTATATATAAATTAAAAAATATATCAAATAAAATACTAAATTAAATATATATATATATTATTTTTTCTAATATGTTTTATCAAACAATCCCTAAAATTGTACTCCATATATTATTGTCATAAATTGGATGAATAGCACTAATATAAGCACCAGTAAATAATGAGGAAGGGGAATTTGGATGGATTTTTAATCTTTATCTCTGTGAATTTGGATTATATAATGTATGCTGACAGAAGAGATATGAAGCAGCTTTATCGATGGATGGTAAAATCTGCTCTTTTTTTTTTCCTCTGGTTTTCTCCCATTTTAAAACTACTTTCTGTTCCTTCCCTTTCATTTACTTCACTGACACACGACTACCTGCACCTTTTCCCTCACGCACGCACGCATACTCTATACGGGACACCCATCTCCCCTCCCCAATACAAATAATTCAACTTCTATAATGTACACTGCACTACTACTATATGTGTACATAATTTTATCGCATTTTAACTGAATTTAATATTTTTAATAATAAAATTTAATATTATATTTACATAAAAATATAATTTTTCTTTTAAGTTAAAAATTTGAAATTTTTCTAAAATATATTTTTCATACTTCTATTTGCATATCTCAATTTTGAAGTTGAAATGATGGGTTAATTCCACAGAAAGATAAAAGAAAAGGAAAAGAGACTTTAGATCGACGATGACTATAAGAAACATTGATTATACGTCTCTATCCTAGGATTTATAAGGGTTGCCTTTATCAAACATAAATGATCTTATGGACCCTAGATATATAACCTATCGAAAGACATCAATTTACCTTTAAAAGAGTACTATTTTAAATGTTAACGACATTAATATAACTGATCGAACTATATCAATATCGATGAAAATTAGAGAAATAAAAATACATCTTATTTTGAAATTTAATTTTCTCTATGTTTGTCCTAAAATTGATACAATTAAATTAATTATAATAGGTTAAAAACACACGTTATGTTTCAATCGTATTTTAAATTTAATTCACTAACAGTCCGATTCTCGCCCTTTTTGAGATGATAATTCCCCTGCTATTTTAGGGATAATTGCTGCCTCAAGTCCCTAACAGTCGTGATCTCGGTAGCCCATAGTTCATTCAGGATCCGTTGATAATATTACCTGTCTTTCATCTAATTCCCACCCCATACACTTTGAATTCCACATGTTTATCTAGTGGGACTATTACTAATAAAAAATATTTATTAGAAATAGTCTTCAAATTTTACTTTAGTATCTTATGAAATAAAATTTCGGGACAAAATAACTTAAGAAATTCTACGACGGTTCTAAAAATATTAGCAACGATCAAACAATTAAAATATAATTCCACTTACATTGGACACAATAAATACATTTCACAAAAAATAATTATTCACCAATCACCACCGTACAAAATTTTAAAAAGAAATTTACATAATAAATAAATAAATTTTAATAAATCGATTATATAATTATCTAAATCTTCATGTTATTAGGAAAGATTTGATTTTTTACTTTCATGCATCCCAATTTAAAATAACCAATAAAAATACAAGCAAATAAATAAATACATCATCCCCTCCTCCCCCTCTTCCTACCCATACTCGTGTGGCTAGTAGTTGTCACACAACTCACAAGGCGAGCCACTTTTCCCCCTCCCCCACCCCTCTCCCTTTCTCTCTCTCTCTAGGCTTATCGATATGATAATAAGGGCCGTAGCCTAGCGTAGTGCAGTACACAGTACAGAGAGATGATCAGAGAGAGAGAGAGAGAGAGAGAGAAACAGAACAGGACAGAGCAGTTGCACAGATTTTTCCTTTTTCCCAGCTACATCATCCACCCTTATGATTTTTCCCCCCTAATCTTTCAGCAAATCCCATGAACCAAATCGTACACCCCACCCATCTCTCAGTCCCTATAATATAACCTCACACACATCCTCAATTGTCAACTTGCACTTTGCATAATTTTTTTCTTTTTGTTTACTTGAAGATAAACAAGTTTTCGATCGATCGTTCTCTTTGTTTTTTGTTCCATGGAGAACTACCAGATGCATTTCGATTGCGGTGATCCGCATTTGCCACCGGGTTTTCGGTTCCATCCGACTGATGAAGAACTCATTACTTACTACTTACTGAAGAAGGTTCTGGACTGCAACTTTACTGCTCGAGCCATTGCTGAAGTTGATCTCAACAAATGCGAACCCTGGGAGCTTCCTGGTAAACATTTGAAGAACTTTTGTTAGAAAAAAGTATCTCAGTTTATGAAATTATGAGTTTATTGACAATACTTTTAAACTTTTTTTTCAAGTGAAATTCATGTTCCGTATACTCTTTTTAAACTTCAATTAGTAAACGCTCCTTTTGTTTCTCCGACTTCAATTACTAAATTCTTCATGTTCAAACGCTATTTTAATGTTTAAATACTCATTTTCAACTTACACTAAGTAACCCTCTTCTATTTTTTTGTCCAATTTCATCTACTAAACTCGTCGTGTTGAAACATTTCTCAACATCTAATTCTTTTTTTTCATCTTCAACTACAAAATTTCACTTATTTATTTAGAACTTCAACCACTTATAAACCCTTCCTTGACCCATCCATGTTCAAACATTCTTTTTATATTTAAATACTGTTTTTAAACTTGATTTACTAAAATCACTCAATTTTCTACTGTAATTACTACACACCTCTTGTTCAAAACACTCTTTCAGCATCTAAATACTCTTTTTCAACTTCAAGCTACGAAATTCCTCTTCTTTTTCAAACTTCAACTACGAAAACCCTCTTTCTTTGACTTTATACTACTAATTAAGTCGTATAACATCTAAATACACCTTTTCAACTTAGACTACTAAACCCACTAAAAGGTAGTTGAATTTTACGTGCAAGTACAAAACTAAAACATTTTTTCTTATAGGGAAAGCGAAGATGGGAGAAAAAGAGTGGTATTTCTTCAGCCTACGTGATCGGAAGTATCCTACAGGGCTAAGGACTAACAGAGCTACTGAAGCTGGTTACTGGAAAGCTACCGGAAAAGACAGGGAGATTTACAGCTCAAAAACTTGTGCACTTGTTGGGATGAAGAAAACCCTAGTTTTCTATCGAGGAAGAGCTCCCAAAGGAGAGAAAAGCAACTGGGTTATGCATGAATATCGCCTTGATGGCAAATTCGCCTATCACTATATCTCCAGAAGTTCAAAGGTACCGCTCCAAATTTTATACTAATGTTTTTTTTAAAAAAGAAATGTTATGGGTTCTTCATACAACATACTCAGGGTAATCTTATAAAAATGAAATCAGAGCAAGAGGAAAGACTGTATATGATAGTCCTTGGCTCATAACAAAAGTATCTTACACAAAATTGCAATAAAAATAAGACTGAGAAATAGGAAGATACAAAACAAGTGCAGCAACAACATATAGTGTAGTGTAAGAAACTACTCATATAATGTGTCTTTTGATAGAAAATTCCAACCCAAATGTTTCCTTTTTGCATATTTTTATGCTACTGCTAATACTTTTTGATTGGATTAAAAAGAGATTTTCTGGAGATATTCTGTGCAGAAATATCATTGATATTATTACTGCTAGATGCAGCGATTTTGAAGCAGAAAGTTTTATGAAACTTCGTTGTCAATGTCTCAATTGCTTATGATTAAGTCTGTGGAAGTATAAATAGCCCAAAAACAAAAAAGAGAAAGATATAAAGGCAAAAGAAGAATTTGCCTTTATTATGATCATGTAATTAGACTTTACAGAATAATATATACTGTCATGTTGATAGTGATTTAATGTAATTTCTTCAATCTTACGTAGAATCAGTCCCTTCGATTTTGCTTTTTTATGTTTTGGTATTACTTTTCCGTTACTACTATTTTCCAATATTATTATTATGTACTTAACTTTTGGGGTTTTGATTTCAAACCTTTTCTTTGCTAGTGTTAGTCACAGATTTAGGTTAAATTTGAAAATAAAATGAGTTTTTAAAGTTATGTTAGAAAAATAGTTTTTGAAACTTGAAATGTGAGTATTCTATTTGAAAAGAAATTAAAATTTTGCTAATGAAAGTAAAATTTTACCAAAAATACTGATTTGAGTTGGTTTTTGTAACTTGAAAATTTTATTTGAGATAAAAATTTTAAAAATTAATCAAATTTCATCAATAAATGATAGTTTATTTTTATTTTTAAAAATATTTTTACCCTTAGAACTCGAACAAACTTTATCTAAAAATTATATTATGAATATAAAAAATAATAATATATATATAAGTCAAAAATAACATTTTAACGATATATACTAAAATTTTAAACATCCTTAATAAAATATGAAATTTTACATCGAGTCTAAGCTCAATGGTATTTTGTTGTGAAAAGTCAAGGTTATAATCATCTACAAGATTTAATACATTTTGTTTAGAGAGTACTTGTGTTAAGAAAATACTTAAGAAATATTATATTTACAATTCGCTAGAAGCTATCATTCAGAAATTTAGAACTAATAAAGTTGGATTTTCAGCTCATTCTTTACATGGTTCGTCCTTCACATTTGATTTTCTCAATTGTTTTCACTACAGGACGAGTGGGTTATCTCGCGGGTCTTTCAGAAGAGTGGTTCAACTGGTACTCCCACTTCAAATGGTGGCAAAAAAAGGTTGAGTTCCAGTATCAACATGTACCAGGAAGTAAGTTCACCGTCCTCCGTCTCTCAGCTGCCGCCGCTACTTGATTCCTCTCCCTACAGCACCACCGCCACTTCAGCAGCAGCAGCAGCAGCTGTCATCGCAGATCGTGATCATCATAGCTTCAAGAAGGAGCACGTGCCCTGTTTCTCCACAACTGCTACTACAACAACACCACACAGTTCTTTCGACCCAAGTTCTGTCTTTGACATTTCGTCGAACACCTTGCATGCACTGCCAACTCCAAGTTTCAGCGCTATTCTCGACTCCTCCCCTCCCACTAATTTCACCCACTACGCAAGAAACTCGACTTTCCCCAGCTTAAGGTCCCTCCATGACAACCTCCAGCTTCCGTTATTCTCCGGCGGAACTTCCGCCATGCACGGCGGATTCTCTAATCCGATGGGTAACTGGCCTGTTCCGGAGACTCAGAAAGTTGAACAGTCCGAACTTGACTGTATGTGGAGCTACTGAAACGGATTGTGTTTAATTAATTTAACTGTGATGTTTTAATTTTAATTAATTAGTTTTGCGTAATCATGTTCTGAAAATGTTTTCCTTTTTGTCCAGTAAGGAATGTACTGTGTGGCAGCTTTAGTTGTGTTGTCACTTTGTTGTAAACGTTCGGCGTAATTTAATGCATGTTATTATTTCTTGTCTTTTCGTACTCGTTTACATTTTTATCTGAACTTTCAGACTTATCATTGAGAAGCGATGATTATTTATTTCTTGGATTTAACTTACTTTTTTGTTGAGTGGCTATTACTATTTTGTCGATGAGTCACTTGTTTTGGTCCTTTAACTCTATTTATTTGAGTTCCCGCAATTAATTGCACCAATTTATATTTGGTGGGACGTAAGTATTTTTTTGAAAATAAGAAATATAATTTTAAAGATATTATAACTCAAACATAAAGTATCCCATAAACCAACTACAGAATTGACAACAAGGTAGGTCTAAGTTGTAGTTTTTCTTCCAATAATGAGGTAATTTTCCTCTAGAACTTTGTTTGTTGTTTATCTATAATATGGTACAATCGAATTTATAATCATGGTTTAAAGATATATGAGTTAAATTAACAATGTAATATAATAACGTGAATTAAATGATAGAAATTGAATAATAAACGTAAAATTGGAATGAAATAAATGAGACGAGAAGCTTGTATTACAATCAAAGTCGTCAATTGGGTGGTAGATGGGGGTGTGTAAATTTCGGGTCAAACCAATAACCCGAATGGATTATTTGATTATTGGGTTAATGGTTCGGGTTATTGGTTTAATGGTTCGGGTATCGGCTGCAATTATATAATTATCGGCTTATCGATTCGGGACTCGGGTCGGCCAGTTTTTTAATCGGATAACCCGATAATCCGATATCATATTATTTAGTTACAATTATATCCCTGCTTTGACTAATTGACTTATGATTTTTAGATATATCTCATTCTCTATTCAATACTCATTCTATATTCAATATTCATTTTTCAATACTCAATAGCCGCTGCCCGCTGTTAGCAGTTTAACACAAATGATAACTGATAACCATTAACAGCAAACCATCTTAAGCTCTAGGGTGTGAGTAATGATGAGCAGTCATATATTTCATTCCATCATATGTGAGCAGTGATCTGCTAAGTGCTAAAGTTTATTGGAGATCTGTAAAAAAAAAATTTTCATAGATTATTCGAGCAGTGATGCATTTTAAAAGAGCAGGGATGTACTTTAAGCTCTAGGGATATGATGTTTCGATTAAATATTTTTGTTAAATATTAACGGTTAATCCGATAACCGAACCGATAACGATTAAAAACCGATAAATCGATAACTGATAAATTGATATCTTAATAGATTCTTAACGGTTTAGCATATTTACAAACCGATAACCGATAAATAAAATCGATAATTTTTAAAATCGATGCGAATAGATCGATACGCAACCCTAGTGGTAGAGCGTCATAAAATTGAAGAAAAGAAAGTTTTGAAGCTTAAGAAAATTGATAGCATATATTGTGCTTAGACCTAATAAAATTAAACTAAAAGGCTATTTATTGAGGAATCATATAGGAAGCAACTTTCATGGAATTCGCCTCTTCTCTCGTAGGTTCACTTGATCACGAACTCTACAATTCTGTATCGTCTGTAAGGATTTTCAGCACCTTTCGTGACTCGCGAACTGATTAGCTTATATCATCCTTATTTTTTTCTATTGTAATTTCATATCCAATTATGTGTCTCTGAAACTAGAGGAGTCATACCGATATACCACTGATCTTGGTAGTGTCGACTCTGAAACTTTCTCGAATTGAGTTTTATTCATATATCGATCATTTTTCGAAAATGTTATTCAATGCTCATTATCAAACTATTATAACTAATAATTCTCGTCATGTGTCATCACATCATTCATCTACCTGCTCAAAATAACTGTCTTTCATCATCTTTTATGTGTTACCTTGGAACTAAAGTTCCCATGCAAAAATTGATCGTGTTTATTGTATGAAGTAGTACATTTTGATTAATGTTGTTATTGTTGTACGTAACTCTTGCATATTGAAATGAATGATAGCGGAAGTATATGGGGATGTTGCTCATTAAATTTTCTGGACTAAGAGTTAGGTAGGTTCCACATGGAATATTGTCGGTACCGAGACAAATTAAATTAATTATACCTCTGCTTTCTCCACAACTTATAATTATATGTTTTTGTGGTCTTGCATAACGTATGGTGTTTACGTACGGAAACTCTGCCAGTGTGTGTGGTGAAGTTTTTTATTAAAAAAAATAATCATAATAACAGCAAAAACGTGTGTTCACAAAATAACCCATTGGATATACACTACGAAAAGAATTCATAAATCGAGGATTAAAACGGACGGACAGTCTCATTTTTTATTTATAACGGATGAATTTGATAATGTCAAAATCGACTGAGTCAGTTCAAATAAACCAACTTATTTCATCGTTTTTCTGAATTCGTCATTGAGTAATGGTATCTATGGGGGTTATTGTACATTTTAATATTATAATTAAAATATTGATTTGCATATCAAAATAGTGGACATAAAGTGGAGAAAGTAGTGACATTATTCTTTTTATTCTTCAGATTACGTCATATTCTTCATATTACGTCCTATTAATTAGCCCATTACAGTTCAAATTATAACTATCCATATTCTTGATATTTACTAGTGAAAATTTTTTTACACCTATATAAATAATTTTTCTTTTGTTGCGTTGATGAATGTTGAAAAAGAAGATAAGAAGTGTGAAAAATATTGTGGTATATTTTGAGGTTAGTGCAGTAAAAAAGAGAGTTGAGACAAACAATAATATTCTAAGTTTTCAACTAATTCACTCTACACAAACGAGTAATTTTATTTGAAGGAAGATGTTCGTTTGGTGAAGCTTTGGACTCTTCAACTAGTCCAGAGTTGTTTGAGTAATGCGACGCTGTTGGACTGTTATATCCTAACGAAAACAAGTCATGAGAATTACTACGAACCGGTGAAAATTTTTTCACGGTGGACTTGGATTTCCTTAAAAATAAGAAGATTTTCACGCCTCAGTCAAAATATTTATTTATTTATTTTTATTTTATTTCATTATTAATGATAATTTACGGCATATTCATCAAATAATATAATGTTAGATTTGACATTTTCTACCGATCACATGAAATATTATTTTATAACAAAATAAAAAAAGAAAAGGACGAGTACTATAGCGTAGGTGAGGGAAAAAGGAAATGCAGAAAGTCCAAACAGAGAAAAGTAAGGGCTGAGATTTGCCTTAGGTAGGAAACTTATAATCATGATGAATATGGGATCTCCCTTCTCTGTTCCTTTCCTCTTGTCAATACATGATCTCTCCAATTTTAATTAATTACCTCAGATGCAGTGTACTAATTATATATAATTAAAAAAATTAGTAAAATTTATTTACTTTTATGGGATGATTTGAAATGCCTAAATCAGATGTGAATTAGCACATAGAAAAGAAATTACATAAAAAATATTACTAGTCAAATTAATATATAATTTTAATAAGAATACGAAAAACATTATGAAGAAATCACAATAAAAAAAAGTTGTTTGACTTTTCAAATAAAAACTGTATCACATAAAGTGGACATAAAAGCACTACTCCTTTGGTTTTATTCGATGAGTAATATTTTTAATTTGAACACATTTTTTAAAAACTACTTATTTCATTTTTTTTATTTTGAGTAAGGATAAAATTAAAATAATATTATTAGTGTCTTCTTGATTACGTGAAACACCATTTATTCTAAAATAAAATGAAAAAATAAAAATGCAAGTTATTTTAAAACAGAAGAAGTATCTTTTAATTTACTTGCCTTTGTTAACTTGATACTATCTTAAAATTATTAATTAGGAATCTATTTTACTAAATTATTTTTAGTGATTAGGTTTTGAAAATTTAAATTTAGCTATTATTAGTTAATATAGTTATTTAATGATGAACGTGATATTAAAAGAAAATAATAAAATTTTGATTTTTTTAAAATATAAACAAAATTATAAAAACCTTATTTTTAATATAAAAATTAAATTAAATAAAACGAATGAAATAACAAATATTAAATTTAAAGTTCATAATTTCAAAGATACATAAATAAATATATTACTGAAAATCTTAAGGTTAACTATATTTTAACTCTGTTTTTGTTTTATGTGTGTGAACTATGACACAATGTAAACTATTCAGTTTTCTGTAGACTTGTAGAGCGGCGAACTCAGAACAGGAAAGTAGACATGCATGGCTTTAACGTACGTGTGATCGTCAAAGCTATTGCATGAGTTATTGGCTTGCAGCGTCATCCGAACCTCCTTCGATGAAAAATAATACTATTTATATATAATAATATAATTATATTGATTCAAGAAATAAATATTATAATATCACTTGTGTAAATTTCATTTTATTCGGAGTTAATTTTATAATATTACTTCTTTTGATATTTCGTACTTTGTTTTGTACGGTGAATGACCTATCTCTTTTTATGGATATAAATCAATTGACCGGACCGCGGTTGAATTATTTTATTTTTTTGATATATTTATCACTTATATTTTTATTTATTATCTTTTAAGTTTTGCTATGTTACTTTATATAGGACACTTAATTATTTCGATTCTAACCATAGTTCACGTTGAATCTCTGACCTCGTTTTTCTTTAGGAGAAATTTTTTTGAGTTTAATAAGTTTTAGTTTTTTGGTCCGTGAAAAACACTAATTTTTAAGGTTATTTGGTGTAATTTCATGTTACAAGAGAGTTTGAGAAATTTGCTCAACTAAAAGCCCATTATATTGGCCCTTACCCTGTTACCTCTTTAATGGCATGCCAGAATTAGAGCCCAATTACTACATTTACCATTCCTCTTTTTTCTTTTTTATAGCAGTAAAAGTGAATTGAAGATTACTTTAAAAGAGAAAAATTCAGACTATAATGTACACTGTCACACTACACTCTTGCCATTGTTTTTGAACTTCTTGTTTTGGTTTTGGCTTATAAAAATATTTTCAAATTAAAGACCACTATAGAGGATAAATTGCAATACTACTAACTTTATGAAGCATTTCCTAACAAATATTATGCATGAGTGACATCAAGAAGGGTGTCAACAAGAGAGATAAATGCCTAGTGAGTGAGACATTTTCCTTCTTGAGAATGGAAGGAAAATAAATAAAATTTTAATTAAGAAAAATTGAGAAAAGAATGAGTAATACCTAATGACGGACCGTCAAAGGTTGTAGTAGTGCGGTAATAAGCAGTTGAGTTGAAAGTATTTTTTCGTCTGTAACGAGAGATTTTGAATTTAAATTCTAAATATAAAATCAACTTGATAGATTACATTTATCAAATTTTGTGACCCCATAAGTGATATCTTCATGCCACCTCGAATAAACCCTAGGAAAAAAATTTTGATAGGGTAATTTTCATTCATTACACCTCTCTTAATTCCTTTTTTTTTTTACATTTGTTGTCATTCAGCCAGGACATCACGAGTCACGACAAACAAAGTTGACAGAAAAGTGAGAACAAATTAAAAAAAAAAAAAAAGAAAAAAAGGAGAGAAAAAACACAATAAACGACACTGCACACAGTGTGCGTGAGTGTGTTGTGCAAGTAAACGAAAGTTTCAGAAACCGATGCAGGAGCTCTAGCCCTCTTTCATACTCTCTCATCTTTTTTGTTTTCTCGCCGCCTGCAGATTTTTTTCGGTGTGCAAAAAAATACACCAACTATGGAGGAAGAGTACTCTGTGGATCCGGCTCAGTTACTGGAAGCAGCTACTGACTTTGCGTATCATCCTGGTATTTCTGATTTTTCTTTTTTTAACTTGTTTCTCCTTTTTGGTAATAAGCAATTGGTTAATTTGTGTATTCATCCAATTTTTCAGGCGCTCATTCCGATGCTTCTGCTCAAGACTTTCTCAATCGATTTCCTCTTCCAGCCATTATCAAGTATCTCTATTTTCTCTTAATCTTTTCTTCTCTGTGTTGTCAGCGCTTTATACATGAGTTTTCGGCCTGCAATTTCCCACCTGATATGTGTGCTAGTGCATTAATCCTGTGGAGATTTGTTGCTTTTTTGTTTTTGTTTTAAATGAACTGTCAAAACTATATGAAAGTACTATAATTTACATTTTACAGAATTAGAACAATTTTTGAGAAAATTGAAAATCTAGAAAAAATAAATTGTTTTTGAGTCTTTTTGGAACGGAGGGTGTATTTAATTTTGTCTGTTTTAAAAAGGAGGGATTAAATTGAAGTGCTCCTGCTGGCTTGAATTTGCCTTATTATTCACCTGCTGGCTTAGGGAGCTTTAGTTTCGAATTATTGGCTTGCTGATTCTGAACTTTGAATTGCTTGCAGTGCTTTGCAGACAAAAGCAGATTATCCTGGCCTAGAAAGTGCTTTGGTTGATTGTTTAGGAAGGCTTTTCAAAACAAGATATGGTGCATCACTCATTCCACACTACATGGTATGGCAATAACGCTAGTACTACTAAACAAGCTAAATTCTAATCTTCATATTGGAATGAGTTTTTGTGGGTCTGGTATCACAAGTGTGTGGTGAAGTATGTATCAGCTATTTGGTTATTTACAGTTTAGACCATAATATTAGGGGGATGTAATCATTAGATTGATAGCTTTCCCTTTAGAGTTAAACGCGCTAAGGAACTTTTGGGTTCTATCTAGTAGAGAGCTATAGAGAAACACTTCACAATGAACGAGGAAGTTTTAGAAATTATTATCAACACTCACCTGTTATTAGTGTCTGTTTTTGTGTGGATGAAGGAAGTTGGTCATTGTCGTGTTATATAGAAAACTATAATTTAAACCAACTTATAGCGGCAGGGGTACAACTTCCTTTCTAAAACAACATAAGGAATATAAAAGGTTTTTTTCTTGCTGTGCTTCCTTATTCCAGCTATTCGAATGGTGCGTTATCTTATAATCATGTTAACTTCTGTTCATGACTGATTTAAAAGGATCCTGCTTTAATAGTGATCAAGAAAGATTTACTCTTTACAAAAGTTCTCCTCACTGTAAACACGTGAACTATACCCAGTATTTTGACTGATTTGACTTTCTTTTATTGTTAAGACTACAAGGACCGAAAAAAAGGAGCTTAAAAATGGAATGAAAAAAATAGAGAAGGCAGTGAACATCATAAAATGTTTAGAAGAAACTTTTTTAGTAAACCAGAAACGGAAGCATTTTGATAACAATATCTGTTGGTTTCCAGAAATCAAACCAAAACCTTTTTCCGAAAGCGAAAACAATCCAAAAAGTAGGGTTTTCTAACAGCTATCGTGCCCCTAAAAATTGTTTGATCTTTTCAGAAAATCTAGGCCTCTCAATATTGAGCCAAAACCATATCCAGAGAACTGATCTTAGATAGCAATGAGGAAATTGATTTGGAATTTATCTGTGTAGGGATCCTTTGTGTGGTCTTATAGAGCCAGTCAATCATAGGTCAATGCACGTTAGTAATTTATTCCTTTATCCATCTCCGTGCAACATTTGTACTTACTCTTATACGTGTCCATCATAATAGAATTTGAGGTAAATCATTACCTTTTTCTAAATTGCTTGGTCTTCTTTCTGTTTCGTTGCAGCCATTTGTTATTGTCGGTCTGGGTGCAGAATCTCAGAAAGTCAGACGTTTAGCATGCCAAACAGTGAGTGCTTCTATGATAATCTCAAGGCTTTTTTGTTAAGCATTAAAATATGTGCCTCTGAGGTAAATTTTAGATCTTGTCTCCTGATTATTATTTTTTCTGTTTCCACCCAATTGGGACCGCCTTCCTGTATGAATGATTATTTATACTGAAAACATGTAGTTAACTCTGTAGGATGAGGTGGGTGTATGAGAGAACTGAGTAGTGATGACAAATGGATTTAACAGCTATCATATTTCCATATGTGTCTCTGGATATATCAAGCAGGATTGATTTTAATCTGAAGTTGACAACTTGACAAGTTTAGACTTTTCTTCCTATGAGAAACAGAATGTGTGAAGTAGTTATTGGAATTGCTGAATGTTCTAATATATGTTGCTACACATTCTTATCATGCTGGAGAGTTCAGTTATTATTGTATCTATTTTCCAATTTGCTTTCCTCATTGTATGCTCCATGTCATTCTAATTTTAGTCGTCTTTGTCGAACCTGCTGGAAACCATGAATGTGGGCAATCTTCTTTGGTCTCCAAGTTGACTCTCATGCAGTAGTAACCATGTACAGGTATCTTGCCTGTTGGAGAATATTGATGAAGCCATTGTTATACAGCTAATTCATGAGTATGGAGTTTATCAACTTTTGCTTAATTGCCTCATCAGTGGGTAAGACTCAACCCACTTTGTTACTATATGCGATCACTGACCGAGCACTCTCTCTCTCTCTACATATATATATATATATATATATATATTTTTTTTTTTGCTTTTGTGGAAATGGCTTTGTTGGATGTACTGATCCTGCTGCGGGCTGGCCTTTTTGTAGCAGTTGATTTGATTTCACGTGCTTCATTGACAGTCGATTTGTTTCTGCTTCTGCTTGCATAGTTTTGGACATCACATGTTATTCTTACCCCTTTAACTGTCATGTGGGGTTCATTCTAAGAGAATGTGGTGTGGTCATGAGTTAGAAAAACAATACGTACAAGAATTAGATTAGGTAACTAACTGTTCTCTTTTGTCGCTTCATATTATCTGCAAGCATGATATGTTCTATTAAAGCACTTCAACCAGGCAGTATGACCTCTTTCCAATTCTGCTTCTTCGATTCAAAGTTTTCTTTTAGAAATTCAATTGGGTCATGTGGACGAATGTTTCTTGTATTACCTACATGTCTTCACTTCGGAAACACATTGTCAAATGTGTTGTTTAGTTGGGATTCTATGTTTATTCTGGGAAACAGAAACATTGATACTTGTGACTAACTTTCTTGTCAATGACAAAATCTTGAACGAAAACTGTTTCTTTTAGTTTTCCCTTTTAACTTTTTTTCTGAGCCATGTCCTCAAGACTTCTTATCTTTGTTTGCATGCTATTGCCTCCTGAATTGCTGACCAGTCAGTTTTGGACTCCCCATGTGGAGGTTGCTGTTGAACTGATTTTGTAACGCCATGCTGCTTATGTTTTAAGACCTGTCATCTTTTACTACAACATTCTTTAGTTCCTCACATCCTTAGTGGAGAGGCTTTACATGCTTAGATCTGTGTGATTTTTCTGCACCATATGCTTGTTGCGACTTCCTAAAGTAGAATTCTATATCCTCAGTATTGATGATAACATGTGATTAGCACACAGCAGCAAGAAAAGTATGCACCCCAATATCACTTCCTTTTCCTCTTCTAGAAATTGGGTCTGCTTGTAGTCATGTAGGGTTTATTCTTCTGGCAGGGATGAGGAAGTTGGTGCAGCATCTACAGATGCAATTAGGAAACTGGCTAGCCACACAAAAGGCATTGTATGTAGTATTCTGCCTCTTATCTTGGTTAATGCACATACATTTCTACATGCCTGTGGTTATAGTTTGGCAAGATATTTGGAAATGAGGATCTCTGTTGAATTTGACAAAATTTCTGAAGGATATCATATTTCCGGGAAGTGGCAATGAAGCAACAAACCTCGTGAACTTGGCAACCAACTGTTCACCTCTGGTATGGTTTTTTCTAATGGATGGTAAAAGATCTGTGTGCCTTTTGACAGACAATGTGCTCTATGCAATGAGCAGCTCTCTTGTGAAACTAGTGCTTCACTTGAAGTCATGCTGAAATTAGTTTGAAGAACCATGTATTCTATCCAATGAGCAGTCCTCTTTTGAATTTAGTGCTTTGCTTGATGTCATGTTGAGATAAATTGTTATAGTTGCTATCCAATTAATCATAGCGTATGAACTTATTCTTAAATAAAGAAGCTACGAGACAAAGACACTACTATTAATCTATATATACTACTAAGGAGCCCTGGTGCAATGTTTGTTTCTATCATGTGACCAGGAGGTCACGAGTTCCAAGTTGTGGGAACATCCTCTTTTCAAAAATGCAATGTAAAGCTATATAAAATAGACCCAACATAGTTCGGTCCTTCCTTGAACCCACACATAGCGTGAGTTTAGTGCACTAGGTTTCCCTTTATACTAATAAAACCCCAACCCCTTAACTTATAAATTCCTTGTCATCCATTCATGTTTTAATGCAAATTTGCTCCCAAATTCCTGTTGCTCGATTAAAGATAAGGCTAAAGTGGTGGTTCTATACAGTCTGTTTTCCTATTCTTTTACCCATGATACTTGTTATTTTCTCTAATTTTGGTGAAGCTTCTCCAACATTTTCTCTTTACTTATAGTTTGTAATAAAAGAATCATACTTCAGAAATATCTTTTCAAATACGAACTTGGTTGTGCTTCTGCATCAACTGTGCATAAAATCTACATGACTTAGATCCAAAAAATGCTAATATCTTTAGTACATGTTCTCTTCTCTGATTTAAATAGATATTATAACTATCTATCTATTTTCTCTGGATGTAATTGAGCTGGTAACCGTGGTGTGTCTGTCTTGATTATAGAACTTCTCTTACTCGTCCCCCCAAAATTAAATTAACAAAGGTCCAAGAAAGAGGAAATATAATTAGAGTGGAACCCTATGTCAGTGGACATGGTGATTCTTAATTCATCTGAACCTCATTGATCTGTGGTATGCTGTTGTCCTCCTCTATCAACTATTCTATTATCTCATTGCTAGTACTTTGGATTTTTATTTTGCTAAATCGTCAGGGAAGAGTTAGAGTTTTAGCTTTGATAGTGAAGTTATTCTCCATTTCCACTTCTGTGGCATCGAGAGTCTACAACTCAAATCTTCTTAGCCTGCTGGAGGCAGAAATTAGCAATTCAAATGATACGTTGGTCACTTTGAGCAGCTTGGAACTCCTATATGAGGTTTGCTCCTAGCTAGTTATAAAATTTTCCTCTACATGTGATCATTGCTGTTTCATTTTGTTTGTAACTTCATACTGTCTTATTAACTATAAATTTTGCATATTTTGTTCAGCAGTGGTAGGACATATCATTGGGCTTTTATTTGTTTGAGAAAACCTGACGAAGTCCCTTGTCATAAAAGTTTGCACTCTTCACGCAAAGTGTCAAATCTTTACCTGTTTGACATAACACAAAGAGAATGCAGAACAAACTTCTTTGATAGCAGAATAACATTTGCTGAATCTGAACAATAAGTGTCTAGTAGTATTGGTAATGTGACCGCGTCTTAGAATATCAAACTTGTCTTTATGCCAAGCACTTGATGTTCTCTTTTTCCACAGCCATCGAGAAATTTTACTCTGCTTCTTTTTTATGTTTGTGCCTTCACCTACTGTTCTGAGATGTGGTCTCTCGCAGTCTATAGTAAACATAGTAGAAAATGAGAATATCAGGTAAGATACTGAAAAGTTAAGGCAGAGAACTAGGGTTAGGTATTTACCCAAAGCAAAATTTTCCTTGTCTGCCTTTTAACTCATGATATGTGGAGGAAAGGTGGCTAACACTTGGAAGTTTCCAATAAATTTAAGAGCTTTTCCTGAATACGTTCTTCTTTCTCTAGCTATAGGGGGTCTATTGGTGACATATATCAAATACTCTCCTTTTGTTTGGGTGTGTGCACTTGTGAGTTAAGCTGCTATATTTTTTATTCTACAATCACTTATAATCACTTAATATCCTTTTCTCCAATTGGTTCCTGATTGATGTTTTACTTGTTTTTCTTGTATGTGTTGGGTGAATGAAGTTGGCTGATGTTCAGCACAGCACTGAGTTCTTGTCAAGGACTAAACTTCTCCAAATTCTTACTTCTATTATTAGGTCTGCCCGTGTGAATTGCTGCTTATGATTCTGAATTTGATACTCTAGTCATTCAATGATTCTAACGGTCATACTTATTTCTTCACCTGCCTATCTTCCCTAGTGATGCTTCTGCTGAATCAATTTTGCGATCAAGAGCAATGATGATAACTGGAAGGCTGGTGGCTAGGGAGAATGCCTTTGTGTTCATCGATGAATCTGGTAATACTCACATATACTTCTTCTAAGTCTTAATTGTCAGCCAAATTTGTTTGTTTGAAATTTATTGACTTCACAATTTGTAGGTATGTTGATTGAGTATAAGAGTTTTCATTTCTTATTAGCTCGTCACTAGTCTAATGAATAAGACATGTACATGGCTTTGATATTGTATTCAGGTTTTCTGGTGCATAATTAATGGACTTGTGGGTGGGTCCAGGTAGAGTTCTTTCCATCAATGAATTCAATATCTGATCAAGCCCACCATATACTTTAGGTACAAAAACTCCGGTATCCAAGAAAATTAGCATCGTGGTTTGGCATGTTTTAATTAGAATGTAGGAGGAGCTCAATTTCATCCTCAAAATCTATAGTAATATTCTAGGTATGGAAGTACCTATGTCCAAAGTATATAGGTATGCTTTGGTTTTGTGAAAGAATTTGCGTGTCCAATAGTAAGACACCTTAAGGCAATGGATGGGGCGCCCAAAATTTTTATAAACCCTTTTGGAAGCTTACATAATTTTGGTAGGATGACTATAGGAAAACACCCTCACATACGTGTAACTTGAAATTGGGCCATTTGGAAGCCTGCTTTCAACCCACATGGAGCAACGTAACTCAACAGGTTTTAATGCACGCACGGTAGAAGTGGTATAACAACTGCAGTTAATAAGATGTTGGTTAATTTTAAGTATTTGTGGTTTATTTTTAAGTAGGAAGTTTATATCTCATGATCACTCTAGCATAACTAATTCTTTGCTTGGTATTCCTTTCTTCCCCGTTGTTGTCCAAGTTAACAACTCATTAATATGTATCAAAAGAGGATAGGGTCTCATTATGCGGGTATGTTTTCAATGAAGTTATCTGATTGCACATTGTTTGTCGAAATATATTCTACCTTATCTTTTGTTGTTCTCAGTGTTGTAAAAGGTGTTTTGGGGGCAAGCCTGGGGGTGGGGCATAGTAAAGACGCATCGGGGCGATCTGTGAGGGAGAAAATATCGTGCGGCATAAGCCCCATCAATCTGGATGTACACTTAGGTATTGGGCATTTTTTGTTCTGGGGCATAAGCTCAGAGAATCTCTCCCAATTAAAATTAAAATTGCTAAACAAGTCCTTAAATTAATACCAAAAAACACAAAATTCAACTTGTTATTAAACTTTAAGAAGTTAAAAAACTAAAAATCAAAATATTTTTTATTCTTAGCCCTAATTTTTGTTCTTCCTCTTCGTCTTTCACCGGATAAAGGGAAAAAAATTAATCAATGTGCAAAGTACAAAGCAAAAATGCATCATCCTTCTTCACTTGCTTTGATTTGATGCTTTTGACTGTAGGTTCCTCCTTCGCTTTCCTTTGCTTTTTTTCTTTAAGGTTAATTTATAAATTTCTACTCATTTTTTTTGAAAAAATCTTATTAGTTTCTTTAAATGAGCATTTCTGATTATTTTTTTAGTCAATTGTTGATTTTGATTAACATTTTAAGATGAAGCAGTTTTATAGACATTTTCACTTATTTTATATTTTTCGTGGAATTTCTATAATTGCTATGTAATTTATCTTTTTCTTTTTTTAATTTTATTGTTGTTATATTAATTTATATAATATTAAAAATTAAAGATCCACGCTTACGCCTCACAACCCCGCCTTTTGAAACAGTAGTTGTTATACTGCAGGTTTTGTTTGCTTGCATAATAACATTCTGGCATATGGGCAAGGTCATATTTGTCTGAAAGTCTTTTTCTGATGTTCAGGTTGTAGAAATCTTATTTCTGCCATTGAAGGAAGATTCAATTTGTTAGAAAGTCAAAATGCAGATGAATGTGAATGTGCTCTTGAAGCATTGGGACAAATTGGATTGTGTAAGTTTTTAATTTCTTTATATTTATGTCCATGTGATGTAGCTCAATATCTCCTTGACAGATATCATTGGGACCTACCAGATATCATTGTTTCTGCTGAACTAATATTTTATCCTCTCATCAAATATTCCTTAGTCTGTCCGCGTGTTCTTGATATGCCTATGTTTCTCGATAGTACTGGTTCCTGCATTCATACAGAAGCTTTTTTTTTTGGTTGCACGTTTGACTGTTGGAGTTTCTTTATGGCACTGTGTAGTTCAATGTGACACATGCCACTCTAACCCATGTTCACTTGGTTAAGAGATTACGTCATAATTGAAAAAAAGTTCTCATCCTTGACATCTTGCAGCCAGCAAAGGGGCAGCATTGCTTCTCTCAGGTGCACAACCTGCAGGAAGACATGTGATTTATGCAGCTTTTGATTGTCAACAGCATGGTAAACAGCTGGTAAGCACATCTTTTTCACTGACATTTCTACTCTGCTATAAAAATTGGATTCGAGACTCCTTAGCTTTTACTTATGTTATCCATGTCCATTTACACAACCTCAATTTTATGAATGTTGCGCGATGGCGTCAATTTATTATTGTATTCTAATATAATTCAGCCAGAAGCAAACAGGATACATATTATATCTTTATCTATTGCTTAAATTCCGTGTGGAACTCATGCATTATTGTAGTTTCTATAGTTGCAAGAATTTTTCACGATTGGGTTGGTGTGAAGTCTACCACTTGTCTAGTCTATGCTATCTCTGACTCCACGATTTAGAAAGAGTCAGAAATTTGTTACCGACATAATGTTTACTTGAGACTTCCTCTGAATGCAAAAAACAGGCGGCATTGCATGCTCTTGCAAACATTGTTGGAGAAACTCGCGCAGAAAATGATGTATTGCTGGATGGTGATGCAGAACAGAATCTTCGGCGCCTGATCTATGAAACAGCATCCAAGACTTCAAAGCTGACACCTTCAGTGAGTTTACTTTTTGGTGTGATGTCTGGCTTCATGATTTTAAAAAACCTGGTGCGGGCGTGCGGGGGTTTTGAGAGAGGAAGAGAGGGTAAACAAATGGATTATAAAAGAAAGGAGAACTTGTGAAATGCATTACCCTGGTGGGTTGAACAGTTTAGATTGGGATTTGATGTGCACGAACCAGTTGTTAGACTTGTGTTCAACATTAATAGCTTGTTTGACAAAGTTCTTGGGAAGCCAAAAGTGCTTATTTTAGAGAGTTGGGGTGTTTGTCCAAGCTTTTAGGAATAAGATAAGTGTTTTTGAGTAGTAGTAGAAACTATTTTTCAGAAGCTAAAAAGGGTGTACTTTTCCGCAAAAGCATTTTTGGAACCTTGACCAAGCACAAACTACTACCCTAATATTGGTAAATATGCTTTTGAAAATTGATTAGCCAAACAACATACTCTTACCTTCCAAAAGTACTTCTTTTAAAGCAATTCTAAAAAAACGCACATTTCAAAATAAACAGATTTTGAAAGTTTGGCCATACCATATAGGCTATAAGTAATCCTTCTTTGAATTTTTCGTAATGTAATTTCTTTAACATTTTGTCTTGGCTTCTTCACTCTCGTTGGTTTATTGTTTTCTTTTTTAAACTGCTTTGTAATGCTTTTACTTGAGCCGAGAGTCTATCGGAAACAACCTCTCTACGTCCCAAGGTAGGGCTAAGGTTTGCGTACACACTGCCATCCTTAGAACCCACATTATTCTGGGTATGTTGTATAATTCCTTGGCATGATGGTTTTTGCTGGTCTTTTTTTTACCCTTGGTTACTTATCTGAATTGTTCCTTGTGACAGGGTCTCCTCTTATCAGTTCTTCAACAGGATTCAGAAATTCGGAAGGCGGTGAGATATCTCTCTGCAGCTAATGACTTATATCATCTCACAGAGAAGCAATTTGATGAAAGTTTCCTCGTTTGTGTTATCCTTTTAATATTTATTATTTGAATTAGCTATTCCTTCCTATCTAGCAATCTTCCTGGAAAGTTTTAATTCTTTTAGCTGCACAGTGAGATGTGTGATGCATGTGAATCACTGATTCACAATTGACAAGTGTGTAGAGGAATAACAGCTGTAAAAAAACTCTATTCTTATCTCTTCGTTCATGTATTTTCTGTAGAATGCAAAGTAAAGCAAACCAATTCAGGATGCTGTACATGTTGATGTTCCACTTAGAAACAAATTATGAAGCAGATAATATCTATGATTTTTTTTTTTTAAAGTAAAGGAGAACGAATCCATAAAAAACCATCTTAAAATAGATTGCCAACTTTGAAAAAGTCAATGCACTTCAATAACCATTTGGATATACCTTTACATTGTTAAAGTACAAACCCAGCTTGCCTTGAGGTTTTCAATTTTTTCCTTTATCCATATTATTGTTTACTCGTTGTTGAGAATATGATTAAGTAAATAAAACTATTCTTTTTCTAACAACTTAAGCTTTTGTATGAGATGGTCACATACTTCAACAACATAGAGCATGCAGAGGTCCTGGGTTCGAGCTCGCCACCCTTTATCAAAAAGAATTTCCATATGCTTGGCTCATAAAAAAGAATCAAAGCCCGCACGTGAAGGGCGTGTTGAAAATATATATTAAGTAAAAGAAAGTGTGCTCTCTAACAGACTAAACTTTTAGATGAGATGGTCACACACTTCCAACGACGGTTTTTTTGTGATCCCCTTATTATTGGTAGTCGTTTTTTGGTTTGGTCAAATTAGGTTTTCTTGTGGTTCTTCAGTTAGTATTTCAGTATTGTCTTGTGGTGACTTCATTTACTATTTGTTGAATCTTTCACATCTTTAATGATCAGGACATATTTCTTTAGATCTTCTTGCTCAATGTGGTATCCATTTTCTTCTTTTTGGTGTCAACATATGTTCATCACTGTTATTCATAAAGATGAAGGTAGACAGATTGGACTTCTAAAGGGAGGTTTAAATATACACCATATAGCTTCTCACAGTTGGTAAAAGTCAGTATCTTCTTATGTTTTACAGGGCTACAGAGTGATAACTGGGTTGGTAATGCGACCTTGGTGCCTGATGGAGGTTATCTCCAGACGAGAAATAATAGATATAGTAACTGATGCATTTACAGAGACGGAAAAGATAGGTCTGTATGCTAATATCCAATTTGCTTGACAGTATACACAAACAATGTTTTTATGATTATGGGTACAAGTATCTGCTGTTTGCATATCAAAATGCTGTCATTTGATGAAATTTTTTTGCATTATCTCCACTTGGTCGTTTCTTCACCTAAAGGACTTCTGCTACTGCATTTTCTAATTCAAACTTATGCTGACCCATATTCGTGTGATACTGCAAGTTAGTGTATACTTTGTTTAGTTATCTGTTCATCGTTTACCCTGATAATTCCATTAACAAATATTGTCTATAATACCATATCTCCGTACTACAAAAGTTGCATTATCAGCGATTGATTTTTTAACTCACCTGGCTAAGCAAGACTTGACAGATGATGTTGAAAGACCACCCTCACTTAGGCCTTAATTGAAGTTGTATGCGTCCTCATTTATATCTTGATATATATTCTATTTAAAGCTGTAACTATTTTGCATAATACATGCTCTTGTTTACAAAAATATATTTCTAAAGTTTGAGCAATATTTATGTTTTAACTCTGTTACGTGCATGGACTTCCTTTCCAGTTATATTGAGATTCAGAATCACCTAAAATTGAACCTGGGGGTCAGTTGCAACATTTCTTCCTTTTGTTTTCATCACAAGTTCTTTTTATAAGAGAAAACTCTTGATGGCCCCCATATATAAAGGGTTGAACATGTAGCTTTTAAGTGAATGATTGAAGGGCTAAAAATGCAGCAGCTGGAATCACAAGGCCCAAACCCAGTATCTTAGGGGCTTGCTTCTTTCCCAAAATTATGCCATAAGAATCATTGATGACATGGTTTAACAACATGAAGAGCTATTATTTGGTGGGAAAATAACTGTGAACCTTTTTGAAGCAGTTTGGCTTTTCCTGAAGTTGGTTAATTTTCAGGTATGGAAGCTAGACACAAATGTTGCCAGTCAATCTACAAAGGCTTCACCTCATCTAGTAAACTGATCACTGACAATGCACTTACGGGTATAGCTACAAAGGTATGTCACTTGTGTTCATCTATACAGTTTTACTTATGGTTCATTGTGGCTGCTGAGATGGGATTGGTCTTCAATCATAGAGTTCCCTGTTGTAGAAGTCTGATGTGTCCTTATTTTCCCCTGTATATACATCTATTTATACCTTCTTACTATAGTTATAGCTAAACATGTCAGGTGTCCAACCTATTTTTGCATTTTACTTTTCTTTGTGCAAGTATCGCTTGTGAATTAGAAACAACAATATTATCCAGTGTAATCCCACAAGTGGGGTCTGCGAAGGGGAAGGTGGTGGTACACAGTCTTACGCCTACCTTGTGAGGGTAGAGATGTTATTTCCAATAGACTCTCAACTCAAGTTACACATATTAAAAATCAAGTATGTAAAGCAAATACAGTAGTGAAGAAGCCATACCGTAAAATAATGGAGAAGAGAAAAGTAACAATAATAAATAATATGATAACCGAAACAAAGGAAACAACAGGTATTACTAAAATAGAAGAATAAGAGTAATAATAACAATACTGATAAGGAAACTAAACAACGCTCGACTATCTACTAACCGTTATCTTAATCTTTTTCTGTGAAATGGTAACTTGTATTTCATAAGCAAAAGGACTCAACACCATTCAGCAGGTGCTAAGGGAAGAGGTTACATTCACAAAGGGGATTATATGGTATCCTATGTACATCTACTATCTTACAAACTGTCAAAAAAATCTTCAAGAACTGCTATCTGCCCCATTAGATCATGTTTACACCAAAAATAAAAAACATTGAGGCAATTCATCTTTATTTTATGGATGGGGTTGCTTTTGTTCTCAAAATGTCTAAGGTTCCTCTCTTTCATACTGTCCACCAGATACATATTGGAATGCTCTGCCAGCAATCTTCCTCTGCCCTTCTTCCTATATTCTTCCAGTTCTTCAAGAGTTCTAGAGTTGTTCTTGTTATTGCCCAATTCACCCCCAACATACAAAAGAACATGTGCCACAGATTTGCAGATGTCTCACAATGCAAAAAAAGATGCTCTTGTTTTCAGCTTCCTGTCCACAAAGAAGACATCTTGAGCAAATCACCTTCTACGCTAATCCTCGACCTCCATATCTTCCTACCCTGGGTCATGTCTTGGATAAGTTGCAGGTATGTCATGTCTTGTCTAATCACCATTCCCAGAAATTTCTTTTGTCTACCTCTACCTCCCCTTAGACCCACCATGGCCAACCTCACACTTCCTCACTAGACATCTGTGCATCTCGTCTTCACATGCCCTAACTATCTCAATCTTACTTTCCACATCTTGCCCACCACGGAGGCCACTCCCACCATCTCATGAGTATCTTTGTTCTACCCATCTCAACATCCTCAGTTCCGCTACTTTCATGTTTTGAACATGCGAATTCTTGACCGGCCAACACTCCACCCATGTACGATGGTGAATTTGCCTATTTATTTATTTATTTATTGATGAAGTAAGATGTTTCATTAAGTGCATTTACCTATTTATATTGTCATCTGCATGGAAAATTTAAGAATGAGACTAGCCCTTTGGCTATGTAGGACTAGCCAAGGTCAAACTGAATGCAAGATGCACACATCATTCATCTTTCTCCCCACCCTTCTTGTGGGGGATAGAAGAATGTTGGAGTACATTCTTTCCTGAAACAGATAGTTGTGTTCTAGTAAAGTAAATTTAATATGGTTGTGACAGCTCCTAAAATCAACCATGCTGGTAGCAGCAAGAGAAAGATGTTTTTCTGGGAAAAGCAATAGGAGAACGGAAGAAATGTGATATAATTTACAGAAGACCAAGTTAAATCTTCATAAACACAATTTTATAGCCAAGTAAATGTCATTTAAGATGGCCGAGGACTGATGGCCAAGTGACGTAGTGTTAGTTTGATAGAGGATTTTTCATTTTCTTTTCTTTTTCTCCTGTTGACTGCGTGCTTTCCTACATTTGTAATATAATAATGTGCTCTTTTGCAGCTGGAGGAAGCTATCAGAAGAGGTCCTTATCTAGGAAGAAAGCTTTCTGAAGCACAACCTGCAGTGATGACTGAGCAGAGATTTTAGTCTTCTCAACATCATAGAAACTATCTACAAGTGCTATTTTCAGTCATGACATATCATCTTTAAGATGTTAAACCCCAATAGTACGTAGTGGATCTACTTGCTTGCTCACTTCCCCTGTAAAGATGTCCCCTTTTCTGTAGGCAATCAGCAACAAAGATTGTATACTAGATGTCTAGTCATTTGGTGCTAACTGCTAATGTTGGGTTAGCTATTCGAGTTCACTGGACTTGTACCGAATTGATTAGTGCTTGAACTCGAGCTTGTTTAGATGAGCCAACTTTGAGCTAAACAATCTCCATTGAATCTTGGTTGGCTCTGCTATTGTACTATTATTATTGTAATTTATTACTACTGTTCTCTTCACCTTGGGTGTGTTCACTATTTTACATTAAATGCTTATCTTCTTTAACTTTTATCATAGCTCTTTGCTTTTGTATCTTTTATATCTATTTTGAAAGCGCTTTTCCTGAGCCAGAGCGTTTTATCTTAAACAAAATTCTCTACCTCTTCCATAATAAAGTGTAAGGTTTATGTACACCTCGTCCTTTCTAGACCTCACTAATAGGATCAAACTGGGTATGTTGTTATTGTTGTTGCTGCTGCTATAAAATGTAAAAGTTGTGGCATTATCTTTTAAGTGAAAGATAGTAAGTATTGCAACAGTCGTGTCAAGACAGACCTCGTGGAAAACTATGAAAGTATTATTTCCTGATCACTAGGTTGTCCTTCCGCAGATTATTTCATGATACATAATTTTGAGCGACTGGCCCGAAGCCTCTTCGGGCAATATGGTGTAATATGTGACGTGAAGCAGCTGAATTATAGCTTTTCGATCGCTATAACCTTGCAACAAATAGCCGTTGTTAGGACACCTATTTAAAGAATAGAAGTTCACAAATTTTAGCAACTCATGGGACAGAAGTTGAAAATTACGGGTCTGAAGTCTTAAAAATCAGATATATGAGGTTAAAGTTCAAATTCAGACTTGAGATCAAAAGTTAGGCTTTTGGGGAATTCAACTTTAGATTTGTATGTCTAAATTTGACATTTTGTTTTTCAAACTCCAGACCTTTGAGTGTTGAAGTGCGCTGAAATTAAGAAGTACAATCAGGTTTAGTTTGAACTGCAGGAGATTATACCCGATAATTTTGAAAATGGGTCCTCCATGAATTTTTGTCCCCTGCTAAAAATTTTGTTCATGCTGGAAGCGGGATCAAAAGTTCAAAATCAAAGACCATTCTTGTAAATAACCTGAGTGAAAGTGGATTGATCTCATCTCTTTCACTCTTAGCGGGCCTTCTCTTTTTTGTTGGGCTAACTCGACAATAAAACTTGGCCCAGAAAAGACATCAGCCTCCACCAAACGAGCCCATAATCAAAATCAAAACAAAATAACTCTGAGGATAAGATGGAATACCAAGTTCTCCGGCTTTTGCTGTATAGAAAGTGAGAAATACACAGAAAGAGCCATGGCAGGAGCTTGCTTATCTTCTTCTTGTTGGAGCTTGACTACAAAATTTAAGACCCTTTCTCTCAATGGACCACACCCAAATGCTGATGCATTGAAATCCCTCAGTTTTTCTGCTAATACTTCTCTCAATCTCTTCTCTAAAGGTATGAACTTCAGTTACAACGAACCCATCAGTTAAAGAATCCTATCTCTTCCCACTTTTTATCTTTCATTTGATTTTTTTAATGATTAAGCTAGCAGTGGCACGTTCTTTTTGTAGCTCGTCAAGTTTTTTTTATATGCCTGCTGTTAGGACACCATAATATTCGACCCTTTTTGGGGTATTTACTAATTTCAAATTGGTTAGTAGAATTTAGAGCTCTATGGCCTTAGTAATTTTCTCTGAATTGTAGGGACTATTTCACTGACTCCGGTGCAAATGCCATTCCGTCGTTCCATCGTTTGTGAAGCTGCTCCAACAAAGAAAGCGGATTCTGCAGCTAAAAGGGCAAGGCAAGCTGAAAAGAGGCGACTTTACAACAAGGCTCGAAAATCTGAAGTCAGGACTCGGATTAAGACGGTAAGTTGCTTTCACTTTTGGCTTTAATGATGTTTAGTAATTACAGTTCGAACTGTCAGCTATTTTGTTCTTCGGTGATTTTTCTGTTGTGCAATTTACTTCTCTTCATTGATTTTGCATTGTTCCTATTGACATTTCTATACAACATGCTTGTTGAGTTCTTCTGTAATGTGGTTTTTATTGTGCAATTGATATTTTTGTTTTGGTGTTTTTCTTTTTAGTTTCACATGTGGTGTCAAGATAGGCTAGGTAAAGAAACCCCTCCTTGCTTCTCAGTTTGGTTGAAGTTGATCTAAAGATTTGAATGAATTCTGTAAATAATTAAAGGAGCATTGAAATGGAGCAAAAAATATGTGCCGAACACCTCTACCATGAGACAACAGAATTTGTCTCCCCCTCTCCCTTCGATATACTTGTGGAAGCTAGATGAAATTAGGTACTTGTTTAGTCAGTAATCTATTACGACAAGCATTTTGATAGACTATCTGAGTAACTTTTCCTTTGACTATTAAAATTGTTCCGTTGGTCCTCCTAACTGAATTTTGTATGAATGGCCACAAACAGTAAGAAATAATAAAAAAGAAGCTTCAAAGATTAGAACTCACATCCTGCATCCGAAGATGAGACTTAGAAAATGTGCTAAACAACTCTTTCATGGCCTTTGTTGTCCTTTATTGAATTGCTGTTGTCCAGTACAAGAAATATGAGCTATACATATGTCAAAATTATCATCTTGTGCACTGTCTCTCTGCTCTTAGAGGTGTCTCTTGAATATGTTAAGGCACCGAAGGTTAAAATCTTGGAGCAAAATGCCATTGCCACACGTGTCTTATTGTTAGACGACTCTTTGCAGCTGCAAGTACTACCTTCAGTTTCATTTTAGCTAATCCTAATCTATTGGATAAAAATGTGAAACCTATCCTAATCGATTGGATAAAGATGTGAAAAATTTAAAACATAACCTTAAAGACTAGTGTTGTGCCTTGGGTTGCAGTGGCATGTGATTCTGCAGTCAGCATGGCTTCAAACTCCAGCTTTCGTGGCTGAGTCATAGCTTCAACTGTGTAGGCCTATTTGACGGCTATTTGAGTTCTCTTATGGAGTCAGCAAACTTTTTTTCGTTTGTATTCCTTCTGTTCACCTTTTTCCTAATTTCCAGAGTTCCTGGAAGAGGTATATTCTTTGTTGAGGTCATTGATATTTAGGATATGGAGATAATTCCCCTTCATAATTTTGTCTTTTGTTCCCTCCATCTATATAGACATATGGTGCACTAGTCTAGGTGATCCCGGAATCTGTATGACTGAACAAATTCAAGATTTATGGATAGATGAAGCCCCTATATTACTTAGTTTTCAAGATAAAAAGATGTAAAGATACTCTGATATGCCCTTGCACCATCCAGCAAAGCGAATTGACAAAGAGACAACAATCGCGGACTATAATAGGAGAAAAAGGGTTCAATACCTAACAAGAGCTGTTTCTCTCTGAACAGAAACTTGAACTGGAACCAAGATTTGGTTTTATTTGACTGATTAGTGGAGATCTAAATGGTAATTGAGAGTGCTGAACAAGCTAAGTTAGAAGAATCGCTATTCTGAGAAGTTTGTAATAAAAATATAGTCATTGCTAAATAAAGTAATTTCATTAAGTTCCATATATCTATCTTTTTATCACAAAGATCCATGAATCTGTTGAGTTCATTTCTAAGGTCGTGCTTATTGGAAAATTTAGTGTTCTCAGCTTTGTGACATAGGTCAAGTTTCATGGACTGCACCTAGCTGCATTTACAGCATGAAATTAATAATTTGAGGAAGATGAAAAGAAGCTTTTTTTTCCGGGGACGCTGCCAACCACATTATGAAAAAGATATAGCTAACGCGGGTTTCTTCATCTCAGCATATGGAAGCTAACCGTTGTTCTTTTCTAGGTCTTGGAAGCATTGGACACATTGAAGAAGAAACCTGACGCACAGTCAGAGGAAGTTCTTTCAATTGAGAAGTTGATAGCAGAGGCATATTCTGCAATTGATAAAGCAGTGAAAGTTGGGACACTTCACAGGAACACTGGCGCGAGAAGAAAATCTCGTCTTGCTAGAAGAAAGAAAGCAGTTGAGATCCATCATGGCTGGTATGTGCCTGCTCCAGTTACTGAACCTGATCTTGTAGCCACAGCTTGATGTCATCCACATTTTTCATGTTCAATGTAAAGTAGTGGCAATTCAGCTTCCTAGAGTATGATCAGATATTTTTCATTCTTGATATTGTATATGACCTTGTTTGTGCAATCAATTTCTCCTCCTCTTTAGTTCTTCAGTTAAAAATTGTGTTTATTTTCATTTTGTTTCTTGAACATAATGGCGTTAACGTTTCGAGTTCACTGTTCGTGAGAGATACATCTTCAAATGGACGTTTTTTCGCGATGTTAAATTACATTGATAGTGTAAAAATTTATATATTGTTAGAGGGTATAACTTTTATTTTTTGATAACCGTGCTGTACAGATTAGCTTTTGTACACCTCGACTATATTGTTAGAGTGTATAACTTAAATCCGCCATTTTATGAGTCTCTAACTCTTTGCATTTGGCATCACCATTCCTTTTGGCAGCATCCACTAATTAGGAACTTAATTTCTCTTTGCACTCGGTATCACCGCTCCTTCTGACAACATTCACTAATTAGGAACTTAATTTGAAAATCATATTTTGACCCAAACATTTTCTGAATGCCGCTAATAATCAATGAATGCCAAGTTTCTTCAAAAATTCCGTGATAATAAAATTGAGTTCAAGCAAAATATATCTGCATATAAAGTTTTAACAAATTGAATTTGTCTTAAAATATCTTAGGTCCGAAAAAAAACTTATTATTTTTTAGATTTAGATTCAGAGTTACATTTTCTAATTTAATTAGTAAAGTATTACTACTAATTAAATGAGTCATTTTAAGAGAAACAAAAAGTAATTTAACTTACTTATGATTAGTAATAGTATTACTGTAAATACTTTTGGAAGAGAAATACTAATATGAACGGCAAAGCATATAATTAGGTTATGTTTCAAAATTTAATGTTGGTTCGAATCATATTAAAAGAAAAATAGAAACTTTATTGTGTATAAAATAAATTTTATAGTTGAATATATATATTTATTTCCTTCCCACATGGTTAGAAGTAGATAATTGGAATTAATTTTAATCTCACGTGATGAAAAAAAATAAAATATTTTCACTCAAAAATGATCCAATTTAATTAGTGTACATTACTAACATGAGAAAATCGATGAATTAATCAAGAATTTCGAGTAATTAGTGAAATTGATAAAATAGCTAGAGTAGTGATAAATTATAATGCCTAGATGTTTATCAGCCTATTCATTTTAAAATAATTTCAAACATATGATGTCTGGAGTTAAGCGACAGAGCGTGCGACTAAATGTTTGAAATTTTATATAAATAAAATTCAACATATATCACAAATTTAATTATTTTTACTTGGATTTTGTATTAAAAAAATTGAATATCAATCATAACTCCCAGTCAACACATGTTTGAAAAGATAATAAAAAAATTTAAAAATACATAAAAAATTAAATAATAATATTTAAATAAAGTACTCGTAAAATTTATTGTTGAATACAAATATTTCCTTCCTTTCCACTTGGCTAGAAGTAGATAAAATGAAGCAAATTTTAACTTTCACGTGATGAAAAAAAGTAAAAAGGCTCTTAATCGGTAATGATCCAATTTGATCATTCTTCATTGTTAACACGAAAAAATAGACGAAATAATTGAGAATTTCAAGTAAATGGCAAAATAGTAAAATCGTTAGAATAGTTATAAGTCATTATGTCTAGATATTTATAAATCTATTTATTTTTAAAATAATTATAAATGTATGATGTCTGAATTTAAGTGACAAAATTTGTAATTAAATATTTAAAGTTTTGTATAAGTAAAATTTTAACATATATCACTAAATTTTACTTGGACATCTGCTAGAAAAATCGGATATCAATTCTAACTTCACATAATATATGATTAGAATCGTACTCAAGTTATCAATAATTAAATTTTTAAAACATATATATAACAAATTAAATAATAATATTTAAATAAGACATATTTAAAAATTTTCTCAAGTTATCTAATAATAAAAATTTTTAATTTTTTTTTAACAAATTAAATAGTAACGTTCAAATAAAGTGTTAATAAATTTTTGGCTCCATTTAGGTGATTATAAGAGCATTACAAGATATAGCTTTGAAGTTCACAAAATCTGGGCCACATGTATAAGTCGGTCTACTTTTGCTGTTCTGGAATTTGACACCTCTCTTCTCTTCTCTTCTGTGGCTAAATTCTAAAACCTCAAACACCTTTTCTTCCTTAAACCCCTCCATAAAACCTTGTTTTCGACAATTTCTTTTTATCTTTTCAAGAAGGGGTTTTTGATTTGGGGGGTGAGCTACAGTTGTGTGAAGTGTAAATGGGGAGGATATTTGTGGTGGATCTTGAAGGCAGAACTTACAATTGCAAATTCTGCAAAACCCAACTTGCCCTTGCTGATGACGTTGTTTCCAAGGTACAATTTTTGCCCCCTTTCTCTTCTCTTTTCTTTATTTTATTATGAGTAGTTTTTTTTTTCTTTTTTTTGGGTTAAATGACTAGATAGCTATGGAAATCCTGATCTTTCATTGCCGTGGTTATATATGTCAGTTTGGCTACAAATAAAAAATCTCAGCTTTTATAGTTAGTAATGAGTAAGTTCATGTTTGATTATTGCAAATGTAACTTGTTCCTGGTTAATTCAGAAGTTTCAAATTTAAGGAATTGGTTCTGTGAAGTATTATGGGGATTCATGCTGAATTGACAAGTTTTATGCCGACTGAGCTCGTAAGTAAAGTACGGAACGAGCCTTGTCTACGAAGCAGAGCGACCTCATCTTGGTTGCTGCCAGCCTACCGCAACCCTCCTCCTTTGTCCGGGCTTGAGACCGGCAAATGGCAATGTGAGCAAGCTCACATGAGTTTGGTGATGAATCCTATTGTTTGGTTCTTTGGAGTAAAGATCGGGACTTTAAAATGCCTTAGGGGTGATGACCTATTGAACACGGTTTTTTTTTTATAAGAACTAAATTGTAGATTCTTCTTTGTTGTGTGTGTTAAAAGCATAGGCGTATTTAGGATTTGGAGGTTCTGGGTGCCACATTGCTTTGAACATAGACGTTTTGCTATTTATACGGTCCAAATAGAGTAAGCATTTGATCGGTTTGATTTACTTTGGGCTTCGGTTCGGGTTATTCGTTTTTTTCCTATTTATATAGAGAAATCCGTTGAATGAAAAAATGTACTGTAGTATATATGACAACTTGGCACAAAGCATAAAGCTTCCAATAATATTATTAATATTATAAATGTACACCATTCATTTACAAATATCCCTGACAAGTTTTGGTATTTTGAAAAGGGCCAATAATGACATCATTATTTACATTGGAAAATATTTCATGCCTTATATAACAAATTAAACAATCATTTAAATATTGATCATTAATGCTATTCCGCACTTCATTTTTATCTGATTCATGGATGAGAATGCTCTTTCACTCGTTGCGGCAACAACAAATAAAATCTGAGTCAACTTCACAAGTAAATAAATCTCCCACAAGATTTGCATCGGTCAATGCTTTTGCAAGATCACTAATTCCTTGCAAGTTTGATGCAAGCCGAGCTTCATCAAGACCTTACACACAAAGCCAAGCTAAGGAGTTCGAGGATGTCCCCGATCATAAGACCTCATGTCTAAGAAGAGTAAGAAGGCCCTTAATTCATTAAGGGTATTTTTGTAATAAAAAATATTAGTCTTTAGCCTTAGCCTAGCCTAGCCTAGTATAAATACTACATTATGTCATTTTATTAGGGAGAATATTTTGAATATTGTGATGTTCACTTGAATAGTGAGGCTCTTGAGAGAGTTAGGGATGAGGCCATTGTTGCTTGAAAAATCTTGATAGATTGCTTGCAAGAGGAAAACATTCCTTTTGAGGGTGCATCTTATAGATAAGGCGCTTCTTTGGAATTCCTAATAGAAGGTTTCGACTTTAATATAGTCATTGTTGTCTATTAGTCCCATTCTTGTGTTTATCTCCTATCCTTTTATCTTTATTGTTGTTCTTAGTTTTAGGGTTTCAATTTTCGCCTATTCGATATTGTATCAAAGTTGGAGAACATGGGATCACCACATTGCATATGAATTATGGAAAATATTGAGTTGGTAACGCAAATCTCAAAATCTGTTATTCATTTTGGATAATACTTTTCCAAAGTTATTATTACCCTTGTCTAAATTAGCAAAGGAATTAACTAGATTTGAGCTAGTCATCCCAAGAATTCATGCATCAAAATATTCATTAAGCAGGGAGGTTATTTTCTCTTTTAGAGGGAAAGAAAAGATTTTGGGGATAGAAAAAGGCAAAAAAAAAAATTCAAACAAGATTAAATAAAACAAACAAGTCAAAAAGAATTACTACTAAGAAAAAGGAGAAGATTAGGTGAATTTTTAACTCCGGTTATTTCCCAGTGCAACAAGCAAAATAATTGAAGTACTGTATAGGGCTGGAATCGAACTTACACAACCTAGAAGGAATTTTCGGATTTTTGCCAATGGCACCATGGAATGTTTTGTTCAATGGGTGGCACTTTAACAATTTATCATAAATTTTCTATATATATACATATATACTTGGGTGAGGCTTGTGAGTGAGTAGCAGCCCCTCGGCCCTTAGTAGATCTGCCCCTGTTTAGAAGCAACTCCTTTTTTCACTCATAAGTAAAATATGCATAAGAATTGTCTAGCGCCAATAGGTGATATAAGTGGGGAAATCTAGAAGGGAAGAAAATTAACTGAAACTTCTTTAACTGGAACTCAAGAATTTTCTTTCATCTCATTGTGTATGAATTGTCAGTTTACTTGCTTTGTCGTGGTATATTGCATGAGAAAATTGTGTTTCGTTTTTGCTGCATAAATTGCACTTTAGTTTGCAATGGTTAATTATGTCTGACCAATTCTCCTTTATGCTATTTATTCAGGCTTTTCATTGCCGCAGGGGAAAAGCATACCTGTTCAGTAACGCGTGAGTGGCCTCTAATTATTCTCAACAGCAGATTGATAAATGATAGCATGCATTTCTGTTTCATGAATCAATAATATGTTTTACAAGTGATTTAATTTGTCGATAAATCTTTATACATTCGTGAGTATTCATGATTTTTGTTTTACAAGTTATTTAATTTGCCAACCTGCATCCATTCGTGAGTGACAACTGGTGCTTTCTTTTTGGGGCTTATATGTGACTGCTTCTGTTCTCAGAGAAAGTGGTGTTTAATATGTTGGTGCATCATTAGGACACAGTGGATAAAATAAGTTCTAGAATGAAGGTGTTTCTCCTAATTGGTTGAGTGTAACTTTACCATTGACAACCTGCTGCGTCTATTTTCAGTGAGTTATTGGAATACCATAATTTTTTTTCAACACAATGTCATTTATGACCAAGTATTTGTTGAATGTATGATATTCCCGGTTCGGACATATTTTTTTAGTTATTATTGAAATGGTAAAGTTTTTACTGATAATAGTATGAACATGGTACAAAAAGTACAAGCCAGATACACTTACACCAGGTGTTCTCCCACTATGTATCAACGGCAATTGAGCTAAATCCAGAATTCCATTCTGATTTACACAAGAAAAAAAACCGAGTCCCATCAACGACTCTTTGTTTTTTTATTATTATTCTTTTAAATTTCGGGTAAATATTTTAGTTTTTTCCTGTTTAGTTTGCATCTACGTTAGTGGCTTTGGTGAATCATGTTGGACTTAGGTCATGTCTTCTGTCGGGGTTGAGGAGGAAGAGCAGTAAGTGAGTTAAGGGGTCCACTAGAGCTAGTGAAGCTTCTCAAGAAAAGAAAGATTAACATAACTTGTGTCCAGGAGGCCAAATGGGTAGGAACCAAGGCTCGGGATGTGGACGAGTTTAAGTTTTGGTACTCAGGTGGGTCGAGGGATAGGAATGAAGTAGGCATTTTAGTGTATGGGGATCTAAGGAAGCAAGTGGCGGAGGTTAGGAGGATCAATGACAGGGTGATGATGGTTGAGCTAGTCATTGGAGGGCTTACTTTGAACATTATTAGTGCTTACGTGCCGCAAATGGGCTTGCATGAGGAGGCCAAGAAGCACTTCTTGGAGGATTTGGACAAGGTGGTTAGGTATACCGCACCCCGAGAAGCTTTTCATTGGCGGAGATTTCAATGGTCATATCGGGTCAACCCCTAATGGTTTTGACGATGTGCGTGGAGATTTTGGTTTTGGGGTTAGAAATGGAGGAGGAGCCTCGCTTTTGGATTTTGCTAAAGCTTTGTGATAGCTAATTCGTGCTTTTTGAAAAGGGTGGACCAATTAGTTACCTTTTGTAGTGCTGACTAGAAATCAGATAAATTACTTACTCCTTAGGAAGGATGATAGAGGCCTTTGTAGGGACTGCAAGGTTATTTCGAGTGAGAATCTTACTATCCAACATAAGCTCTTTGGATGGACTTGAAGATTAAGAGGGAGGGGAAGAAGAGGACTTCATATGACTGACCGAGGATCAAATGGGGTGGCTTGACCCCTGCCCAAGCCTGGGGATGGGGGAGAGGTTAATGGTGATGGGGGCTTGGGGGAGTGGTAGAGATGCGAACAACATGTGAGATAGGACAGCTAGTTGCATTAGGGAAGTAGCTAGAGAGGTGCTAGAGGTTTTGAGGGGTAACTTTGGTGGACATCGAGGGAATTGGCGGTGGAATGGAGAAGTCCAGAGCAAAGTGAAAGCAAAGAAGGCTGCTTATGTTTATCCTTAAAAAAAAAGGAAGGCTGCTTATGCCAAGTTGGTCGAGAGCAATGACGAGGAGGAGAAGCGGACGAATATAGAAAGGTACAAGGAGACGAAGAGGGATGCAAAGTTAGCGGTTATGGCGGCAAAAACGACAGCTTTTGAACGCGTGTATGTCGAACTAGGGGACAAAGGCGAAGATAAGAAATTGTATAGGTTCGCCAAGGCGAGAAAGAGTAAGGCTCGAGACTTGGATCAAGTGAAATGCATCAAGATGGGAAGGTAAAGTGCTAGCGGAAGAGGCTCACATTAGATGAAAATGAAAAACATATTTTCATAAACTCTTGAACAAAGAAGAGGACAGAGACATTGTGTTGGGTGATTTGGAGAACTCAGAGAATTGGCGGGATTTTGGTTACTGTAGGTATATTAAGGTTGAGAAGGTTAAGGGTGTTAGGCGTAAGATGAGTAGGGGTAGAGTGACCGAACTAGATAAGATTTCAGTGGAGTTTTGGAAAAGCACAGATATGGCAGGTTTGGAGTGGCAAACTGGGTTGTATAATGTCATTTTCAAGACGGCTAAAATGCCCCACATATGGAGGTGGAGTACAATGATTCTGTTGTATCGGAGCAAGGGTGATATCTAGAACTGCAACAATTACAGGGTATCAAGCTGCTACGTCACACTATGATAGTTAGGGAGAGGGTGGCGGAGATGAGGGTGAGTAGGGGCGTGTCCATTTTCAAGAACCTTCGAATTCATGCTGGGGCGTTTACCTACTGAAGTCATTCATCTCGTGAGGAGATTGGTGGAAAAATATAGGGAAAGAAAATTACATATGGTGTTCATTGGCCTAGAAAAAGCCTACAACAAAGTCCCTAGAGAAGTCCTACAGTAGATGCCTGAATGCTAAAGGTGTTTTAGTGGCTTACATTAGGGGGGTGAAGGACATGTACGATAGAACCAAAACTCGGGTAAGAACAGTGAGAGGAGACTCAGAGCACTTTTTAGTTGAGATTGTTGCACCAGGAATCAACGTTTAGCCCGTTTCTATTTGCTCTGGTGATGAATTAATGCGACATATTCAGGGTGAGATGTCATGGTGTATGTTGTTTGCAGTTGACATTGTTTTGATTGAGGAGACTCAGGACCAAGTTAAGACTAGGTTGGAGGAGTGGAGACAAACTATGGAGTATAAAGGGTTCTAGTTAAGCAGGACCAAAACAGAGTGCTTGGAGTGTAAATTCAGTGATGCAACACATAAGGTAGGCGTGTAAGTGAGACTTTATACACAAGTTGTCCCCAAGAGAGTAAGCTTTAAGTATCTTAGGTCTTGATCCAAGGAAATAGGGAGATCGACGATGATGTCACTCATCATGTTAGTGTAGCACGGACAAAATGGAGGCTTGCATCCAGAGTCTTGTGTGATAAAAAGGTACCACCAAAACTTAAAGGTAAGTTCTATAGAGTGGTGGTTAGACCGGCTTTGTTGTATAAGCCGAAGTGTTGGCCAGTCAAGAGCTCTCATATTCAAAAGATGCAAGTGGTAAAAATAAGGATGTTGAGATAGATATATGACATATTAGGAGCGAAAGGTGACAGGATTAGAAATGAGGATATCCGAGACAAAGTGGGAGTGACTACCGTGGTGGACAAGATGAGGGAAGGAGGCTGAGATGGTTTGAGCATGTGCTGAGGAGTTGTGCAGATGCTCCGGTGAGGTGTGAGAGGTTAGATATAGTAGGTACAAGAAGAGGCAGAGATAGGCCGAAGAAATATTGAGGAGAGATGATTAGAAAGGAAATGACGCATCTTCAGCTGATCGAAAACATGATCTTACATAGGAAGGTATGGAGGTCGTGGATAAGGGTAGAAGGTTAGTAAGTAGTTGGACGTTGTCTTGCCTTTCTATGGGATAGGGCTTGGTGGTAGTCTAGAGCATCGTGTCTGTTGTAGTATTAGCCTTATTCATATAGTTCTAACTTTTGATATCTGTTATCATTGGTTGTTTACTATGTTTAGGTTGTTGCACTATGTTATTGAAGGTCCCTTACATATATGTTCCGTACTGCTTTCCTATTAGTTGTCATGCTTTTTAACTGTCATTTTTTCTTCCCATTACTGTTTTGATTTGCTTCACTTGAGCCGAGGGTCTTTAGAAACAACTTCTCTACCTACCAGAGGTAGGGTTAAGGTCTGCGTATACTCTACCCTTCTCATACCCCATTTTGTGGGATTTCACTGGGTATGTTGTTGTTGTAAATTTCGGGGGAGAGGGGGTGCACGAAATTAGTTGTTGAGAAAAGGATGATAGGAAAGTGCAACGGGAGTTTGATATCTTTTAACCAAAAATGTACATGTAGATATAAATGGCTATTGCAAAGAAACGAATTTGAGGCATATATGAATTTATCACATTTGAGTTATAAGATTCAGTGGCTCGCTCATCATCAGCATCAACTAGTTATTATGTTCATTTGAGCATGACTGTTTGGCTTACGCCACATTTGAACATAGGATTTGCTCGGTTGTTCAAGGTATTTACTGTACATATTTATGTATGTATGGTTGCATTCTTCTTGCCCATCTACCTTCAAGACTTGGGTTGAGCAACTATAGTTCAAGTTTTCATATTGTCATTAATTGTCAAATTAATGGGATATTGACCTAGCACGTCAAAACGGAAGACAATGCATCATGCTGGATTGAATCTGTACTTCTATTGCATGGTTGCTGTGTGTAGACTGAGTTTTCTGAGCGGCTGTAGTTGGTGGAAGACCACTTTGGTTTTTATAAGATGTTGCTATGTTAAAAGCTTATTTTCTGACAGGAAGCTAAGCTGAATTGTCTTACAGCGCAAGCTGGTTATTCAACTATGGGTTGAATGGATTATTTTATGTCATGTTTGGGAAATGATCTCTTTCCAGGGGCACAATCTACTTTGAGAACTTCAAATTTTCAAATTCACATCAAAAACATCGAGTTCAATGGTCTTCTTTACTTGGCTTTCTTGATTGTGCAAGAGATGTGTGTTGTCAGCACCATTTTCTGTTCTTTCCTTCCCCAGCCCGATCAATTATTTTTCTTTTCCAATTTATATGATGGAAGTTTTCACCTTTCTTTCTGTCTGTTATTCAGGGTAAATATAACTTTTGGACCTCGTGAGGAGAGGACGATGCTTTCTGGAACGCACACTGTAGCAGATATATTTTGTTGTTCTTGTGGGCAGATTGTTGGCTGGAAATATGTAATTCCTCCTCCTCCTCCTTCTTTGTCCATAAGCACCGACACAGAGAGCCAAAACGCACAACCATGGGAACACGCACACAAAAATAAAGAGGAGGGAAATAGTCCCTCCTGCATGTCAACATGTTCCACTGTGCACAAAAATAATATGCACACATGACAGTTATAACTTAAACACACTGTCAGTATAGAGAACTTTCACACTACCAATCTACTTTCACCTATTGTGCACGGCAGGTAACTTGAAAGTTCCTTTTATTGCCTTTTGGGGGATACGAATCCACGTATATAAGTTAAACTCGCACTCAATATATGTAACAGACACAGTTTTATTAGACTTGTTGACGACTAGTATTTGTCTCTCTTTTTCACAGGAGACAGCCCATGAGAAAAGCCAGAAGTATAAAGAAGGGAAATTTGTCCTTGAAAGGTTTATTCCTCTCTCTGCAAAAAAATAAAAATATATGTTGATTCACATTAACATTTTTTTCCGCCTATGCGCATTTTGAATCTTCCGAATATAACACTATATGTTGTTGATAATGTTTGTGAACAGAGGCAGGATAATTGATGGAGTTGATTCTGAATTCTGTATTGATACTCGTCCAACCATAAGTGATGGTGAAGATGCATGATCTTGGTTTGCATTGTATTTAAATATAATGGTAACTTTATGGTTTTATTTCTTGTAGTAGACTTACTGTCAAAAAGAATAGTTGTATCTTGTCTAAGATCTCCTCAAGTTTGTCTATATAGAAAATAAAATTGCTGTACAAGTGTTTTTAATCTACTATGATTCACTAAAGTTGATGTTTTAGTGGTCTTACTCTTCATGCAAAGAGCATATTTGGTGGAAGTAACGATCGATCGATAAGAAATACTAGTACGCATTAAAAAAAAATGAAGAGGAAAATGTCCAAATTTGGTTTTGTATTATTTGAAATTGTTCAAATTATCTCGTATTTTTACCCTTGCCATTACCTTAGTATCAAATTCGTCGAGGAAAAAGGCTGAAATTTTTCCTTAATTATTTATTATGGTCCAAATTTACTCTTTAGTTTTTTGCTAGGCGTCAAGGTTAAAAATAAAACTTTGCTAACGAAGAGGTAATATTAGGCAAAAAAATATTAATGGAAGATGAAGTTGCTTCGAATTGTATACAGATAAATCTATCACTTTACCCAAAATATATAACAAAGTAGATACGTTACTTTATCCTAAGTTTACCATGGGTATCACTTTTCGAAATAACCCACTTATCTTTAATAAATATCTTTAAAAAAATATAACTTTTTAATATTTTCTTGATTATGTAAAATTCTCTCCATTTAAATAAGGTCAAAATTAAAATAACATCATTAATTGATCACGTAAAACACAATTTATTTTAAAATAAAATAAAAAAACTAAAACACTGCTTATTTTGAAACGGAGGGAGTCAGTAATCGTAACTATTTAGTATTTTCTTAATATGTAAAACTCTCTCTGTTTAAATAAAAATAAAATTAAAAATATATCATTAATATTTCATTAATTGTGTAAATTACTATTTATTTTAAAATAAAATCAAAATATAGTTTATCTTATTTTTAAAATAAATTATTAATTTGTACATACATTTTACGATGAAGTATAGATTGAGAATAAGCAGTTCAGTTTCGATATATATATATATATATATATGGATCAAGTGTGAAGCTTGAGCGTGTCGGGCACCATCCAGATCCTCTCACCAATACTCCTTTCCTTCTCAAATTCCAAATCCCAAATCTGATATGCAGATTTTCCCATATTGATCGCAATTATCTTTAACCCTTTTCCTTCGTTTTACCTCTGGTTTGCTTTTTTTGCTATTCCAATTTTGTTAACGAAGACGAAGAAGAAGTAATCAGAACCCAATGGGAGAACGGAAGTCGTCGTCCAAGAAAAAATCTTCCAAAAAGAAGAGGCTCAAAGTTTCCTCTAAGGTCTCTTTTTTTTTTTTTTCACTCCCCTTTTCGACGTTTCACCCACACATTCATTCATTCACATTCTTCTCTTTTGTTTAATATTATGTATAATCGTTCCTCGTATGGTTTGATTCTTGTGTGGTGATCTATTCCTTTCTTTGTTTTTAGTGTTCATGTATAGGTATGTATTTTAGGGTTTATCTTCATCTTACTTTAATTGCTCTTTTCCCCACACCCCCAATTGTGGGATTTCTGGTAGGTTGTTGTTGTTGTATTTAATTTGCTCTTTAAGGGCTTATATTTTTCTGTTTACTGATTTAATTTCTGTGATGTGATGGAATATTTGTTGATGTCCTTCTGTAATGGTGCTAATATAGTTCCTTTTTTAATGCTTAGTTATCTGTTCAATCTGAGATCTGTGTGCTTGTATTGCTAGTATGTAATTAGCTGGTTAAACTTTTGGGTCTTTTCATGAGTGGGGTAAAGAAAAAAATAAAATCTGTTCTTTTAGCTGCATATAAAGATTATACTGTTTTTTCAAAAAGTAGTTCAAAAGGCTGGTTATTTTGGGTGCAGCACTTATAATGAGTTGACATTACTGAACTGGGAGAGCAAGTCCTACTTCTTCCAGTTTGTTTCGGAGGGATTCTTTTGATGCAAATGTGGTAAAAGTACATTCATATACAAATCTCTAATATAGTAAGGCTTCATGTGAATATGTGATTAGCTCATGATCTATCATGGGAGTTTAAAGTCACATTGCATAGTCATTTTGAATTGCCATAGTTGGAGTTCCATGTCTGGTTTGTTGTTATTTGTATCTTTTGTCTGCACTGTCCTTAAAGTGACCGTAGTGGAACAAATCTAGAGAACTAACTTTTTTAATCTGGTTACTATTCTTCATCAAAAGAAACAATTGCGTGCACCTGTTAATACTTATATCCTAGAAGCCGTCATAGTAACCATGGGAAAACAGATATCTAAGCTCTTGTATTAATTTTTTTTTTCTTTTTGTCTCAATTTGTGATTCCTTAAACTGACCCTCCGAAGAAAGAATTATGAAAAACCTTACATTTCCATTTGCCTGATTAGCCAGAATACTTTGTCACATCTTTATTGAATAAATTTAATAACGAAATATTCATGGAGTTGCTTTGATGAGAAATTGCAATTATCTCTTTAAAAATAATTAGGCATGCTTCCTTAGAACAATGTAAAGCTTCTACTTAATCCCTCCTGGTTTCTTATCAATACTTTCTCGTCTTGTCACTGGCAATTCCAATTTATTATTCTCTGTTATACATCTTCATGTGTTGTGTGGTTAGATACGGAAGAGAAAAAGCAGAAGAAACAAATCCAAGAAGTTCTCCAGTTCTGAGGATGATACGTCATCTTCTGCTTCCTCTGATTATTCTAGCAGTCCACAACAGTCTTTATCCTCCTCCAGTTCAGAGGATGATTATAGTAGGAAAAGTCGTAGGAACTCACGTAATGTGAAACACGTGAAGAAAAGATCTCGGAGAAGATCCTCAAGCCGAGATGTCAGTGAGGGTTCACCCCCTGTAAAGAAAAGAAAAAGGTCAAATAGGAAGAGTCTTGATCATGGGAGGAAAGTGCAGAAGAAGAAGCGAAAGAGATATGCTAGTATTAGCTCCACGAGCAGTGACTCAAGAAGTTGTTCTAGTTGCCGACGTGAAAATAGTATTAGCTCCAGAGGTAGAGATTCTAAGAGCTTTTCCACTTGTCAAGATGAAACTAATAGTGGTAATGAGGATATTGATCTTCAGATTCCCAGGATTAAGTCTAGAAAAAAGATGAAAGAAAAGAAAATCTGTAATGAGACAAGCATTGACAGAAGGAGCGGAAGTAGGGGGCCAGTTTGTTCTTTATGTAACAACTATCACTCATGTTCTTGTAATACTACTCACAGTGGGAAGGAATATGCAGAAGAGAGTAAGCCTAAGCGCTTAAGATCTGTTATTACTATTCCAGAAAAGACATATGAGGAAGAGGGAGCTGAACAGGGACTGGATATGCTTAAAGAAGAGATTTTGAATAAGCACCACGATTGCCCTTCATGCAGAAACCATGACAATAATGACCTGGAAAATAAATGGAAATTAGCTTCTTGTTCTTGTTTCCCGTCTAATCAAACAATGCAAGTTGGAAATTTGGTAATTGATGATGCATTTCCTCCCAATAATGAGACTTTTGGCCCCACAAAAGTTGGTGGTGGTATGGATCCTCATCCAAATAAAGTCAAAGAAGTAAGTCATGATAATGAAGGTGAGAGTGGGAATTCTGATAATATTGCTAATGCAGGGGTTGAGGATCTTGAGACTGTCTTAAGGAAAAAGGCGTTGGAGAACTTGCGGAAGTTCCGTAAAGAGCTTCAAACAAATTTAAAATCTGGTGCCAAGGAAAAGAAGAATGACAGTGATGTTGATCAGTTATCCCCTTCACAGACTGAGGTTGTACCATACAAATCTCTGGAGCAGGAAAAAAAAGAGGGATTGGCTTTAAATCAAGTTATAGAAAGTAGAAGCAAGCTTGTAATTTCTGAGGACTTTTCTCATTCCTCAAAGATTGAGATAAATACTCCAGTCGAAGAGAATAATGGAAAAGGATCTGGCTGCTTTGAGCAGGGTGTTACACAACCTGCTGATAGATCAGCGCTCTCAGAGAGTCCGGGAAAGGAGGACCATACCTCTGGACCACTTCTTATCGATGAACCTGAACCTGGTAAACTATTATGTAGTACCACAGTAGAGACATATAAAAAGGAAAATCCATTGGCTTCCAAGAGAAACATAATTAAAAGACCGGTTCCTTTGAGACCTGGAGTTCTTAGCACTGGGACCAGCGATAACTTAGACATGGGAGCTGTTAATGCCAGTATCCGTTCTACTGTAGAAACTACTTCTAGTGTCAGATCCACATCTGACAGACTGACTTCAAAACACCAGCCAGATGAAACCAAGGATGCCTCTGAGTTCGAACAAAAGACCATGTCTGTAATGAGGGGTGGTGAAATGGTACAGGTATTATAATTATGTTTCATTATTTATGCATTTTAGGCTGGGATTTTTCGACTCCATAATCAATCAATAATCCTACAAGTAAATAAATAAATGGCCTGTTTGGTTTAGCTTCTTTAAATTGTTTCTGATTGTTTAAATGATTGAGTATTATGAGATATTGATAGAAATCATCATTTGTATTGAAGTAATAGCGACTACTAAGCAGTTTTAACTATAGATTTCTTTTAGCCATAGCCGAACACTGATAGTGGGGACTAGGATGCAAACTGATTAAACCAAAAATATGTTATAACTAGATAAGGTTATCATGACCAAACAGGCTTGGTATTTGGTAAAACTTTCAAGGACCACTTTGTTCTCTCTCCCAGACTTAATATTTCTAATACATAATAATTGATCCTTTCTTGTGGGTAACCTCTGCTGGAATTTCATTAGTAGAGATAAAACTTGCATATGTTTTCATATTCCTAACCTCTGCCAAACATGTATGGTAATATACATTCTTTGTTGTATTTATATTTTGGTTTTTGGCTAATTTCTCATTGAACGTACTTCTACCTCATTTTAATTAAAGAGAAGAACCAAATATGCATGCAAAGCCTCCACCTATTGTGACTTTTGGATCTTTTTACATGAGAGTCACTTGAAGCGCATCTTTGTCACATAAAAAAACATCTCTCAAGTGTAGATGGGCTGAGTATTCTTACCATCACAAATACCCTTGAGACATTTCTAATTTGTTCCAATTCCAATTTGTTTGACCTCATCTTCACATGGTGATGTTGGCCAGGTAAACTACAAGGTCTACATCCCCAAGAGGGCTCCTGCTCTGGCCAGGAGAAAACTCACGCGGTGATGTGGCTCAGTTAAATTTTCATGCCAATTTAGTTTCATTTGTAGATTCTTAATCAAATTGGCTTGCTGCAATGTACTGAGTCAGGACTTAGGTGCTCATTGGCTGAATTCAGAAGTTCCCGGGATGACTACGCTGTGAATGCTTTTGTGTATCAAAGAATCATTTTCCTGCCTGTGGAGCTATGAGCTCTTGTATCCTAGAGAAGAAAGCTGATGGACAAAGATATCTTTAGCTATGTTTGTGTAGAACAGAAAAAAGAATAAAATTTAAGCATTTCACAATGAAGCTCTCGTATTTCCTTCTGTGTCATTTTTTTGGATGACGTTAATCTTTTCCATAACAAAACAGATTTTAGAGGTTATTTTCCCCTTGGCTGCAATCTGCTAAATGTGTGTTGAATTGTATAATTTTAACAGATTCAGTCCAAATCTTTTGGTTAAATCAATGGTTCCAGCAAGACAGTGAAAGATTGACTGGAACATGTGATTGACTGAAACGTCTTAAATGCTGTTGTGATCTTTTGTTATGGAGTGGAAGTAGGTTTTTCGGACACTCCAACAAACTGCTTTGTTTTTTAACTGCTAGTGATAGCATCATGTGAAAATTTTTCTGTTGAGTTGGTGGAATTGTTATCCTTTTTATTGGTTGTTTAGGTATCATTTTATACCCGATTGAAAAGTTTTTGCATGTAATCAAGCAGCCTCCTGGGGTCTTATTCATTTGTATATGGAGCTTTCATACGTTATGTGCCACAGCCCACATGTATTTTACTTTGTAACAATAACAACATACTCAGTGTAATTCCATAAGAGGGGTGTGAGGAGGATAGTGGGTATGCAGACTTTTGCCCCTACCTTTAGAGCTAGAGAGAGGTTGTTAACGATAAAGATCAAAGCTTCTGAAAACATCTTTTTACAAACTAAATAGCCGATATACTCAAGGCAGTCTCTCTTTACACAACCTTCCAAGACTATGTCCAAATAAACAGAGGTGAATAATACACTTAATTTTCCATGCATTGCACTCAGAAAGTCAAATGACATGCAATGTTCAGTGCCTCTATGACATGCAAAGTTCAGTGTCTCAGTGAATCAATATAAAGCGAGTGCACCGAAAAAGAACGGAGCTACCTTCACACAGGCTGCCACTTCTTCAGGCAGGCTACCATGAGGAGAGGACTTCCAGGGCTCGATCTACGGCTGTGTTCCGTGGTATGGTAGAATCTTAAGTTCCACAGCATTAGAAAATCAACCTCTGTTTTCCTTTAGCTGCTGTTATGTCATTTCTTTAAGCCACTTATGCAAGCCCAGTCATCCATCTTTGAAACTGTAATGTTATCCAGGTATTGTGAATACCTTTCTAGGATGCGAGGAATCTGCAGAAGATTTTTATCACATCGAAAAATCAAGAATGCAAATATTGCAATAGGTAATCTACAGTTTTTGCTTGTTTCACAAGAACAAATATTGCAATGTAGAATATTGCACAATAATCTACATTCATAGTTGTAGTCTCATTCTTGTGCACACGATTCTTTACATACCTATACATTATCTTTGTTAAAACGTTTTAACTGCTTGTATCATCGAAAAAATGCCAACGCATGAATTGAATAACTGAGAGGAAATTATTGATAATCATAAAGCATACATATAAACTTCAGGAACTAGATGTGAGTATTGAATTATTGAGACTGAGAGTCATGCGATTGAGAATCCAGGAACAACAAATAGAAAAGGAAGTTATTGAACCTCTTGACTACCAAAAAGTTGGTAGTGTAGAATACTGTTGTATACATTTTTCTCTTATCGTATGCTATGAAATGGAGTTTTAACTTCAGACCCAAGAAAAAAAAAGATACAGTATAGGGTGTTTGTTATTTTGTATGGGTAATAGCAGCATTATGGTTGAAGTTTTCCCTCATTCTTTGTGGTACCAGCAAATCAATTACCAAATGTTCCCTCAAGCCTTATTCACTCTACAGTTCAATCGCATATATGGTACAGAGTATAAAACAGAATATCCATACCTGCTCAGATATGATCCCGGAAAGAGCAACAGTTGCACCAGGCTTTGCATAGGACACAATCTGATCTGCCAACTCAAGCAGTGGATTCAATAGTATGTTTGCCACAACGATGTCATATTTTCCCCTCTTATTTAAAACATCTGCTTCATAGGTAGTTTGGCCAATGTCCATACTTGAATTAAAATCTGCAGAGGGAAGAATTCCTTTGCCAGGAACAAGATTTAAAAGCAATTTCTCATGTCCAATGTTGTTTAAAGTAGCATTATATTGAGCAGATGTGATTGCCTGGGGATCTATATCAAAACCAACTGAAAAAGCTGCACCAAACTGCACATAAATATTTGAAAATTAAGATATTAGCAACACCATGATACTAAATGACGAGTACAAAAAACTATGCTCGAGGTTTCAGAAGGAAATCAAATTTAAGTTGTGGACGAAGTAGACATAGTCCGTGAATTTGATGGAATCTCCTACAGCGTAAGAATTTTGATTTTCATTCAGGTACAGTTATCAAGTTATAGGTCACAGAATGCAGTTTTAAGAAACTATGTTTTTCCAAGAAAAATCAAGTTTAGTTCATAGTACTGAATTCTTTTGACAGAGAGGGGAGCAAGGCCTGGATTCAGTGAGTAAAAGATAAGTTTTAGGTGGAACTTGATTTATAAGGAATCAGTTCATTAACAGCTTCAGCAGTGCAAGGTTTGAATGAAAACCCAAGTACCTTAAGAGCTGCAATTGCTAGAACACCCGATCCAGTTCCATAGTCCAAGAAGAGTTCTCCTCCTCTTATCAAATCACGCAGCAGTAGGAGACACAACTTAGTTGTTGGGTGCTCCCCAGTTCCAAATGCCAAACCAGGATTTAGGATTATATTTGTTCCTTGAAGATCCTACAATTCAAGCACAAGCTCTTTATACATATACCTACAGAACATACACATATATACACATGTTTTAGACATGTATGAATTATTGCTTATGGAGGAAAGATGACAATGTGCAGACTGGGATTAATGACAAACAACCAAAACAAAAGAAGCAAAAACAAAACACTGCAGAATCAAGAGACAATAATATGAAAGTTTGATTGAATATTAGCAATTTAGCATAATGCTTTGAACTGTGGGCCTGAGTGCAGAACCAGTGAATCATGTGATAAGAACAAAGGAAGAGAGAGGTATAATCATACTGGAGGAGTTGTCCATTCAGGCACCACCCAGAGTCCATCAGAAACTTCCACCGGACGAAACAATTCCTGCAATTAATTGGCAATGGTTGAAAGATCTAAACTAACTCAGCTGGTTCAACCAGTCACCGAGATGATAACATGTGCAGCATATAGACACCCTGACTTGGTAACAGAATGATGTCAAAAGCTCTATTATCTTCCAAATACGCAGTTGAAATTAAGAGATACAGGAATCCACCGGCATCATAAGCCCGAACTCTATCAAGGATCACTGAAATAAGCAAGAATATTATTTTGACGGAAAATACCATTTACTGGGAATTCAATCAAGATACCTGAATAGGGCATTAGTTCATTCTCGCGTTCTTGAATCGAGTGTAGTGGAATGATGAATTTCAACTCATCGCATTCGCATGCAAGCTTCCAATGGATTGGTAAAGGACCAACCCATCTAGATCCCTTATCATTAATGTAACTCACTAAAACATGCAAAGGTCAGGGAGATTTGCCAGGCTATAAACCACTGGTTGTCAAAGATGATCTAAAGGGACCTTTTAAGAGTATAAACATTATTAGGTCATCCGCATTCCAACTTATGAGTCCATGCCTGACGTTTTCATATTTTTAAAATGACATAAAAAATTCATAAATAAGTAAGCAAGACACTTGGGAAATATTGGTCAAGGAATTCCCACTCAGAATGGTATAACTTTACTTTTTCAAGACAATTCACTGTCAGTTCATGCTTTTTAACAAGAAATGGACATGATAAACAAGACATGAACAGTGTAAGGTTTCATGTTCATTTTTTAATATTCATTAATAGAAAGAGAAGAGTTGGCAAGTACTCCCCCTCTATTTTAATTTGTTTGTCTAGTTTTGACTTGACACGGAATTTAAGAAAGTAAAGAAGAGATATACGGAATGCCCCGTGGAAAGTTGAAATTAAAGAGTTGTCATAAAAGGAAAGAGGCATTCTTTTTTAAACAATAAGACAAACAAATTGAAACGGCGGGAGTGGCACATTTGAAATTTGCAAATATTGACTATGTATTGCAACTTGATTGTATGCCTATAAATACCCTAAAAGTTGGTAATTGATCCTAATCTTGCTGGTTGCTATCAGTCTTGGAGACAAAAGAAGATTTGAGGCCCTTGTCAAACTGAGATTATCAGTGCATATACTTTGCTAGGCATAAATATGCAGGTGGAAGATCAAAATAAAATATAGCTTACGTTACTACACTACTCAATAGTCAATAGCAAGGGAAAGAATGTAGACCTGTGTAGCTTTTATCCAATCAGTATGGTCATGCATCGCAACTTCAAAACTAGGTATCTTTTGCAATCCTATAGAATCAGCAGCAAGTGAAATGCAGTCTTTTACATCTTTGCATACAGTAAAGATGGAAGTAATGATTATCTGCAAGGTAGGAGAAAGAGAAAAATTAATAAATACACATGAAAGGTTTGAGAAAAACACGTCAAACATTGTATAGGGGGTAAGTACTGATGGTAACTGAAGTCCCATGATGATAAACTCGACCTCATGACTGAAAGTTGAACAGCTCTGAACAACTCAAATTGAACTTACCAGGAAGAGCAAGTTATGCTAATAGTTCTCCGACAAGATGTATAACAAAGAATCGCTACGTATATTGAGTTGCAAACAAATGCAGGCACACAAAAAAAGACATACTACAGCAAAAGCCTTTTGATTCGTCCTACCTAAAAGCAGCATTAATTAATAGAACAATGGACACTCTACCTCATCACTTCTCTCACTGCTTTCTTCTTCATCCACAGTAGTAGAACTGGCTCCAAAACATAAAAGAGCCTCTGAGAGCATATCCTGAAAGAAAAACAGAAATAGAAGTTCAAGCTCAATTTGATATATGTTGTACAGAATTTCTGCATTGTATTACACAGTCCACCTTCAATTTAGGGATTGAGCACGAACTACCCGAGCTCTAAATTGACACAACACAACAGGAGATTACGTTGCAGTTTTCAGTCTCTAAATTTCCTAATACGCAAAGGCGGATGTACTTTTTTCGCACGGCGAATGCATCCCCCCTCAGTCTTCGACTCGAACTACTCATAGTTTAAAAGTTCTGAAAAATGTAGCATCATACCAAGTTCGCACCTATTCCATAACGGACAAACTAGTGTAGTAATTTTTTGCATTCTGCTGATGCACGAAATTCAGCAATGGTAACAAAAACTAAAAGTAAAATAGCCTTCTCAACATCAACCGTATATGAACTACAGCATATATAACAATCTATCTCAAACGAAATTGTTCACTTGTATATGTGCACGGAGACACGTCAAATTAGCATAACGAGCAAGAGAAAACAGTAAACTGAGCATAATTCGCTTACAGCAACATCCTTTTGACAGCAAATGCGAACAGAGAGGTAAGAAGAAGTGAATGAATCACTAATAGCCGGAGTCTCCGAAGAAGCAGATGATAACGTTGAAAATTTAGCGGCGGTCTGGATGTGCTTCAGATGCCGGTATCTGTCTCGGAACGGCGCAGCAGAGGATTTAGAAAAGTGAATGAACGGAATTAGCCTGTGAACACGGCGGACGGTGAAGAAACCGTTGGTGATGATGGTACAGGTAGTGCACGAAAGGTGTTTGAAGAAATGACCGCGAAGAGAATTTAATACCATTGTTATGGAATGGAAGTTTAGCTCTGTTGTGCCATCTACTATTTAAAATAATCTGTGGACAGCAAAGTGAAAGGAAAGCTGGTAAAATATCTATGAATTGAAAAAGATTTTTTTTTTTAACATGAATGAATCTTTTCTATTTTAATTGCACGAGTAGTTAATCAAATGCAAGTAATAAGTTCGTCGGTCCTTCCTCCGATGCCTCCCTCCGATGCCTCCCGTTCTATATAGTATTACCTTTTTTGTGTATATTTTGTTTTAAAATCACAAGTAACAAGTAACAAGTTCCTCAGTTATTCCTCTGATGCCTCCCGTTCTATACAGTTTTACCTCTTTTGGGCATATTTTTTTAAAAACCTAGCCTGACATGGCAACCGGAGCAACAGTTATTATATAGTATCAATGAGAAAAAGTCATGTTTTATGGTCACGAATTTGAATCTGCTCTCGAACATTCTTTTGGAAATAGTTTGAATTTGCTCTGGGCACATTCTTTTGAAAAATATTTAGGAGAGATTTTATTATTTATAAAAGTTTTATCATTTAGCAGAATTGAACAATAGAGCTCCTCTACTATTTATAAACTCAGACAAACCAACGAGCCAAAGACTCTTCCCGTTGATAAAATCAATGATAAAACCTATTACTATTCTCTTATAGACCTCTACTATCCATAAACTCGGACAAACCAACGAGCCAAGGCTCTTCCGGCTGATAAAATCAATTAGTATTCTCTTATTTATGATGAAATCACGCTATTGTTTAAAGAATGTGACCCCCGAAACTTTAAAATATTGAATTCACTTTAGATATAATTTTTAAATTTTCGAATTTAAAAAATTACAATTCATTCCCGATCAAAACCCTCTACATATCCATTTTTTTTATTCGTTTTTAGATTTTCAGTTTAGAACCGATATGTTAAGCTGCTTCATTTTCTTTCTATATATATTGACATGTTTTAATATTCGTGGTAAAATATAGTAGCGGTTATGAGTGAATAGTGGTGATGTCAAGTCTTTACTGTTCAAGTTTACAAATGTAATAAAAGGGTTAATATTGTGAGCAAACGACCTGCCACATGAATTTCTGTATTTTCAGTCAAGGAAAATAAAAAGTTCATAGAATAATTACACTTAATAATAAGATTAAAATATCTTTTAATTTTTTAAATTTAATATTTATTTTTAATATAATGAACAAATAAAAATAGATAGAATAATATTCATGATTGACTAAATCATAGTTCCGGACCACCGTTTGACAACTTTTTAATGCTACACAAATATGATGTGTCCTAACCATTTCGATTTAGTCCTTTAAAAAAAAAAAATTCTAAATTTGAAAATAATATAACTAAAAATAATTCATTTCACCCATAATGACTAGTGTTTGTAGATACACATGCATTAATCCTTTTACACGCCATTCTATCCTCAATGACGATTGAAATGACGCATATGGCTGTTACTATCGCGAGCTAATTTCATCACCGAACATTTCTTTTTCATTAACAAAAATATATATACATTACATCTATCACCAGTGGGTGCTTTGGAGCTTGCCTGGAGCGCTTTCATCGAATGATATATGTAGGCTGAGTCATTCTGATCCCATGTGGTACCCCAAATTGCCCGGGCCTATCGACAAGAGAGAAAGCATAAAGTAACAAAAACAACAAAGGTTTTTAACATAGCAAAAATTATCGACAGCAATCCACCAAGACCCCTAGAAACATAACAAAACTCGTCACCAGGAACTGGACGGCAATGGCAAACCTATCCTTCATGGTTTTTGCCTTTTGTGATTAACATATAGGTTAAAATCTTGCCTAACCTCTCACTACAATGGTGACAATAATTTTTAAAAGAAAACAATACTCGTCCAAATTAATCTTTCCTGATGCAACTAGAAAGGTTTTTCACATTAATGTTTGCCTTCTCAAGGTTGCTATACGATTTGTAGCAATCTAACTTCGTTGTTCTCCTTTTTCCTTTCTTTTACACAGCAAGGTTACCTTTCCCTGCGAGGCTATAGCACAGCAAAATCCATTTCTTCATTCAGTTGCATAAATATCTGATTTCTAGAAAAATTTAGTGGAACTAGGAAATCCACCAGCCTTGCGTTAGACAAGCTTGGGAGCAAAAAGTTTTAGCTCAAGGGTATGGTTTAGTGGTCAGTAAAACTGTAAAATAGGTCTCAGGTTCGAATTCTACGGTAGAATTCCTTTGTTCAGTTGGTGGGAGGTTGCGAGTACCCGAAACTAATTGATTTCAGTACCCCAATTGACTCGAACATCACGGTTATCCCCCCAAAACAAGGATGAATAGAGAAGTGAAATGTTACTTAATACAGGTACCAAACAGGAAGGAGAAATCAACGAGTTTCCTAACAATATATCAAAATGTCCTTTACAACTTCGGGAAGTCGTAAAACTGAGGTTAGCACTAAAAATTTAAAAGCCTGTTACTATTACATCGAGCAATAAAAATATAAATTCTAACAGAATATAAAGCTTTAAATTACAATTTGCAAAGCAAAAGCAGGAAAAAAAAAATTCTTCAATTAGGAAAACCCCAAAAAATGAATCAGAGGACGAAAATTACAGATGTCCTCATAATGATATGTACACAGAATCAAAAAATAATCAGAAACAAAGCAACATTAAGAAAAGGCAAAATTTTGAAACAATAATCTAACCTTAATATTTAGGCATTTTGATCTCGAGAAGCATCTCCTTGCCATCTGCAATTGAAAGTTCAAACTTGTTTAGGAAGACATGAAAATAGCAAATGCTTCAACGTTCCCAGAGTCGGATAGATGCATGGAAATATGCATTTCATATTTCTTGGTATATAAAACATAATAATTTTCCATCCAGTACTGTGACATCACTTAATGAATAGTCATGAAATGGAGGAAGAATAGATGTCAATTCTTGTATCCAGTCTCTCATCTCGCAATTTAAAATAGGCATGTTTTTATGAGGAACTTACTCGGTGCCTCAGTAATTTTTTCACAGCACTACACAACTTAATATTTTATGACATTTTAGACAAACCTTGAAAGCAAGAACCTCGCCAATGGACTCAAATTGGCATTTGAATTAAGCTCTTTACTCTGCTGCTTTTTTTTGCTATCAGCCTCGGTACTTGTACTCTCTGTTTCAATCTTTCCCCTTGAAAAGATGCGACCAGCCAGGTCTTGCAGATCTTTCAAAGACGAATCCTTTGAGCTGCAATGGGATTCAACTCTCTTGAGACAAACTATTATTAACAAATACATTCAAGTTGTATTTCAAGGGTAGCATAAAGTGTGGAATAAATAATAACCTTGCCAGTCGCTGGAGCAACCTAGTCATGAACAGATCGCAAGAACCAGCCTTCATGCGCTCCATATCTAAAAAGGAGCTGACCATCGCCTGCATGAGTGAACCATCTGTTTCACTAGTAGCAGCCTACACACCAAGATAGATGAAGAGAAGGTCAGAAAATTATCAGAAGAGCAATTATGTGCTAGGCTTTTGACTTTTGAGTCTGATAGAAGTAAAAAAAAGGCAGCCCGGTGCATAAAGCATCCCGTGTTCGCGTAGAGTCTAGGGAAGGGCCATCCTTGAGGTGTGATATAGACAGTCTACCCTAATGCAAGCATTAGTGGCTGCTTTCACATCTGATAGAAGTAAAAAACAACACAAAAACCTGGCAGGAAATCGGCTGCTTTCACTGAGGGTGAAACACCAACACACTTATGTGTTTCTTGATGGATTAAACGATTCAGGTCAAATTTATTAGATTCATTCTCAACTTTTTGATCACAAGATAACTCAGATCACATCAGACTATACCACCACTATTTCACTGTCTGCATAGGAATATTAGTGACAATTTAGATAAAAAGCATAATATGAAGGCTTTTTCATCTTAGTCGGCGATCAACAAAAATAGTTTTTTCCTAATTTCAGCTTACGATCTAGATTTTTCCTGCAATAATAGTTCTTTTCGGAAATTTTCTGAATTACTGCAGTTAAAAAAAAAATCTGACAAGTAGCTGATTTAAGTCCTTTTACGAGTCTAGATAAGATAATCCTTTCTTATCTTAGTCTAGCCAGGAGTTTTTTTAAATCGGTATCTTAGTCTAGAAAGGAGTTAGTAGTCTGATTTTATACTGTACAAGTATTTGATTCCTAATTCATCCATGAATACTTCTTGTGAAGATGAGTTTGTTGAAGTCTACAAGTGCCATTGTAGTGTTCTCAATTCTAAAAATATCAGCAATTACAGATGTCCTATTATCATTAGACTCTCTTTGGATTGTTTAATGCAATTCTAACCTAGTAGTGATGCCTAAGCTACCTAGGAAATTGATTCTTATGGTTAGTTGAAATTCTAAGCCCATTTTCCAGCCTTATTGTCTCATCTTTCTTCAGCCCCTTTCATTCTTATTCAACTCAATGGCATTATCCTATTGAAAACCCTTTACCCCAAAAAACTTTGAACCCTTTCAGCTCCAAACATACACTGTTTGAAGTCCCAGAAAATGCTGGAAATCAGGCCTACAACAAATATTTGTGATGGAAAAAGGATCAGCAGCACATACTCTAGTATGCATACAGATAAGAATGTATCACAATCTAAACAAGCATAGCTCAACAGACCTCAAGTTCATCTAACATGATTGCCATAAAACATCATCCATATCTAAGTTAACTTAAAGCTCAAGTCGTACCTCTTTTAATGAAGGAATAAGGAGAACAGATAAGGTGGCAGATGAAGGTGCAGCATATGTTCTCACACCATCTTCTTCATCACTTGTATGGCGTGATCTTGAAAACACTTTCTGTGCATCAAGATAATCACGCGAATGCCTGGAAAATTATGGTGCTTCAGTGAAGAAATGATGAAACTAGGATAAACCAACTTCAGACCATTGTTCAGATTCAAAAACTTACGTACCTAGAAGAATCAGAGCTCATTGTTGATTGTTCTGTTTTATTTTCTAGCCCATCACGTTGGACCTTTCCCAATTTTGATCTGTCTCTAACATTTCCTTTCTTTGGTCCGGCTAGCATGGCAGCCTTGGCCTAAAAAGGTTCACAGCTAATAAGCCTTATGAAACAAACCACAGAGAGATGTCATATTGGAGGGACTTTAACATAATTAGAGTAATAAATCAGAACTAATGAGTGGGAAAAATAAGCAAGTTTGTTAAATGTAAGAAGAAATCCCAGCCTAATGAATAAATAATTGTTAGCAAGAACTTAAGATGTACAACCGAGGTTTTCTATATGATTCTTCCTTGATAAAAGCTTTACAACACATTTTCCGTTTTTACTATCCTTTTGACTGTCCCTATACCTAGTTCAAAGTCTCGTCTTACAAAAATCAACCCACAGATTTCAGCATATTTTAATTAAGATAAATTTCCATAAATGGAAACCAGCTTGAATAAGAAGTCTGAAGGAGATACCTCTGCAAGGTTTGTTGTGCTGTCTTCAAGTGATGCACTTGAAGATCTTTCTTGAATTCCTAACCTAGATTTTGGCGTTCGAGGAGAATCTGGGTCATCATGACGACCACGATAAACGACAGTGCCACTGGAAGAAGCATCCTCAAAAGAAGCAAGTGTGCCACTGGACTGCAAAGTGAATTGACACCAGTAGTCAATGGAAAATACACCAACAGGATTTCCGCAGATGACTGTAAAGAAATTTTGGTAGAAAAGCTAACGATACCGGGGAACTCTGGTCGCTGAATAGGGAAGAGGACTGAATTCCTTTAGGAGATCCTCTTGGAGATCTCACAACCACTGTTCCAGTACCACTCACTGACAACTCCTCCTGTAAATTGAAGATTAGAAACAGTGTCACAAGAAGATATTAGCAGAAACAAAATAAAAATGTAAAGAGCAATGTTGAGAAGTTTTTGACAATATTTCTGATACTTATAATATCAAGAAAAAACATGCTAGAATGCCAAGAATAGAGCTCTTTACTATTCTTTTTAATTTTTTAATTGTTTTCTTTTGGGAGATCTGTAAGGTTAAGTAGAGATTTCTCTTAGCCTCGGGAAGAATTTGGACGAGCTTGATGCATGTGATGTAGCTATTTCATTGGATAATAGTACAATACACTAAAACTTGTTGAAGATGACAGGATTCGTCCACCTTTTATTTCAAGTGTGTCACAATATTTTTGTGCATGAAGAGCACTGTAAAACCACCTAAATAAGGTCATCCTGACAGTAAAAGCCTAACATGCTGCCACATCGCAGGATCAATTACTGTATTTTCGGGTGTCTTGAGTATAAATACATTCTCCTGCAACTTGGATCTGTAATCAAGTTTTCTCCTCATACAAGCTTCTAAATTTCAGGAAAGGATATAAAATAGGTAGACGCAGATGTAAGTATGCACATGCATATAGAAAAAAAACACACACTTGTAGAGAACAAAGCAATACATCTTCACGAGAATAATCTCCTTTCTCATTGTTTGCATCTCTGCCATCCTTTTGGTTGAAACCCTCTGACGAAGTATAAAGGACAGTTCCAGAAGCAGAGGACCAATTGCTTCCACTGTCCAGATTTTTTCTTGAAGCAGGTTGATTCAATGGAACTTCTGGTTTCCTATCTCTAACCTGCGGTGGTTTCACACTTCGGACAGTTCCAGTACTAGATGATCCTCCAATGCTGAAGTCCCATCCAGCAGTTTTTTGGGTTTTCCCCTGGCCACTGTAAAGGTAAAACTCAGCCAAAGATCACCACAGATAGCAGTAAAGTTCATCAAGAGGTTGCACTAACCTGACTTTAACAGTGTCTTCAGTACCCAAATCTCTTGTCACCTTAACGGTGCCCGATGCTTCCCCTACAGGTTTCTGACCATTGCTAGGAGAATCCATATCATCCTTTATTTGAAACTTGGGGCGCTCCCTACAAGAAACACACATAAATTTTTTTGGGAAGAATACACATTGGTTAGCCCTGTATCAAGCAAACAAACCTTAAATTCTACCCACTAATAAGATTCAGAATTGATAACTAGTCAAAAAAATGATATACCAATATATCATTTACACCCTTCTTCTTTTTACAGGAAATATATTATTTTCTCCTTTTTGTCCCGATATTTTATGCACTTGACTTTGGAACAATTGTTGAGAAAGAAAATTTGAACAATGAATATTTTAATGCTAACGAAGTGAAAGATGTAGGTAGGACCTTTCTGCTTTTCTGGTCTTAAAGTCATCTCGTGAAATATTAAAGTGGGACATAAACTTACCAGCTTAAAAGTAGATATTATTTAATGGAGTATCGCTGAATCAGATGATACCAATTATTTTTTTACAAGGAAAATGATAGAGTATGGCAAAACACAAAGCCTTAAATTCCTTTTACCAAAGCAAACATTCAAAGAAAAGGTGTAGGTGCACAAAATGTCAGGAAATCGGATGCACCTGATTCTCTCTAAAAGTCTGGGGCTCTTTCTTGCATTCCTTATAAAACGATGCTTCAGCAGTTCCTTGGCACTTGGCCTCTAGGATCAATAGAAAGAATCGAATAAGAGAAACAGACCTAATCATAACCAAGATATACATATCACCCAACTCAATAAGAGTTTGATAACTAAAATCAGGAAACCAATGTCCCACAGATTTTCTTTTTTCCTGATAAATTCAGTGTTCGCAGACAAGATAGAAGACGAATAAAGGCATAGGTTAAAGTATGTCGATCATCCATACAGGATTATGCTTCTACTGTTTTTGTTGGCCTCCATCTATAGTGTCTTAAATTGGCTTACACTAGAGCCATAATTTGAGGTGCTTGTAGTAATCACCAATTGTAAAATGTCCAAACACCAAAGACTAATGATTATTCGAAACCCATAGAGTCATACACAAATATTTTCCTTCTTAGACTCTAAGGGACTCACAAGAATGTGTAGAGTTGTTAACTTTATCAATGCATCTATGGATATATAGGCACCTTTATTAGATATAACATCGTGAACACATCTTGAAGTGCTTTAACATTTGTGCAATGGCTCGTTCTCCAAAAAAGGCACTAAGAATGGAGAATAAATTATTTAAAACAGCAAACTACAGCTTTCAGCAAGTTGTCCTGGGTTGTCCACACCACTTTTCCAGCTTATTCCCAATGTCATACTTTTGTAGATAATACAGATTGGAAATGTCTTCGAGAGATTGGAGCAGGATTGCTTATCAAGCTGCTTAATGCTATAATAAGAAGTGGTAAAATACTCAACAAGTGAGGAAGAGTACACTAATTCCACTATATGTGGACAAAGGAGATATTTCAAGTTGTGCAAACTATCATGGCATTCAACTTATGACCCATATAATGAAACTTTAGGAAAAAGTGATAAGAGTATAGACTTAGGAACACTACAAGAGGAACCGAGAAGCAGTCTGTATTATGACTATTAGATCTATAACGTAGGCTACATTCTTTGGAAAGAAGACAGATAAAAATTTATTGCGAGATGAAAAACGATCTATATGTGGTGTTAATTGACCTAGATAAAGCATATGATAGAGCACTGACAAATCCTTTGGTGGGTATTGGAGAAGAAAGAAATTCATATTAAATATATTGATGTTATAAAGGACATGTAGGCAGTCATCATTAGTGTGAGAATAGTAGGAGATACAATGAAGTTTTCATAACCGTGAGTGCACACTAGGGACCAGCATTGAGCTCGTACTTGGTTACCCTAATTATGGATGAGCTAATTAACACAAACTAAGGTTGGGGTCCTATGGTGTTGCTATCTACTGAAGATATTGTGCTAATTGCCGAAAACAGGGTGTCAACGAGAAGCTTGAACTGAGAAGAACTCTCAAGAGTAAACATTTTTGGATAAATACAAGTAAGACTAAATATGTGCACTACGAGTTTGATCAACATAAGAGTAATGTTGAGGTGAGATTAAATGGGCTTGTAATGCCTAAATGCAAAAAAATTATATATATCTATGCTCGATTTCCAAGAGAATTGTATGATAGATGAAGATGCTACACAAAAAAATCAAAACAAGATGGTTAAAATGAAGAGCGAAGGAGTTGAAAAAAACTGAGGTAGACATAAAATCACATAGAAGGATGTTGTCTCAATCCTCTGAGAATATCTACAATCTCCGAAACCACGCAGGGTCAAAGAAAAATAGGGCACAATAGAAGAAAAATATCCATAAAGGTGATACAAATTAGTTAGGAACATGTCATATCTTATGTTTTCTAGAAGCCTTTTAGTCATGTTAGAGATTTATATCCCAGTAAAATGTGTAGAGTTTACTTATCAGATGATATTTGTAGATAACCATATTAATATTGTTACATAGGTTCTCTATTTTTTGGCATATGGCACGTTATGCGGGAGTTTTTCCTACATTACTAAAATTATTTACCTAAAATATAGAGAACTTCTAGAACATTTTATCATTTTATTATTTTTTATATATATAATATTGGTCTAAGACGAACTTAGATGGAGTGACACAATCAATGAAGATCCATAACTTTCGATCAAGGTGTAGTTGTTGTATACTGAAAGCCCTGGTTGTTCAAAAGTGCTAACCCCTTTCGGACCAATTTCTACTTAAAAGAATTGAACTCCAACTCTTTCTTTGCATGGATGGAGGAACACTTATAGGCACACGGGAGTATGATAATAGTGAAGCACAAAAAGGAAACAAAGATGTTGAGGGAGAAAAAACAAGGTGCTTGGCAGCATAAAAAGTGGAACCTACCTCAGCAGGACTCTTCTTCAAACACAAGGACACGATTTCCTTGAGAGGACGAGAAAAGTGTTCATCTAGCTGCACCATAACAGAGTATCAGAATTTTATCACAAAATTCTAAATTTTTCAGTTTAAGAAAAATAGAATATCACAAAATAAGAACACACTTATATATCATAAGTGGATAAACAAAATAATCAGAAAATCTAAACATTGAACTCGCAAAAGTATAACCTGGGGAGGATTTTCTCGAGGTATGATAAAAAGTACTCTCATGGGGTGCAGATCAGCAAGTGGGGGTTCCCCTTTGGCCATCTCAATTGCAGTTATACCAAGTGACCAAATATCGGCCTGTACAGAAGAAAAAGCTCTTAGTATTTGGCCCAGACCCTAAGCAAGAGTATACAAAGAAAAACTAATACAGGAGTTTCAACAAGAATCATTTCAATCATTTCAGAAGATTAAGAGCTACACAAGGAGGAACTGGAAGAAGGAAGAAAGGAACATTAGATGAAGGGAAATGGACTCCATATATTTCTGCAGTTCCACAGATACCTTCTCATTGTATCCGTCTGAGTTCTGAATTACTTCAGGTGCCATCCAGAACGGTGTTCCTACAAATGTCTGCAAATATTAATTACATTAGCATAACTTGACTGACTTGATCTTACTTCTAACCGACAATATCAAATGCAACTTCCAGCAAAAATATGGCATGTAACCCAATTCCTCTATAACTACTCAGCAATGTGATCGCGCAAAAAAATCTACTTGTCAAAAAACGAATTCTGCAAGTATAGCAAATAGTACCTTTCTCCTAGAGATTGTCCTTGTCAGCTGTGCAGAAACGCCAAAATCTGCTACCTGTGGAAGAGCAGATCAGAAAACAAGAAACATACTGACATGATAGTAACCACATTGTTACCTTCATCTCAGATATAATTTGAAACATAATAAAGGATCATGTTATTATACCTTTACATCACCATTTTCTGTCAGCAAGATATTAGCCGCTGCAAAAACATTGATAGACCTTTGTCATTTCCACAATAAAAAGGGGGTAGCGGGCCTCAAACAGAAAAATAAGTTGTTAGCAAGTACGGGAAGAAGCAATTAACAAATTGAGACAACTTCCGAGGAATTATATAATTTTATAAAAATAGATATTAACTGCTGCAGTTTAATACCAAGAAGCATCTAATTCCAAAATGTGGTAACCTCGCGGCAAGAACTGATTATCAAGTTTGACCCACGCATTGTTTCAAAATCTAAAGCTCTGGCCAATAATTTAGCCAATAAAACTGAAGATAACAAAGGCAGAAATGGCCCATGAACAATACCAATGGGATATCTCCAGGCTATCAGTATTTAGCTACAAAAGAGAACAATGAACCTTTGATATCACGATGAATTTTTCCTTCAGAGTGGAGGTATTCAATAGCATGAAGCAAATCACGTAAAATGCATGCAATAGACATTTCATCCAATGGCTGATTTGGTTGAATCTGCAGAAACAAAATCCTCGTAAGTATCCAGACAAAAGTTCATCGAATACATGACTGACATCTTGCTTCTGGTGGACCAATATGCAGTGAAACAAAACCAACACACCTATAATTTTTCCTTCATATAAAAAAAACTACACACATATAATACGTGGCCCGGAATGTAACATTGTGGCTGGAGGTGCTGAACACCAACAGATATTTCAGCCTGAATAACAGAAAAGATAATTGCACTTTGCGGTACCAGTACTATGAAATGATTAGGTCTGGTGCAAGGTACTTTGATTGTAGAAACTTTGGAGGGAGAGGAACATATGTGTTTGGAGTAATGAAAATTCCAGATTCAGAGTATTTTGCAAGCTTTTATCCATTTATGCAACACTAACTATCTTTGCTCTTGTATATATAATCAAATGAACTTGGCCAGGAACGTTATCATATCTGGATATTCTCAGTACTCATGGTATATAGGCTCCTCCTCGTTGGAAAGCAATTATTTATCTCCAAAGCCCCCAACCAACAAAAAGAAAAAGGTATGCAGCATAGGTATAAGCAAAACAAAGCTGAGGGGTTAACATGTGACTATGTTCCCTTTAGTTTTAGCAATTCAAATAGTAAAATTAACGCAACCCGGAGTAGGTATAAGTTAAATAATCAAGATAGCAGTGGCGGTGGAGTATCATAGACTAACTCAACAAATTTGGTAAGTAATGTTTTGAAAGTCAAGCTCTAAGTTTGACACCATGGCCCAGCTGATCCCTAAAACAAGAAATGTTTAGCATTGTGCAGCCAAAGCTTGGTAAGATCTAGTGATAGCTAAGGGCCATAGAATGAGTTGAGAAGGATGTTATACTACACTACAAAGGGCATTCACTTTCACTAAATTAATCATCAAGATACCTTTAAGGTTTAGAGGCCATTGTTCTATCCCTCAATTAAATAAGTTCCACATTTGAATTCTATTCAATTGATCGTCAAGATATTTTTTAGGTCTAGACGCCATTATTCTATCCCTCAATCTTGTTGTATAACCCCACAAGCTCAATTATAGAAGTCCCAAATTTGGTAACTGCACCTACAACGCATTTTAAGTTTATCCCCACCTACAAAAACTAGAGCTACTCGTGTTGCATAATACATATAGGAAAGTAGAAACAACATAGTACATTAATTTGACTTCAAGATTTTGGGACAGCATTTAAAATGCTTTGCACGGCAGTCATCTATGTTGCAGTTACAAATTATATTTACACTGGTATTCAAAGTTAATCCCATTATTTTATGATGAATATTCACTCTATATCCATGATAATTGTTTAGTTAGGGCAGAAAGGTTGGCATTATCTTAGATTTTTCCACTTACTAGATCGGCAACTGAGCCACCAGCCATGTATTCCATTATTATCCATAGCTTAGTTTGGTGCAGGTATGAGCCATAGTACTCCGTAATATAGGGAGATCGACATTGTGATAAAACAGCAATTTCCTGAAAAAAGCCATCCAATAAAACCCTGCTAACTTAATGTCCTAATATAATCACCAACAAATAACAGAAGTCCATAAAAATGAGAACATACCTTTTGGATATCCTCAACTTCATCCTCTCTGAATAACAATGATAAGAAGGCAACTTAGAATAAACTAAAACTGTAACCAAGTTATAACAAGGACAGAGACCTAACAAGAAATATACAATGAACCAATTTAATTGTATGAAACAACAGTTTCATGTTCTCCACCCAGCTTAGACTGCTTTATGTAACTAGAACCAATTATAAACAATAGTTTTTTATTAAAGGTCATATGAATGGCAAAAGTATTTTCGTCGATTACTCAGTGGTGATAAATCAGAAACCTTGAAAGTTGTAGCCTATTCCAATTACCAAAGAGTTAAGTGTACTTCAACTACCAAAAAAATGAGGATATTCATGGACTTTCAGTACAATCTTTTAAACTTTTTACAAAGGCACAGTTCAAATATGAAGCAAATTAAGCACCTTTACGGCTTTACCTGATCAAAAAATTATATGAAGTGAATTAAGAACATATAGGGACTAAACTTTAGTTGGTCAGTCTATCTGCCACAAAGACCATAACAATTCAAGATCTAATCAAGCAGATCAAGTAAAGACTCTTGGAACCATCTTCCATAACAAATATATGAAAAAGAAGCTTTTGACATCTTTCTCTTAAACTAGCTAGAGAAAAATTTGTAGAGGCCTGAAGATAATCATATAAGACTGGCAAGGAGTAAAATCAGAAATGACTAGTTATAGTTTTGACTGATTGTGCCTACGATTGGATCAATATATATTTTCTCCTGTATTGATTGTTCTAGAATAATCTATTTTCAACCTACTTGGAAAAATTGACAAAATATGATAGCTCATAGTTTATCAACCTATTTGGAAGTTCTGCCAAGGGAGTCTAGTCTCATCGTACTAGAATAATCTATTTTCAACCTACTTGGCAAAATTGACAAAAGATGATAGAGCTCATAGTTTATCAACCTATTTGGAAGTTCTTCCAAGGGAGTCTAGTCTCATCTCTATATCCTCGACTGATTATTCACACAATAGCAACATAACTTAAAAGTGCGTGAAAGAGAGATGCATTGCCCAGATGATATACAAAATATGCAGAACAAGAGTAAAATAAAACATTGCAGCTTCCATATAAGCTGTCATTGTACTCTCTCTCCATGGGAAAGGAGAGTAAATGAACATTAGCATTTGCTAAACAACATCAAGGAGGATATAACTTTAAACTCCAAGAAAAGTACTCAAGGCCATATACTCACGATTCTTCTAGATCAATAACCTTGATTGCAACCTCTTTGTTTAGTTCCTTATCAAACCTGCAAATCAAGAAAATTAACATGATGATATCTCAAACAAAATATAATGTCAAGTTGGTCGAAATAACAAAGAAAAACTTAAACCTTTCATTGCTAGAATAGCTTTCACTTAGTCAAGACATGAGTTTCTCAGATTTCAGAAGTGTCTATCACTATTATCATAGAATTGTATCTCTTACCAAAAGGCGGGCTATTACACTTATTCGCCGTTTGCATAGCTAAAGAAGAAGATATTGATTGAGATTAGGGACCATGCAGAACAGACTAGATTTTCCTTATCCATCTGATAAAGAATGGCATTCAAGTTCGTTATCAAAAGAATGGCATTCAAGTCCCATGAGCTGTTAGAGAGCTTCTTACCAATAATGTAGAATCAAATTATATAGATGCACTGGAAAAACTTTATCAGTTTGTATAGCGATAAAATCAAATAAATGCAGCTACCAGTGTCCACTGAGGTTAAACGTAAAAGAGAGTGCATTTAAACTGCATAGCACATCTAATACCCATTTCCATAAATAAGGAGATAGCAGCTAAACAGAACCCAAATCCCTGGCCTAGCAATTATTAATGTGTGTATAATTAAGGTTTAGTTGTTATTATTAAATGTAGCCTAGAGTATATTTGGTAACATGGACTTGATCATTTGTCCAAATCTTTAAATATATTGCACTTTTTTTCAATTCACCTCAAATATACAAGTTAAGTCAATAATGGACGGGTCAAATCGGACTAAGTAGAAATACGTATTATGATAAAATCTATCTAATATTTGCTTGGTCACTATTGAATACCAAATATGTGTTGTGTAGCAATTGGGTTGAAATGCTCTAGATAATGCACGAGAGAACTTATGACCTCGCGGATGGAGAGGGATTCGAACCCCCGGCTATCCAAGTTATGTAAACAGACACATTTTGAAGTTTTTCCCTGCCTCATGAGGGCACACATTGAATCCCAAAAGCAAAGATCATATCTTGACGCGTGTACCGTATTGCTATCCAGACAAAGATTAATTACGTAATGGCTTGTGCTAAAGGAACAGAGAGATGCCATGCTCTTTAGTATTCCTGCTATCCCGATGGGAAGGAAGAGACGATTACGAATTTCCCTATTTGTGATAGTTTCCTTCTATTCATTCTTTTTTTCTGGAGAATTAACGTTTTTTGTACTTTTAGTTTAGAATTCAATTAGCAAGTCAAGACAATTTATTGCTTTATAATTTTTAGATTTAAGTTGTTTATATTGGTATTGTAAAAGAAAATTTTACTACAAAATTTACAACCAGGTTACCTAGTTGCAACTTGCACGTGACTATACATAGTAAGTATTACTCAGTGTATTAAAAAAAAGTAAGTGCAATGCTAGTACCCATTATTTTACACTGATTGTGATACAAGCAAGTATATAACTACATCCATATTATTCTATCTCATTTCAGCCAATTGGTCTTGATAGATGAATTTGAACTCAACAGACTATAACTTGGTTACCAAATTTTACAAAAAATACCCACTAGGACAGTTTATGGGCCGATATGGATAGAAGTTTCTCTGGCACAAATCAGTGATAAAAAGACTGGTGGACCATTGACAAGCCTATTTTCGAAAAACATGTCATCACCAAAGTGGGCTGGAAAGCTTTAGTCCGATACTTCCAATACTTAATTGTTACTAGCATTTAAAACAATTTAGTCTTAGACCATTTATTCTTTAAGAAAACACATGTATAACATCCCATAGGTTCATTCTTTGAGACAATGACTGGTTAAAGCTAATTCGAAGTTTCCACGTGGAATTCCACTTGCTGATAAATTTAAAATTCTTAATCCGTTTCTATTAAAAGGTATGATTAAGTTTTTATTAAAAAGGAAACGTGTTTAGTAGCACGAAACAGGATAGAATCGAGTGGCATGGATGTGGAAGATTTCATATAATTTACTCGAACTAATTTGAAATTGAAGTGTAATTGATTGATTGATAACCCTAGTAACTAAAGCAACATGCAAACACATTTACAAAATAAAACATTTTTATCCTTACCCTTTATAGACGTCCCCAAATGAGCCTCTTCCAATGAGCTCCAGATCACTAAATCTGGATCCTGAGGCTTCAATAAGAGCAGCTGCATCAGCCATTTTTATATACAACTATCTTTTTCCTTCACACTCTCAGTAGATGAAGTGAAGCCAGTAAAATACAACCACTCCACATCCCCTAGCTTGCACTTCTCATTCAACTCCCCTTTGTAAATGTTTAACAAATTCATAAAATGTGGCCGCTTAATCTCACTCTCAGCACGGAAAACCAATCTGGAAAAACATTAAGTACTTGAATTAACCAATAATAACGCAATTTTTATAATTCACACTATCAAACACATAATTACGCAAAATGAAGCAAAATTTGAGATCTGAAAAGCGTGAAAAACTGCAATAAATAGAACTGAATCCAAAATGCAGCAAACTTAGGAACACAAAATATATAAGGATACGACTCGTTAGGTAAAGTGGAAGACGATAACAATGACAGTTCAGCAAATTCTACGTTTTGACAAAACAAATCGATAGCGAGACGGCGCCAAACTGAGCATTGAAAACACGAAACCGCTATTCCAAGGAAAGAAACAAAGAACAATTATATAAAAATGAAAAAAAAAATTACTAACCAAAAACTGCTCGGATTTTTCCTCCCTTTTTTCCACCGAATCAAAGACTAACCTTTTGTGAATGTAAATTTAGAACCGTCGATGGATGACTATAATTTCATCAGTAGATACATAAATTAGCAGGAGAATCCATAGATCTCTTTATCCTTTTCAGCGAAGACTTGTTTCTGTGTTCTCTTTGCTTTGGCTTATGTACATACAGAGGCTCCTCTCTACAAGGGATCGAGAAGAAGACATTTTCTGTAATTCATTTATTGGGGGAAAAATTATTTGCGTTGGACCGGTTTTCGTGAACCCCTAAACCGGATTGTTCTTATTCGTTCGGAGTTTCGGACAAGCTGTACTCTATTTCACATCGAGAAATGAGATTTGTTGCTTCTGAATTTTGTTCTTTTTTCCAGTTGGCTATGGTAAAAAAAACATATATAAATATATATATCCATCTTTTCTTGATTATAAGTAAAATTATTTTATAGGAGTATTTGAGAGTGATTACGTCTAGGTAAAATTTATTTTTATCTCTCTTGAAGATAAAAAAGTAATTATTTTTAAAAATTCTCAGCTTAAATAAAATATATCAAAATAGGATTGAAAAGAATTTGATAAGGAGGATCGTACTAATGTATCTTTGAGTTCTAAGGAGATAGGAAACTTAAATAGAAATGATCAAATTAGATCGCGTTTTTATCTTATATTATGAGCAACTCCGATATGCATTTGAAAATTCATTAAGATCTCCAATATTTTAATAGTGGTATAGCGGAAGTACTACTGGTATTTCATAACTTGTAACATAGACTTGACTATTTATTCGTATCCTTAAATATATTATATTTTTTCTTCTAATTCATCTCAAATGTGTAGGTCGATAATGGTTAGATCAAAACTCAAAACGGATAAAATTGTAAGTACATGTTATGAACCTGAGATAAAATTTGTTTTAATATTTGCTTGGGTCATTATCAAATAGATCAAATATGTGTAGATAATGAAAAGTAAAAAATACATGTTAATGAAGTTTAGATAAAACTTGTTTAATATTTACTTTGATTGTTATCAAATAGACGAAATGTGTGTGTTACGTAACAATTGAATTGAAATTTTCTTATCTCCATTTTTATTTTCAAGACAATTTGTTGATTTCTATTTTAAATTTTTAAGTGGTATATATTAATGAAAATGAAATGTAAAAGAAAATCTTATTCTCAAGTTATCTAATTGCAATACACTATATATAGTCAATATTTGTCAATTTTAAAACAAGCAAGGTAAATGACGTGTTACCATCTATTAATTAATCTACACTAATTGTGTAAATATTATGTCAAATTTATAATTTACGTCTATACTATATTAATCTCATTTCAACCAAAGCGTTCTGATGGATTAATCTGAAAACATAGAATGACTTGGCCAATTCATCAAACTTTGGTTAAGTCAAGGTGACCAAGTAAAACATACATGCTATAGAATTGAGATAAAACTTGTCTAATATTTACTCATTATTGAATAGACGAAATATGTGTGTTACGTAACGACTGAATTGAAATGTTCTTGTCTCCTTTTATTTTCAAGACAATTTTGTTGATTTATATTTTAACATTTAAGTGGAATGTATTAATGAAAATGAAATGTAAAAGAAAATCTATTCTCAAGTTATCTAATTGCAAGTCACTATATATAGTAAATATTTGTCGATTTTAAAACAAGCGAGGTAAGTGACGTGTTACTATCTATTAAATTAACCTATACTATTTGTATAAATATTATGTCAAATTTATATTATTTTAATCTTATTTCAGCCAAAACGTTCTGATGGATTAATCTGAAAACATACAATGACTTGGCCAACTCGTCAAACTTTGATTAAGTCGGGCGAGTTGCAAAATTTGAACTAATTTTGTAACCGTAAAAAAATTAGATTTTGGTTTAACTCAATCCTGAGAGTTAGCTTTTGAGGTTGAGTTAGACCCAAAATTTATTTTTTTATATGATATCAAAGTAGGATCCATCTCATCTGATGTTAGGCCTCAAATTTAATTGCACTCTTCACAACTTATCAATGGATATAAAAACCTTTTAGTAGGGGTTGGTTTACTTTTGGGCATGCTTCGTTTGCTTTATTTTTCTTCTTCGGCACATTTGGCATGGTGCTAGAACCTTGTTCAGAGATGTTTTTGCTGGTATTGACTCGGATTTTAGATGCTCAAATCGAATTTGGAGCACTTCAAAAACTTGAAAATCCAACTATAAAAAAGACAGGTAGCCTGATACAAACATTACTGGATGTGAGGTGGGGCATCGAAGAATGAAAAAACGCCCACAACCATGGTTAATGAAAAGGGTGGTCTCTTTACGTGGACTTAGACAGTCCTCTCATTATAAGTTAGCTTTTGAGATTGAGTTAGGTTTAAGATCCATTTCTTTACTTAACGCATAAAGAGAGAAAATCTTATGAACTTTCTAGTTCTCTGGACATGTTATCGGACCAAGAGGAAAGAAGATAGAAAGTATTACTCCCTCAGTTTTTATCGGACCAAGAAGAAAGAAGATAGAAATTATTACTCCCCTAATTTCTATTTGCTTATCTGGTCTTAACTTGGCATGAAATTTTAAAAAGTAAATAAATAAATAAATAAATTGGTCTTAAAAAATTAAATTAAAAATATATAACATGTCCTTTAATATTGTGTTTTTAAACATACCACGTGAAAAGTTGATTTTAAAAAGTTCTCACAAAAAATCTTTTTAAAAATTGATTAAAGAAAAAAATAAGACAAATAAATTAAAACGGAGGGAGTAATTTTTTCGCTCCTTTAACAATTAGTTACAAGATAATCGGGAGAAAGTGAATTTTTATGATCCGATAAAGAATCAAACTTATTTAACAGTTTCTGCTATTTATATTTCCTTGAAAAAGAGGCTCGACCTATAGGAATTGTTTAGGATATTTTAAAGAACACAAAAAATTTTAAGGAACTCCATTAAATGATCCTGAAATAAGAACTAACATGGTTCAAACTCCACGAAAAAGTCGTGGAGTTTTGAAATATGCAAATCAAGCTTCCGAAAAATTCACGTGATTCCACTTTTAATACATTCAAACCCCGTGTTACACCCCGTAAATTTTAAGTGAATAAATATCCTAAGGGCATGTTGGTTAAGGGATTTAGAAAGCAAAAAAAAAAAAAAAAAAAAAAAAGTCGGCTTCTTCATCCAAAACACATATATTTCCAGCAAAGAAACAGGGGAACAAGTATTAAGAGTAACCCACGTCAACATATATAAATTTCCTCCCAATTACGCGACGAAACGCGGTCTAAACTCCGTTCCGGCTTAGGTACAGGTGTATAAAGCTGCAGAGAGCAATCCTACGGAGTTGGTTTCGTGAAATTTGGCCGGCGAAACGTCGTGCTACCGAGGTAAAGTAAATAGAATTACTTTAAATTAGTACCAATGTGTTCCTAGCGTTGCAGTGAGTATTTATCCCTTCTGGACTATCGAGAAATAATGAGTTTTCGACCGTTTTCTGAAAGGTTAAAGTTGGGATAAATATATATATCAAAAGTGATAATTTCTCCCGAATATTAATGTATTTAGTTCTAATTGACATGTAAATGAATGTAGTTGGGAGAAACAGCAGAAGTACCGACGGAAATCACATCGGTCAGTCGGGTACTCAGAAACCAGGTATGTAAAGTTATTCTTTCGGCAAGCCAGGAAGTACAGGGTAGGAAATAAATAGAATAAACGCTATTAGCAGATACCCAGCGTACAGGAACGATTTTAGTACAAATTACAGCAAGCATGCTAGTATATTATTACGTATCATGCGATAATCAGAATAATAGATATTTAGGCAATACGTATTTCATCTGTTGAGATTGTATCCAGTAGTAGATGGTACATTTTATATCATTGAGCTATATTCAGTTATAGATGGCATGTACTATGTTATTGAGTTATATTCAGATATAATTAGATAGACAGATAAAGACCAGGTAGCAGAAGGTCCAGCAGCCAGAAACAGTCAGTTATTTAATACAGATTAGCCTCGAAACAAAAGAAGAGAATATGATTAGTATTTTTCATTTGAGCATGCTTGCTGTGTATGTGTTTGTATGTTGAGACTTGTTGTGGCATGTGGGCACCCTTTTAGCATCCCCACCGCCCCTGGGTTATAGTTGTGTCGATACCAGATTCAGATACCGCCACCAGCTGGGCGATGCCGTCCGCCTAGAGGACGATGATGGCTGACCACCATGATAATACGGTCCAGACCACCCTGCTTGCAGGGGTAGTTCAGTTTACTCTGCGCAGAGCTAGCACATCCTGTTTACAGGGGCAGACCACTCTGTGTGCACACCTGTGCCCAGAGGCAGGAGTCTTCGGACTCAGACACAGTTTATTGTCAGAGGCCAAGGCCTGAGCTACGTACCCAAGGGGGCCGGTAGGAGGAGCTCACAGTTATCAGATGAGTGGAGTGACTTGTTTTTGGTTGGTTTAGACCCGGGTAGGGGTAAATAGATTGCTTGCTTGGTTGGCACCTTCCGGCTTATGGGGGTCGGTCAGGTATTGTGTGTATTATTATGTATATTGATATGTGCTAGTAGATACTGATAGACAGAAGGACGACACGTCATCAGGTACGCTCAGTTTAGTTATAGAATAAATAAACTCTCCCCAGTTATTCTCAGCTAGATAGACTCAGCTACTTTCTGCTTATATCTCATGTTACTGTTGTTATTCATTTCAGTTGTGTATTTCAGTTGCTTTACATGCTCAGTACTTGTGGTACTGACGCCCAGTGGGGCGCTGCATTACTTGCCTGCAGGTACTCATAGACGAGGAGGCGACCCCTCGTGATTCTAATCAGCTATTGAGTATTCAGCTCCTGTCATCCGGAGTCTGAATTCCAGAGGTGTATTTCGTTTTCTTTGTTATACAGTACGGGTAGGTCGGGGCCCTGTCCCGATCATTTCTATTGCTATTCCTAGAGGCTTGCAGTCTGTATATTTCCCTGTGGTTAGATGAGCCGGTCGCGTGAGGCCGTGCAGTTGTATAGCTGTTAGTACTTTTTCCTTCTTTTATGATGGCCGTGTGGGGCCATAGTTGCCAGTAGTGGTGACCTTGCCGGTCACGTAGCTTTTTAGTACTTCATGATTGAGTTGCAGATAACTAGACAGCATGGTGGCCTTGTCGGCCCGCATAGGTTTCCCTGTAGTTGCATGTTCTGGTCAGCTGTTATTACAGGTACAGGAGGCTACAGGCCAGTTGGCCGGAGGCTGTATTTACAGCCGTTATATAGCCGGTTTGTTTCTTGAAATAGAGCCAAAGCCAGCCAAAGCACCAGATGTGCTCAGGCTGGACCATTTAGCAGTCTAGAGTCTAGCAGGCACCAGGTGCCGTCATACCCCCCAAGGTGGGGTGTGACACCCCGGGAATTTTTCATGAACTTTGAATTCATTTTTATAAGTTCAAACTCCATGATTTTCAAAATTTCATGACAGAATTTTTTGAGTTCAAAAGAGGTATTATGGGTGAAATATTTTTTTTTCATATTATTTCATGTACCTATTCACTCATTATACCTACTAGAAAATTTATCCAAAATAAATAAATAATAAATATAAAGGAGATAAATTTGATATGAAATATGAATAAAATAATAATTTTTTTAAAGAAAAATCACATTTATTTCATATCTCAATTTCTACACAATAAATATCTATAATATGAAAGATACAAAGAGAGTGAAATTAAATGAAATGATGGTATTATACTCTATACTTTATATATAAAATCATTTAATAAAAATAGCAATTATTGAAGAATACATGATACTCCTAAAATACTTAAGAAAAATGTTATCAAATCCTTAACAAATTTTCTGATAAAGATCAAAATGTTCTAGGAGTTTGTCTCTTCTTATTCTAACTTTAATTTAATCACATTTCTTTTGTTTTCTCTGAGTATTGGACTATTATTTTAGTCTTTATCTACGTATTATTCTATACTCAAGTCTTAAATAGGTTATCTAAAAAAATGAATGAATATAAAATGAAAAAATTGTTAGATGAGAAGAATAATACCTAACCCCTTTTCATACTAATATAACAACTCTTTTCAAACTCATCGTCAATAACAATTTTATTTAAAATGAAGAACACCTTACATGTTTCATCCAGTCCTTTTTAATTTAAGAAAAAGAGTTGAAAAGAGATTCAACTAATGAAAAAAAGTAAATCATACCTTACTTTTAATGGAGTGTTAATGCATGTTGTTTCAATGTTGTCAATATTTGCTAAAAATAACCACATTGAGCCAATTTCTAATGATAAAAATAATAATTTTGCTAAAAATAACCACATTGCCCTAATTTCTAATGATAAAAATAACAATATTACTTGAGAGATCAACATTATATTAATGCTTAATTACGTGTTGAAAAATTTCTGCCCTATCTCCTTTTAATTTGGACTGAAAAGTTGATTACCTTGACACATCCAATTTATGTTGATGGGAGATGAATAAAATGCAAAAGAGAGTCAGCAGGTAAATGATATAAAAATAAAAAATTAAAGTAATGAATATAAATCATAGACGTAACACACAATTTGATTTGAAACTCTATGAAGAAAGTAGGATAACGAAACAACGGCAACTTCATATTAATTAATTATAAATTTTGATTAGCAAAATTAAATTCAAATACTGCAAATCTCAAAATTTTAAAACACAACTTTATTTCATCATTGTAAACTCAATAACAAACCAAGCAGTAAATTGATAATAATAAAGAAACAATAGTGTAATACTAACATAAAGAAATACAAAATGTTGTAAATACTTGTTACAATTAAAACTTACCAGACTCTCATACCCTTCGTTCAAAAGTCGGAAACTAATGAAAAATTGAAACTTCTTGTAAAATTCCTATCGACAAAATAATAGTAATATCAATCTGAAAAATGAGAATGAAAGCGTCAAAAGTAAAGCAAGTAGTCTTAGATAACAAAGAAAATTAAATTTAATCATTTGACCATTTTCTTGGCAATCGGATTTCTTTTTGGCGAAAAGAAAATAAATCATGTGATTGTTCGTGATCCTCTTGAGTGACTCAAATGCTTCATTTATGATATTGTAATGTATAACGGATACTTGTGAATAATTAACATTAATTGAAAGAAAATTGTATTTTAAAAAATTGAAGAGGAGTTAGGAATTGTAATTGAAATGTTTCTTTAATTGCTTGTTTATATAATTGTCCCATCCTTTTGATTTTTTGTTGGTTGAACTAAAAATTCATAGAGGTGGTTGTTGAGTTTTTATTAAATATAACATAAATAATAAATAGATTAAAAGAGAAAAGATATAAACAACAACAACAACAACAACAACAACAATAATAATAATAATAATAATAATAATGATTATTAGCTAAAGAAAGGTGTCAACTCATCAAAGAAGAAGAAATGATTGAGGTGTGATTAAGAGGATTAAAAAAAGTAGCTTATGGGATTTATAACATAACAAAAAAAAAAAATTGTTACAAAATCAAAAATTGATAAAGTAGAAAGGAAGAAAAAAGGTAAAAAAAATAAAAAAAGATGAATTCTCGGCCAAAGAACTATGCCACATGATTTTGCGTTGACCAAAATTATAATATATATATGCCTAACCCCTAATTGAGTTTTAATGCAAACCTATTTTTTATTTAGAAAAAGAATGGTACTCATAATTAATGATGAAGAAAACTAAAAATGCAAAAAGTTAAACAGTTGTAGAAAACGCCTAAACCCTAATTGGGCTTTAATGCAAATCTGTTTATTATTTAGAAAAATAAATAATATTCATGATTAATGACCAAGAAAACTAATAATGCATAAAGTTGAGGAAATAAGAAATCATCAAAAAGTTAAGAAAAACATAGTTTTCTGATCTTAAAAGTGTGCCACATCACTGGTCCTAAGACCAGAATTATATAATATATAGATTTATTGAACAACTACATGTATTTTATCATTAAATTTATTTTAATTGGAATAATAATATATTAAAAAGAATGTTTTGTTGGAGACGTGGGTGGTGTGCAATAAATTATTATAAAAATTATGTAACGTCGACAATTAATATAGAGAAGAGTTATTAAAAAGAAATTAAATTTTTGCAAATTGGTGGTAGGTAATTTTATATATATATATATATATATATATATATATATATATATATATATATATATATATATATATATATATATATAATTTTGATTATCATGGTACTCAATGATATATTATTTAAAAGCTGAACAATAAATTTCAGAAATATCATGCAAGATTTTATACTAACTTAAACTATTGAATAAATAAATAACATTGTTAAAATTTAAATTTAGGATGTTTAATTTATAATCATAGTAAATTAGATTGATGAGATAATTAATTCCTTGGATCATATTTTAAAAATAAAACTTGAAGAAAAAATAGTCCTTAATGTTATCCCTGATAGTAATATGAAAAATTTTTGAAATAAAAAAGCCCTCACCCATCATTAGATTAAAGAATCGAGCATTAGTATAACTCCTACATTTATATTTTTTAATCAAAAAAATTATTTAAAATTACTTTTTTTGTACATTGATGAAGAATAATTAATTTTATTTTCAAAAGATAAAATGATCATTCAATATTTAATGAATATTTTGGTAATTTAACTTTTCAACTTAGGTTGTTCCCACTTTTAAAATAGTGTGTGTGTGTGTATGTATATATATATATCATATTATTATATAAGTGAAAAGCCAAAAAGTAAAAAGTTAGATTACCATTTTGCTCCTTCACTAAATTAAAATTTAATTAAATACATAATTAAATATCAATATTTTATCATATCATACCGTAATTATATATTTAGTACTATATAAGTGAGAAGCCAAAAATTTAAAAGTTAAAATAAATAAATAAATATAACTAATAAATAATAATAATAATAATAATAATAATAATAATAATAATAATAATGTGATAAATGAGTTAAAAAAATAATTTTAAAATAAAAAATTACTAAAAAAATAAGAAAAAAAATAAAAATGGAGCGCTTAGAGGCATGCCACATCATCACGCCTCTAAATCTCCTTTATATATATATATATATATATATATATATATATATATATATATATATATTGATTTGAAAACTTACATATTCTATCATTATTTTACCTGCGGTACCTATTTTAAAACTTTATTATTACTTCATTCATGATATCTATTTCAAACTCCATGAATCATTAATTTTAACCAACATTATTTCAAACTCCATGAATTACTTCTCGAAGTTTTCAAACTCTACTTCCACTTGTTCAAATTTTGAACTCAAATAGGCATGCGCTGGAGTTATTTTGTGTTTTATCTAGATATATTTTTGTTCAAATTTATTTCGCATTAGAAATGACTTTTTTTTCAGTTATATTTAAACGACGGCTAAACTTTAATTATCGGTTCAAAATTGTTCACTCCACCAAATTTTACGAACGATTTACAGTGGGGAACTTTATGGGCTGATATGGAGTAGAAGTCACTGTTGCACAAATCAAGAGACTAGTGGACCATCAACAAGCCAATTCAAATACAGGCCCATCAGCCAAATGGGCTGGAAGGCTTTTAGTCCGTTAACTCCCAACACTTAATTGTTACTGGCATTTAGAACTGATTTTGTTACCTCTAAAGAGATTTGGACATGCGATTTCATCTCGAAATTTAAAATTATAAGATGAAATTAGCGTTTGAACATCAAATCATGAGATAAAATCTCAAATTCTCAAAAAATCTTGATTTGAAATTTCAAATCATGAGATGAACTTTTTCAAATACAAAAATTTGATTCACAAGTTTATATTTTGTAAAATAAAATTTAACATTTTATATATACCAACCATTTATTTCACATGTAAAAAAAATTATTATTGATATTATCAAAGCGTTGTATACTACAACTCACGTTGAATTTTATTTTTTATTGACCTAAAGTTCGATCAATAAATTTTATATTTTTTTAGAATGACTTTGTGAAAGTTATATTATACTTTGTCATGAAATTTTACTTATTTGATAAGATTGTATAAGAATTGGGGAAATTTTAATAGTTTTCACAATTTATAGGGTTTTTATATTCATGAAAAAAAAATACAATTTAAGAATTTCAAATTGCATGTTCAAATAAAATTTCAACTTCATCTCATATGATTTCATATCATAATTTTTTTTCGCATGACCAAACGAACCCTTAGAGTTTTTCTAGTAAATTTTGAAACTCCACGAGTGAAACTCCCGCCTCCTTGACATTTTGAAGCTTTCCACGTGAATTTTGAAACTCTGAAACTATAGTTATCTGAAGTTTTTTATTTATAAATTTTTAAAACTCTAGAATCGCAACTTTTTCGGTCCACGAGAGTGGTTATTTGTGAAATTTCCTCAAAATTCAGATGTCTTTGAGCTCAAATTAACTAGTTCTTGTGATTGTTAAAATGTTGTACTTTCCTTCTGCTGGATGAAAAGTTGTCAACCCAAAACTTCCTTCTTCCTTCCTAACCATTGAAGCCATTTAAAATCATCAACTAACATTGATTTATTTGTCTCTCAGTGGATGCATCTTTTAATCCACATATATATTTTCAACACATATCTTCTTGGGTATGAGCTTGTTTATATTGTTGGTCTTCAGAAATGAATTCTGTAATGCATAAATTTAAATTCTTATATATAACGTACTACATTTTATTTACATTTTATATTCTTATATATGTTAATGTAGAACTCAGATATATAAAAATATAATTAATTAGTGCTAACATCGTGTTAAATGATTTAGACTTTCAAACACAACTTTTGAACCAATGAATATGCAATTCTTAATATTGCAATACTAGAGTCAAAAGGTTAGTACACAACTATTTATCAACTATTTATCAACACATCTCAATTATCACTAGTTTTTCTTTCTGCTTAAACGATAGTGATATTTCGGTTAGAAAAAAAAACTGACAGTTGAGGTGTGTTTCGATAAACATTTAGTGATAGTTCAGATAGAAAACTCACACATATGATAATTTAAACATAAAACTCAAAAACAAAAAACCGTAATACTTTACATATATTTTCCATCCTTAACTCTATAAAAAATCATCCCTCAATGATTGAAGTAACTTAATGATTTAAACTCAGAGAAAAATTAAGTAAATTATTTGAGTGAGGAATTCTGCACATTATTTGTGATGTTTGTGTTTAAGTATTGGCAAAAAAAAGAGAAGGAGAAAGAAAAAAACAGCGACGGTTCCGTTTGACATAAATAAAAATGTTAGTATTTTTTTTTTTTGATAAGGCAATTTGCGATCGCTATTTTTTTGAAAGATGAATTTCATTTTATTAAAATAATTTGCAACTCACATTGAAAAAGTAAATTACGTTAAGTAAATCTCGTATGACGAGTTTAATCAAAAAATTATATAGAAAATTTCAAATTTATGACTCTCTTAATTAAAAGATTATCTGCTCAATCAACTCGATCATTTTTACGAAATTGCGCATGAAAAGATAGTGTTGTGATACTAAAGTTCAGTATTGTCATTATTAATGATCAAATCAATATTTGCAAATATCGACTTTAACATTTAAATTGTTAATCGAGACATAATAATAATAATTTATTAAATTGATTGCGATCTTTATTTTTTACAGTGAAATAAAAAATAAAAGAGAACAACTAAAATGAAAGTAAAGAACAAAATCAAAAATATTGTGATCGAATTAAAGAACCACTCTCAATTTAACTTCTTCACGAGTAAAATTAAATTTCACACAAAATTAGAATAAACTTTTAAAATAATTTTTTGTTTTCAATTTCCAACTTTGGTTACTTCTAATTTTCAACCTCAATCAAATAGTATTTCTTCTACCGTTATTTTTCAATGTTATTATTTTTATCATCTCAATTATCATATGATTTTAATATTGTTATGCCTCTCTTTCACATTAATATTTTGAACTAAAAATTTATTTAAAAAAATATTCCCTTTACCTTCACCTATAAAAATGAGTACATGTTATCCTTCCATGCTTCACTTTTAAAATACATTTAGTATATACATTAGAGAGAAATAATTTTTAAATTTTTTATAATTTTTTTTAAATTTTATGATTTCTTTACCTAAAAAATTAAAAATTATATTTTTCTAATTTAATTTATGAAAAAATAAGAAACCTCATTTTCTCGATTGGTTGGAATTTGCTTGTATTGTAGCGCGTGAGATCGCCCGTAGAGGATGATAAGTGAGGTGCTGAAGGAGAAAGATACACTGCTCCGCAATTCGTGCGCTACTCTTTTTTTATTTTTTGTTTTTATTTTTTTACTTTTATTTTTATTTTTTATATGAGAAACGATGCACCGACTCACTGCCATGGCACGTGTGCACGTGACTCTTTAATCACTAATTATCAGCTTTGATTAATATTCTTTTCATTCACGCTTGCTTGTTCAGGTTAGAAGAATTATAATTTATAATATTTTTATATAATTATAAAATATTTAAATTTAAAATATTAATTTAATTTAATTTTAAAAATTAATTAAATTAATTTTTACAAAATAAAATATGACAAATAAAAATAAATAATCGATGAATATATGCATCATTTACATATCATCCAATCACTAGTTAGAATTACACAAATATCGATATTGCATGAATTAAATATATAAAATCAGTTAATTAAATAGTTAGCTTATCTTCTATATTATATATTATATAAAATAATATATATATTCTTTCGTAACTTTTACGTATATAGTTATAAAATAATAATTAAAAATTGTATTTAGTGTATTAAATTTTATATAAAATAATTAAAAAATTATTAAACATGATATTAACTATATTTATTTAAATATATCAATAATTTTCTTTTTGGCCAACAATCAACCACCCTGTAATACTAAATTTGATTTAATTAAATAAATTGACGCAAAAACTTGCACTCCTTGTTAATAGTCATAAGGCCGGAGATCATAGCGTAATTAGTTTTAAGCTTTCTTATATTTTTAGCACACAAAGTAATAATTGAGTTTTTTTTTTTTAATTTTTCATCCATTTTGAAGCATTTCGAATTTATATCGCGTAAAATTTATAAATAAAAAAATTATTTTGAGGATTCAAATTTGAGATGTAATAATTCAACATTAAGGCTGATAATATTGAGATATTAAAATATTTATATATAATATTACAACAGCGAGTCAAGAATTTAGTAAAAGATATATAATTTTTTTTTAATTATTAAAAATATATAAAATTAAATATATATTTATAATAGCTCATATTTAACTTTCATATCTTATATAATTTTTCAACAAAAATATGCTTGGAACCACCTTTCTCTAAGGTGGTTTCGCCCATATACATGGTATGAGTGTTGATTAATAAATGGAGTTCTACAAGTACTTTAACAAAATTGAACTAGCAACTTTCCCCTTTGCATTTTTAGGATTACAAATACACGTTTAATATCCTTTTTAATTTATTTTAGTTGCTAGGATAAATTTTACATATTTTTTTAAAAAATTAATTAAAAATATAATTTAACTAAAAATATTTTTTATTAGCTCTTTAATCTTTACCTATTAATATATATCTTAATTCTAGAATAATTAATATTAAAAGTAAAATAAAAAGAATAATTATTTCTTAATTTTTTAAGCTAAAAGTATTTAAGATAGTTATTTTTAATATATATGATACTATAAGAGAAGAGAAAACATTACATTATCTCTAAAGTAAACCTAAAATACGTTGTCTTCATTTTCTATCTTAATTAGGATTAATCATTCTTTTTTTTTTCACTACAATCGAGACAACAAATATATTTTATCATCAATTTCCGTCCGTTATTAAATATCTCAAATTCGCTAACTTAAAAAATCCTTAAATTTATATACTTTGTTTGTCAAATTAATGCACGTCGTTTTCGAAACTCGACAAAAGGGCAAAATAATAGATTGTGAAATCCAAAATGGTTTAACAAAATTGACAAATGAATTATTGATAAGGTATAGAATTATGTTAGGAAAAAACAATAAACAATTCGTGTAATTTTTGTAAAGAAAATTAGAACAAAGTAATTACTCATTTTAATCAATATTTCAGTTATTATTTTTTTAGCTTAAATTTTTTTTATTAATTTATATTTTTTGCTTCTTCATGTTTTTCTTCCTTCTTTGTTTTCTTGCATTTTTTTTCCCGTTATTTTCTTCTTCTTCTTTTTCATTTCTATTCCTTCTTTGTTGCTTCTTCTTTTCTTTCTTTCTTCATTCTTTCATGATTTTTATATTCAAATTTGTTGATACAATGTGTAAATATAATATTTTTTATCAGTATAAATTTAAATATTAATTATCAGGTGAATTAAATTAAAAATTTTAAAATTTTATTATTGAAGTTTTTAAAAGCTTTAAAATTCACAAATGGCTTTTGAATTTGTTGAAAATTTTAATAAATTGATGATTGTGATTCGTTGGTGGTGTCATTTCAAAGTTGTGGTTAAAATTTGAAGCTATTTGAAAAATATTTGATCTATTTCAAATGAAATTTCATAGTTGAAGTTCATATGAGATCAAACATAATTTTTTATATAAGTTGTATAATTTTGTATAAGAGTATAAAAGTGTGTGTAAACACCTATTATACACTTTTATTCAAGATTTATATATTATGTACGATATGTGTATAATGCTGTATAATATTATATAAGTACTGTTGTACAAAAAAAAAAGCTATACGAATATAATATAAAAATATAAATTATATAAATATAATATTTTATATTAGATCATATATTTTTATAAAAATATCATTCTTTTTTTTTACACTAATCGAAGTATATGGGCATGTTAATTAACTACTATATTAACTAATAAGTTAAAGTACAGTCCTAATTAGTTATACTTAAATGAAGAAACTGGAAACAAAAGAAAACGTAGAATAAATAAATTTCGAGCCCAAGGAAAATTTGTATTTTCTAGAGAAATTTAATTCCTTCATAGTTGCCTATGATTTAGATTAATTTCTTTCGGAATGAAACACTATTCTGTAATATTAACAATTAAAATCGCAGAACTTTATTGAACTCAATAATCGAACCAGATCACATGACACTTTCTTTATTTTAAAAATAATGTAGAAATGAAGGAAGAAATTTTATAAATTTAATGTCAAACTGAGGACAAAGCCAAGCGCCGACAATAATAGAAATAACAAAATGTTCGATAAACAGATATTCCTATTTGATTTCTGCTGACAAGTAAGCACTCCAATTTTAAGAGTGTATACCTAGACATCTTAATTATTAACTAAACACTTCAAACTCATTCTTAGTGTGTCTCGTTCGGTGTTGACATGACACAAATATCTAGATGATCATTTTGTAAGGTGGAGCGTCCAACTGACACAGTAAAAGCGAATTAAAGTCTAGATATATATACTTAAAATTTGAGTATTTACTTGATAGATGAAGTCAAATTTAAAAGTATGTTTATATATTATATTTATTTTCTTTAATATTTAATTAGGTAATATTTACAAATCCAACATAATCGATTTGATTTTTGTTTATTTCAATCGTTTTTGTTCTTAGCTTAAAAACTTTTTGGGATTTGTATGGATATTAATTTAAATAATCTTTCAACAACTAGAATGAGACTAATAAATTATTATAAGCAAAAATTTAGAGTTCCAATATTTTTTAAAAAGTTTTTTACTATTTTGAGATTCCTTCACGTGCAGCTGACGCTGTTGAGTTGAAAAATACGTAATTAGAGGGGACAAAAATAAAATAAAATTGGAGATTTCGAGTTTTTTTTTTCTTTTTTTTTTCTCCTCTTGGGATAACTGCTTCATAGTAAAGAAAGGTCTTTTCTATTAGGATTTTAATAATGACCCTTTAATTTATTAAATTTAACAATTGGGAATCCAATTTTTATAATGATTTCAAATCTAAACCCCTCAGAGAGTCAGAGTCCTTACCAGTTTTGCTTTTGACTGGTAAAGATTCTGTGTACCATTGAATTGTCGTAGATGCCCTTCATTCCAATTACTCCCCCGTTTTCATTTACGTAATTTTATATAAAGTGAATTTTTGAATTTTTTAAAAAGAATGAAAAATTTGCGCTCTAACATAAATATTTATTAAGTTATTATTGCTGTTTTTATTTATAATTATAACTTATGATATATTTATCAATAAAATATTATGAGAGTCACTAAATATTTTGACCACAGTCACTAAAAAGATACCAACGAGTTCATTATCACATAGTAGTTGATATAATTTGGTTGAAATATCGGATGCGAAAAAACTTTACCCAACACAATGCCCCTTTTTTAAAAATTAATTTTTATATACATGTAATTTTTTTTAAAATTAGGTTACACAAGTCATCGGAGTTGTTGTGTATATATATATAGGAAAATGACATTTTTAAAAAAATAAATAAATTATTTAGGTGCAGTGATGAATATGCCTTATGATCACATAGCCAGGGTATCAGTTGACTGGATTATCAAATTGTCATATATATATATTCTGAAATAATTTATTTTTCAATTAAATGATCTTTTTTTTTAAAAAAAAAATCTTTTGAAATTAAAATAATAAATTTAAAATATAATATATAAAATTATTCTTATTTAATAAATATAGATTAATTTTTTCATTGAGAAAATTAGAACGACAGTTAATTAAAATGAGATATCATATACTATGTTTTCTCTCAGTTCTCTTTTTTCTTTTTCTTTTTAAAACCAATTGAATGCATGAAAATCATGAAAACCTTCCATTAATTGATTACTACATCAGGTTTTCACAAAATTTTGAAATTTTTTGTTGTATTAAATAGTTAATTTTCGACTCCAAGAGACATAGTCATGTGCTCACCCCTCCAAGGTTGGCATTTATTTTTATTTTGAATTTCCAATTTTCTTGTTCGACTGGTTTATTGACCTTTAAGTTTGAAAATTATATAAATAGTACAAATTTGTCTTTGTATAATGGGTTGGCACTGTCCCTTTAAATCTTCAATTTCCCACTGAGTAATATTAACCATTGATTAAATAAACAATTATGAATGTTAGACATAGAGTTTACTTGTTATTTTGAAATTGGAATTTTCAAGAATATATGCTTGATCTTAGCTGCAAAATGTTTAAGTTGGGGAAGTAAGCAGCTTTTGCTTGTATTCTTTTTGTTCTTATTAAGTGTTCGATATCTGTTTTGGTAGGAGAAAGTAAAGTGTTCCTTATCATACTAAAAATGACTTTATTCTCAAATTTTAAAGCTGGAATGGCTTAATAACCGTAATTAATCAATTATATCTACTTCTCAAGTTCTTTTCAAAATAACAAAGGTATGTCGAGTATATGACCAAAAAAATATATGCAATTCATTAAACATTTTGCTTGTTTTTGTTTCTCATTCGGTGTTTCAACTAATTCGAATTCATTAAAAAACCTTGAGAAAATAGTTTATATTAAAAATAATTTTATTCCAAAATAAACTCAAACTTGAAACGTCTGGTTAATTATGCATACTTCTAAAGTTAATCTGAATGAAACAAAGGTATGTATGCAATTTATTCATACTGGTAATGATTCTTCAAACGGTCTATACATGTGTTTATAGGATTTCCATCTTTTAAGAAAAAAATAATAAACGAAATAGAATAAAGAACGATAAAATATAGCAAGGAGGGTATCAATATTATAATATACTTCGTTCCAATTTATTGGATGTACTTTGACTGAGTATAGAATTTAAAAAATATGAGAAGATTTTTGAAATTTGTGATTTAAAATAAGTCATATTTCAATTCCAAGAGTTCGGGTTGAATCGGTATATCGTGACTACAAATCATCTCATTAAGGGTGAAAAGGTTATTTTAAAATTAAATTGTTACTAGATATAGAAATACGTCATTCGTTTTTAGACTGATTAAAAGAAAAGGGTGTCACATAAATTAGGACAAGGAGTGTTATATATATATATATATATATATATATTAGAGCTGAGATGAATCTCTGCGATTTTTTTTCTCCGTCAAAAGATGAATGAATATCTATTGGTGTGTTTGAAATTTTAGTTCTCACATTTTAAAGAGATTAAATGTGTTGCTACTTGCAAGACGAAAGATTTGGTTGTGTATTTCATTAAAAATATTATTTTAAAAATGTGGTTCTTTTCACAGTAGACTAGTAAAACTTAAAACAAAAAGTTTGTCAATAAACTATAAATTATCTTTTATAAACTTATTTTGTTTATTCAAATTATACATAAAGTTAGGAGTTCATTTTCATCTTTTTCTAAATAGTAAGTTGAATTTACTATTTACTTTCTCTAACAATATTATGACGTCTTTAAGAGAGCAAGCCTCTGAAGAAAAGGTGCACATTATACTTTAGGTGAATCTTGCATTAGAATGAAAGAAGAAAGTTAGAGCCCTTATAAAAATGAATTAGGCAGAATCAACTGTTGAGACACCTTTTGAGTTAAAATCTGAGAAACAAATTAGTATACGTTTAGACTCAAAGTGGACAATACCTTAACAGTTGGATCAAAATTGTTACATGTAGTACTAAAGCTACTCCGTGTGCAAACTTGAACGATGGTGAGACAAATCTCACCGAGGATGTTGGAAGGATGTATGTAACACCCTAGGTGAATCACATATCAACAAAGCACGAGAGAAATATTAGGTGTATAAGAAAGCAAGTCTTAAACCCTAGTGACGTGTTTTACAGTCATGCGAACTTAGGACCAAAATAGAAAAATATCACTAGTGAGCCTCATGTTACACACATATATAGATTATATACAATTATATATATATATATTTTATATTTGTAAATTTTTTTTAATTTAAGCATTTAGACGTGCGATTATTTAAGTTAATATCTTCTTTTATTTTCTCCTGCGTGACATGAATGAACATCAAAACATTCTTGAGCACACATATTTTTATTTAGCATCACGTGCAAAATAAATTCAAATAACAATTACTCCTATAGAAGTATTAGGGGTGTAAATTGTAAGAAATGTTGGAGATAAAAAAGAGAAAGAAGTAAATGAAAAATTCAAAAAATAGGCAGAGAAGGGCAAGATAGTAATTCCAAAATTTGAAGGCACGAGCCTCCTTTTTGCCTGGCCTTCTGCAATGTAAGCGCTTTGTTAGGGAGGGAAGATAAAAGCTGTCCCCACACCTCTCATTTTTCTTTTCCTGGTAAATTTACAAAAGCAAACAAAACCCAAACCCAATCCTTCACACACTCTCACACGCACGCTCATACCCCAAAAAATATTATTTTTATTTTTATTGGATGTTCGATATTAAGAACAAAACTTATTATTTTAGCATAATTTTTATTATTTGCTTTGTTTTAATTAACTTTTTAAATCCGTTTAAAAAAAGTAACCTCATCTATTTTTTTAAATTGTTTTTTAATTTTAATTTTTTAATTAATATTTTTAAAATTTTAAAATTAAATAATATTTTAATATATATATATATATATCGAAAGAAAATAAGTTATAATTTTCTTTTAAATTTTTTTTATACTCTGTGTCAATCCAAAATTAGATAAATAAATTAACAAAAAAGTGAGTAGTAAAAAACTTCCTTCTTTCTGTTTACTAAAACCATTCCAATTTCTTTTTTTGTTTTGTTTTGCCTTTTCTTGGTTTCACCCAAGTAGTCAGATTTGGTAATCTAATACAGAGGAAGGTAAAAAGCAGAACACAGAGGATAGTGGGAATGTGAAGAAAAAAGGGTCCGTCTTTGTGGTTCATAAGCAAGCATTTGTATAGTTTGCTCAAGAAGATAAAAAAATAGAGTCTTGAGAGAAAAAAATTTAGCGTCTCTACAGGATTCAGAAGAGAAAAGGGGTTTTAATTTTGCTAGTTAAAAGAGAAGTGGGAAACCAAAAAAAAAAGAGTGAGAAAGAGAAAGAGAAAGACAGAGAGAGAGAGAGAAAGGGGAAGAAATGGTGGGCTCAGGAGCATCAGATAGGAGCAAAGAAGCAGTTGGGATGATGGCCCTTCATGAGGCACTTAGAAGCGTCTGTCTCAACACAGACTGGACTTACTCAGTCTTCTGGACCATTCGTCCTCGCCCGTATGTCTCCCCCTCTTTCTTTCTCCCATGCTTGTCTTTTTTTTTTCCTGTCTTTTTGGGGTCCTCATTTGCTCCCTCCCTCTTTTTTGTCTGGTCCCTTATTTATTTGCAGGAGAGTGAGAGGTGGGAATGGTTGCAAAGTAGGAGATGACAATGGTAGCTTGTGAGTATTCTACTTTCTGGTCATTTCACACTAAAAAGAAACAACAAAATGGACTTCAATCTGTTCTTTTAGCCGTGTCAAAAAAGGAAAGAAGTGGGGATTCGTATAGCCGATCCAATATGTTTGGAACTGAGGCGTAGTTATTGTTCAAAGAAAATGGACTTCAATCTTCCTTTTTAGCCTTGAGCTTAAATGAAGAAGTAGGAATTCATGTAGTGAATTTTAACTTGTTTTAGACTGAGACGTAGTTATTGTTATTCAAGAAAATGGACTTCAATCTTTTTTTTTAAAGTTGTGTCAAAAAAGGAAAAAAAAGAAGGAAAAAGATCTCTTTTTTAAGCTGAAAGATTGTAACTTTGCTTTCTTTTTCTGTTGATTTATGAAGGATGTTGATGTGGGAAGATGGGTTCTGCAGAGGAAGAGGTACAGATTGCTTGGAAGAGATGGATGGTGAAGATCTTGTGAGAAAGGCCTTCAGCAAAATGTCCATTCAGTTATATAATTATGGAGAAGGGTGGGTACTGGGTAGGTGATTTGGTTGGTATTGGATTTTTTGAACTCTCCAGCTCCACACTCTCTCACTTCTGTGACTGAATAATGGATGGTTAATGAGTAGTAGTAGTATAAATAGAGAACCAAAAGGTGGAGGAGACAAAGATTTGTAACTATTTTTTCTATTTTGATTGGTTGGGTTTTGGTTTGCAGGTTGATGGGAAAAGTTGCCTCTGATAAGTGTCATAAATGGGTTTTCAAGGAGCCTACTGAATGTGAACCAAACATATCCAACTACTGGCAGAGTTCATTTGATGCTGTATGTATAAATATAACAACAAGTTTTACTTGCATTTATGTTTGGTTATCTTAGGGAACTGATTTCCCATTTGCCAATTATTGGTCTGAGAATGATTGAATGGTTGATGATTCCTCTTCCTTTTGACCTTAACTTCTGCAGCTTCCACCTGAGTGGACTGACCAGTTTGAGTCAGGGATTCAGGTCAGATTCAAAACTCTAGTAACAATAATTGCCTTTGTTTCTTATTTTTATATAAAAAAGAAAAGAAATAATCAATTTCCTCTGGTTCTTGGCTCGTCTTGTATGCCATTATTTTGCTTAGTTTTCAATGTGTCTGTTCTGGTTTTATCTTGCAGACTATTGCTGTGATTCAAGCTGGACATGGCCTTCTGCAACTAGGATCTTGCAAGATTGTAAGACTCATTTTCTCTTTGCACTAAAAATAAATATTAAGTGTAGTTTACTTTAATTGTTTTTGTTTCTCTATGGACATGTGATTACTGCTCTTAGAATGCAGAGAAAAGACTTGAAACCAAAACAATTATTGATGAACTTTTTCAATGCTGATCACTTAACACGAATTAAACGTGTTGATCTAGTAATTTTGTATCCTTCTCAGATACCGGAAGACCTGCATTTCGTGTTAAGAATGAGGCACACGTTCGAGTCTCTAGGCTATCAATCTGGCTTCTATCTGTCACAGCTATTTTCTTCAACAAGGACCAGTTCACCTTCATCTGCAATTCCTCTTAAGCAGCCGGCTATGCCAATTCGCGCTCCTCCTCCCCTTTTCAACTGGGGACCGAGGCCAATGCCTTCAGCATCTTCGCTGCTATCCTCTCCCAACTTCCAAAACTCTGCAAGACTTGGTATTCCACAGTCGAAAGATGAATCACATATGTTCCTTCAGCTTCCTCATTCATCCGAAGCTCGAATGGAAGACATGATGGGAGCTGCTGCTGATCACGAAAACGATATCAAGTGGCCTAATGGATTGACTTTCTTCAGTGCTCTCACTGGTAGAAATGATGATTCCAGGATCCTGTTCAATCCTGATAGCTTAGGAACCAAACCGGATCATAATCAGCATCCCCTTAGTCTTGATGGGAAGACTTCAAATCCCAATTCAGATGCTTCGAGCTTGCACAATAACGGAGGTGCTAATCCGAATGATTTCTTGAGCCTGGACAGCCACCCTGATAGCATTCGGAAGATGGACAAGTTCAAGAGGAGCTACACACTTCCTGCTAGGATGGCTTCGTCTTCTAATTCATCGACTTCACTCGATCAGCACCAAAATAATCCAGGAGAATATAGGAATGAAGGAGGAATGTACCCTGATGTCATGGAGAGATTCTTGGAATGATGATCCTTCCAGGGTTATGATGGTGGAGAAGTTGTGTACTTAAGAAAAAAAGCTTTAGTTCTGTTTTCTGCTCATAGGTCTCTCTGCTTTTGCTTAATTTAGTGCTCTTTTAATAGTGTTTGGTTTTTCCTTCATCCTTTGGACCATTGAACGTTTCCACTTTTTTCTTGTAGTCTTTTTTATCAGTTTATGTAGAAATGAAGGAAAATTTATGCTTCTCTGTGGATTTTAATAGGCATTAATTTGAAGAATATGGATGTCTAGTAGATTTGAAGTTAGTGTATGTTGCTGGGAGCCTTAGAAAATGTGGTTACACGCGTGTCGAATACTTCAAATATTATGCATTTTTGGAGGATCTAACACGATTGTAATAATTTTTTTGAAGAATTCGAGCAACATAAAAGTTAGTTAAAGGGTCAAGTTGAGAAGTGTTTTGTGTTAGCTTAGTGTAACTACTACGTCTTTGGATCAACTTTTGAAAATTAGGGTGTGATGACTAATAGATAAAGTCCTATTGACATTTGGTGAGTTGACATATAAAGGAGCCAAATATTCATAATACTTTAAAGTTTAAAGTTACAATTTCATGTTCTAAGAGTTATCTAAATCTAAAATAGTACTCTATGTAAAGATCTACAATAACAATACTGCTTGGTCTCTTTCTCTCTCTCTCTATTTTTGATTTTCCACGGGTGTATGGTATTTGCATCAGCATCCGACTAATTTGGATTCAAATTTTTTTTACATATTAAAGTCTTTTGGTACGGGAAATAAGAAGAATAATCTCAGGATAAAATTTGCAAATAACTTCATCTCATATTTGATTTGAGGTATTAGATTATTTCGAGATTATTTTATCCCATCATTTACTAAAGTAATGAAATTTGTTATACCCCGTAGAATTTTCGGCACCTAAATGACCTATTCGCACGTTGGTTAAGCATATTTGAAGGCCATACGTGCTGGAGAAAGGCCCGGGAAAAGATCGAACGAGAAACCTGTCGAACCATCGCGGAAGGAGCCGAGGCAGAGCCCCTCCGCGATGGCAGCGTGTCACGGAGGAGAGGCCTCCGCGTTGGCTCCGTGACACGTTGGCCTTGTCCAGGCCCAAGTATATAAAGCCCACTTCGGGTTTAAATCATTTAAACACTTAAGAAATTTCCAGGAAACAGAGAGAGAAATCAGAGAAAGGAGAAGAACGAAGGAGGGATTATAATTTTCGACCGATTACGCTGCTAAACGTTGTCCAAACGCAAATTAACTCCAGATACTGAGGTATTTAGCAGCAGAGAGCATTCCTACGGATTCAGTTTCGTAAAATACGGCCGACGAATCGTCGAGCCACCGAGCTAAGGTAAGTGGAATTGCTCTAAATTAGTGTCTATGTGTTCCTAGCTGTGAAGTGAATATTTCTCCCTTCTGGACCTCTGAAAAATAGCGAGTTTTTGGCCGTCTTTCGATAAGCCTAAGTTTAGGCTATAAACTATATCGAAAGTGACGTTGCCTTTTAAAATAAAGTTGTATTTAGTATTAATTGACATATTTATGAATGCAGTTGGGAGAAAATAGTTGAAGTACCGGCCGAGTCTCGTCCGACAGACGAATAATTCAAGGATAAGGTATGTAAAGTTAGTTTCCTCGGCAAGTTAGTAATCTTGGTACAGTACAGTAATTTAAAGGCCAGTAGAATATTCAGAAGCCATGTTTGACGTTTACTATGAATGATGGTAGGATACTAGAAACATTATGTTATGATCAGCGCGAGACTTGCTAGCACGATATAGATTCTAATATAAGTGTTAAGAACTGCACAGCATGCTCAGTATGTGATGTGACACAGAATGTTAGGATATCATTGTATTTAGTTGAAACCCAGTAAAGCGATGTAATATCTGTAAGACATCTCAAAAATAGAATGATAAGTTAAAGTGAAGCTAGAAAGCATATTAGAACTAGTAAATCATGTTACTATAGAAGCTCAGTATACAACATAGTTTTCAGCAGAAATACTATATCATGTTCAGCATTAGACTCAGTGCAGTATGGCAGGAGATTATATCTATATATATATACTATTATCAGTCTCAGCATGTATTAAATACGTACATACTACTGTTACTAGTTCAGCATGTGATATACGCAATATTTTACCACTATTAGCCTCAGCATGTGAGATATGCAGATAGTATTACTAGTTGAGACCGTTGTATTGTTGGGGTTGGACTACCTAGCATCCATGACTGCCCCAGGGTTGATAGCTGTATCGACTCGTCCGCCAGAGGACGAGAATACGTCGCTCTACGGAGTGGCATGCCGTCCCACAGGGGACGAAGATGGGATGCCAGTTTTCCCCATATTGTGACTTGGTCGGCCCTTATACACCCCCGTCGAGCGGATACGCCCGGGGTGTTGACTCAGGAGTCCTCCGGACTCAGGTACAGTTATAGTCAGGGGCTCAGCGAGCCCAAGTGCGTACCCAGGGAACCGGCAGAATGCTTACAGGGTTATAGGAGATGGGATGACCGGGGTAGGGGTGTAGATTCTGTGCTGGCTGTACCTCCCGGCTTATGGGGGCCGGGTAAGGTTTGTGTGTGCTATACTATGTTATGTTATGTTATGTTATGTCATGTCACGTTAGATACGAGTAGATCAGCAGTTGAGTGATACGTCTCCCGGTACGACCCCTATTTCCTTTCAGTATAAATGAGAGAAGGTATGACTTACATTATCAGACAGTTAATCTAATTCTTCTTACTTCAGTTTCATCAGTCACATTGTTGTTTTCAGATTCTGTTTTCAATTATTGCTTTACATACTCAGTACCAGCGGTACTGACGCCCGGTGGGGCGCTGCATTACTTGCCTGCAGGTACTCATAAATGAGCAGGCGATACCACGTGATTCCTGTCAGCGATCGAGTATTCAGCTCCTGTCATCCGGAGACTGAATTTCAGAGGTGTATTTCATTTCCTTTTTGCTGCATAGTACGGGTAGGTCGGGGCCCTGTCCCGATCATTTCTATTGCTATTCCTAGAGGCTTGCAGTCTGTATATATTTCCCTGTGGTCAGATGAGCCGGTCGTGTGGGGTCGTGCAGTTGTTTAGTTGTTGGTACTTCTGTTTCTTTCATGTTGGCCGTGTGGGGCCATAGTTTGACAGTAGTGGTGACCTTGCCGGTCGCATAGCTTCCTAATATTCTATGATTAAGTTACAGATAACTAGACAGCATGGTGGCCTTGTCGGCCCGCATAGGTTTCCCTGAATTAATACGTTTCTGGTCAGCTGTTAGTACAGGTACAGGAGGCTATAGGCCAATGGGCCGGGGGCTGTGTTTACAGCCGTTATATAGCCCTTTGTTTCCAGAAATATGGGTTAGAGCCAGCCAGACACCAGATGTGCCCAGGCTTAGCAGTCCAGCAGTTCAGGTCCCAGTAGGGCACCTGGTGCCAGTCATACCCCCCAAGGCGGGATGTGACAAAATTATTATCTCATATAAAAAATAAAATATTATGATCTCATGAAATATCTTTATTTATTCCCTTCCGCGTAAAAATATACATTTTAAGATGGGAAGTTACTTGTGTGACTTGACATTTCCAGTTTCTCACTATCACAAGGAAATAACAATTGATCCTACCTTTTCCTCTCGTTGATTTTTTGAGTGGAGGTCCCATTTGTACGACATTCCAACAAAATCATTAGGAATTTATAAGATAAGTGATAAAAGATGTAGTTTGAAAAGCGTAATTCGACAAGTAAAAATGAATGAAGATGGTATATTCAAAAGTAATAGAAAAGATAATGATCTTTCACTTTCAACCGAACTCAAAATCAGGTAAAACTAGCATGAAGATATGAATTCTATCGAATTCATTCATACCCTATATATTTATAAAAAAAAATTAATCAAATAAATACATATTATAAAATTTAAAATAACAAATTTCAAGATCCTGAGTCAATCTCTACCGGATATCGATTGAAAAACCAAAAACACAAAAAAGGTAAATAAATGATGTCTTCTTTTCTTTCGACTGTTTGAGAAGGATTGGCTTTTGGTGTCATGTCATGGGGCATATTTTGGGAGGAGGGAAGATAGAGAGTAACTTTTGGTCGTGAATTGATGTTGAATCTTCTTTCTTCCTTAATTTTTGTCTTGGGATGGAGGACCAGTATACTAGAATCCAAAGACAAGAACTAACCTTTTTTTTATCTTTTCCTGATCAATTTGTGCATATCTTTACTAATATTTTTTCTGTTTTAATCATTCAGATAATAAATAACACTATTTATTAAGATATGAATAGATATAAAAAATATCATTTGGTATTTTTCTTCCGTTGAACTGAACTTCTTTCATTTTTTTTTTGTCAATTATGTGAATTTATTTGAATGACATAAAGAAAAATTTTGAACCCTTTAATTATAACTATGCCGTTTGTGTGGCAATAAAAGATTGCTATTGAAGACAGATAAAAAGTTTAATTAATTTTTTTTTCCGAAACATATTAAAAAGAAAAGAAAATTATATGAACTGAAATAAAGAGAGTAATTACCAAGTCAATATTAAGAGAGTTTATCATTGTTAGTGTAGTTTTTAAAGGTAACTTTTCGTTTTGTCTGATTTTTTTTAATCACTATATAATATTACTTGAAGAAATTAATTAACATCAACAGAATCAATTAGGACCAAAATGATTTGCAACCAAATACTTTATTGGTCTCTATTCTCTTCCATTTTGATGTAGACAAAACTGGTCATTTCAGGCGTGAAAAAATTGAACTCACACTTCCATTCATAATCTTAATACTCATATGTTTGAATTTAAGTGGATTGATTCGTGATATTACATCAAACTAATTAATCAATGTTCAGTGTTAATTAGAACATATAATTTTTAATTTTTCGAAAATAAAATTTATATATTTAGGAACTACATGAAAAATATGATAAATCACAATAGTTAATTAACAATTTAAAAATATTTGAAAAGGCATTATAAATAAATATATTAAACACTTCAATTTTGAGAGTGCGTATCTAGGCACCTAAACTTATCTCAACCGACAACTAAGTACTCCAACTCATTCCCATTGTGTCTCGTAGACTCTCGACACTGATGTGACATAAATTTTGGAGGTGTCTAGATGATCATTTGTAAGTTGGAGTATTTAAGTGAAACAGTGGAGCGAGTTGAGGTGTTTAGATGTACATACTCAAAGTTAAAATGTTTACTTACCAGCAGGGACCAAGTTTGATTGTCTGTTTACATATTATGCCTTGAAAAATTTATGGTTAAAAAAAAATTTCTTTTTTTTACTTTTCAAATACTAACTAAGTCAAACAAATTAAAATGGAGAAATTAATATTTTTTCTGTGAAGAACTCCAGCATTGCCCATCTTTTTTAAGCCGCTTTATGGGTGATTGTAATGAAACGTGTCTTTTATGTCGGCAGTAGCATCAAGTCTTTTCTTTTCTTTCATTTCACTTGCCCGCCGCAGATATATAATGGACGATAGTTCATTCGACTGATCACTTTCATGTATTCTATTCCTCTTTCACGCTTATTTTGATCTCGATCAATAATATATGAGACTGAACATTCTCACTTTACAAATTACTAATTATTCGACCTTGAAATATTACATTTAATCGATTCATTAATATAATGTTACAAGTTAAAGCAAGAATACTTGACTATCTCTCCTATTTTGAGTTACCGACTTTCTCAGAGCCTTGGGTAGTATAATCGAGCCAACAACGAATTTCTGTCCCTATGTGGATGAAGACGATAGAAGTTTTTTTTTTTTTTTGAGAATTTAAGAGAATGTCATAGCGAGACAAATCCTTTATCACTATGAATTGTCAGGTGAAAATGTAGCAACGTATGCAATCAAGTTCTAGATCAATAGACTTGAACCTTGTTTTTATATGATTTGATCAATACAGTCAGACACCCGATAACTATTCATTTATGGTTCAATTTTTTGACAACATGAAGAAAATAAAAGTTCTGTCCTCCTGTGTATCTATCCAATGCTTGGATGAAAGGGCAAAGACTACCTTTAAATGATAACAAAAGTTTGTAGGTGTCTTTGCATTCATTTGTTTGAGGCAATCGAGTATGAGTTAGTGAATAGATATATCTGTACATATTTACCATTATAAAGCGTGGTGAAATAGATGAGATTTCGCTTCTGTCTAACATAATGAAATCTATATTAATCGGATCAGTGAATACCGAATACTAAATGATTATAAATCAAAAAAAGAATATATATTTTTGTTTTGCAGGTAGACTTTTATCACTAGTTAAGTGATGTGTATGATTCTTCAGCCCACAAATAAGTTAAAAGAGATCAGGAAACAGAACATGATCAATCTATTTGACAGAAAAGAGATGGCACAAACCTTTGCACAATCAAAGCTTAAAGCTTAATCACTATGTTACTTCAGAAAAATGTTCTCCCCCAAAATCATCAATCAATTATTACCAAAAGTTAAAAATTTAGCCAATCATTACCACACTAGCCACATTTAACAACTAGCCAGTAATTATTAAGTGGCAATTAATTAGTAATGTCAATCTTTCAATAGAGCTATGTGGTTCAGCCCTCAACCTCAGACACCTAGCTGAAAATTAATGCACCGAGCTATTTTTTTTTAATATTTCAACGACAAGAAACCCTCTCTCTCCTGGTTGGTTCCATAGCGTGACATTCTCTGCATGCTGAGATAAACTTCCTGAAAACTCTTCGCAAAAACCAAAATCTCACTTTCCTCTTACCATTTTCCTTCCTCTGTTTCCTCGACTTCAACTCTTTACATCCTTTGGCACTCTGTTTCTGAGATTTAGTTACAAATTGGCTCTTTTTCTTCATAGCTCGTGCTGAAAATTGGTGTTTTTTCTTCATAACTGGTGCTGGTGTCGCAATAAACTGCCACTTTTGCGAAATTCCAGTAGTATGCAGAGTACTCGAAGAATTCATGTTATTCGACGAGTTCCTATACATAGCGAACGCTGAATTTTTACCTTGATTTATCAATTTCCTTTCGGACGATTCGCTCGTGCTGGTCCTCGCGCTGCTGCTGCAACTGCTACGACTATTCGTGCTGTTGCTGCGCGAGGACCAGAGTGAATCTCTGCTGCTAACACTGCTCGTTCTGCTGGTCGATCGCGAAAACGAAATCGGACTATTGATATTGCTGGCCGGCTGAGACGGGAAATAATGCGGCAAAAGCCGTCCGTTGAAGAACAAATGATCCGCTGGTGATTTCGGAGATCCCGGCGATACGCTACCGGAGAATTCAAATTCCATTTCCTGTCCTTCCTGAACCGGAATTATGATCGGGAACGAAAATTTGTCACCTGAATTGCTCTTTCTACGGCGATTTTCCATCCGACTTTCGTTCTAAATGGATGAAACAATCAGGTAAATTTTTTAATCAGATTGAGCAAATTGATAGATGATCTGAGAATTGGGAGATGGATTATGAACATTTTTTTTTATACTAAGTCACAAAAGTGTTTGTTGATATTGAATAAGGTATAAGGAGTTGGCTTTTTCCCCCTAAAGAGGGGTTAAATGGACCCCTTGTTTGGGACTTGCTAGTGAAGCTTAGTGGTCTAAATGACTAAAATCATGTGATTTCTTTTCTTTTTTTTGTAATACTTTAAGGTGCCAACTATAGATTTAATTAATTTAGTTATATTGATAAGTAATCATACAGGGAGCGTGTAAATTTACTGAAGATTAGTGTATCAAATTATGTTGATAGGTAGCGCAGATTATATAATACCACTTTGGTCTCTCTCGATTTATATAAAATGTAATTTCACTGAGCATAAATTTTTTATAATATTTTAAAATTATCTTAAAATAAATAATTTTTTAAATATTAAACTATGCTTTTATGATTTTTTTTAATCAAATAAGTGAGACTTTAAAAAAATAAAATATTAATTATATTATTAAATTTTTGTTAAATGGAGAAAAATTCTAGTTTACTGCCATTATTAATTGGAAACAGATCATCATAATCAATATCAGTGACCTGTGACTTAAAAGTCAATGAAAAGAGATTGAGATTTATTACCTACTCCTCCAACTTGAGGATTTAAGAACTTCGATTCTCAAGATTTTGACAGTAAAATACAACTATACTCCTTTTAGTTATCCGTCTCAAATGATCTGATGTAATTTTTAAAAATAGTTATCTTAAATTATTTATTATTAAAGAAATTTAAAATAAAATTAATTATTTTTATTTTATTTTTAATAATTATTATAGACTACAAACATCTCAATTATGAGTAATATTATAATTATTTAAATATTAATAAAAGATAAAATAATTTAAAAAAATTCTTCTAATTAATATTTTTTAAAAGAAGATCAAAAATAATAACAGATAATTTGAGACAAAGGGAGTAAAAGAAAAAAAAAAAGGATAATGTATAGCATTTCAAAGATTAAAATGTTTTGGATCAATAATAGGAAACTCGACAAACATGATACATAACTTATGGGGGATTTAACTTTTTTTTTTTAAAAAAAAATTCCTTTCATGGAAGGTTCCACTTTTAATGATTCAAACTCAATATTTTGGGATGGGAAATACTTACTATTTGAGCAATTCTTTCTTGTTTTACGAGGAAATTTAACTTAAATTAATAATTGAGTAGATTTAATTTTTATGTCTGAATTTATTTAAAATAATTTCTTTAATCCCCAATAAGATAAGGTTAAGATGTGCATACATTTTATTTTTCTCATATATCACTTGTGAGATTAAGTTCACTTTGAAATTCGCCGAAAGCTCTAAATATTTTCTTTCATTTATTTAAGCCTTGATAGATATAATTACTCAATATCAATACTAATAAAAAAATAAACAATCTCTAAAATTAGTTGAAATATACACAACCTAATTAGGGTTATCGAAAAAAAAAAAACACTCTCCAAACTCTATGTTGGATAGACATGCTTTATGTTATTTGCATTTGTTGCTTTATACCTGTAAGAATAAGAGAGACTATGAGAATACTTGCAAGTAAAGTAAAAGAAGATTTTAAGCAAAGCAGATTTCAAAGAGAGATCGCTGAAAATTGTGATCTAATGATAAATAATTTTTTTATTTTAAAATCATCTTTGATAATAAACGTTGTACCTCACAATATAAAATTTTTTAATATCAATTTAAATTAATCGAATTTCAAAATATATATCACATATTGAATGACGGATAATATATATATATATAGATAGTAAGTAAAAAGGAAAAAGAAACAAAGAGGGGGGGACCCAAAAAACTCAAGTGATAACATATTGAGAATGTCTTTGAATACCAAGACAAATACAATGATGAGTTCAACATTGGTCTCTTTGATTAATGAAGCAAAAAAGCAAATGGTGAGGACTTCCACTTGGATCATAGCATTTATAAATCTAAAACCAAAGAGACAATAAAAGTTCTTTGAAATTTCATGTCTCCCACTTGTGTTTCTTTGAGTCCATTATTTAGATTTTATTTCTATTTTTGAAAATTATATTTACATAATTTTCAAGATTAATAAACATTAAATTATCGTTTAATGTCCACGGAAATTTAAATTGTAATTTAATTTTTCTCATAATTATTTTAATTTTCCTTAAAATAAACTTTTAAACCACACAAGGCCAAAAAATATATGATCATTTGCTAAATAACTGTTGCAAAACGAAATAATCGATAATTAATTTATTTATTGCTTTTGGATGACCCATTGGGGCCCAATTCTGCTTAATGACTTCTTCTGGGACCACCGTTGTGCCATTTTGTCCAGTAATTTAGTTTGGGCCTCTGAATATTTTATACGATTTGGATCTGGGCCTCTAACTGTGCTTTAGTCTTCGTAGTACGGCTACTTTTGAAGGAAATTGGGTCAGTTATTTCTATCTTTGACCTGGATTGGAGCCCACAAGAAAGGTACATGGAATGGCTATATTTTGTTGTTCCAAATCTACTTTTATATACAGCAAATATTTAGTAAATGATTCTTTTTTATTTTGTATCTTATGGACCTTTGAAATAACGGTCTCAAGATGTTTTCGAGTAAATCTGAAAATTTTATAGAAAATTTAAATCGTAATTTATAATTTTATAGACGTTAAATAACAGTCTAATATTTTGTCGGTCCAAAGGATATTATCTGCACAAAATTGCATAACATAGCCCGTCTTTTGGGACCACCCGGATGCCACTTTGTCCAGTAATTTAGTTTGGGCCTCTAAATATTTAATACGATGTGGATCTGGGCCTTTGATTGTGCTTCAGTCTTCGTGGTGCTTTTGACGGAAATCGGGTCAATAATTTCTACCTTAAACTCAAGGGCGGAGTCTGGTAAAGTTAAGGGAGTTTTTGAAGGAAATCGGGTCAATTATTTTTTTTAATGTATATATAATAAATATCAATTTTTTTTAATTTTTTAATGCATTTATTTATTTATATTTTGAATTCAAGCAAAATTTTCAGTTTCGTCACTATAGTTTGACATGGAATGACTATATTTATAATCTTATATACACTGTTTGAACTAAAATTTGGAGGCTAATTCAAAATTTGAAGATGATGGAGACATCATCGAGGAGGATGCATCTTAGTTAAAGTGGTGTCTCGTGACATGATACTATTTTATCAGAAAATATTATTAAACGCACATAAAATTCAATGCGTTACTAATAAATATAAATTAAAAGAACTCATATAACACCATTTGGTGTATGATTTGATGGTCATGGTATTCAATTTACCCCTTGAGTTTTCTAGTTTGAAACTCGCTATAATAGGTGCAACTTTTCATGTGGGTCTACCTCTACCAAAGTCATATTTATATACTTCAAAATTTTCAAGTCATTGGGTGTTTTATGGAGAAAAATATTTTTCAAGGTTGAATTTTTTTTAAAGTTTGGTATCAAGTTAAAATCGGATAGATAAACTAAAATGAAAGGAATAATATATTACAATTTTTTTTTGGTAGCTATAGATTATTTTATTAAAAAGAAAATAGATATACATTTTTTTCTAAAAAAAGCTATTTTTTTATTACGTTGGGAGCAAGAAAAAAAGAATGAAGGAGGAAATTACAAGATGGAGAATTAAATTCTCACCGACAAAAAAAAATTACGAAATTAATAATTAAACTACTAAAATTTTTCATATACTTCTTAATTTCGAAATAAAATTATAATAAAAAAACTTCCTGAAGAGTAATTTTTATTTTTTGGCGAACACAAAAGCTACTACTATCATTCTTTATCCCTTTATGAGAGTTCCCACCTTTTTACTCCTCGAAAAATTCAAACTCATAATCATAAAATTGAAATTGATAGTTTACACGAGTCCACCACAACAGAGTAGAACCAGGTCCTTTATCGGGTTTAGTGAGTAAAGACAGAAAGTAAAGTGCACACGATGTTTACGTGGAAACCTCTTTGCCCAAGAGAGTAAAACCACGACCTACACTGGTAGGATTTTTCAAACTCCACTAAAACAGCCGGGCAAGTTCAGATTACAAACTCATGTAACCTAGGAATTAACCTATTAATCCCTTCCCCACTTACAATACCTCTACTGTAAGCCTTTGCAATGACTCTATTACAAAGAAACCAAAGGCTGACTCTAGCCAAATACTTACACAAAATACAGCACAAAATGTTACCCACGATGCCCACTGTTAAACATAAAGCGGGCTTACAAAAACAAGCTCAAATAGACAAAAACTCAACACTCTAGACTTAGAGAAGATGATACACTTTGATCAGCTGCAATCCTTCAATGTTGATGTTTTGTCTTCCGCCTCTTTGCAAGTTTGGAAGTGTCCAACTTGTGTTATGTGCAAAAAGTATGTTTCAAAGTTGTTGACAAAGAATATATTTCATATGTTGGTCTTTGTCCAATGGATAATAGGAAGCACTGCCGCAGGCCTGCCACTGTGTTACCGCAGCAGAGCAGGTCTGCAAACAGCCTTTTGTCAGCAGTACTAGGTTGACTTTTCTTGAGTGTTGTCAGCAGAGATACAACCAGTGACCTGGTTCTCCAGCGGGTTTGTTAAATCATCAAAACCTGTTTCTAACTATTTCCCCTTTTTTGATGATGACAAACCCCCATGCTTTTCCCCCTTACTCCAGGAACCTGTTATCCTCAAGCCTTCCGAGTTTATTCCCCCTCACACCAAGAACCGGTTGCTTTCCTCATGTCACAGTCACTTCCCCCTTTTTCTTTGTCCCCCTGTAATCTTCCCCCTTTTGGCATCATAAAAAAGAAACACAGTAACACAGTAAGCAAAAATGGACGGAAGTATGTTAACTTATGGCCACTGGGGCAACATAACACGAGCAAGGAAGCGCAAGAAGTAAACATATATTCATTCAAACCAGAAAACCATAATAGTACATGAGAGAGACCCAAGCAACATTCTAAGTCAAACAACAAGCTAGAAACAAAAACAATATTAATAGCGTCACGCCACAGGATTAGAACAAAGGAAAGGACCAAAAGGGAACAGTGTTGGGAGAGGGATAGGATCACAGCTTGGCCAGGAGTTTATCAATACGCTCATTTGCTGCCCGTTGATCATTAATCAGCTGACGGGTCAGTTCCCCCACCTGGCGCTTAAGAGAGGCATTTTCATCCTTCAAACGATCATGTTCCAACTGAAGATCCGACAGCGTACCAGGTCCCATACAGGACTGAGAAGCCTTGAGAACTGCAATTTCAGCATCTTTCTGGGTAACCAACATGGTGAGGCGCTCTATTTCCTCTGTACCTCGTCGTTGAGCCTCGATAAGACTCGAAACAGTAGAATGCCCACCAACACCACCTTGTCTGACCACACACTCGCACTCCTCAAGGGTACCGATTGTGAACATTTGCTTAGGGGTGGCCATTGTACCATGACCAAGAGGAACCTAAAAATGTTTGAACACACGAGTGAGCAGATATCTATAAGCCAACCCATGCCGCCCATCCTTGGAATTGACGATTTTGATCATATGTTCAATCATGATGGCCGGTAGACTTATAGGCTGAAAAGAGCTCAGGGCCTCCATAAGGAACATATCAGGCAGGGCGGCAACAGAACGACGCTCAGCTCTTGGCAGCACAACTTTGTTCACAAATTCGAATAACAGTTGATAGATAGGCTTCATTTGCTTTTTGAGCAGTCGGTCACTGTTCATATTCCCGTCAAGTTTCCCAATCAATTTTTGGAAGTCCCTTGTGGCATGCTTATCCTTCACAGTAGTTTCCCCCGCAGTGTGCACATTCAAAATCTTTCCCAGAGAGACTGAATCAAATTCCAGTTCAACACCTCCAACAGTGGCAAGAATCAAGTCATGATTAGCGGTGAAACGCAGAGAGGCATAGAACTCAGCGACTTCGCTCTCGTACATGCTAGGAAAGGGAAGGGTAAACAAATGCTCCCATCCCTGATACGCAACAATCTCTACAAGTTCCTGCATACCCTACATTTCGGCAATGTCTGGATCAAATATGCGACCGCCTAAGACCTTCTATTTTCGAATGTTTGCAACCCGTGCGGCACCATCATCATCAGCAGCTGGGGCAGTCATAGGACGTTTACCTTTAGAGGTTTTGGCTATGATGTGCTTTCGTTTATGCCTCACCACAGAGGCACCAGGTCCCTCAACAACCTTCCCAATGGTATCAAGTTTCTTTGCTTTTCTCTTCCCTTTCTTAGAGCACTCACCATCAACAGGACCCTTCTTCACAGCTTTAGACCCATCCTCTATTGACTGAGATGAGGTCCCACCCTCTAAATCCACAACAGGAGAAGACAAAGATTCCTCTTCAAGCACTGTTTGTCTTGTAACTCGTCGTCTTTTCAAGGTGTTCAGACGACTCTCCGCTAAAATTTGGTCCAAGGCTCTGTTGAATGTTCATCTGGTGGTCGGTCCTCTAGAAGTTCCCTCGGGCCGCGGAACAGGGGGATGTGAAACAGAGCGTGGCCTTCGCTTAAATACTAGATGAATCGGAACTTCATCCTCGTCAGGGGGCGAGGAAACTTCCACAGCAGTAGCTAAGGGAACCGGAGAAACCGGAAGGCCTGCGGCTGGTGGAGGAGGCGTACCATCCCATTTTGGTGAAGAAACTGTTGAGGGGACCTCTTGAGAAGAGGGTTCCTCGCTAGGATGAGCGAACAGACAACCACCCACAGAACCTGGTCGAGCCACCTCCGCAGATGGTGACTCCCCTCCGACGTCCTTTTCCCGAGCCCCCAGGGCTGATATGAAACCCTCAATGATTTCCGTCTCACTTTGTAGAATGTTGGATGTACCCTCTTTGGAGGCCGTCAGGGCCCCGTCGAATATGGTTTCAGAAGAGAAGTCTGACCCTTCTTTGGGTACCGACGGACTAACAGTAGGTGGTTCTACAGTGTCATTCTTAGCAGGGGAGAGGCGAGCAAGGGGAACAGGGATGGCTGAGGAAGAGGAAATTTTAGAACTCGTAGAGACGTAAGTATCGGCAGCCCCCGGAGAAGATGAAGGATTTGAAGAAATGGGGGCGTCTAAAATGAGATCATCTGGAAGAGGGTGTCCGTCAATAGAGGAAGGAGAGGAAGTGGAACCGGCCATGGAGGATACTGGAAGAGCAAGAATGACAAGAAAAAAAATAGAGAGAGGGTGTAATGAGCAAGTGTTTGAACAAGAGAGAGAGAGATGAAATAAAGTGAGAAGTAGAGAAGGCAAAACATTTATGGGGGAACAGGTGTGATAGCAAAACTGACTGATGTGACTAGGTAGAGAAGTTGAAACGGTGTCAGTATGGAGGGAAACTGAGTGACGTGGCACACTATAATATTGATTTTAAAAATAGCTTAGAGTGTGACTAAGAGGCTGACCTGTTCGAGGACTTGGTCCCTTGAGAGATCCCTCAGAACTTCAAGCTTCTGATGAATGAGTATTCTGGTTACATGCTTACACCTTGCTTCCTTACCATGCATGCATACCTGTAACAGTATAGAACTAAGTTAGACAAACTCCATTAGCCAAATTTGTACCATATACCTGCATCCCAGATCTAGCCATAGGAAGGAAAAGAAGGTACAACAATCGATACTACACACAGGATCTAACTAATCCCAGCTTCAGGCGGTTTCGCTCAAAATGCTCCCTTCCCAGAGCCTTTGTGAAGATGTCTGCCACCTGGTCCTCTGTGTGGCAGAACTGCATGCATATGAGTCCCTTTTCTACATTATCTCTGAGGAAATGATGGCGTACATCAATGTGCTTGGTTCTTTTGTGATGGACCGGGTTCTTTGCCATATTCAGGGCACTGGTGTTGTCGCACATGAGTGGCACACAATCTACACTAATCCCATAGTCTTCAAGTTGCTGTCTGATCCAAAGTAATTGCGCACAGCAAGAGGCTGCCGAGACATATTCCGCTTCAGCAGTAGAGAGAGCGACAGAGTTCTGCTTTCGGGTCCCCTATGAGATTAAAGATGAGCCAAGGAAGTGTGCCATTCCTGACGCGCTCTTTCGATCAACCAAGAAGCCAGCATAATCGACATCAGCATATCCAACTAAGGTGAAATTATCATCAGCAGGATAGAAGAGTACCAGGTCTGAAGTTCCCTTAAGATATCTTAAGATCCGTTTCGCGGCCTTTAAATGAGATTCCTTTGGACTGGACTGAAATCGAGCACACATTCCTACACTGAATACTATATCTGGTCTGCTGGCTGTCAGATATAGCAGGGACCCAATGATTCCTCTGTACATAGATGGGTTTACCGGAGAACCAGGTTCATCATTGTCCAATCGAGTTGAGGTACGCAGGGGGGTGGCAATGGGCTTGGCCAGCTCCATGTCGAATTTCTTGAGAAGTTCAGCAATATACTTCTTTTGACTTATAGTGATTCCATTCAGTTGTTGCTTGATCTGCAGCCCAAGAAAGAAATTTAATTCACCTATCATGCTCATTTTAAATTCGCTGCTCATAAGCTTTCCAAAATCTTCACACAGGGAGGTTGAAGTTGATCCAAAAATGATGTCATCCACATAGATCTGCACAACAAGCAGATTTTTCTCCTTCTTCTTCAAAAATAATGTGTTGTCAATCTTCCCCCTTTTGAAGCCATTGCTAAGGAGAAATTTTGACAACCTTTCGTACCAAGCACGTGGAGCCTGCTTCAACCCATAGAGAGCCTTATCCAATTTGTAGACATGATGAGGAAATTTGTGATCCTCAAACCCAGGAGGTTGTTTTACATATACTTCCTCCTTCAAGTGTCCATTCAGAAAGGCACTTTTCACATCCATTTGAAACAGTTTGAATCTCGTATAAGAAGCAAATGCAATGAGTATTCTGATGGCCTCTATGCGTGCAACAGGGGCAAAAGTCTCCTCGTAGTCTATTCCTTCTTCTTGGTTGTATCCTTGAACCACCAGCCTTGCTTTGTTCCTGATTGTGTTTCCCATTTCATCAAGTTTGTTCCTGTACACCCACCTGGTTCCTATTATGGTCCTGTCAGCTGGCCTGGGAACCAGGTGCCATACCCGACTTCTTTCAAACTGTTCTAATTCATCCTGCATTGCATTTATCCAATCTGAATCCTGTAAGGCTTCTTTGATGCTTTTGGGTTCTATCTGAGACAAGAACGCTGAGTAAGCTATCATGTTACGAACTTGAGAACGTGTAGTGACCCCTTGGTCAAAAGAGGATATAATATTGTCTAGGGGGTGTGATGCTCTGTGCTTCCAGTTTGAGACTCTAGGAGTAAAAACATCGTGTTCCTGCTGTCCCAGAGGTGCAGAATCAAGTATCTCTTCAGTTCCATTGATTGAGTTTTCCCTTAGTAAAAGATCAGTGCTTTCAGTTCCCAATTCTTTATGAGAGGCATTGCTCTGTGGGGAAGAATGAATATTTTGCAGTTGTTCATTCAGCTTCGAGCCATTCTCTCCATGTTCATCCTTTTGGTCACTTGATGTTCCTTGCGAACCCGATCCTTCACCAGTTCCAGCCTGCATCTTCAGTAGCTCTCCGGTTTCCAGATCATCAGCATGATCTGTTCCAATGTTCAGCAGATTTGATTCATCAAACACCACATGAATGCTTTCTTCCACACACTGAGTTCGCTTATTGAAAACTCGATAAGCTTTGCTCTGTGACGAATATCCTACAAATATTCCTTCATCACTTCTGGCGTCAAATTTTCCAAGAGCCTCCCTCCCATTATTTAGGATAAAACATTTACATCCGAATGCTCTTAGATACGACAACTTGGGTTTCCTTCCGTTCAGCAGTTCATATGGGGTTCTTTCCAACAGGGGCCTAATCAGGCACCTATTGATCACATAGCATGCAGTATTTATAGCCTCAGCCCAGAAAGTTTTGGATATACCACTTGCAATCAGCATCGTTCTGGCCACGTCCTCCAGTGATCTGTTCTTCCTTTCCACAACACCATTCTGTTGAGGAGTCCTTGGTGCCGAGAAATTATGAGAGATTCCATTTTCTGCACAGAATCCGTCAAACAGGGCATTGTCAAACTCGGTTCCATGATCCGACCTGATGTTCACAATCTTACCTCCATACTTGAGTTCCACCTGCTTTGAGAATACCACAAATACTTCAAAAGTTTCATCCTTGGATTTTAAGAACAGTGTCCAGGTGAATCTGGAGTAATCATCCACAATGACAAATATGTACCGTTTTCCTCCTCTGCTGGCGCATCTCATTGGTCCACACAAGTCCATATGAAGCAATTCAAGAGGTGCAGAAGTACTTACCTCTTTCTTGGACTTAAAAGATGACCTAACCTGTTTTCCTTTGACACATGCACTGCACATCTTTTGGTCGGAAAAATTTAATTTTGGCAGACCGCGGACCAGGTCCTTTGTTACCAATTTGTTGAGCATTGAAAATCTCACATGTCCAAGCCGTCTGTGCCACAGCTCACTGTTATCCTCCATGGTGCTTAGACACCTCATATTGTTGTAACCAATCATCCCCAGCTTAGCTACATAAATGTTCTTCCATCTTTTGGCTTCAAGAACCACTTCATGTGATTCGATGTTTGTGACTGTGCAATTTGAGGAGGTAAATTTTACTTCATTTCCTCTATCACAAATTTGAGAGACGCTTAGCAAGCTGTACTTCAACCCTTCTACATAGAAGACATCCTCAATGGCATGAGCGGCACTTGTTCCAACCTTCCCCACACCTAGGATGTAACCTTTCTTTCCGTCACCGAAGGACACACTGCCTCCTTGGAGAGCTTTGAGAGAGAGAAATTCTCCAATTGTTCCCGTCATATGTCTTGAGCAGCTACTGTCAATGAACCATTTTTGACCATCTGCTCCCCTCTCTCCCTGCAAGCAATTTTAGAGATCAATTTTTGGAACCCATATCAATTTGGGTCCCTTAGAATTATAAAAGGGATGAATAAGATTTCTTTTAGTCCATGCAGGTAAACTGATTTTTCTTCTTACAGCATCAGTTCATTTTCTCTCAGAAATTCCCTTTGCAAGCTTCAAGATTTTCTCTATAGCAGCTAAACGTGCTGCACATGCATCTTTGTAATGACCATTCTCTCCACAATGTGTGCATAACCAATTATCAGGATTAGACACATATTTGTTATGAGGGTCATAAGGTGCCCTCGATCGTCTAAACCCAATACCGTCTCTGGTTTGCATCCATCTAGAATTGGCAGTAGCAAGAGCCTTGGAGGACCTGGTCCATCTAAGAGATTTTTCAAGATCATTTTTTACTTTCATCAGTTCCTCATGAAGCGCTATATTCTTCTCAGATTGTGCCACCAAACTTAATTTAGCCCTTTCAAGTTCACATTCCAATTGAATTTTAGCGTGAGCAAGAGAGCTTTCCCCATTAAGTTCATTTTCAATGCAATTTTTGAGACTATCTTCTATGGTTGCTTTATCCTTAATCAGTTCCCTTATTTCTTCACTGAGTCTAGTGATTTCCAAGCCTAGTAACTTTCCAGTTTCCTCTGATGATTCCAGCTTAGTACTTAGAGTGGTTTTCTCATTAACTACACCATAATATGCATCTATCAAAACATCAGCAAGAGCTCTCAACTCTCTTTTAGAGAGAGTTTTGAGATCCTTTTGTAGGTCACGAAAGCTTACCTCATCATTTTCGTCGACGTCAGACTGTGCCATGAGAGCAAAGATTGAATCAAATTTAGAGGGTCCGTCTTCATGAGCATACATCGATGTGTCAGCAGGTGCTTCTCCACCCTGATCAGACTCACTGGATGTGTCTCCCCAGGCTGCCATGGCTTGCCTTACCACCATGTCGGCTGCTTCTCTTCTTTTATACTTGTCCTGTATCTGGTTCCTCCTCTGTGCCTTCTCAGCATTGGCCTTGAATTAATCATGCTTGTGCATAGGACAGTCTTTAATAAAGTGCCCAGGCTTCCCACACTTGTGACATAGGTCATTAGCCTTTTGAAACTTGCTAGCACTTCCTCTTTTTGCGAAGCCTCCACTTTTTCTAACCATCTTTTGGAATCGACGTGTCAGATAAGCCATGTCAAGTTCATCTCCACTTGAGTCACTTTTTGCTGACTTCAGGGCCAGGTTCTTTTCTTTGTTAGAGTCTCTCCTCTCAAGATCTTGCTGTTTCTTGAGCTCATATGTCTTCAAGTTCCCGATCAGTTCGTCCATACTTAATTTTTCAAGGTCCTTGGCTTCCGTGATTGCATTCACCTTGCTTTCCCACGAACTTGGAAGTACACTAAGGATCTTCCTGACCAGCTTGTTTGTTTTGATGATTTCACCTAGGCAGTGTAGCTCATTGATGATAGAGGTGAACCTGGTATGCATCTCCTGGATGGTTTCACCTTCCTTCATTTTGAACAGCTCATATTGAGTGGTAAGCATGTCAATCTTTGACTGTTTTACCTGACTGGTTCCTTCATGCGTTGTTTGCAATGCCTCCCAGATCTGCTTTGCTTTTTCACATGATGAGATACGGTTGTATTCATCTGGACCTATTCCACACACCAAGAATTTCTTTGCCTTAAAATTCTTCTCCACGGCCTTGCGATCAGCATCACTATACTCCTTTCTGGTCTTTGGAACTTTTGTTCCATCTCCAGAGTCTTCATAGGAACAAATGGTCCATCGCAAATAACATCCCAAAGCTCTGAGTCTTCGGCCATTATGAAAGCATGCATCCTCGTCTTCCACCAGCCATAGTACTGACCGTTAAACCGGGGAGGTCGAGTAGTTGATTGTCCTTCTTCAAGATTGGGTGGAGCAGCCATTGAGTCGGTACTTTCTCGGTGTTAACCGATTAGAAAGAACCTGCTTTGATACCAATTGATAGTTTACACGAGTCCACCACAACAGAGTAGAACCAGGTCCTTTATCGGGTTTAGTGAGTAAAGACAGAAAGTAAAGTGCACACGATATTTACGTGGAAACCTCTTTGCCCAAGAGAGTAAAACCACGACCTACACTGGTAGGATTTTTCAAACTCCACTAAAACAGCCGGGCAAGTTCAGATTACAAACTCATGTAACCTAGGAATTAACCTATTAATCCCTTCCCCCCTTACAATACCTCTACTGTAAACCTTTGCAATGACTCTATTACAAAGAAACCAAAGGCTGACTCTAGCCAAATACTTACACAAAATACAGCACAAAATGTTACCCACGATGCCCACTGTTAAACATAAAGTGGGCTTACACAAACAAGCTCAAATAGACAAAAACTCAACACTCTAGACTTAGAGAAGATGATACACTTTGATCAGTTGCAGTCCTTCAATGTTGATGTTTTGTCTTCCGCCTCTTTGCAAGTTTGGAAGTGTCCAACTTGTGTTATGTGCAATGTATGTTTCAAAGTTGTTGACAAAGAATATATTTCAAATGTTGGTCTTTGTCCAATGGATAATAGGAAGCACTGCCGCAGGCCTGCCACTGTGTTACTGCAGCAGAGCAGGTCTGCAAACAGCCTTTTGTCAGCAGTACTAGGTTGACTTTTCTTGAGTGTTGTCAGCAGAGATACAACCAGTGACCTGATTCTCCAGCGGGTTTGTTAAATCATCAAAACCTGTTTCTAACAGAAATCAAGATAGAGAATGTGCATCACTAGAGTAACCCCTCTTGTAAATACAAAAACAACTACTACTCTACTTGCAGCTTATTTGGATGCATGGTTGTTACTGATTATGTTGTGTGATTAGTTTAAATATATTTTTTTTAAATTATTATTTAAATTTTATTATATTATATTATTAAATTTATTATTACGAAATAATGATAAGTCTTATTTTATATCACGATCAATTTAATGTGATTATGTCATTATTATTTTTTTCTTATTATTTATTATCAATAATCATATTTTATCCTTTTATCATATATACTTTTTAATAATAGTTCTATTCTGTATATTACTTTTTTTATAAAATTTTAATTATAAATATGTAACATTAAATAAAAAAGAAAAGTACTATAATCTATTTAAATAATATATTAAAAAATTATTTATAATATAATACGATATATTAGGAAACAAATACGCAACGATCGTCAAAAGGGAACGTGTCGATCGTAGGAATCTTTGTCATCTATTTCCCTCTACACGTGGCACTGTCCCTCTTCTCCTTTCTTCTTCTGTACCACTTTTTTCTTTTCCCTCCTTTGCTTTCTTTTCCTTTATCCTCCATTATTACTACTACAAACTACAAATACAATACATACTTTATACGTATTTCTTCTGCTTAATTAATTTTCCACCATGACCGGCGGCAAAGAAATCATCCATAAAATTAAGGTACGTTTTACATAATTTAAACTGCAAATTATCACCCTGTCATGAACTTAATTAATCTAACCCTGATCTATCTTATATTATTATTATTATTATTATTATTATTATTATTCCTGATCTTAATTAACTGTAAATTAATTCAGCTTATTTGCACTTAATTGCCGTTTATGACCGTCTTTTTAGAACAAGAAATTAGATTATTTTTTTTTGGATATGATCTTCTGAGTTTTGGTTTTGAAAAAAAAAAAAGAATTGGCTAATTGTTAGCTTGGTGGAATCCATCTCAATTACTGTATGTTTTTTATTTTCCGATTAGTTTTATTTTTATAATTTACGCTTATTATGTCTTTCAAAATAATTTGTTCAATTAGCCATCTTTCCTAAAAAATTAGGAGAAGATAAAGATGATTGCTCAGCCTATTTGTTATTCTCTCTTCTCTCTTTCAATTTGTTTGTTTTTCTTAATCCCTTGATTGCTCAGTTTTTTCGATCTAACTCTTTAATTCTAATTTTCTGTGAAGCATCTTTGAAACCATCACGAAATTAAAGAAGGGCATGAACTTTTGGCACTACCAAAAAATCACTATTTTTTAAATTAAATTTCTCATTTTCACGGATATTTTAATTGAATCAGTAAAAAAAAAATTATTAATAATAATTTTTTCGCGTGAAAATATCTCCTCGTTGTTTCAGCGAGAATCTATTTCTCATCCTGACTTTTTTCAATAAGCTGGTTCGGTGAAAAACTGGGGAAAAAAATCATAGTTTATAGCACAACTTTCATTAAGTTGTAGTGGAAAAAATCTTTGTTTTCAGTAGTGTGGTATGTTTTATATATTCTTAATTCTAAGATCATGAGATTCAACAATTTTCTTTTACGATCTTAAATAACCACTGGACGAAAGGGACCAAAAAGCCATTCTTCATATACCTCAGCTCCGAGAATAGAAGTGGTCCGTGTCAAGTCAAAATCAGACAAATAAATTGAAACTGGTAGATTATAGTATATGACTAGATGTTTTGATTATATGCTTGGTGTTGTCCCGCTGTCATAAAGTTAGTTGTTAACCTATTGCAGTTATTTCATAACAAAGCCTCACATCCGAGTGTTAATTTTAAGATTGTCGAATGTAAATAAACAAATTGTCACACAACTGAAATGGTACTAAATTTCACAAATTAGCTGATGAATTATCTAGGATGATGATGATATGCAGTGACGGAGGTCGGATTTTTTTTTTTCAATAAGGGGTTCATCATCTGCTATATATATTCATAAATAAGAAATTTGACTTTATATATACAATGTAATTTTTCGATGAGGGAGGCTTAGAAAACACCTCTACTCCCTCTTACTACGTCCGTCTGTCAATTGATGATATAGAATGAGCTTAAATGAAAATGTGGAGGATTCATATAGCCGATCCCTAATTTATTTGGGACTGAGGCATAGTAGCAGTTGCTGCTGTTGTTGATAAAAGAGGGGGACAGAATAGTTGCATTAAGAACTTGTTCCTCTTTTATCAAGCTATCTATCTTAAGCTTTATTCCGTTTAAACTACGTGGCATTTTTCAATTTTTGGCTAATCGGTGTCTCAGTGTGTGGAAATTTTTCCAAGTTCGTCCTATGATGATGAGTTTGCCTGATGCATACAAGTGTCACACACGGTTCTTTCGTTCTGCAGGAAAAGGTTGGTTTGAGTTCATCTGATACCGGAAGAGGTAAGAGCAAGATGTCAAAGCACATAACCCATGGGTATCACATGGTTGAGGGAAAATCGCATCACACCATGGAAGACTATGTTTTTGCACAATTTAAGCAAGTGGATGAAAATGAACTTGGTCTATTTGCAATATTTGATGGCCATTTAAGCCATGAGATTCCGGAGTACCTCCGCTCTCACCTATTCAACAATATTCTCAATGAGGTAATGCTTTTGTATTACTATTGAATGTTTGGCGTGTATTTTGTAAAGCCAGTTTAGTCTTCAATTAAAGGGAAATTTAAAGATGGTGAAGTTTGTTGCTTGTTGTGCATTCAGTTTTGTGTCTCTTTGCTTGATTCCATTGACTTCCATCATTTTTTCGTCGCTTTATATAGCCTAACTTCTGGGCTGAACCCGCGTCTGCAATCAGGAGAGCCTACCGCATTACGGATACAACTATTTTGGATAAGGCTACTGATTTGGGGAAAGGAGGGTCCACTGCTGTTACAGCCATATTGATTAATGGTGAGAAGCTAGTTGTAGCTAATGTTGGAGATTCTCGTGCTGTCATTTGCAAGAATGGAGTAGCCAAGCAGCTGTCCGTTGACCATGAGCCTGGTAGAGAGAGGAAGATCATTGAGGACCGAGGTGGTTTTGTATCCAATTTTCCAGGTGAGAAACTATAGTCTGTAATTTTATTATTGAGTTGGTAATTTCAATGTAGAGTCTGGAGGAAATACGAGAAATTCAATCACTACCAATTTGGTATCTTCATTTACGCATCAATGATCGGAGGGACGATGTCTTAGTGGTCCAATGAATTTATCCTTTACTAGACTTAATTTTTGTACTTACTAGGTAAAGGATTACATCTATAGGCTTCTTTTATCCAAAGCGCTGCAAATATCTTTGGATGTAGAGTATGTCGAAATCTGCTTTGAATCCAATTTCTTACCGACACCAAGTTGGTGATGCAAATGTGTGTGTTTTTTCAACCATGTTAATACTATCATTTTTGAGCCATTAAAAAAGGTCCAATAGACCAATACAAAGTTGGCACCCCCTTAGTGCTAACAACTCTTTGCTTTTGTCCATCAGAAAAATCGTAAGTGGAAGTGTGGAACTTCTTTCCTTGAACTTTGTCGAGAAACTTCAACTATTTAATATTTTGACGACCGTTTTTCTGGTTGACATTTCAAGTTCGCAAATAAGTGTTTTCTGGACCATGTCCCTGTTTGATGATCAGAAGTGGGGATGGAAGCAGGGGCATGAGGGCCGGTGATTCTTTTCTATTGCGGTTGAGTTTTGGATTTTCTCTATTTTTTATTATAACAGAATTCGTCTCTCCAGGTGATGTTCCTCGGGTTGATGGGCAGTTAGCAGTAGCAAGAGCGTTTGGCGACAAGAGCTTGAAGATGCATCTAAGTTCAGAGCCAGATGTGGTGGTAGAGCTCATAGATGATGATACGGAGTTTCTCATCTTGGCTAGTGATGGCGTATGGAAGGTTAGCTACTTCCATTTTACAGAGAAATGTGTCCTTTCAATATTTGAATAGGAGGTCACATAGACAGAAGAAATATAATACACTCTTCAGATATACTGAGACTAGAGTACAGTTCTTGACTTGCTTGAATACAAGATCCATTTCGACACTGTTTATGAATGCAATCCTTGTGAAAAAACATTAGCAGGACATAATATTTGTCATTGTAGCCTTTTCAAATTTTAAGAGACTGAACAAAGGTGGTTTTATTGAGCTGATTAACGTGGCCGGAGATATTCTGGTGTGCATGACATGAATGCAAGTCTTATTCGTGCAACTTTTCTAATTTCCGAGTAAAACATCCAGGTACTGTCAAATCAGGAAGCTGCAGATTGCATCAAAGATATAAAGGATGCAAAGTCAGCTGCAAAGCATCTCAATGAACAAGCCCTTGCAAAGGGAAGTATCGATGATATATCCTGCGTAATTGTAAGATTCCATTAATTTTGCCTTGTGTTACTCTTGGGAAATGAAGAAACCCGTGCGACTTAATACTTGGATTGCCAAAACCATGTCAATGCCTGTCCGACATAAGAGTTTGTTCGGGATGTAACATCTGAATTGTTCTTGCTTTGTTGTCGTGAAATTCTGTAATCACCAATGGTTGTGGTACTGTGTAAACATTTATGTTCACCCAACATTTGGCACTGTTTGCAAGCTGCAAATAAAGCGAATGTTGTTGCTAGTATCACCTTTGCTTCTCTGTGTACTATAATTTTATGCTCTGTTGTTAGGAATCTTTAAAATTGTTGCCGCACCCCTGTTGGATTCTCCAAAAAGCACTACTTATGGAGTATCCAACAAGCATCTGTCAATATTTCTGGTATTTTTGGTGAGTCCGAACAACATAGATTTTATGTGAGCTCTGCAATAAAGTAGTGAAACCTAGTTCTACTGTCGGTACTAGTTACTATGTTATTAGGATTTTTCAAAAATATTGTCGCGCACGTGTTGAATCCTCTTTAATATGCATTATGCACTATATTTGGAAGATCTAACACGCACCTGTCAGTTATTTTGAAGAGCCTGAGCAACATAGATTATTTGTATAAAAATGCATGCAAGAAAGTCGATCCCAAGCCTCGGAGGCGGCGTAAATCCATTAATATAGTACCATATATTTTGGAATTTTAACCATGAGAGCTCAAAGCTAGAAGCTCATGTGACATCTGCAATTGTAGCAAATAACTGAACAAACACCTAACTTTAGGTCTGTCTGCAAATTAACAACATAAAGGGTTAGCAAAGATGCTGCGGCTTTGACAGAAGAGAGTAAGCGTTCATTCATCCAGAGATGTCTGCAGTGTGGATGTGATAGTTTTTGGAAGAGGTATCTCTGCTGGACAAAGTGTTCATCTGTGGCCTAGGTGGTTCCCTATTGATCTGCTTGCATTGGTTATCTTCCAGCTTAATGGCCAGTGGTGTTTTCCGACGCCGCTCGTTGTGTCCAGCTAAACGCCGGCGACAACTCCTTTTAGTGCCATCAAATTCAGAGAGCTCATGGAACCTGAACGGGAGGCATATGTCACGTATTATAAATTGTCGAGCAAGAGTACACTAAGGAGTTGTTTGTTTGATATGATTGGATAAATATAGATAGTCCTGCGATAAAAATTTAGTATTGTTTTAATTCTTTGTTTGGTTATAAGTTCCGTGATAAAATTATACTATGATGTGCAGGAATAAGTTATTTGAGATAAAACAATAGAAATGACAAAGTTAGGTTTGTCAAATATTTCTCTACTAAATATAGAGAATATTTTTATAAATAAATAAATTTTTTCTTGTTATTTTTAATATAATAAATTAAATAATTAATAAAAATAATACTAAGAGGGTAACAAATGACAAAACTGAGTGATTTTGGATAGAATTGGGTCCTAAAAATATACGTGGAGAAGAACTCCTATAAATTCTCAAAGATCCGCTAATTTTCGGAATCTCATATGGCTATTCGATTAATAGTCATTATTTCAGAAAATCGCTTTTTTCTTTTCATCAAAGAAAGTAATTTTTTGAGATAATAACTATTAGTTGAGTGATTATCCGTGAAATCAACATCTTATTTTCTGCGTACTAGCAGTAGCGGATCAGAATTCTAATAATGAAATTCCGAAGAGTACAAGAAACTCGACCTAAGAATTTCAACCCGAGACCTAAAGGGACACTTGAAAGTTGAACCACCTCCTGCCACTAAACTATAAGTTTTGTTTGTGTCCAGAGGATTAACAATTTATTTATACACAAAGATTTTATGCGTATGCTACACTTTCCGCGGACCTCATTTGTGGAATCAAACTAGATAGGCTATTGAGACCTCATTTGTGGGATCAAACTAGGTAGGCTATTGTCTGTTGTTGTTGTATCCCCTATATCTTACACATAAGCATGTAAGCTCCTCCCCTGGCTACTTAGGATATTCTTTTAATCTGACATGGCTAGTACCTAACAACATTTGCGTGATTAAGCAATGAAAATGGCAAAGAGGCATATAGCAAAAGATGCACTTCTAAATTGGCTAGAATATTGAGGTGACATAGGATAGGGTTACCTGCTGCATTGTTGGCAGAACCTCTGCCTTAAACCGGCAACCAGAACAATAGGAGCCTTGGCATGGACTTGACAAACTTTGTGCCGTTTATAGTACTTCTTAGCACCATTCAGATCAACCCCACATTCCTCCACTTGACAACAGTGCTGCAGTTGCACCACCACCACCCCTCCACCACCATGATGACTATTTGACCCTTTCTTCTTTTCAAGATTCAATCTTTTTCTCTTCAAGTGAGTTCTCTCTTCAATTAAAACACTCCCCTCTTCCTTTTCCTCCTCTGTTTCATCCTCCTCCTCCTCAAATTCATTGTCTTCTCCAACTTCTTCAGCCAAATCCATGGTGGTGGTTCCCCTGTTCTTCAATGGTCTACCATGGATTTGGGTTTCCATGTTTTTGCTTGAATATGAAGATTCCATGAGGAGAGATGAAATTTTGTTAAAGAAGTACATAATGAATGTAGCCTAGGTTAGGCATGCTAGCGGACAAATGGTGAAAAAAAGCTTGTGAGGACCACAACTAGGATTTAAATGTTTTTAAGTTAAAATATTTTTTAAGTATTTTTATAGTGTTTGAATAAATATAAAAAGTGTTTTTAAATTGTTATTTTTAAATTAAAATAATAAAAATAAATTAAATGTCATAAGTTAAGAAATTCTAATTTATAACTGTTGAATTATAAATAATAAATCATAAGTCAAATCACACGGGTCCTGAATCTCATTAGTTAAAAAAATATAGTACAAGCACTTAAAATTTCAAATAGGCAACATAAGATTTTTGATATATATATGAATTTACTAAACATGAGAGAAGTTTTTATGTATTGTAGTGTCAAAGTTGGTGCGCAAATTGCTTTAGATATAAGTTTAAATTTCAAATGTGATATTTTATTTGAATTTCTACTTTGGCTTATAACCAAAAATAGCTCCTTTCTCTCTTTTCTCTCTTGGAGATGGTACATATATATTTATTATACATATACGGTCATACGGAGGAAATAATCATCAATAACCACTTATAGTTATAATTTAAAAATAAAAGAAAATAATTATTTTTTTAAATTTTAATTGATGTGATATATTTTTTATAGTTAATATAAAAATGATGATATATTTTTTTATTTGATCAATATTTTATTCATACTAGGTCTCACTTTATTAGCAAAAAGTCACAAAAGTGTACTCTTGTATTTAACATTTTTTTATTTTAAAAAAACCATATTATTTCTAATTATTATAATTTATTATAATATTGAAAAATGAATTTGAAATAATTAAAAATACATAAATAAAAATAAATATTTATTTTTAATATAATTGAGTGAACAAATAAAAAAGATCATAGAAAATAATACTCCCTTCGTTTCAAAAAGTGATGCTTTTAGCTTGAACACAAACCTTAAAAAAATTATTCATTCCTAGACATAAAAATATATTTTTACTCATTTATTTCTAATAAATATTTTTAAAAAGATATAATTTTTTAATTATATAAATAAAAATAAATTAAAATATTATTAATTTTTTCTTAATTATATAAATACTATTTATTTTAAAATAAAATTAAAAAATTAAAATATTATTTATTTTGAAATAAAAGAATTAAACAAATAGTTATTAGGTGGGTTAAGTAATTACTAGGGGTTCGGACACGTACAACGGATAGTCATTGATTTAAGAAGCAAAGCGGGTCCTCCAAAGAGTGCTCCAAAGTTGTAGGAAGATAAGAAAGAATCATTTCATCGACCAAATTATTTATCATAATTTAATATTTTTTTACTTCAAAATAAATGGTGCTTTTAATTTATATATATATTAAAAAAAATTCTTTATTTTTAGACTTATTTCTAATAAATATCTTGAAAAAGATGTAACTCTTTAATATTTTCTTAATTATGTAAAACTCATCTCCTCTCTCTGTAACTAGAGAGGTAGGCAAACCTGAGTTTAGAGCCACCTCGATTCGGAATCTCTTCATTTAAATAAGGGTAAAATTGAAAGAATATCATTAATGTCTTCTTGATTATGTAAACACCACTTATTTTGAAAGAAAATCAAATGATTATGTTGAAGAATGAAAAAAGTCCCACGTCGGTAGTTAAAGAGATGGGTGAACTCTTTATATGGACTAGGCAATCCTCTCCTCACAAGCTAGTTTTTGGAGTTGAATTAGGCCCAAGATCCATTTCTTTACATGATATCAGAGTAGGACCCATCTCACCCAATGTTGGGCTCCCAAATTAAAATGGCCCACGCACCATATGTCCAGCCCTGGGCATGAGGTGGAGTGTTGAAGAATGAAAAAAGTCTCACACCAGTAGTTAAAGAGATGAGTGAACTCTTTTTATGGACTTAGGCAATCCTCCCCTCACAAGCTAGCTTTTGGGATTGAGTTAGACCCAAAATTCATTTCTTTACATACTATTAATCATAACAATAGTTTAATTAATTATTAAATATAATAATAATAATTTAGTATATTAATTTGCTTTATATCTATTTTACCCGATCGCTCTATGGCAATTCGCTTGAACAGATAAAATTCAAATTCACATTATGTGTTATAGCTTTTAAAAACTCTCACTATTTCGGACAAATGTAGAACATAATTGTCCTTTTTAAAAATAATTACATTAAATTTTTTGTAATCTTAAAAATTTAAGATAAAATTAATTATATTTTTTCATTATACTTTTAATAGTAATTATTTTCAAAAATTACTACAAAGATTTTCGAACCAACAAAGTATGCCTAATTTACAGCATCATTTAAAACTAATGTACTTGGATAAATTAAATATGGACCAATACTATTAAAGGAACACTTCAATATTACTAACGACCAAATGATGGCGCCACCAGAATAGAAATTAAATAATGGCTTTGGCTTAGGTTTATAATCAATGCAGTAGATCTAGAGGAGATTAGGGACAGAAATAAAATATTTAGCCAGAAATTATTGGTAACCCCTGAATTTTTTTTATTTTTTTAATCAACAAAAATAATAAGAATAGCGTAATAAAATCGCGATAATATTAAAATAAATATTTTTTTTATGTGGATTAATTGATTAATTGAGTTGTCAATTTATTTTCATTGTCCATATCATCCCACGCACAAACAAATTAAAGAGGAACAATAAGAGCTAAAACAAAGAGAGTATAAGTCTCATAAAACACAAAACATAAGTCCAGACTTATAAATTTACGAGGCGTATATCTCATGCATTTTTAATTTTATAATTTTATTAATAAAAAAATAAATAATAATATTTTTAATAATTCTACAAATAAATTCAAATAAATTTCAATAATAAAAAATTATTATAATAATTATTTTTAAAAAATCAAAACAAAACAACAAAAATAATGATAGCAAATCTTTAAAATAAAATAATTATGTACGTTATTAGCAATCTCCAATAATTCTTCTCACTCTACCAAATATTTATTAAGAGATTTAAAACATCATATAAATAAATTTAATTTTATACACCATAATTATAATTTTTCGATAAAAAAATTTCAAGGAGCTTTTCAACTAGCATATATACAATAGCATTGTATACATTTCTCTACGAGGAGGGTTCATTCACGCCTGCTTAAATAGACACTAAAATTTAAATATAAATTCTTATACCGTTACATTTTTTTAATATTAAAAGTATGCATAATCAAATCTGCTTTTTACATATATCAATTAAAATAATTTAAATAAATGAACAAATGGAGGGAGTTAATAGAGCTTAAATGAATAATTTAAAAACTTCATTTCCAATTAATAACTGTTTGACTAAGTTTCTCAAATTAACTTGAAGAAATATTTTTTTTAAAAATATTTATTAAAAAAATATTTATAATAAAAAATAATTTATAATTAATTAGTGATTAAATATTAATTATTATTTAAAATTATTTTTTTAAATAAATATTTTTAAGAAAGAGCTATTTTTTTTAATTTAAAAAATAACTTCTACTGCTCCTTAAAATAACTTATTTTCTCTCGAAACTTAACCCAACGCCTCTTTTTTTCTTTTTAAATAAATATTTTTTTTAAAAAAAAATATTTAAACTCCGAAAAACTTGGCCAAATGAGATAAATTAAAACCGAGATCAATAAAATATACTGACAAGTTACATGCTCGATACTGGAAATAGAAAACATAAAATTAAAACACTAATTAGCAATTGCAAGTTGCTAATTACGATCCCTCAAATCGTAACCATCAGCACGTTTCCTCAAGCTTTCTGTATGATTATGAGTAGTAGGCGGATACTCATATCCCCTTTTCATACCATCATTAGCATCATCCACTACAGCATCCTTGACGTTTTTGGTTGTCTCCTTGGCCGCATCCCATGCCTCGTCCATGCTCTCTTTCGCCTTCTCCCCCATGTTTAGCCCCGTTTCCATGGCTTTTGCTGCTGCTCCTTTCAGGCTTTCTCCCACTGAACTCCTCCCCTCTGTCGTCTCGTCCTTACACTGGTAACATATATAACTTAAATTCAAATATATTTTTAAAATTTATAATATTTTTACTTATATATCGCAAAAAGTTTAATTTTTATTCCTTGTACCAAAGCCACCCCATTACCTTGAATTCATTGTTGGCTGAAGAGGTGAAGGGTGAAGATGAGATTCCTTTGTTAGAAGTACGATGAATGGCATTCACAATTGTGGCAGCAATTCCTTTTCTTGCCAACATTTCTTTCCTTCCCTTTTCTTTGTAGTTTATTAATTAAAAATGATTAACGTTTGCAGACAACACGCCGCCTGTCCTAAGCTTAATACATAAACATAGATACATGAAGAAAAGGAGAACCTCAAGAATGGTGACACGTTTGTTACACGTGTACTATGTCACAAACTTATACGTGTCCAAAAATCGTGCTAAGGCCGACATTTAGTTTGACACGATAAGGACCCATTAAAATAATCTTTTATGTAAATTGTTTATTATTTAACTCAATTTAATAGATGAATTATTTATATATCATAAAATATATTATTTTTATATTAAAAATATAAAAAAAATAACTAATTTCTGGATAAAACTTCTAAATAACTAGACCATCTTCAATTACTTTTATTAAATTTTTTAATATAAAATTTAAGAATATTTTTATAAAATTTTATACTAAATATAATACATGATATATCTAATTTTTAATATAAAATTAAACACTTGATTAAAAATAATTTTAATATTATAATTTTTATATTAATAATTTTTATATTACTAATTCATATATTATTAATTCCGACGTTAAAAACAACTTTAATTCACTTTAATTCACCAACTTTTAAAGATATTAAATAAGCTTGTTACTTGTTAGGTTAGATTTTAGACGAATTAATATTGACTAAATACATAAAAAGGGGATCACTAATTCGTCCAAAAATCACTTTGAGTCGAGATGAGTTAAGTCAAGATAAGTGTAAATCAATTCTTATTATCTTTAATTTTTTTAATAATTTATTTAATTACTTAATGAAACATTTTTGTTTGTTATAACTAGAATAAATAAAAAAGTATTTTAATTAAAATTTTCATGGGTCAATTAACACTATATATTTGGCCTAAATCATTATAACTTTTAGTTGGCTAAATTGAATGGATAAAAATGAACAAATTATTAATTCGCTTAAATTTAGATAGGCATGACTAATTAATTTAGTTACTTTCTATATACTTAATTTCTGCTATTCACACAATGGTTTTGCATCTCATCCTAAAGTAAATTTGTGTTTAAAAAATAAAATAAATTGGCGTAACATAAATATTTATTTAAGTTAAATTATAATAGAGTTAAGTCAGGGGCAAAGCTATAGCTAAATAAGGATAGTCAATTGAATATCTATCGTCAGAAAATTATACAATATAAAAAAAACTCTGATTTTTGTAGATTATATACTTAAATTGAACATCGAAGTTCTTTGGGGCATGGTAAAGGGTGTTCAGAAGCTGTTGAGTGTGGCGAGTTCAAATTTAGAATGCCACAATTATTAATTTCTTGTTTTATTTTTCTAGGTTTCTAAAACCCACAAAAGCTTAAGGATATATTTCTTCAATGATTTTTTTTTCTACGCATATTGTGCTTTTTCTTCCCAAGTTTTCTTTATTTTTCCTTTTTTTAGTTTTTTTTTCTCCTCAATTAATTTGAGAAAAAGTCCTACAATTTTTTGAAGAGCTAACTATTATTCCAAGAATAAATTTTTTATTGAAATAAACTTATAGTTAGTTAATTTTAATTTATCTAAAATTCTTAAGTATTTGTCAAGCTCCTTATATATTATTTTATACAATAAAAAATAATTTGAATGAAAAATTTATTTACTTTTTGAGACGTAAGTTTATAGTAATGTAGATATAAATTGTATTTATAATTTTATTTAACATAGGATGCACTTACTAAGGGTAAAGATAATTAGTCAACTTATTGTATTGAAATTTCGTGCTTCTATAATATTGATAAACATCAAGATATGCAATTTAAAATGTAATTGAAAATATTGACAGAAGAGTAAATTGAAAAGTAACTTTTGATCTAAATTTAAAATTGATAAATCACTAATTTTTTTCATTGAATATGTGATTATGTTTAGTGTAAATCTAGATTCACTTAAACAATTAACTTTATATAGTACTCTTGCATTACTAAAAGCAAAATAACTAAAAATATAAAAAAAATTAATTATTTATATTCAATAAAAATATATATTGAGATCGTTCATATCCGAATCACTAGGTTGATCAAGACGATATTGAATTCACTCATCCAAATTTTTGTTATTTATTCTTCTAATTTTAAATATTCTTGATAAATTTTTTTGCTGTGCCACTGAATAAAGCTGAAGTTAGAGATTGTAATCATCAATAATAATGATCGAGCCAAAGGATAGTGAAACATCTGAGGACATATGTGACATCTCAATTATTATAACTACTATTCAACTTGTACAACTTGAAACAAACTCAATCTTTTTGCCTAATTAAAGTCACTTTTTCCATGGGCACGCATGCATGTCTTGACATTGGTCGATCCTAGGAAAGAGACATCATTAATTAAAGAAAAACAAACACTTGCCTTTCACATCAACAAGTAGCTTTTTTTTTTAATAATTAAATTTAAAATTTGCGCATTTTAGAACTTATTAACGTCTTTTAACTTTAAAAAAAAATTTGACAGATCAAAATTTAGATCAGATATGGAATTTTGTGAAAATAACTGCACAATTATAGTATACAACATGTTCATGCTAGATTTATATGATAACTCATTTTATGTATGGTTGTACAAGATTACCCCGTCAGGTTACAGGTTTAAATTCAGCTTAAATATAAAAATACTAGGTGACTATTTCGCGTCTGTTCAAGTCTTTGGTTGATAGATTTATGTAATACCTGTACTAATAAAAAATAACAAATACCCTACGGCATTAGTTGAGCACGCAGAAGATGGCTCAGACGCCACGATTTTGAAAAAAAAAAAAAAGAAGAACAAGATCACCATTAACTCCTCTGTACAAATTGGCAAAAGCAATGATCAAATACATAAGACTGAAAGAACAGCAAAATAAAAGGAAATCCGTAAGCATCAACTCCAGGGAATACTTTGCTTTGGATTATTAAACTCTCACTCTCCATAAAAGCGCTAAAACTCGAGCAGTGTCTTTGAAAACTCGTTTTGAAAATGAAACTCGAGCAGTGTCTTTAAAAACTCGTTTTGAAAATGAAACTTTGAATATTTAGAGATGTTCTTGGTACTCTAAATAAGACGACTCGGTAACAGAAATATGAAACTTTTGAGTATTTAGAGATGTTCTTGGTATTCCAAATAAGACGACTCGATAACAGGTGGCTTACTTTGAACCTTTAAATATAATGTCAATGATTGTACCGCAATCAGACTTAACAAAGAAAATCATGAAAGTAAATATACATCTAATCAGATTAGAGTAACAGAGATGAGGAACTTGCCCATAATGGAGTATAATATAGTAAAGGACTTGTGCCCAACTTAAACATATGTATACAAACACAACTGTCACTACTACTATTTTTGTATTGTACTGAGGATATTGTGTATGAAACAAAGTGAACCACAAAGCAATTCATAAGTTTCATAACTAACTCTATAAACTTATAAACTTTTTCTATTGCTTTACACTGATATTTTTCACTTTGTAAGCAAATGAAGCTAAGTCTACAAGGAAAAAGTAGATGAATCTCATCTGGCTTTTTCAGTTCCGATTGCATCAAGCCACGAGACCACTTGATCAATGGAGGGCCTCTGTCGTGGATCTTGCATTATACATTGACAAGCTATACTTAGCACCTCCAAAAGCTGCTTCTCGTAACTTGTATCCCATATCGATGAATCGAATATCTCCTCCACCCTGTTCTCAGATTTCAGTTGAAAAACCCATGACACCAAGTCTCTGCAGCTTTTTCCCCTGCATACTTCCACAGGACGCTTGCCTGTCAGAAGCTCAAGAAGGACAACACCGAAGCTGTAAACATCACCCCTAAAAGTAGCAGTTAATGTTTGACTATATTCGGGAGGAATGTATCCCAAGGTTCCAACAAGATCAGTCGTGACATGAGTATCATAGGGACGCAGCAGCCTTGATAGTCCAAAATCAGCTAGATGAGCTTCAAATCTCTCGTCCAAAAGAATGTTGCTGGTTTTAATGTCGCGATGAACTATATTTGGTTCCTTATGCAAATAGGCTAATCCGCAAGCTGCTCCTTGTGCAATCTTTAACCTTACGTCCCATGTTAATGAGTTCCCATCGACCCTTTCATGTAGCCAGTAGTCCAAGCTTCCATTTTCCATGTAAGAATATATCAGCAATCTATCACTTCCGTGCTGACAGTAACCTTGAAGGGATACAAGATTTTTGTGCTGAGCTCTTGAGAGGGCTTCCACTTCAGCTTGGAATTCACGCTCCATCTGCCCACAATCCCCGGAAAGCCTCTTGATCGCGGTCTTCATGCCATTAGGAAGTTCTGCCTTGTAAACAAGACCAAATCCTCCACATCCAACAATATTTGACTGGTTGAAGTTGTTTGTAGATTTTAGCAAGTCTGCAACAGTCAGTTCCTTGCAATCAGAATTCTGGAAAAGTACCAACTTAGATGGAGCAAAAGCATCAGACAATCGAGGTGGTCTGCTGAAATCTTCCTCGAAGTCCCCAATCTGGTGGCCAGCATCTCTTCTAGATATTTTAAGCAGGACTATTGCAAGAAGAAGTGCAATTCCTGTCCCTATGCTGATTGTAATTCCAATAATTCCACTTCGGCCAAGCCTACTACTAGAAGAAGAAGGACTAGCTGGTTGGAGGCCCAAATTGCTGACAGTACAAGGAGAAAAAGTTTTTCCACAAAGTCCAGGATTACCCTCAAAGCTCGAGTTGGGAAAGCTGAAGAACTGGCCCCCAGTTGGAATCGCTCCCTGCAAGTGATTATTAGCTACATTGAATTTTGAAAGGAATGTGAGCTTATTGAATGAAGCAGGAATTGATCCATAGAGATCATTACAGGAAAGGTCCAAAATTTCCAGGTTCGCCATATTTGAAATCGAGCTAGGTATAGTCCCTGTAATGTTATTCCTACTAAGATCCAAGACATGAAGTTGTTTCAGATGACCAATTTCAGGCCAGATAGTCCCGTTTAGTCTGTTATTACTCAAGTAGATAGACGGAGGGAAGCTTGAAGCCTGATTGTACTGCAAACCACTACCGCTCTGATTCCTCTTGACAAACAATGGAATACCTGTGGGAGAATTCAGACTAGACGCGTAGCTGTGTGGGGAAATGAGGCTTTTGAGATCAGTCAAACTTCTTGGGATTTCACCAGTGAGTGAATTATTTGAGAAATCCAAGTAGAACAATTTTTCCATTTCACCAATCCAAGGAGGAATATTCCCATCCAAATGATTCCATGACAGGTCAAGCACTTGCAATTTACTGCAATTGTACAACCATGTCGGAATTTGCCCATTCAAACCGCAGTTTCCCAATGCAAATATCATCAGGTTCTCAAACCCGCTCACATTTTTGGGGATCTCTTCACCATGGAAGTTCCTGGTGAGAATAAGTGTTGAGAGATTTCTGCAGTGCTGCAGAACAGATAGAGCTCCAGACAAATTTGAAAGGCTATTATTGGACAATGAGAGGAACACAAGGGATGAAAGGTTTGCATAGTTCTCAGGAATTGGCCCGGTAAATTCGTTTTTGGCAAAACTCAAGATTTTCAACTCCTGACAACTAGAGAGTGAGACCGGAAGGTTACCTTTGAAATGGTTAGTTGCAAGGTCAAGAGTGCACAGACTTGTCAATTTAGTAAAATCAAGATCAACAGGACCAGACAAAGAATTATTCCTAAGATCAAGCACCTTAAGCTCAGAAAGATGTGAAATCGTAGATGGCAATTGTCCAGAAAACCTATTAGAATGTGCAGCTAGCTGCTCTAACTGTGTCAAATTGCCAAACACATTAGGAAGCAAACCATGAAAGCAGTTTCCAGATAAAACTAAGGATTTCAGTTTGGAAAGCTTACTAAGCTGTGGGCTTAGCTGGCCTGAGAAATTATTGGCAGAGAGTGAAAGTTGCTCCAAAGATGTCATTGAATACAAGGAGTCCGGAAGGTGACCCCCAAGATTATTGGCATCCACATGCAGCTGCTGGAGAGATGAACTGCAATTTTCCAAGCCTCCAAGATCACCAGTGAGATGATTGAGTGATATATCCAGGACCCTAATCTTCTTGGAAAAGCTGCAAATTTCAAACCTGAAGCCACCAGTAAAGGAATTGTTGCTTATGTTCAATGCAACAAGGTTAGGGAATTCACCAAACTCACTGAAATTTCCACTGAACAAATTGCTTGACACATTGAGAGTGTGGATTGATTCCAATCCATCAAGTGCCCTCAACACTGGTCCAAGCAACATATTATGGCTCAAATCAAGTACTTCCAACTGCTTCCATTTGGATAAGTCCAAAGGCAATCCACCTCCCAAGTGATTGTGCGAAAGATCGAGCAATTTCAACTGATCCAATTTTTCCAAGGACTGTGAAACCACACCTCTCAAGCCTTTTCTTGACAAATTCAACTTGATCACTCTACTTTGAGCAGAGCCATTGCCACAGACAACCCCTTCCCATTTACAGCAATTGGGTTCATCAGACCAAGCTGATAGAATAGACCCATCTGTTAAGTTGCCAGCAAATTCTTTCAATGCCAACAAATCATATGGATGACAGTTTTGAACTGGGGTTTCAAGACACAAAGATGTACAGAAAAGAAAAGCCAACAATACCCAATTCAGAAAACTCATTGGTAGAAATTCCCGGATCACCATTGATGAAAGCATAGAAGAATTATATATATAACAGCTCAAATCAAGATTCCACCACCATGTAGTACAAATTCCACAGTTCCAAATGAAGAAAGTTTCCACCTTTTCACATAATCAGGAAGGTTCACAAGTAACCCCTTGGAACTGAAGCAATTAGCACCAAGAAAGGACCTTTGTCAGATCCCTAGCTAGCACCAAAATCAAATCAGATCCCAAGACTGAAAAATCAAGATTACTTAACCGTAGCAGCAAGGGCACCTTATTATAAGTAAAGGAAGAAGAGAACCCCAGTTGCAGAAACTTCAAATGCGAATCCCAAAAACACCTCAAAAACTCAAAGGAAAAAGGCCGACCAACTACTTGTAATTAAAGCAAGTCTCCAACTACTAGTATGAATTAAGAACCCTTTACCCCAGATCAGAAATAAATAAAATAAATAAATTTCAAAGTTCAAAGCCTAGAGCACCAGTGAATTTATTGAAATCCAGAAGAGAACAGAAGCTTCAACCAAGAAAAAAAAAAGAAAAAGGTAAGATGTTTCAACCCCATCACTTGTAAGAGAAGCAAGAACCCCACTTTTCCATTGTAAACACGGGGCCTCAACTCAAGAAAATTTTTAATTGATTTCAAGAAAAAATACAAAAAGAGAGAGAGAGAGAGAGAGAGAGAGAGAGAGAGAGAGAGAGAGAGAATCTAATAAAGAAAAAGATAGTAGTACAAGTATAAGTAGTGAGTGCTGAAATGAAAGCCTGAGGCAAATGTTATTAAGCTGATAAAGATTGAGACTTCAAATCAAAGGAACAGTTTTTAGATTAGACAAAGTAAAGTAAAAGCCTTTTAAAGGCTTGCGGGCATATGTCAATCAAGAAAAAATCCAAAAGAAACTGGTGAGAGTGATTTGAAAATGGTGACAACAGAGAGCTGACTTTCCCCTAAGTGTTCTTTGCTAAAAATTCACAGTTTCTCATTCACAAAGTCTGACTTTGCTGCCCAACACCCATTATTTGTCTCTATCTTCTATACACAAAACACATACACACTTGCTTAGCACATTAATTTGGTGCGGTCTTACCGGACCAGAAATTTCCTTCTCCATTCCCACTCGCAGTACCCGCGCATGAATAACACCCCCCCTGCTATTTTAATTTTTTTAGTGCATATTTATTTATATTTTACTAAATGCTTTAATTCTAAAAACATGTTACTTTAAAGTGGGTGGGATCTATAGGGGTGAGGGAATTACAAAAAAAAATATGTGGTATTTTGAAAATTAAAAAATTAGTTTTAATTTTTTTTTTAATTCAGTCTATTACCAAAAAAGTTAAATATATATTATTTATTATATGATGAAGATTATACATATTTGTTAAATAACGAGAAAATTCATGTACTAATTTTTTAACGAACAATATATACACTCTAAATTGTAAAATTAAAAATATATTTATTTTTTTTAAAAAAAAAATATTTTTTAAATTAAAAATCTAAAAATAGTTACGTACATACTTCACTTTTTTAGTTATATTTATGTGATTAGTTTGAATATATTGTGATGGATGATATTGGTAATAAAATATCAAGGGAGACTGAACGTTAGAGCTAATCGAGTAAGCCTAATTATCACACAATAGTTAAACAATCAATGTGGTGAGCAAATTACGTCTATTCACAAAAAAAAAAAAAAAAAAAGAAGGTACCAATTGTTCATTAGTTTTGAGTAGTGAGTACTACCAAACCTTCCTAATTGTCTCTAAGAACTCACTTGTTTTCGTGTTTCTGAACGTATATTTGAATGATTAAAATGTTATTTTTAAATTTAAATATTGAATAATTAAAATTATTTATTTTTTAATATTTAAATGTGTATATTTTAATTATTTATAAATAGATTAAATATATAATTCAAATAAAAAATAATTAAATATTAGAATAATATTAATTTAATAAATAAATTTATTATTTAATTAAAAAATAATATATATTTATATCTGCTAGTGACGGTGTGATGATATATAGTGGTAAATAATTGGTGTTAGTGGAGTAATGATAGTGGTGATAGTTACTAGTAATGGTGGTGGTAATAGTTGTAATAATGAAGGTGGTTGGTCTGGTAGTGGCTAGCGTGATGGTGGTGGTCGGTCGTGGTGGTTATAATGGTGAAGTTGATTGATGTTAGTAGTTGGCAATATTGATGGCGATGACTGAAGAATGTGTGGTGGTTGACGATGTGTTGGTGACACAACTAGTTGTGATGGTGAAGGTGGTTGCTTGTAGGGATTGACCGCAGTGGTGGTAGCGACGGATAGATGTGGAAGAGGTGGCGGTGGCGGTGACGGTGATGACAACAGTGGCTATGATAGTAGCAGTGGATATAACTATAATAATGGAGGTGGTATGTATGGTAACGATTGATCGTAGTGGTGGTTGACAATGGTGGAAGAGGTGGTTAGTGGTGGTGGCTAGTGGTCGGCAACAGTAATGATGGTGGTGGTGGTTGTAATGACATAGGTGGTTAATGGTGATGACTGATGGTTTTGGACGTAATAGTAGAGAAAATTATCTACACAAAGATACCTATTAATGATATTAATACTCTGCAGTTCTTAATGATTAAGACCTATTCAGATCAAATAAGTGCTTAAATTTTAATGAAAATAAATGTACTTAATGGTCTAAGGTCTGAACCATTAAGATTCAGACCTCCATTAAGTACAAACAAATGAAGTTTAACTCAAAGGGATCGCTTGGTACGAGAGATAATGAATAATAGTCTCAGAATAAAATGAAAAATAATTTATTCAACATTTGATTAGAAATATTAATTAATTTTAGAATTATTTATTTTATTATCTATATTATAATAATGGATAAGTTATCCCATATATATGATGGGATAACTAATTTGATGGAATATCTAATCCATGAGATAACAAAGTTATCTCATCCTCCAGGTCAAACGACCCCTAATGGAAGAAGCTTTTGTGGGATAAAACATGTATTCCACTTGTTAGCTAGATGAAAATACAAAAATACAAGAAAACTTAAACATCTCACTAACATAAATGATGGAGCTCATGAAAGGGGTTTTAGACCTCGTTTATTTTTATTATGATTAAGATATTTAAATTTGAATGCATATTTAAATAATTAAATATTGTCTTTAAATTTGAACACTAAATGATTAAGATTGTTTGTTTTTCAATATTTGAATGAGCAAAATATACTTATTTTTTAAACATAATAAATTTACAATTCAAATTAAGAAATTAAATATTTAATAAAATAAAATTATTATTTTATTAAAAACTAAAATATTTATGTTCATTAGTACTATTGAAGATGGTTTATAGTGGTTGTGGTGGTTGGTGCTAGTTGCTAGTAATGATCGTGGTGATAGTTATAATGGCGGAAGTTGTTGGTGTTGTAGTGACTTGCGTGATACTGACGGTTGATAGTGGTGATTGTGATGGTAGTAGTTGTTAGATGTTAGTAATTGGTGGTGGTGGTTGATGATGTTGTTTTTGTTAGTTGGTGGGGGTACTAATTGTAATGGTGGAAGCGATTGGTAGTAGAGATTGACTGTAGTCATGATAGTGGCTGAGAATGGTGGCGACGGCGATGATAGCAGTGACGGCGACTGTGGATATAATTATAATGATGGAGGTTATAAGTGTAGTACGACTGACAGTAATAGTTGCAAAGGTGGTGGTTGCCAGTGGTGACTATGATGACAGATTAGTGGTGGTAGTTGGTGGTAAGCAGTGGGGTTTGTGATGAAAAATGTGGTTAGTGGTGGTTGTGGACAAAGTATAAGTGAATATTATCCATACAAAAGTACCTTTTAGTAATATTAAGATTTTGTGTAATATCTTAATGATTAAAACCTATTCAGACTAAGTAAATGTTTAACTATTAATGTAAACAAACCCACTGAATAATCTAAGGTCTCGATATTCAAATTCAAATCTCTATTAAGTGAAATCAAATAAGGCCTTAATAAGACTCCAAAAGATAAATAACATAGGATTATTCAGCACTTTCCAAATATTTTTGGTGAAATACATAAACAACCCCCTTAAGTTGACAATAAATGTAATTTAGATACCTAAATTAAGCATTGATCATACTAGCCACATGAAATCACTTCATAATGTGTCTATTTAATATGCATAACTCGAAAATATGACACATAAGGTGAATCTTACTTGTAGCATAGCGCGCGATAAGTTAAAATTCTCTTTATTAAAAAGAAAAAGCTTTCTCTTGGTATCTTTTGTTCTCTTGTCGCTATCATATATCCTCCCTCATCATCACCTGCACGATCATATGACCGAATAAGGCCTTAATAAGACTTCAAAGATAAATAACACAGAATTATTCAGCATTTTTTAAATATTTTTAATGAGATACATAAACAACTGGCAATAAATATAATCTAGATACCTAAATTAAGCATTGATCATATTAGCCACATAAAATCACTTCATAACGTGTCTATTTAACATGCATAATTCGGAGATATGACACATTAAGTGAATCTTACTTGTAACGTAGCGCGTGATAATTTTAAAAGTTTTCTCTGGAGTTCTTCTGATCTCTTGTCGCCATCATATATCCTCCCTCATCACCACCTCCACGATCATACGCACCCTACTTTCTCTTTCCGATCGTCACCACCATTATATCTACCCTTCCCCTTCATCTTCTCTCTCCCCACCGCCACTATTATCCACCATTCGTCTTCATTTTCTCTTTTCCTAGCACCGCACCTTCAATCCCCTGCCGTATTTGGTTAGCAATGGCCAACTTTTCTCAAATTTCCACCAATTTGCTTGTCTCATGAATTAAGTACAATATTTGCTCGTCGTTGATAAGAAATTATGAAAGTATTGATCATGAAAATATAGCGGTTAAAAGAAGGCAACGGAAGCAGGGGCGGCACAGAGTTCTAAATAAATTGTATAAGAGAAATCTGTTATAGTGGAGTTGAGGAAGAAAAAAAACTAATTAGGAGGCAACAGTATGATGAAGAAAACTATGAAAGAAGACGATGGAGAGACGGTTTGAGGAAGGATGATGTGGGAGGGCGCGTCATGTGATTTTTCTTTTATTTTATACCTAGGTGACTTATCTCGAAAATAATATACATTAATAATTTCTTTTATACTAATTAAATATTATTATATTTTAATATTAAAATTATTAAATTTTAATAAATAATAATTATAAAATTATTTTTTTAGTTTTTTTTAAAAAAATATTATGAAAGCAAAAAATGATAAAATTGATCTCTAAATATATAAATTTAAACATAAATATTTTAAATGTATATATAAATATATCATTTTTTTCATATTATTAGAGAATTAAATGTTAGTTCTCTCATAAATTTTTACTTATTTAACATTCAAAAGGGGAATATAAAACAGAGAAGAATGAAATAACAAAAACGCACAAATTAAATACATCAATTCAAAATTCACAAAATGAAATTATACGTATGTTCTTTTTATATTTTTAGCATTTACATCATTCTTTAATATAACCTGATTAATTTGAAAATATTTTTTCTTCATTATTTTCTTAATTAATGATATAAGTTGAAACCTTATTTCTTTTAAATTTTATTTTAGTGTATTTTTTAATAAAAAAATTGGAAGTGAGATTTAAGAATTACTTACACAATTTTATCGTTAGAAATAAAAAAAATGAATCAAGAATCAAGCAATAACTTTGAAAGAAAGAGAAGATAAATCAGTGATAAATTTCTAGAGTAATATTTTTTCTTCAGTTGTAAGCTCATTCCATCTTATCTTCAAATTTTAAGTTGTAGAAAAAGAAAAATACTCATTTTTCAGTAGCGTAAATCATTTTCATCTCTTTTTATTTTTTCTTATTCATCTCAAAACTTTTCATAGATGATAACCTTACAGAAATTTGTAGTCCTCATTGTCAAAAAGTCACATAATTTTCACACCAAATATATTTAAAAAAGCATATATAATAAAAGAAAGTATGTAAAATCATTTTTCAATCCAGATCAATTCTTTCCACATTGATCTTGTCATCCCTTTTTAATATTAAGCATGACTTTGCGATCATTTACTGAAAACTTGAATTTCCTAGATTCTGCCATGTTAACTTCAGTCACAACTTTGTAATCATTCTAAAAGAAAAAAACAACACTTCATATTATAACACAAATTTATCGTATGAAACAAATTAATAACTAAAAAAAGATAGAAAATTAATAGATAAAAAAAAATATATTATTGTAATATTTCTTTATCCATTTTGTTACTCTAATATTGACTTTATCAATGTTACTCTCACAAATTAAAAAATCAACACACACAAACACAAAAAAAAAAAAAAAGGCAAAAGCTTCAACAATATATTATTCAATCAAATAAAAATTTATAAGAATTATAATAAAGTTGATAAGTAATTAGTAAGAAATTTAACTCAATTTTAAAGAATAATTAGATTAATTTTTTTTTAGAGAAAAAGGTGATTTCTCATTATAATAATTGAAGATGCTTGTAAGGATATGTAAAAGATTAGAATTTTTAACCTTCTTTTGTTGAGAGTTAGTAGTCATTTGTTAAAATTAAAACCAAGTTAATACGTAACAAGTAAGACAAATTAAATAAATTCTAAAGAATAATAAGATCAAAAAAATTAGTAGAGAAAGATAAAAATAATTCTCAACCGGATCAAGATGTTTGATAAAAGATTAAGACCTCTAACCTCCTTCAATTGAGGTTTAATCTATATAGTTAGCAGCCATTCAAGTGAAATTATTTAGACAAATAATGATAGACTTTTGGGCTTTATAAATTTTAAAAAAAATGAGAAATAAATAAGAGTAAAGGTAGAAGGTGTAATTAAAAAAGATAAAGAAATAATTTTTTAATTTCTTTTAATGTACTATATTTAATATAATTAAGAGAGTAATTAAATAAGTTAATTTTGAACTTTTAAACATAGCATATAAATAATTTTCAAAAGAAAAAATAATTTTAAAATAGAAAAAAAATTCAAAAATGTAAGAAAAAAGAAAAAAATGAATGAAGCTCAAACAGACATGTCACATCAGCATGCCTCTAAATTTTTTTATTATATATATTAATTTTGCCAGGTTATTATGCATGAAATTCAGATGATCTATTTTGTTTATCAATTAGGCATGGGTGGCTCAATAGACACATTATAAAGTGAGTTCAAGTGACTAACAGGTATAAGATTCAATTTAGATGTTTAAGTTTGGACTTTACAAACGTGACATATATATTAAAGGCTTAATATATAAGTAGCCTTTTAAACTTATTAAGATATTTTATTTAGATATTTAAATTAAGTTATATTTTAATTGAACACTTTATTTTTAATAAAGTGTTCCAATTAGACATATGTTATCTCCTTACGCATCAACCTCAAGTAGAAAATACCTGGAATTTTATGGCTTATTAAGGCGAATTAAATGCGTTTAATTAAAAAATAAAATATTTTATATGGTTAACTTAACTATCTAATAGATAAATGAGAACAAACGGAAAAAGATTTATAAAATTTGAACTGATAGTGACTAATTGAAATATTTCATTAAAAATTGAGATGTTCAATTGAAACAGGACTTAATTAGTTTGAATATCTAAATGAAAAATTCTAACAAATTTAAGAGGTTGATTATATATTAATAATTAAACCTATATTAAATGATTAAAAAATTGTCCAAACAAGGAGTGTGCATGGTATGATATATACCGGAATACCATATTGAAATTACTCAAAATTTTTGATACCGTGATTTTGACATTATGGTATGTGGTATGGTATTTGATATGGTTTTAAAAATACTTTGGTATTTGATATGATATTTGATATTTATAAAAAAATACCGTAACACTTAATATCAAACCGAAATATATAGGTACATATATAATTCATTCATATTATTATTATTATATTAGAAAATATATAAAATAGTATTAGTACAAAACTAGTTATTAATAGGGGTGAAAATTGGGGCGGGGCGGGGCGGCACAGGGCAAGTCCATAGGGCGGGGCAGGTCAGGAAAAAATATTATTTCTAAAAAATTTTAATGGGTTAGGGTAGGGCAGGATAAGACTCAAATTTAAAAAAGAATTTGAAATTGCCGGTAACAGTTTATACCCGAAAAGACGTGGTCTTCTTGCGCAATATCATGTCAATATTTTAAAAGATGGGAGGACTATCATCTTTAGACATAGTCTTGAGAGAAATGAATTTTCTTATTAAAGTATGTTTTTGGTTCTTTTATCATAAAAATTTATACTCATTATTTCGTTTTAATTTATTTGTCTTAGTTACTATTTAAATAATTAAAAGAATATTTTCTTTAATCATAATTTTTTCAAATATTTTCTATATATTTTGAATGGTAAACAATTATGACTTATAGTAGTTTTTATGTAATTTCTAAATATGTAAATTTTATTTTTTAAAAACTGAAGATTGTATGTTCATATTCACACCAAACATTAGTCAGTTTAATCTTCGTGCTCCAAATCAAGCCAAATAAATTATAACAAAGAGTAAATTTTACTTACCGTACCGCAAAATACCAAAACCAAACTTCAAAATACCGAATCATACCGAATTAATTTAATATGGTAATAATATAATATTTTAAAAAGCTAAAAATTGAAATTACCGTACTAAAATTTTAAATACCGTATCATATCATACCATGCCCACCCCTAGTCCAAACCCACTAAAGTTGTCAATATTGAATAGGACGTTTTCATTTTATTTTTCTATTTTGAATCATAGATGTCATTATTTTTTCAAAAAGAAAAAAAGTATTGTAGTACGTGATGCAATAACAAAGAATAAGAGATTAAATTATAATAAGACCAATATAACATCATCATATATATACAGGAAATTAACAAGGAATAAGAGATCTGATTATAATAAGACCAATATAACACCATCATCATATATATAGGAAATTAAATGTGAAGTTGGTCAGCAAAACACTATTATACAGCTCAAAAGAAAGAAAAAGACAGTTGTGGAGTCAAAACTATGGACTGACAAAATCAATTAAATTAGGTTGGGTTTTGGCTAATATCTTTTTTCCTTTTATAAATTTTATCAAACATAACTTATTTTCTATTTTAGATATACATTTCCGTGACGTTTCTTCTTATTCAGTTTGCATGACGTTATTAATAAGATAGATATCTAGCATAGTAATAACGAAAAAGATATTCAATATAATTTTATTAGTAGAGTCTGAAATAGATAGTATGTACATAATTTTTTATTTATATTTTGTGAAAATAGAAAAGTTGTATCAGGTTATGTGAGTTGGACTTAGCTAGTGTTTTGATGATATACCATACATATCGATGAGGTCAATTACTGGTGTGTTTGGTAGGAAAGAGAATATTTTCTATGAAAAATATATTTCTGAAAAAAATTATTTTTTAATATCTAGTAAGTACATAAAATAATATCATTCGAAATTATTATACATAATTTTGAAAAATGCTAGTTTTCAAGTTGTACGCTGATATGGTATTCATTTTTTAGTTTGATTCTCGTACTTGTTTACTATTGCAACATTTCATATATTATTCATGCCTTACACACCAATACATTCTTTTGCACAGACGTCCCCGTTGTTGGGGGATGCTACATTCATGTTGTAGGTACAAACATGGATCTCTAGTAAATAGTTTTTGAGTTCAACAGTTGGTTGGTAAGCTTCATCTCTTATGGAGTTGTCAAGTCATAGGTCTTTATGTTATATGTAATTGATGGATAGTCGGGGCCTGTCCTGACCATATGATAGATGTTAAATTTATAGAGGCTTGTAGACCTATGTTATATGTCTAGAATGTCTTTTATGGCCTTCTCGGACTTGACGTATTCGTTATCTCATATTATGGCCTTGCAATCCTAACATATGCAGTTATGTTTCATAGTTATTTTCTTGTATAGTACTCAAATATAGTGTCCTTATAGGCCCAGAAGTTCTATAGGTTCAAATTGTATTAGTTTCCAAGCAGTTTGCTCAGTCAAGGGAGATACCGGGGTGCCTACCTCACCTCTCCAAGTTTGAGGCATGGCATTGCTAGTAATGGCCTTGGTGATAGTTGTGATGGTGAAGGTAATTGATGTTGTAGTGACTTGCGCGATGATAGCAGTTGGTGGTGGTGATGATGATGGTAAAATTAATTGATGTTAGTAAGGTGGTATCAGTGGTGGTGGTTGAAGAATGTGTGGTTATAGATGTAAGATGATGGTGTTATTGGTAATTATCAGCGATGCTAGTTGTGATGGTGGAGCGATTGATAATAGGGATTGACTACAATCGAGGTAGTGGTTGATAGTGTTGGTGGCGGTGATGACAGTGACGATGGTGACAGTGAATATAATTATGATGATGTAAGTGATAGGTGTAGTATGAATGATAGTAGTAGGTGACAACAGTGGTGATTGTTAGTACTAGTGTGATGGTAAAGGTGATTAGTGGTGGTAGCTGGTGGTATGGCAAAAGTAGTGGTTGTGATGACATATGTGGTTAGTGGGGGTGATGGGTTGGTTGTGAATATTATCTATTGAAAAGTACCTTTTAATGATATTAAGACTTTATTTAAGATCTTAATATTTAAGACATATTCAAACCAAATACGTGCTTAAATCTTAAAGTAAACAAATGTATCTAATAATCTATATCTGGACATTCAGATTCAGACTCTATTAAGTGCAACCAAATAAGGATTTAATAAGACTCCAAAACAAAAATGACATATGATAATTTAGCACTTCCTGAATATTTTGGGTGAAATGCGTAAACAACCCCCCGTAAGTTGGCAATAAATGTAATTTAGATACCTAAATTGAGCATCAAACATATTAGCCACATGAAGTCACTTCATAATGTGTCTACTAAACATGTATAGCTCGGTTACACGACACACAAAGTGAATCTTACTTAACTCGGTTACACGACACACAAAGTGAATTTTACTTAACTCGGTTACACGACACACAAAGTGAATCTTACTTGTAGTATAGCGCGTCGTAAGTTAAAATTTTCTTTATTAAAAAGAAAAAGCTTTCTCTTGGCTCCTTCTGATCTTTTGTCGCCACCATAGACCTTCCCCCATCACCTTCTCCACTATCATACGCACCCTACTTTCTCTTCCCGAATGTCACCACCATTATATCTACCACTCCCCTTCATCTTCTCTCTCCCCACCATCACTATTATCCACCCTTCATCTTTATTTTCTCTTTTCCTAGCACCGCATCTCCACTACCATATTTGGTTAACAATGATCAACTTTCACAAATTTTCTGGCCTCTTTAACATTTATTATTACACTCATGAATTAGTTACAATATGTGCTCGTCCTTGAAAATATGCATTTACTAGAGATTAAAGGAAGGCAATGGTAACGGGGGCGCCAGAGTTCTAAGAAGATTGTATAAGATAAAAGTGTTATAGTGGAGTTGAGGAAGAAGAAAACTATGAAAGAAGACGATAGAGTGAGGGTTGAGGAACGATGATGTGGCGATGCATATGACAAGGGATCTAAAAATACAGTGTGTGTGTCGGGGGAAGGAAGAAGACTAATGATGGGGAGTTGGAGAAAGAGGATAACAGTGGATGCAGGGTTTAAGGAAGGAAATAACTCCTGTGAAGAAGACCAACCGGAGATGGGAGAAAAGATAATCTTATTCGATAATTTTTCCAGGTTATTATGAATGAAATTTAGATGATCTGTTTTGTTTATCAATTAGTCATGAGTGACTTAATAGGCACATTATGAAGTGAGCTTAGGTAAGTAATTGTTGTTATCGAATCAGAGGAAATATCTATATATGTATTTCGCCAATAATTTGAGTCCCATTATTTTATTTGCCTTTTCCTTTATCCCCCTTTTTTCTTCTTGTCCTAGCAATAGCAAATTGACTCAAAAATCACTTTCATTCTACGCAGAATTTGGACCTAACCACTAAGTACAGCGAGCATAATCGAGCGGCTGACAAACTTGTATTTTTTGGACGCACTATGAAGTACTCGTCAACTTTAATTGTTTTTACTTCATCACCTCCCTTCATAATTGGTATAATATTTAATGATCCCCTGTTAATAGACTCGTAACTCACTCAAGATTTCATTTAAAAACACCTTGTATAGGGTATCTTATTCCAACTCCCTTTTGTAACGACTCCTTAATGGGTCGCCTCATAGCCATTACTCCATTCGTTTTAAAATAAGTAGTGCTTTTAGCTTAGACACACCTCTTAAGAAAACTACTCATTGCTAGAAAGAAAAATATATTTTTACCTGCTTACCCCTAATAAATATCTTGAAAAAGATGTAATTCTTTAATATTTTCTTGATTATATAAAACTCTCTCCATTTAAATAAAGATAAAATTGAAAGAATGTCATTAATATCTTCTTAATTATGCAAAACACCACTTATTTTAAAACGAAGAAAATACTATTATAAATAACCGTTGTAATGACTCTAGATCGAGCCAGCCCAATGCGCCTTGTACTATTTTACAATTTAGTTAATATAATATAAACCTCATGTTTTACCAAAACAAAAGAAAATCATATTATTATCAGTATATATATATATATAGTAAAGAAATCTCATAGAACCACTTACCTTTACTAGTCTTCTTGCAATTATTATTCCTATAATCTAGATGAGCACTTTGGACTTTACAAACGTGACACATACACATTAATTGTCCAAACCCACTCAAGAAGTTGCCAACATTGAATGGTACGTTTTCATTTTTGTTTTTTCTACTCATCTTGAATCATAAATGTCATTATTTTTTTTCCAAAAAAATGTCGCAGTACGTGATGCAATAATAAATAACAAGAGATCACATTATAATAAGACCAATATAACACCATCATCATATATATATAGGAAATTAAATGTGAAGATGCTCAGCAAATACAGTATTATACAGCTCCAAAGATAGAAAAGGACAGTTGTGGAGTCAAAACATGGACCGGCAAAAACAATTAAACTAGGTTGGGTTTTGGCTAATGTCTTTTTCCTTTTTATGAATTTTATCAAACATAAATTATTTTCTGTTTTAGATATACATCTTCAAGATGTTCTTTTTAATATAGTTTACATGATATTATTAATAAGATAAATATCGAGCGCAATAATAATATCATATTTGATGTAATTTTATAAGTGAAATATGAAAAGAGTAGTTTGTATACAACCTTAACCCTACTTACTATACATATCAGCGAGGTCAATTATTAGGTGTGTTGTGAGGTCAATTATTAGGTGTGTTTGGTAGGAAAGAAAATATTTTCTATGAAGAATATTTTTCTAAAAAAAAAGTAATTTTTTTATTTATTTTCTGATATTTAGTAAGTAAACATATAATATCATCCGAAATTATTATATATAATTTAGACAAACATTATAAAAGTGGAGGTAAGGTGTGGATAGTGATGGATTCAGAATTTCACTAAGAAATTCAAAAAATAAAAATATAATGCTTGAGATTTCAATTTGAAACATTAAGATAAATTTTGAACTCTCTAAATCACTGAGCCAACTTTTATTCATACATCGGGAGAGTTCAGAACATCCTCGTGCCCCCTAGTTCCGCCGCTAGGTGTGGGGGATAAGTGATGAGGGGGAAAATGAGTGAAATATTAAGATTGGAGGGAAGATAATCAACCTAAAGTACCACTTATAAAACTTGTTTTTCTTATTTTCATTCTAGAAGTTAATTTTTATTTTTCTTTTTCAAAAAATATATTTTAACAAAAATTCGAAAAACATTTTCTTCCCTACAAAACAAATGTACTCCAAATAGTATGTTTTTTTAGGAAATATGAGTGTTACTCCAATATTAGAAGTAATACATAATTAATTAAAGTAGGAGCATTAATTGGAGGTCAAAAGAAGAGAAAAGACTGGAAATAGCCGGTGACATAGAGCGGCGGGGTAGGCGGAAGTCACGGGAAATAGCAGGTGATTTGGGTACCAAAGTCACGCTAATTGTCGGGTCACCTACTATAACCCGATTTGCCTACGTGTCAAGTAGTGAAATCACCAAACCCACTTATTTCCTTAGCTTTTTGGCTGAATACATGGATACGGGCGACCTCTTAAATTTATCAAAAAAATTTATTTAATTATTTTAATTATAATATATTCTAATTAAATATATAATAAAGTATTTTTATTAACTCATTTGATTTATAATTTTTATAAAAAAAATTATGTGTTTATAAAATATGTAATCTCATTTAATTATACACATTAGCCTGAATTAGAACATGCATGAGGTTTTACGACTTATTGAGGCTAAGTTTATATAATTAAAAGAAAGACTCCTTATTCTTATTTCTTATTTAGTATTTCAAATTAATTCTTATTTCTATTTATTTTATTTTTTGGTGAATTTTATTTTACAGAATAAACCTTAATATATTTTTTAAATTGATTAACTTATGCATACTGCACGTGAGAACACATATATTTTTTCTAAAAATTGAACCGAAAGTACTCAATAAGCACACTTTATCATGTTCAGATACTCAATTAAAACAAATCACAGTTTAAAATATTTAAATAAAATTTAATAAAAAATTTAAAAGGATACCGATATATTAAGTCTAAGCTTTTGCTTACTCCACCTATCATTTCTTTCTTCTTCTTCATTTTTTTTTAAAGGAATTTTAATATTTTTAGTTAGTTGACTAATGAATTTATCACTCGTCTAGCCGTAATTTACTAGATAATGATATTTATATTAGTCGGAGATACCACATGCCTCATAAAATTAATTAAAAAGTGTGTAAAATCCTTAAATGCCATAATCCTTAAAGAAAAGCAAGGGCATTGAAATCCATTTTCAAGGCAAAGGATTGATGATCACCCTTGTTTCAACAGTTTTTTTTTTTTTTTTTTTTGTGGAGGGACCCAAGGGTTCAGATTATGTTGGATGAATTTTAGGAAGATTGATATGATTTCCATGATCAAAACTTTATTGGCAAGCTCTTACTGTAGATAGAAAGTCAAAAAAGTGGCAAATATTGTCCAATCAAATGGTACAATTGATGATTTTCACCAACAATGGAGCACATCTATGATAGCCATACATTTCATATGCTTTTTTCTGCCTTTTTGTGGAAATAAGCTATTTTATTGTGCTATTCAGAAAAGTGAAAAGGTTGTATAGGTGAGGGAAGTGATGAAAAGGAGGGTGAGTTAGAATTTAAAGTGTATTGGCTTTTAAATTTATTGTATATATATATTCAATGAATTTTTTGGTGAATATATAAGGTTTAAATTAAAGTTTCTTGGTTCTACTGAATTCATACTTTTTTTAGTAGCTCCATTACGGAAGAATCAACACTTAAACAACTTAAAGGCTCATCAAACTTGAGTGCTAGTAATATAACCCGAAATGACGTCTAAGAGAGTGCTAATAGTCTGGAACATTCGTGGGACTCCAGAGATAAACCTAAATTCACCGGCAAAAATGAATAAGAGGAAAATTTGAAAATCTTTCTTATCAAGAAGCTAATTTATTTTGAAATCTCTCTTTCCAATACTTCCGTGCTTGAGAAATATATAAATGTCTTACCTTGGACTTACTATAATTTTCGGGTGGGAAGAAAGTCATTGCTGAACCCCTTGGGGCACAACTTAGTAAAATATTTTAGAAGGCAAATAAAAACATGTAAAATAAGAAGAAACAATTTTCTTTCAAAGTCATACACACACACTAGTAGTTTTCCCCCCTCTTCATGAGGACAATATGAAGTCTTTTTGCTGCAATAAAATATCAAGCACTGAAGTGTTCCTCTCCCACAGCATAGAAAATTATGTTAATCTTCTCTGTAAAACTATATAAAGTATTCAATGTTGCAATTGGTTATGCTTAAATATTCCCCTTGGCTACTACTGCTCTATGTTGCTGAGACTTCAAAACTATTGATCGATGCATGTCGGATCCTTCAAAAGTATGTGCATTTTGAAAGGATCTAATATGGATGCGATAGTATATTTGGAGTGTCCAAGCAATATAGCTACTACTAGACAAGTGAGTCATCAAGTGTATCTTTACCTTGTAAGTGCATTACATATGACTTCACTGGCATAGGAAAGACACTGCCCCTTTTTATTTAACACAAATGATGATATTTGTACTCTTTTTTTGCTGCTGACAAGCAAGTTGGAGTTGAAAACAACTCTGCTTGATTTTGAAGGGAAAATGGCTAGGAAAGGGTTCATTTGGAACATCATTTTGGTACTATTTTGCATAGGAAAAATATCTAAATGTTGCAAGAATATAGAAAATTCTAATGTATACTTAAACAGACTCAGATAGTGCACAAATCGCCAGAACATGGGAATTGATTCCTTCGATATAAAGTACCCGAAGAACAGGAAAAAAGCACCTATCAGGCAACCAACAAATGACATCTAAAGGAGTAAATTTGGAACAGGCTGCCACGAATGAATGCCCCATCGCGAAAATCATCCATGAGACCAGAATATAGTACACGAATGCACTGAATTTGTATCTCAATATGACTAGCCAATAAACTGGTATAGCATAGAAAAGAGCCACTATCAAAAGCAAAGGAAGGGACTCTATATTATTTGCTATATGGTAGGTTAAAATCCTTTAAGCTCCCCTAGATGTCTCCCATCACTAGAATTCTCCCCTCTTAAGAAAATTGATAGAGCTCCTATGTTGGATGACATCAAGAATGTGAGACTAATAAAAGAAAAGAATCCAACTTGAGATTGCAGCTCCAATTTCTTTGGGATGTTATAAGCATTGAAGAATATTGATCTCAAATAAGCCCCATAAGTAATGCTTGCATTACTTTGGTGAATTTTTTTGGTACTGAAAATACGAAAATTGGTTGAGCTTCTCTGTTAGGATGATTGGCTTATCTTGATTTTTAGCCATGGATTTTAGCAGATACATTAAATGGAAATCTAAAGCAGAATCAATCCCTGAAGTTGGTTCATCGAGCAGAACAACAGCAGGATCATGGACTAATTCCACCTCAATGGCCACTCTACGCTTCTCACTGCCCAAAATTGTCCTGTATCTAATTTACTCCCAACTTTGGTACAGACAACATGATCTCCAAACCAAGCTCATTCAACACCTTTGATACTCTTATCTTTGGCTATATCATCCCCTCCACGAAGCCTGAATCGTGCACTATATATACATCAAAGTTTCTTCAGCAGTGTGAAGTGGGAAAAGAACTTCATCTTGTGTCACATAAGTTAGATATTCTGCTGAATTCGTGGGGTTCATATTAGGCTAGTCATTGGAAAGAGATAGAAAAATAGCCCTGATGTTAAAAGTGAAGAAGGTGGACGATGTTGCATGGTTTTCCTACATCTCCCGACCTGTGACTCGCTTGAAAATTTGTGTTTAGATCAATCAGTTGCTAAGTTCACATTGGTAACTTGACCTGCTTTGAATACAATAATCAGTGTGTCTAGATCAGTCAATAATAACTCACCAAAGAATTTCTGCGAGACTTTAGCTTAGAAAAATTGTTTGTTTCCCTTCAAAAATCAAAAATCTAATTTAATGAATTCTCAACTTCAAAGGATGTCTACACCATAATGTTTCTTCAAGAACAAACAAGTCAAGATGATTTCTATATCTTTTCTTTGATTTCGAGGTTGGGAAATGAATATCTCGCTAGGGGATTTCACTTAATCCTTGTTATAGAGAAACTAACATGCAGTAATCCAGAGAGGTGTAATGAATTTGAAGCTCTCTCCACTGAAAAGGGAGTAGACCAGAATGACAATGCAAAACGTATTACACCTTCAAAGTATTAAATCAACACAATCAAATGGAGTTAAGCTATGAAGTTGATCATGAAAACAAGTACTCCAACTAGATAAAAGGAAAGGAATGGAAATTGAAAGTTGAATCAAAAGCAGTCAAGAATAAATAGGACATAGCTCCTAGCTAAAACCAAGTTTGTGCTTGCAAAAAATGTTCATAAAAAATATTACTTGTAGTAAGAAAATGACTTGCATGACAATCATCAAACAAGCAAAGAACGACTCAAACGATCAGGACTTGAGAGAAACTTCACTTATAATTGATGCAGCCGTATGAAACTTACCCCAATGTTCCCCTCACATCTACCCAAAACAAAGTTTGCTAAGTACACATAACAAGCCAATATTCTGTTCCTTCTTTTGATTCAGAAAAATAGACAATGGAACGAATAAAAGAATTGCAGCTCCAGAGACTTTTTTTTTTTTTTGGGTAAACGACCTAACCCAAGGGTCATTATCCCTCGTAGCGGTCAGGGGCTGAGCAACACCCCCAAGCCTTAACATAAATAAACAACAAAAAATATGTACAAGGAGGGGGACATAAACCTTACCTCTGATCCTATGGTGGTTTATAAGTCAGTCATCCTACTAAGGTTAGCCAACCCATCCCTGATACTAGAAATGGAAACCTAGAAACTATGCACCTAGGAAGAGAGGACTCCTCTCCTGTACAAAAATCTAGGAAAGCAGTAAACGAAGGAGACTCTCCCTTTACATAGAAATGCAGGAAAAAAAAACCTATGCCCTATAGGTTCACTAAGGCAAAGCGAAGAAAGGCAAAGTAACACCAAAAAGTACATGAGTGCACCCCTGGACCAGTGTGGTGTGAGTCCCAATACTGTGTACCTCCCAGGCACTAAATGCGATCAAGGTGGCTCTTTGATCCTCTTGGTCTTCCTCCTTCTGAAGCTAGGTAGGCCCATCTTATCCGTCGTTAGAAGTCCTTTGTGCATCGGTAGATCTTGAAGGCAGGATAAATGAGCAGCAACAATAGTAGTGTGATTATGTTTGGATAGTGCATCAGCAATGGCATTGCCCTCTCTGAAGATGTGGCGGCATGAGAAGGTGTGAAGCTGTCTGATGGTGTCCTGAAGTCTGATAAAGGTGTGGTGGAGATGCCAAGGAGGAGCAAAAGCGTCCCTAATCCAACCAACTAGGAACTCCGAATCAGGCTCAAGAATGATGCCTAAGTGGCCATTATGAAGGCACCAAGTGAGACCAATACAGGCTGCTTCCAACTCCGCCTGATTATTTGTCCCATCTCTAAGGGGGGCAGCAAAAGCATGAATAAGATTCTCATAGCAATCCCTGATAATACCACCTTCCCAATCCTTCCCGGGTTGCCAAAGGCACTACTATCTGTATTGAGTTTGACTAGTCCATGAGCCGGCCTAGACTATTGAACTCTAGTGACTCTAATCTCGTGTGTACACGACTCTACTCTAGAACAAAGTTCTCCCAAATTTGGAGGCCAGTGAATGTAAGGAAAAGCCTCAAAAGTTTGTAAACATCACTAATAATACCGTACTTCACCCTCAGCAAATTAGACTATTTGGAACCATACTTAGCAACACACCTATTCTTCCAAAAGGTTCCAACAAATAAAGATAGGGAGGGATCTGAGAAGAGTATTGTGGGGGTCACTACAAGGCTTCTGAGCCCACGAATGCATAAGAAGGACCCTGAGAGGCATATCATGGTGTCTGAAACCCATCTGCTGAGCCGTATGAGGTAAGAAATTCTTAGCTACTTTCCGATGGGGTGGAGGAAACTGGAATTTTCTTTTTTATTTCACAAATGGGCATGCTAGATCATATATCTATATACGGATAAATAGATCGATCGGTGGATTCACACCTGAGATCTTTCTACAGATAGTAGGGTATCCATCAAACCGCAGTAGCAAAATTTCCGAAAACCATCACATGTTGAACATCCTCGTAGCCTCTATCCCGGCAACAAACACATTCTGTAGCAGCATCCGGATCAAAAACTAGAACCCTAGCTGCTGTAGGGAGCTTATTTCTCAGCGCCCTCCATAAGGTAAAGGAACATTTAAAAGGCACATGCTTCTGCCATGTTCTCCTGTCGATAAGAGTGGTCTGTTTGGATCTCCTAATCATCCCCCAAGAAGAAGAAGAAAAGGTACCGGAGGTAGTGGCCTTCCAATATGGCTGATCAGGTCAAGTCAATTATACAAGAAACATATAGATGCAAAACATGATAACTTGGCAGAAACTGCACAAAGTGAATACTAAACTATCTCTATCTTTGGATAGACATTTGAGATCTCTAACCTGCCCACCAAAACAGTCTTGAGTGAGTGAAAGCTGGGAATATATGTAGTAGCTGCAGCATCACAACCATAAACACCGACCTTCCTAAACTTCTTCTCTTTTGGATTGTACGAAACGAGCTGTTTTGGGTCACGGTCATTTTGCATCAAGATTTCTCCATCTTTCCAAGTTATGATTGGTATACATATATCACGTATGCTATCAGGACGAACAATGCGATCTTTAACCCAAGATTCTAGAAATTCCACACTCCTTCATCCACCATATATCAAACTGCTCTCTGTTGCAACTATCAGACAGACAAAAAAAAATCCCCCAACTTTGCGAGTCTCAAGTAGAACCATGGAGTTTCTAAACCAGGCGGAGCTGGCAAAGGATTCACCTTTTCTGTCTCAATATCAAAGGAGTAAATTGGTTTCCGAAACAAAAGCCACTGACTATACAAAAGAGCCCATAACATGATCCAGTTAGCCTCCATAACTTTTAAAATTTTTTTTAAAAAAAAAATAAAAAATATCTCCTACTTTACCCATAATACGTGAAGATATCAATTTAGTTTAGAGTCACTCGGATTTGAATGTTACCTAAAAACGTATCTTAATTTTTTTTTTTTAAATATCTATTTTACTTATGTAGTTATCAATTTTTTATTTCTTTTTATATTTGTTTTAATATCACAATTGTTTTTATTATTGACTTACTTATAGAATAAATAAGTTTTTAATTTCGAAAAAAAGGAGTTAAACTAGTAAATACTAACCACCTCGAATAATGAAACAAATGAGCAAAACAAATTTCTACTTTTTTTATAGTCAACTCGTAGCAGATGTTACTTACTCTTTTTGTTTATTTTTATTTATATGTTATATTAAAAATATATATTTTTTATTTTATTTATCCGTTATAGTAAATAAAAAAAAGGCTTTTTTGGTTTTTAATCCTTAACATAAACTACCATTCTCCGAATCATAACTCGGATCCACTAAACTTTTAATAAATCAATTAATATTATGGTAAGATATATCTTTCATTTATTACTCATATTTCTTCCTTTTTATGTTTCATTTTAATTATTAAGATAAGATTTATATGTTTATTAAAAAAATTAATAGAAATAATAATTTAATTAATATAATTTTATTAATTTATTAAAAATATATAGTAATAATTATTTCACATTTTAAAATAACTATAAGTACAAAGGATAGAATTAAAAAAATATGATTAATTATTTTTTGAAATTTAAAATTAACAAATATTATGAAATATTTATTTTTAATATATTTAATAATTAAAATATTACGGAAAAGAGAAAATTTATTGTGAACGATTAGGCAAGTAAATCAAACGATCATTAATTTACTAATAATAGAAAGTTTATTTACCCAAAATAAATAATTGGTGTGCACCCCAAGACAGGATTCGTTTTTCCTTTTTTGTCTTTATTTTTTCCTTCTAAAAGATAGTTACTCTCTATTCTGGAGTTTGACAGCTTGTAGGTGATCGCCCGATTACTCTAGCCATGGCAAATATCACAAGAATCGGAGTTGTTGGCGCCGGCCAAATGGGTGCCGGAATCGCCCAACTCGCCGCCGTCAACGGCATCAACGTTTGGCTTTACGATACTGATTCTGAAGCTCTTACTAAAGCCCAAAAATCAATTTCCAATAATATTCAACGCCTCCTCACCAAAGGACAAATCTCTGAGGTATTTTACTCCTTCCTTCTTCAGTAGGTAGAATTTGAAACCTTTACTTCCATTTGGGTTGAAAGCTTTCGTTTTTTTTTCTTCCTGTTTATTAGATTTGCAAGAAAGCAAAATTGCTTGAATTTTGCGTTTTTAATAAGGGTTTTAGCTAGAGTTACTTGTAGACTGTTCTAGCTGCTAAATACTCCCTCCGACCATAAAAGTATAATGGGGTTCCGGAATATGAGGTCAAATTGAACTTTTTGTGAGAGTCCAGACATTGATTCCTCAAAAAATTATGGATTTTAAAATAATACACAAACTCTGCTTCTCCTATAAATCACAGGTTTTTTGTTGCAAAATAATAAAAGGAATGTTTGAAAATTTCTAGTCAAAGAAAAACTTATTTGATTCCCAAAGTTATAGTAGTGTGTTGATGGGACAGGGGAATAAGATTTTTTTTGAAGTTTAAAGATTACGTACTCTATGAAGGCGTAGTTTTGGGTTTTATTTGGGAGTAGTTTCTAAGAATTGCGAACAGTGATGAGTCTTGTATTTGATGATCTCTTTGATAAAACAGGCAACAAGTGCTGATGCTGTAAAACGTCTTTGTTGTTCATCCCGCTTGGAAGATTTACATTCAGTTGATCTTGTTGTCGAGGCTATTGTGGAATCTGAACAAGTGAAGAAATCTTTATTTGCCAACTTGGATAAGATTGTAAAGAGCTCTGCTATTTTGGCTTCTAATACAAGCTCTATTTCCATTACTCGACTAGCATCTGCAACGAGCCGACCTTCCCAGGTTTGCTTCAGTTGGCTGTCGATCAGTTATAGGCTGATTGCTGGCATATGAAACTTGTTGAAAACAGAACAACTTTTTTGATATTTAAATACGCGTGTTGAAGTTCAGGACAATACCAAGATTCAAACAATTGCTCACTACCTCTTTTTAATCCTTCAGAAAAAATATGTGTGAAATTTATCTATATCTTGTTGTCTTTCCTTTTAGACTTGTGGAATCTCAATATCTAGGCACTCTTGCCCGAACTGGTAGAATTTCTTGTGGTTATATTATGATTTATGGTTGCACTAGTGTGCATGTCCCATCTTTAGTAGTCATCACCTGTAAAAACACATATCAATTTACTTTATGATGAGATTGCCTATATATCCGAGGAACAACATATAGAATATTATAATATTGGCAGGTGAGGAATTAACTCTCATTAGGTGAATACAGTGGGTGGTAAGGTTGAAGGTGTAAGGCTCCTCACTGCTAACCAGATGACATTGGACTAGCAAGACTTTTTCAATGGCTACTAAAAAATAATGATTGGAATGTCACATGGATATGTATAAGGGTGAAGAATGATGTTTGCCGAGGGATGGTCACAGTAACTGCTAGGGAATCTTAATTTTCAAAGTGATGGTTTGAAGGAAGATTGATTAGCTCATAAAGTAGTTACCAGTCAATTCAAAAATAGACCAGAATTAGCCCTTGCTATTTTTTTGTTGCATATTATGTAGAATGCGCTGGTCAATTCAAGATTACTGGTCATATAAAACTATCTCTTCGTCTTCCTTTATGTGTGTGTATGTAAGTGTCTCATATGGATTTGTTTGTTTTCTTGAAGTTATAATCATCTCCTAAGTTCTGGTCCTTATTAAGAAATATCAAATCTTCAACTAATCATCTCCTAAGTTCTGGTCCTTATTAAGAAATATCAAATCTTCAACACAAGGTGACAACAAGTCAGACACTTGTAATCAATTTGCCTTTCCGATATGCTCTGTCTATCTATCTACCTCTGTGCCTCTTTAAAGTAAACTCTAGTTACACGTACCTTCAACTGCTTAGAGTCTCTATTCACTGTTCATATAGCTTTTTTATTTTATTTATGTTTTCGTGGGCAGGTTATCGGCATGCACTTTATGAACCCTCCACCCATTATGAAGCTGGTTGAGATTATTCGGGGTGCAGATACATCAGACGACACATATTGTGCCACTAAATGCCTGGCAGAGAGGTGACTGATAGGAAAACCTTTGCAACTAGGATTTACCAAGATATGCATATCTCCTCAACAGTCTTTAAGAAATTTTCTGCCTTAAATTTTTACGATTTCAGATTGACAGTCACATATAATTTACATGTCCTACGGGTACAATATTTCCCTAAGTTTCACCTCCCTCAAACACAATCTCTCATTCTGTAGCTGCAAAGCTTCACTTTGCACAAATAATTTGAACTCTGTCCTAAATCGTCTTGGCCCAAATATTTCTTAAGAGAACTGTTTTCTTCATGAAGACTGTTATGCTTGGCCCTGACGCATCCCTGCTCTGCTCAGGGTCCAAGAAAATGATGGTAATAAGAACTGAGATTTACAGTTGGCTTATCTTAGTCTCTTAGATAGTTGGCTAAAGAACCTGTCAACCACTTTTGCTGTATCAAGATAGAAATTGGAGCAACATGGAGGTGGCCTAGTCTTTTTCTTTCTATCCACATTTTTCCTTTTACTTGTAGAGGGGGGGAGGGGGGTGTTGGATGCTTAGGGGAGGTTTGTGCTAGAAATAGAGTCTTTAAGCTTTTTCAGATTGCAGATAAAAAAAGTTTCCTTTAGTGAATATTTCAGGAAATTGAGCTCATGTCATGTTTCCCAGATTCTTTGTTAGGATTGCCATATTGGAATGAAATGGGAGGATTCATATAGCTGATATTGGATTGTTTGTAATTGAGACATAGTTTAATGTTTGATTGATGCAGCCGAACAATGAGAAAGTGGTCTTCGTTATGTCCCTGTCTCAAGATCTGAGATTGTTTGATCACCTGATCATATCGATAGTATATCTACATAAACTTTTTTCTTTTATGCTTCATAAGCAACATGGACAAAGCTTATAAGTATCTCTTATTTCCAACATATGAAATGAATTAAAACACACGTACAAGAATAGCCCCTTATCTTCTGCTTGCTAAAGAAAAAAGAATAGTCTTTTATCCTCTGGAAAGGGGAAGAATCTGCAACTAATTTCTGATTTATCTGTTATTTGCAGGTTTGGTAAGACAGTTATCTGTTCTCAGGATTACTCTGGCTTCATAGTAAACCGAATTTTGATGCCTATGATAAATGAAGCCTTTCATACACTTTATACCGGAGTTGCAACAAAAGAAGATATTGATACGGGAATGAAACTGGGAACCAACCATCCGATGGGTCCTCTGGAACTTGCAGATTTTATTGGACTGGACGTTTGTTTGTCAATCATGAAAGTTCTTCATGCCGGTCTAGGGGACGATAAATATGCCCCGTGCCCTCTCCTTGTGCAGTATGTTGATGCTGGTAGGCTTGGTAAAAAGCGAGGCATTGGTGTATATGATTACCGTGCTGGTGCCGCGAAAACAGGAGGATCACCTCGACTCTGAACCCTCTTGCAGTTGGAACTTGTGAAACAACTACAACTTGTTGAAACAGGCTCCCTCTTGCAATAATACCCTTTTATATTCCTCAGGTATCAATAAAAGATAGAAAAAAAAAAGTGACAGGGATGTATACAAGGACTCTACCAATGTGATTCCTTGCTGATGTAATTGCTCTCATCTTGTTGCATAGTTTTTCTGTGCTAATCCAACTTTTCTTGTTCAACTTGTTCCAACTTGAGGTAAATTTCCCATAATGTAATTAAAAGGGGCACCAAAGAAGGTACAATCAAACTTAGTTTGGCTCCAGTGGTGGAGCTGATTTTTTTGTATTCTTGGATCACTCGAATAAATGCAGTAAATTCGCAAAAGGGAAGGTGGCGAATTGGCAAGAAGGCTAACTAATGTTTAGTTTTAAAACGCTAGTTAAAACTTAATTAGCGATTTAAAATCACTATTTGCCAATTTCTCCCTCATTTTTGTATATCTTTGCAACTGAACTAATGATCCAAATAGGGGCCATTGTATTGAAAATCCAATAACTCCACTAGTGAAGCCCTTGTTCTGTTCACTAAGAAGTCGTTGATTGTGAAAAATAGAAGCAATCCCAGTTTCTTGGTTCACAAATTTCTGATCGATTTTTAATCACTTAACTAATAATTATTATTTCAGAGAAATCAATTCCAAATTTGTCGATCATCTATTTGGCCACAGTAATATTAAAAGATAACAGTCAACCTTAAAGTCCGTGTAATTAAATTAAATTCCCCTGTACCATTAGTACGTTACTTTTTATCCATGTGCTTAATATCAAATACATACATACGATCAATTTTATTTTATTTTCATTTGCAATTTTCATAGGCTATATATAACTGCATATTCACCTTCAAACCTTTATTTCTTCAGTTTCCTCTATCTTCTTCAGAAATTTCAGTTTCTTGTCCATTTCACTTGTCCCTGAACCTCTTTCCTTTCTTTATTTCTCTGTCTTTCTTACACTTTCTGTATTAATATCTGAGTTAGAAAAATCTCTTACACGTTTTGAAACAGAAAAAAGAACCATGGCTCTACAGAGATATGTTCCAGTATTGGTGCTACAGTTGATTTTTTGTTCTAACTCGTCTAACGCTTATCAATTTGACGTTGGTGGCGTGGATGGTCGGATTGTTAATCTTCTTGAACCTTACAATCAATGGGCGCAACAAATGAGATTTCAAGTTAATGACACTCTTTGTAAGTATACCATCATATGCTAATCTTGTTTAATTTGTTAGCACCAAAATTTCATAATTATTTCTTCTTCTTCTTCTTTTTCCAATTGTTTGTACGTGTGACAGTGTTCAACTATAAGAAAGGATCAGATTCAGTGTTGGAGGTAAATAAAGATGATTATGACAAATGCAACACTGATAATCCGATCAAGAAAGTGGAAGATGAAAACTCTGTTTTCAAATTTGATCGCTCGGGTACTTTTTATTTTATTAGTGGCAATAAGGATAAGTGTAAAGAAGGACAAAAGTTGATTATTGTTGTTGGAGCTGTTAGACCACCGCCGTATTCAGCTCCGGTACCATCACCTGCACCCGCACTTGTTGGTTCTCACTTATCTCCGAAGGCACATGCACCTGAAAAGGCGCCAACACCATTGCATGTGCCTCGGGGTACTACTTCTTACCCACCTCAAACAACAACCCGTGCACCAGGGTTGCCGTCGCCTGGTCCTACTGGGTCTCACTCATCTCCAGCATCCAGTGCAGCACCCGAAACTGGTACACATCAATCTTCCACAACTCATGTGCCCATGAAGGCTCCAACACCGGCATCAGCGCATGTACCTTCAAGTACTGGTTCACACCTATCTCCTAAGGCTCACTCACCAGGAAAGGCTCCAAGCGGTGTGTCAGGGTCCCACTTATCTCCGGCAACACATGCGCCCGAAAAGGCTCACACACCAGGGAAGGCTCCAAGTGGTGTGTCTGCCCCTGCTGGGTCCCACTTATCTCCGGCAGCACATGCGCCCCAAAAGGCTCACACACCAAGGAAGGCTCCAAGTGTTGTATCACTTGCCCCTGCTGGATTCCACTTAGCTCCGATAGCATATGTGCCCGAAAAGGCTCAAGCACCTGCATTGTCACATGTGTCTCCAAGTTCAAGTTCACATGACCTATCTCCAGAAGCTCATGCACCAGCAAGGACTCCAACCGCGGCGTCACCTGTTCCTGCTAGCTCCCACCCATCTCCAACTGCCCATGCACCCAGCAAGGTACCAACACCGGCATCACCAAATGTGGCTCAAGGTAATGGTTCTCACTCGCCTTCCATTAGATAGTTTGTAATATATATGTATGAAGTGGAATTGTCACACATTCGAAGGCTTAAAATGTTAAAATCCTTGGAATTTCAGTTTTACATAAAATTTGAATTTAAATGTAAGTTTTAGATATAGAAAAAGGCGTCTATTTCATGAAATAAGATTACTATTCTAGATAGTCTTCTTTCAATTCTATAATATTTAGGCCTTCCACTAGAAATGACTTAATTAAATTTGCAGTACATTGAGTCTTTATTGAACTCTGAAGGGATTTGTTTGTACTTGCATCTCTAAGTATTTTTATTGAACTCTAAATTAAGGGACTTGCTTGTACTTGAATCAAAATGGATATATGAATTCATTTAATTTGGTTCCTTTTATTCTTGCTATTTTTCTATTTACCTACCAGGTCATGCACCCGAGAAAGCTCCAACTGTGGCATCACCTGCACCGGGTTCCAACTCACCCATAAAAGCGCCAACACCAGAATTATCTAACGTACCCGGAGGAACTGATTCACACCCGCCCTATCCAGCTCATGCACCAGGAAAAGCTTCATCAGGGTCGTCACAGGCACCTACTAATTTCCACACATCTCCAGCTGCCCATGCACCTGTAAAGGCACTGACACCCAAATCATCCAACATTCCCCGAGGTACTAATCATTCACAACCGCCTTCTACAGCTCATGCACCCAGAAAAGCTCCATCAGGGTCGTTGTCACACGCACCTACTAGTTTCAACTCACCTCCAACGGCAGCGCCAACACCAAAATCATCAAATGTAGCTCGGGGTACTAAAGCCCCATCATCCGGGTTGTCACACGCGCCTCATGGTTCTCACTCATCTTCAACTTCTCATGCACCCGTAAAAGCGGAGCCAACACCTGCACCCTCACATATTCCATCTAGTCCTCGCTCACACCTAACACCAATTGCTCATGCACCCTCAATAACGTCACAAGTACCTTCCGTTTCACCAACAAAGGGGAAATCGTCCGACAAATCTTCACCAATTTCACCTCCAACGTCATCAAGCACGCCGAAATCGGGAACGAATAATTCTCCGACGGCAAGTATTGCTCCGGCCCCCTCCGGCGACAATATTCCGGCGGACAGTCAATCACCAGCTAGCAGCTCACCACTCAATTCCCAATCATCAGCAGAGAAGGCATCATCAATTGATCTGATTTCAACAATGTCACTCCTTTTGACTCTGCTTTTGGGAGGATTTGTTATTTCATCTTAGGAAATATACTAATAATTACACTTAAAAGAACAATTTGTTCTGTCTCTGGGTTATTAGTATTCCTTAATTTGGTTTTAATTTTTTTTGTCTTTTTTGTGTTTAGTTAATTTTTGATTTGTTGAATTACAGGTGGATTGGAAGTCATGTTTAGGTATACTAAGTGTGTTTAGTTGTTACTTTTTCTTAAATTTTAATTTGTGTGTTACATGAATCTTTAATATATATATATATATATATATATATATGAGAGTATATAGTAATTTTCCTCTTATTTACTCTCCACTTAACATATTTTTAGTTTAGAGCTCGTTATACTGAGTTTTTTTTTGTTTTATGCTATATCTTGGCGGGTGTAATTAAGCGAGTTTTAAAAAAGTTGATCGGTTTTAGTTCAATAATAGCATATTGAGTATAGTTGCAAAGAGCAATAAGATATAGAAAAGATAGTGCATATGCAGACCTTACCCTTACACTTAGAGATTGAGAGTTTGTTTCTGATAGACCCTTGGTTCAAGAAAAAACAGTCCAAAGCAGTCCAGATAAAAGAATTAACTGCAATAAAATAATATGATAATACAAGAAACAACAAATATTAACATAAATCGAAGGACAAAAAAATGCAAACAATACTACGACTGCTAATATGGACGGATGACCAACACAACACACTACTACCTACCAACACCCACCATAATCCGTGTTCTCCAATAATTTCTTACCTAAAATCATAACCTCGATAAAAAATGTCTATATATAAAAACTCAATAGATAATATATGTTCAATGTCTATCCTTCGTTTTCTTTTACTTACACGGAATATATTAAAAATTCAAAATACTTTTTTCTAATTTGTCCACTTTAATAAATTAAGAGATACGTTTACTTTTTAATTTTACCCTTCTCATGAAGGACAATTTTGTTTAATTAAAGGTTCTTACCAACCGTACAACCTAATTAAATTCTTGTCCTCGATCATTTTCATTTTCCTAAGATATATGCTAACGGATGAATTATCATTTAATGACACAATTAATAGGACTATTTATTAGCCCCGTCCACAAGGTAACGCATTCAAACGCAATGTTCAATCAACTTTTTTATACCTATATCCCAAGTTATGAATTTTCATCAATAGCTTAGTAATAAAAGATTAAAAAAGAATTATGTTTTACTCGCAAATACGATAAGAAAAAGTAGTCTTCCTCAAGTTCTATTTTTTTTGTTTTAAAATAAATGATATTTTAATCTTTTGATTTTATTTTAAAATAAGTGGTGTTTTGCATAATCAAGAAGACATTAATGATGTTCTTCCAATTTTACCCTTATTTAAATGGAGAGAATTTTACATAACCAAAAAAATGCTAAACAATTATATTTTTTTCAAGGTATTTATTAAGGGTAAGTTGGTAAAAATATATTTTACTTTATAAAAATTGAGTAATTTTTTTAAGGGTGTGCCCAAGCTAAAAACACCACTTATTTTAAAACAGAGGGAGTAGCGTATAAGAAGAAGCTTTCGGCATCACATCAAAAGTTACTCGATCGATTAATAGTCTGGTTGGTCAAGTTTTTTAGAGATCAAAAGTGTTTTTTTTTAAATGCTTATTTTAAAATAGTGAGATGTATGGTCAAGTTTTTAAGAGAAAATAAGTGCTTATTTGGAGTAGCTAGCAAGAGTTGTTTTTCATTTTGCAAAAGTATTTTTTGGAAAGTGTTTTAAGAAAAATACACTTAGAAACACTTTTAAAAATTTTGATCAAACACTAATTATTGCTAAAAAACACTCTTTCCGTTTCTTTTTAATTGTCAAATATACTAAAAATAGTTGTTCCAAAATAATTGCTAGTTTCAAACTTCAATAAATAATTGTCCTTTTTTTTTTCAACTCTACTCATAGTATTTAAGTCACTTTAGAATGTGAAAATAATTATTACTGTATATTTCCAAAAAGTACCTATCAATTAATAGAGTTATATTAGTCAAATTGCAATCCCCATTAATTTTTTCCTAAAGGATGCGTAGATCTTATCCTAACAAGTAAAAACAGACAGATGAATTGCTTTTTAAATATTTATTGCTCAAACACAAATTTCTTTCCACTAAAAATATATTTTTAAAAATAAACTAATTTTAACAGTTTGATCAAACATGCTATAACTTGTTACTATTAAACTACAATGATAGTATAATTCTTTTATTGTATATATATAACTCAAGATTTTAAGAAACTAACCATTGAAAATTAATACCGGTAGATAGTATTCTCTCCATTTTTTTTTATTCAATAGTAGTTATAATTTGACTAATTTAATTCTAGTAATTGATAGGTACTTTTAACATACAATAATCATTTTTTTTACATTTTAAAGTGATTTATATACTAAGGGTAAAATTGAAAAAAAAATGATCAATTATTTTTTAAATTATTACATTGACAATTATTTTGAAACGGATATATATATATATAATAAAAAATATACGAAAAGAGTAATGTATCGTGTTAGATCTGTCTAAAAAGACATAAACAAAGTTCCCTTCGTGAATTAACCGTGATCGAGAAACTAAAAAAGGTGTGTGCAAATTTGCAAATCCCTAATTAGTACTCGTAACTCGTGATTATCTTTAAAGCTACGTTCAATTAAAGGAGGGCAAATTAGCGAATCCCAAAACATTGATTATGACAAATATTGGCAAATTAATATACATATTATAGTAAATTGTTTATTATTATTTCTTTAGGCGCGTAAGAAATCTAAAATTGACAAGAAAAAATGAATGAGGAATATAGAGCTTGAAATGTTACAGAAGCAGGGGTGAATTTAACTTTAGTCCAATTTATGTTGCACATAATCCATGATCTCTCGACAAAACTAAGTATTTTATGTATTATTTTTTTAAAGTTGATCTATTATTATTTGTTGTAAGCTTATGCTTTAAGAAAATTAAATATTAAGTGTTTACCTAGATAAATATAAATATATTCTCACTTAGTACATCTCTTTTACTTTCTTTCCAATGATACGCGCTCATATTATAAAAATTCTATATCCGCTTATGCACAAAAACATTATTTATAATGAAGATGCTATTATGCATATCCCAAAGGATTGATCATAAAAATAATTATATTCAATATTTATTGTTATATATATTTATAATAAAAATAAAATTTTATAATATTAATGTAATTCAAACTATTATAATATATAGTAATATAATTTATTGTAGGTTACTAACAATGTTATTAACATAGTGATCTTTGGCGGATCCATCTTTGTTCAATGGGTGTCAAATGATCCAATTGTTGGAAATTCTTATACCCTGTTTGGTCAAATACTTTTAGTGATATTAGAATAGTAATATGTGTTTGTTTAAAGTTTCAAAAGGGCTTCTAGAGAAAGTAATTTTTTTCACCTTCTGATATCTTTATTATTTATCGGGCATAAATTTTAATTTTTGCGTATAAAGTAAAATTCGTAATTAATTAAACAATTTTATTGTTATAAAATATTCTAAATTTTTATTTTATAAATAAAATTAATTTATGTCTATAATTTATATTTTGCCTATCGAATTTTCTACGAGCAAAAGCTATCTTTTAATAAAATTATTAAATTGGGCCAAAAAATCAATTCCTTTCGGAGCCATTTGTGAACTACGCCCCCCATTCCTTCATCATGTGTGGGGCGAGCATAATGGGCTAAATGGTCCAACGGGGGCCCAATGAATATCATGTCATCCTCCTCCTCCTTTTATTTGGACTATAGTTCCGAGGCCAAAAAATTTCTAAGATTTAATTTCACACACTTTTTTATCTAGTTAACAAAATATAATTTCACACACTTTGTTCAAAAAAGAAATTTCCTTCTGTTCAAATTATAAATCATCATATTGAACTGTTTGAGAGTGAAAAGATATATTAGTTCACTCGATAACAAGTTTAAGACACATGAACCATTTCTTATTTATTGTTCTTGTCGGCCAGGTATGGGGATGTTGAAATTTGGCATGGTTTCCTAATTTCACAGTCTGCCAAACAAGTAAAAGAGGAAATTTAGTTTTGTTGGGTTCCAAATTTGATTCCATAATTCCACATGCAAAACACAATACAACAAATGGATGTCAACCAAGAAAAGGGAAAAAAGAGAGAGAGAAAGATAAACAAGTTTTCCCTCAAACGTATATCACATAAAGTAAATAAATTATTATTGCACAAAAAAACATAATAATCTAACGAGTTGCATATATGCAACCTTAGGAAAATGAGGATTTGAATTGTCCACATGTTCATAAAATACGTGAATTACGCTTTAGTCATACAAATTTACCACAAGTTTTTGAACCTAAAAAAATTCTCCACCACAAGTCAGTTCCATGCCTCCACAATAAGCTTCTCCTTATTTCTTCTTCATTTCACTTTCACCTTTCCACCCATCCTTTCATTTCCTCTTCTCCCCCACATGTTTCCATTCTAATTAAGGGCGGGCAAAACCAAAAATAAAAATAACTCAGCAACAATAAAAATAAAACAAACAACAACAAGAGTCGCATTTGATAAATTAGATGGCCGCTCGACCAATCTTTGTGGTTATGCTCGTCGCCACCCTAGCATTCGCCATGGTGGCGGAGTCGTCGTTGTCCTCTCGCTTCGACGATCCTGCTGTCGCGGTACTTGTTCGCACTGACGGCAGATCTGACGACTTGACCGCGACCAGCGTGGGGGACACGCTGTTCGAGGACGAAGAGATGATGATGCCGTCTGAGTCGTCCCGGAGGTTCCTCAACCACCGGGACCACATCAGTTACCGGGCGATGGCGAAGAACGCTATCCCGTGCGATCGTCGTGGGGCGTCTTACTACCAGTGCACCCGCATGCAGCATATTCGGCCTTACAGGCGCGGATGCAGCAGAATCACAAATTGCCAGCGCCGTAATTAACGGAGTTGATACCATGCAACTACGGAATACAAACTTTTTATTTGCGAAGCATAGCAAAAGAAAATAGAATATATAAACTTATTAATAATCGGTGAACAAATCTTTTAACTTCCCTTCTTGTTATACTTTTGTGCCATCATTTGAACATCATTCTTTGGTGGTGAAGGATTTGTAAATTGGTGAAATAATATTATTACATTTCTTTTTCATAAGTGTGCAGCTTTGATATACATATATATATTATGATTACTTCATGAAATTCTTAACCGCCAGGAAACGCAAACTACAAATAAAAAACTTATTCAATTATAATATTATTCACAAATTTTGTCAAACGGCCAAAAAAAAAAAAACAATAATACTATTTTCCTTTTATCTATAGTGCATGTTAATTAACTAAATTGCTTATACACTTTTATCCTTTTTAATATAGGATTGGTTCGTCTCATCCTCCTATATATGTACGTAATTCTCTGTGTTTGTTCGTGATTATTTTGAGAAAGGGTCTTTAATTTGATGAATATGACAGTTTTAACCTGTGGAAGTACCATTTGTCTTTGGGGATATGAAGTTATAAAAATAGAAAAAAAAAACTTTTTTTTGCCTTGATAAATTAATAAAATCATGAAATTATTCGTTTTTTATTTTTCACTAAAAGAATGCATGCGTGGTGGGCTTTTGAAATAGTTCATATCATTTTAATGATAATAAGTTTGATATGTTGTATCAAGAAGAGGGACTTTTAATTTTAAAGAAGACATTTGGTGCCATTTCCTGCAATTTGTATCACTTTTGTTTTAGAATGTTGTACAATTACACTATCGAAATTAATTATTCCGGAATAATTTATTTCATATTAAGAGTTTGTCTGGCATGTGAGATGATATCATGATTTAAAATTATGATATAAAATAATATGAGATGAAGTTGAAGTTTTATCTGGACATGCGATTTGAAATTTTTAAATTATATTTTTTTTCATAAATATAAAACGCCTATAAGTTGTGAAAACTATCAAAATTTCATAATTTTTATACAATCTTACCAAATAAATAAAAGTTTATAACAAATTATAATACACTATCACAAAATTATTCTAAAAAAATACAACATTTATTGATCGAACTTTAGTTTAATAAAAAAAAAATTAAACATGAGTTGTAGTTATACTGCTCTTTAATATATTCCTCTCACATGCATGGTTGATAAAGGTTGGTAAGCGTAATAATACCAACATTAAATTTTGTTTACATCTAAAATAAATGATTTGTAAATATAGTTGGTATATGTAAAATGGTGATTTTTTTTTGACAAAATATAAACTTGTGGGTCAAATTTTGTATCTGAAAAAGTTCATCCTCGTGATTTAAAATCATGGGATGAAATCGCATGCACTGTTCAAACGCTTATTTCATCTCATGATTTTATATCACGAGATAAAATCGCTTGTCCAAACACCCAATAAGGTGGGATACAAATAACATTAAAATCTCGGGATAACTAATCCCAAAATAAGTTTATCCCATCTAAACGTGAAATAAACTCATTTAAAAATTAATCTCAAAACTATTTAATCCTATTTTTCATTAAAAATGAAATTACAATCTCAAATTATTTCAATTCAAAATTAATTATCCTGAAATAAATTATTTCCACGCAAAAATCACCCTTAATTGTTCACAAGTTTTAGCTCAAAGACTTCTGTACAGTGGTTAAATAAAAGGTACACTATATATATGATAAGATGTGAAAACAGTCATGTCATAAAACAAGTCAAAGTTGCAACTAATCTGAGCTTGTTCCGTTAGCGGATTGACGGTCACCTAACGTTTGTGGGAAGTAGTTTAATATTTGTAGTTTCAAGCAAAACGTGACATACATTGGAATGATAAAGGTAATTATTTTTATGAAAAGTATTTTTTCAGAAAAATAAGAGGATTTTTTATTTACTTTATTGTGTTTAATTTATAAGTAAAAAGATATTATTTTTAAATATATATAATGAGATGTATGAAATTAGACAATCAGTGTGGAATGACATTTATGATTTATAAGTCGTTCTTCTCTTTTATTACTAATTTTTTTTTCTAGAGAAAATATTCTTAAAAATTTAAATCAACAAAAAAGAAAATGAAAATATTCGTTGTGTTTTCCTCCATACAGAAAATGAAAGGTGAATTGAGTTCTTCGTAAGTAATATCATGTTTGATAGTCAATTAGAAGGTAATCTATTCATATAGGTGTTTGATTTACAATTTAAAAACACACATAATTAATACGTGTATAAGTTATGAGATAATCTATATATGTATTACTTTATTCACGATAAAAGGTAAAATAAATAATACATAAATAACTAGACTTTGCATAACTAATATATACATAAAATAATACAACGTAACTTTAATCTACTACTCCCTCCATTCTTTTTTACTTGTCAGGATAAGATTTACACAATCTTTAAAAAAATTAGTAAAAATTGTAATTTGACTAATATATCTTTATTAATTGATAAATACTTTTTGAAAAGATATATAATAATCATTTTTTGTACATTCTAAAGCAACTTAAATACTAAAATTAGAATTATAATAAAATAATTAATTATTTTTTAAATTTTAAAATTAATATTTTTAATATATCTAATCACTTAAAAAGAAGGGAAGAGGTACCAAAGGACCTACACTAAAAGTAGTATAATTATTTTATCACGACTTTGGTGTGACAAACGGCTAACAAACGTTTGTGCACGCAATTTGAGATGAGGTGATGCAAAGAGACGCATGTATAATGTGCCCCTTTCTAAAGTAGATTCCTTTTATATACTCACCTACCATCGTTTTATTCGATTTTTTGTAATTTTATTAAAATGTCTAGCATTTTATATTTTATTTACTGTGTTAAGTGATTTTTTAGTTTTTAAATTTTTTTTATGTAAGAGGCATAAAAAAAGGTAAAGTTTTTTTAAAATTCAAATTATAAAATAACTAGCTATTCATTTTCTTTTCTCGTTCATGTATCGCACGACAATTATTGTGCGACATTTACATGTGTGAAACATGAATCCCCATATCAATTTCATTTTTCAAGTATTTCCTGGTGAAAGTAATATTTTTATTTTAATTTTTTCGATCGGGGAAAATTTATAATAATAATCTCTCTATTTTTATATTCAATAATTTAAATGGAACAAAATACTCCTCCGTCTTATTTCAGGAAAAAGGATTAAAAATATTTTTTTATTTTAGTATATTAGCTAACTCCCTTAATTATAATAAAAGGTCAAATATACTCCCGCCGCTAACAAAGTAATAAATTTGCTCTCAATTAAATGAAATCCCTTAAATTGATTTTAAATACCCAATTTCAATAAAATTACCAATTTTTTCTTTAAATCCGAATCCGCTCCCACTAAACTAAATAAACTCACTAGGATTTAATTATTCAAAGCAAAAGAAGTTCTCAGAAATTATTCAAAGAAAAGACCTTAAAAATAAAAGGAGTTCAATCATATAATTATTTCTTCTCTGAAAATATTGGAACAAACAAAATAGCAACTAAATATTTATCAAATCAGGTTTCATGGTTCTTAATATGAAGATATTTGATAAATATTTAATTTCTTTTTTACTTGTTCCAATATTTTTGAAGGAGAAATAATTATATGATGGAATTGCTTTTATTTCTGAGTTTTTTTTTAAAATAATTTAAGAACTTATTTTGTTTTGAATAATTAAATCCTAATGAATTTATTTAGTTTAGTGAGTCAATTTTAAATTTAAAAAAATAAATAAATAATTTAATTAAAATTAAATATTTTTAATTAATTTGAAGGATTTCATTTAATTGAGAAAATTTATTTAGTTTATTAACTATGAAGGTATATTTGAATCTATAATAGGGTTAAAGTTAGCTAACATGAGCAGTAATTTTGACCTTTTTCCCCTCATTTTATGATAATTTAATAGATTTTTGTTCTGAAATTAATCTCAAAATACAAAGAATCTTTTCCCTCTCTCTCCCTCTTGCATAAATCAAAATGGCTGCAGCCCAATTGACTGTAAACGGAGGTCTGAAAATGGCGACTACCTCTCAAGCATATTTGGAAGGTGACAAGGTCAAAGAGACCAAGGCTTTAATCGCCGAGCTCTGCCGTCATTTCTACAACCAGGGATGGGTTTCCGGCACCGGCGGCAGCATCACCATTAAAGTTCATGATGATTCCGTTCCCAAATCCCAACAACTTATCGTCATGTCCCCTTCTGGTGAGGACCCATTTGCGATCTTACCGAACTCTTTTATCTTTTTTTTTTTCTTTCTTCTCTCGTTTGTTTGAGTTTTTTCTTTATGGGTTCTGTTAGGGGTGCAGAAGGAAAGGATGGTGGATGAGGACATGTATATTCTGTCATCAGATGGGTCTATTTTATCTGCGCCGCTGGCTAAACCTACCCCCCACAAACCTCCAAAGTGTTCTGATTGTGCTCCTCTTTTCATGAAGGTATAAAGGTTTCTGTGATCTTGATGAAATCTTAGTTACTGTAGTATTGTAGATTGCAGTTTTACCAATTTCAAAAGTTGGAACTCAGGTATAGTGAGAGCTGAATTGTTGTTGTTGGTTAAACTTCAAAAGATAATTGAAATTTGCGTTTATTCTCAGCAGTCTAAACTTCTTAGTTGAAGAGGAAATGAGTTTTTTTTTCCCTCAGGGATTATTGTTTTGCAGTCATGTCTATTTGAAATACTGGAATTGATTGTAGTATTGTTCTTTTACAGTGTAATCCTTGTGTTATCTGTAGTCCTTTCTTTGTGTTTGTCTAGCTCAACGAACTTAGCATATTTCATTTCTCTCGAGTTTACCTGGGTATTGTTTTACTATTTATTTCACTGCTGCCATCTTTTAAATTTGTTCTGTGTCTCCAAATAATCCAGTAACAGCCTTACCCAGGATTATTAGTGTTGTAGCCTGCAAGCTGCATTACCTCAGATAAAGCATGATTCCTTCAGAATGGAGAGTGTGGTCTCATATTTGGTCAACGAGAACTTATAATTGGGGACCGACAAACTGGAAAAACTGCTATTGCTATCGATACCATATTAAACCAAATTAGTTGATCTATTGATGAATTCTCTTTGTTCTTTTAAATCGACTATTCTACTTCACGGATGGTAAGTTTCTTCCTTTTTCTTTTTTCCTCAGGCATATGAGATGCGTTATGCTGGTGCTGTTATTCACAGTCACGGAATGGAATCCTGCCTTGTAACAATGCTCAATCCACTAGCAAAAGAATTCCGGGTAAATATGCTACAAACTCTTTTTTTGAGAAAGAATGTGCTACAAACTTTTGTGAAGTTAACACCATCTTGGTGTGATGCTGATGTATCCTTTTGAGTCATCAAGAAAAAGAAAATGGGACTCGGTAATGCTGAGTTCCAAACATTCAATACAGTCCGTGTACTGCTGACTAATGATATTTTGGCTCTCTATTTGAGTGTATGAGTTTTCTTTCATATACAGATACTTGTGCTTTTCTAAAAATTATATGAAGTGTAATCCCTAACGCATCTTTCCTTTGCGTGCAGCTGTATAGGCCAGACTTTCTCTAAATATTTCTTTATGTAGTTACTTCATGTAACTAGTTTGGAATTGAGGCATAATTGATTGATCTCTTGATATAATTTGCATTTGAAACTTTCTTTTTTACCTATGTCTAAAGTTCCTATTGTCTCTATCTCATCTACCTATTTCCCCTAGCTCAATTGATAATATATTTAAAGATCTAATTCCACATTGTAAGTTACTGAAATCTATTGCTATTTTTCATGTCATTCACTATTCATTGTTGCTTTGATTGACAGATCACTCATATGGAAATGATAAAAGGAATTCAAGGGCATGGTTACTATGACGAACTTGTGGTTCCTATCATAGAAAACACTGCATATGAGAGAGAACTCACAGAATCTCTTGCTGAAGCTGTATGCCTCTCCCTCTTCTAAAAGTCACACCCTTCCTTTGTGTATCTGCAATGTTTAGGTTTTTAGTTCTGATTTAACTTAGTTTTTAGATGCTTTTACTGGAAGTTTTATAAGTAGGTCAACTTCATTCCTGTTTTTGTTTGGCTATGATCACCAAAACATCATGACCAACAGTTCCCCCCTTGCAAATTAACAAAATACACTGTTATCGCTATTACTCATTCAATTGCGCAATATTATCATCACAAAATCTGGTCACTGTTTCTGGTTTCTCTTCACCACTGAATTTCTTAAGTAGTTGTAACAATACATGGAAGAAAGTAGACCGGTTTGGTTAAATCAAAATTTTGTAAGCCATCGATTGCATTAGATATCCTGTCCCTATAAGAAGAGGAAAATTCATAGAATACTTCTTCTCATTTATAGAGCAGTTCTTATAACACATGGAAGAAAATAACCTAGGTTCCTTTTTATATTTTTATTTCGGCTCAGTTCCCGAAAACAGGTAGGTCACTAAGGGAAGCGGCTGGCGGATATTTTAGTTTTAACAAGTTATTAAGATTGACTGCAGAATATACTTCACCCTGAAAGATAGGAAAAAGACTCTAGTCTTTACTGAAGATTTTCAATCTTTACCTGCTGATGATTCTATCCTTTGAGTGACACATCTGTATGAAATTATTGAAATTTTTTCCATGTTTAACAGATCAAAGCTTACCCAAAAACAACGGCTGTGCTGGTCCGCAACCATGGTATATATGTATGGGGAGATTCTTGGATCAGTGCTAAAACACAGGTTTGTGTCACGAATTATATTATTTCAGTAGTTCTAATCATGTTTACCAACTACTACTACCTTTTTCAAGCATACTTCCTTTTTAGTCTGTCCCGCAAGGAATGTCATCTATATTTAGAAATAATTCAACTTTAAAATTTCCATTTTATCCTTAATGAGATTATTTATAACACACAAATGTCGAAGGCTTGTTTTAGACCACAAGTTTCAATAGTCTTCCTTTCTTTCTTAAACTCCGTCCCTCATCAAATAGTATCACATAAATTGGGACGGAAGGAGTAATATTAATGTTGCTTCTAGTGTACACCCTACTTCGTAAAATTCATTGACTGAGTTGACACTGTCCCTATTTTTTGTTTGTGGGAAAGGGGGGAATATGGTTAGGTAGAAGATTTTAGATCTAATAAGACTAACTTAACTTGTGTTAGTAAGTTAAGGATGACCTCTGAAGGCGTTTCTATGTACATCTTATAATCTATTTAAGAATGTACGTATGGAAGCAGTCTTCAGATCAATAATTTTGATGTATCTGAGATCTATGTTTCATTTGGCACTCTTCTAATTGACATGCTATCTTCCAGTCTGAGTGCTACCACTACCTCTTTGATGCTGCAATTAAGCTTCATCAATTAGGAATTGACTGGACAACACCAACTCATGGTCCCGTTCAGAATGCAAAAATACCTGCAAAAGCAGGTACACTTGCTCCAAATGGCAGCATAAAGCCATCAAGGGTAAGCACTTGAACAGTTTAGACTATTTTGTTACTTTCTTGAAATCTAAAGATTTATAGTGCCTTAAGTGTTTTCATTGAGTTCTTATTGTTGTCTGCATTGTGATATTTATACTTTCTTGCAGCGGTGCATCGTTTTGGATATTGAAGGAACCACTACCCCAATATCATTTGTCACTGATGTTCTGTTCCCTTATGCGCGTAATAATGTGGAGAGACATTTGGATGCAACATATGACTCAGCAGAAACTCAACAGGATATTAAGTTATTACGCGCTCAAGTAAGTGAACTTACTGAGAAAATAGCTTTGTGAAAAAGATCTTCAAAAGAGTTGAGCTTTTCTTGGAAAAAAGTGAGGCAAGATGTTCTTATGTCGTAATGGGGGTTACATGTTTGTTTTGGAGAACATTAGGAAGGTTTAACAGGACTTTTGGGTGTAACTGTAACAAACCTGAAAAGTTGATGAGAAATCCAAATCTGGATTAACTAGGGTTGTGCCAGGCTAGGAATGACATTGAACCTCCTTGGAGCTGCTGAATAAGTGCCACCAATGCCCCCCAAAGTGCTATCCATAATAGTCATTTTTGTCCTGTTTTCCTTGATGTGTTAATGAACTTATTAAGAGTGTCCACCTTTGGCATTTAATCCATCATATGTGTTAAAGCAAAAAGACTCACTACATTTTTTCCTGGTAATGCAGATTTTTATAGGAATATTTTCTGCTTCAATTACCTCATTTGCCTAATTTTTAATGCGTTTTTCTTTTCTTATTGGATCAGTTGCTTATAAGGTCCCATGAATTTCATGTTACATAACATTATACTCCCGTTACAATTTACATGAGCACCAAGTATTTGAGTTTTCTAATAGCAAGATAGAAATTCTTTTCATAAACACTAATTAGCATATTATGTCTTGATCTTTGCACACACAGTCATACATGCTTCTATTCAGAATTTATCACTTGAGCTATGATTACAATGCTTTGTCTTTCTCTGTAACCAGTGTTGAAGTGATGCTTGAAAGGAACATTAAGAATGGAATATATATCGGATAGGGATCATCTTGTTTGTGATTGCTGAGAAGATGGGTGGGGGGTGGGGGGAAGTAGTCATGAGAGTGGTAGCAGAGGAGTTGTGTAGGTGGACAGCTGGCATGTGGTTTGGAAAAGTGGAAGCTTATCCTGATCCAATTTGAGGGTGTCCATTACGGGGTCACGTTGCAGATGTGTGGTTTTCTCATTCATCGAGTCCATTAATATGCAACATGCTCTAGTTTCCTCTCCTTACTAGGACATCGTTCGGTGTTTCTCACATAAATTGTCTGCTTTAAGATTTAAAAAGTATAAAACAGTACAGATACTTTGTGCTGCTTTTTTTTAAATCTTACCTCCTTTGTGAATGTCGCTCAGGTGCAACAAGACCTGGAAAATGGTGTTGCTGGTGCTGTATGTATCCCATCTGATGATGCTGGGAAAATGGAGGTAATTGCAGCTCTGGTCGCTAATGTTGAGGCAATGATTAAAGCTGACCGTAAGATTACTGCCTTGAAAGAGTTACAGGTAAGGACAGTGGTGGTGAAATTTCACCTAGGCCCCTCAAATAAGATATAAATGTTACACGGTTTCATCTACAGTTACTTACAATCCATTCTTTACTTCATATTCCAATACTTAGGGACATATATGGCAAACTGGGTTCCAGAACAATGAGTTAGAGGGACTTGTGTTTGATGATGTGCCTGCTGCTCTTGAGAAATGGACTGCTTTAGGCATCAAGGTTTCTTTCATCTTTCCCTTGTTTCCATACACTGCATTCCTCATTTTAGAAAGCTCTAGTTGTATCAAACTTTTATTGCGAATGAAAACAATTATGATCATCAAAACAGTAGCTCTATTTCTTCTTGAAAGGCTGCAGTGTGCTGCTTTGTTTAAATGCTTTCTTCTTCATTATCATAACAAGGTAATGTTGAAGTCTATAAGCTCTATGTACTAGTCAAATTAACTAGTTCTTTTTTCTCTCAGGTGTACATATACTCAAGCGGCAGCAGATTGGCACAGAGGCTTTTGTTTGGTCACACAAAACACGGAGACCTGAGAAAATATCTCTATGGATTTTTTGATACAACAGTGGGGTAAATTTCTACCTTTCAGTGGATTTTCATAATTTTGGTCCTCTTTGTCATTTGAAGTAATTCATCTTTCTTCTCCTGTTGTAGCAACAAGAGAGAAACAAAAAGTTTCGCAGAAATTACAGCATCGTTGGGGGTAGATAATCCATCAGAGATTTTGTTTGTGACAGATGTCTATCAAGAAGCAACAGCTGCAAAGGCAGCAGGTAATGTCCTGCTCATTTTGTAAGAAACAACTCTATATGTGAGATTGCTAGCTTTCTCACGCTTCCATGAAGCCAAATACTAACTGAAAAAGTAGCTTAGTACTTAAGTGGAGAAGGGTGTAACCATTATCCACACCGTGCGCCAATGGCTGTAGGGAATTTCTCAGTTACTAAAAAAAGGTAGCTTGACCTACAACTTTGTTGCCAATTTAGGACGTTTGTACTTTCATTGTTGGTCTGATTTACTTTCATTGTTGGTCTGATTCCTTCTCTGAATCCCAACAACTCGGAGTTCATCTAGAAAAATTTGTGCAGCCGAAGCCTGTGGGATGGTTCTTTTACTAAAGCTACACTTCACCAAAAAGATGTGCATATGCTTCATTGACATTGTTGCCCTTTTTCCTCCTTCAGGTCTGGAAGTGATAATCTCTATCAGACCTGGAAACGGACCTCTTCCAGATAATCACGGGTTCAGGACAATCAGATCATTTTCGGAGATCTAAAGATGGTATGTGTAAAACATTTTCCATGTATGGTGTAAAATTAACATATATAATAAAAGAAAGTTGGGGATAGGTCCAATGCTTCTCTAGTGACTTAAAAAATAGAGTTGATTGAGTCATACTGCAGTTCTTATCTTCTTTCTGTGGGATGCAACTTAGGATTAGTGTCAGCTAGTCTCCTTTTTCTGGTTGTATAAGTTTATCTTATGAGAACAATCCCTGGAGATTGAAGTTTTCATAGTTCCATTTTCAAAGACATGACTGAAACAGGGAGAATTGGTTTTGTAGCCATTTACAAACTTTAGTTTTGTGTCTTTTTTATGGGCGATCTTCGTTTTTACATATAACAGATTTAAAAAGGTCATTTTCTTCTATTCAATTCGTAAGTGGTCGTAAGAGATCATCTCCACACTGGAATGGGACATCTCTCGTCTCTTTTCTAAATGAGGTAAATCACATGGAAACTCGTGAAAAAGAAGTGAACATTTTCTTGAGGAACATTAACTTAAGCTCTTGCCCTACTAGCATTGTGTCGATAGGTTTTGTACGTCTGGCATGTCGGAACATCTAAAGAATTCATGATTTGTATACATGTTTTAAGTCGGTGGAAGGGATGTGTAGAATAAGGGATTGATTTTAATCTGTTTATAGTAGCTCACCCCTTTTACCTATTGTGAAAAATCAGTCGTTGCTCTTTTCTCGAGATTGCATTCCCTATTGAGTCGGGAAGGAATAATAAGAAAGCAAAGGAATCCTATGATATAATAACAAGGGACACAAATTAATAAAAAAATAAAAGGTGAAAAGAAATTGCAACATCTTGTGTGGTACAAAAAAATTTGACAAATTGAGAGTCATTTTCTAACTATTATTTCTCCTCTCATTCTCCAACAGCTGGTAAATTTATAAGTTAACCTTATCAATGAAAATTTTATTTTATTTTTTATTTATTTAAATGGAAATGATTTAAGTTATATACATACAATGTAAGTATTTTTGTAATTAAATTTTAATTACTTTCTTTGTTTTAATTTATGTGATATACTTTTGTTTTTAATATATCTAAAAAATATTACTTTTTTATATATAAAATAATTTCATTTTAACTTAGTATGACAATGTACATCCATGTAGATATTTACAATTTGTTTTAGACACAAATGTCATATATTTTTATCTTTCATAAATTTCAAATTGAATTAAATAATATTACATAAATTATTCATGTCGAATCAAATGATATCACATAGAATGAGACGGCGGGAGTACTTTCATCTCATTCCATATTGATGGATCTTGGAACAATCAAGATATCATATTGAGAGTAGTACTTTTTCTTTTTATCTTTTAGATTTCATTCTCCAATTTTTATTAATATAGAACTTTTTTTTTCCTTTTTAAATCTCTTTCTAGAAACTTTCGTCTCTTTTTGTTTTTTAGTCAACTTGAATTTACAATCTTAAAAAAAATGGAGGTGTGGTTGTTTATCATCTACACAATCCCTCTTGTCTTAATATAAAATTATTTATAATAGCAAGCGTTTTGCCGTAGATTTCAAATATTTGTCACTTTTTTGAAATTTATAGAGTTGAAGATGAAGTTGTGTTTGATTATATTTTTTATTAAAAAATATTTATAAAATAATATTTATACTTATACATACTTAAATATAATTTTAAAAATAAAAAGTGAATTGAAAAATCTATTACAAGTTATTTTTCAAATTCATAGCTTTCATAGACAGACAATAATTTTTAAATAAAATAAAATATTATTATTTAAAAAAAAATGAATAATTTTTATGATCACACAAAGTCCTTAGTATATAGAAGCTACAAATCCTACTAACACTATATAGAACTAAGAAGGGCATGGGATAAAAACTCTTAAATTATTTTAAAATAAGAAATTTTTATCAATAAAATACATATTTAAACATAATTTTAAATTTCAAATTTCATCTACGATGTCTACTATCAAACGGAAGCTAAGATTTATATTAGATCATAAAATTTTTATAGCAAATCAAACATGGACACATAATCAGAAACATATAGAGTATATATCTAGGATCAAGAAAGGTACAAGTCCTAGGAACACTATATAAGAAGTGTGTGGGTGTAAAAACTCTCATAAATTATTTTCAAGTCAGAAATATTTGCCAGTTGAAAAAAAAAAAAAAAAAAGGATAAGGATCCTTAAGAAAATGACATGGTGAAAATCTTTTGGAACACACAAAAAGAAATGAAAAATATCTAAGGAAAGTGGGGGCCATTATGTCTATAATTGATACTTTTGTGGGTGAATGTGAATCAAACATCCAATTAAACTCACCAAACATGGATTCTCCTAATATCTTTTTGATTTGATTACTCCATCTTAGGAATAACTCTGAGGACCTTACTCAAACACTCCACAAATTGAGGGGTCTGATCTCCTCCCATTTAAATAGGAATTATTTCCATCATTTTAATTTATTTGTTTGGATTTAATTTGACACAAAATTTAATAAAAATAAATCTTATAATCTTAAATTAAAGAGATTTAAAATAAGCAGTAAAATAAAAAATTTCATTATGAGTATTCAGAATTAATATATTTTGTATATTTTTCTCTCTATATATATATTTAATATTAATTTTTTGATAAAGAGTGTATTACTGGACACCCTTTACCATATATGGCAACGCCTTTGGTGAAATATGTCAAAATATTTTTTAATCTTATTATTTTAAATATATCTCGTAAAAAGTTAAAATTTAAAAAATTAGAGAGGAAAAAATATTTTTTAATTAAATTTAAAAAGTTATGATAAATAAATTAAAACAAAAAAATTGTTCATTTTCTTTGTTTCTTTTTAAAGAAGCACAAGCAATTAGTAATGCAATTGTCTCTCACTATTTGGCTACTGAATACAACGAACTCATTGACTTGCGTCTGTTTCACTCTTTTTCCTTTTTTGTCCGTTGAATATTCACTAGCTCGATTAATACGATTTTTTTGTTATAAATTTCTTTAATTATCAGTTTATTTTTTAATCTTTTTAATTACATTAGGGCAGGAGGAAGAGGAAACTACGCTACTAATGAAGTTTGAATCTTTCATCTCATTTGCCAAAGATAGAGAGTTCACCAATTGAGCTAGCCTTTAACTTCGATATGAAATTTATTTGTTATATCAATAAAGTTATAAATCTATTTTTCGTCACATTAAAGTAAGTAAATTGTACTCCTTATTATAACAATAAAGTCACTGAACTGTACCTGTTATAACGATAAAACTTATCCATCTAGATCACTTTACTGTTATAATGGATCGAATATAATTTAATCATTTTAACATAATAAAAAGATAATCATATGATTTTACTATTACAGTGGATATAGTTTTCTTACCTTAAAAGTTAAAATAACAAAAAGAAATTATATAACTTTTGTTGCAACGGATAAAGTTGAGTTCATCACACTATTAGTAAAAAATAAGAATTAGCGATAGAAAAATTTTGTAGCTAATTAATAATAAAATTTATCGCTAATTTTATTTAACGACGAACTAAAGGCGAATTATCACAAAATTTTTTTAGCGAAAGATTATCGATAAAGTTATCTAATTTCAATTTTTTTTAGTGTCACACCATTGAATACGGTGCTTTACTTCTCAATTTCACTCTTTGGCTTTTTTTTTTTTTAAATAAACGTGATGTTCAGGACCAGTGTATTATCACCTCTCACCATCAACAGGTAACAGATAACTCTGTCCAACAAAACTAGATCAAATAAAATAAACCACCTAATATTTTTGTTTCCATTGAGATTTTAATAACTCCCCAAAATCCTACATTCTTAATACATATATGGTGGATGATGACTTTGATTAGTGAATCCAAGTATCTTAATCCATTAAAATATACATACTCCTAGAATCATTAACACTTTTCTTTTTTCTTAGTGTATATGTGCATATATGCTGATGATAAGATAATGCAGAATATGAATTTGATCCTATCATTACACACTTTTTTTAAAACTAGTAATGGCTTATCACTTATTCCCACAGTTTGTGTGTGTATATATATATATACACATATATATATATATATATATATATTGGCAGAGGAGAATATGAATTTGATCCCTCCACCAGTACTAGCATATATTTACTTTGAGAGGGACACTAGTTGTATAATTATTCCAAAATATTAGTATGTTATTCTAAATTCTATTCTGCTATATTCTTGAAAAATGATGACACCATTTCAATGATTCTTCTTCCACTGTAAAAGACTAATAAAATCCCCATAAAAAGTCCACTTCTTTCACTTCATTTCCCCGCAGTGGCGGAACCAGAAATTCAGCGAATGATATGTAAACTTTTATTTTCAGTTAAGAGTGTGCAAAATCAGATATACGCTCATAATGACTACTAATATTTAACCTCTGTACACTACATAGGTTTTGGCGAAAGGTGTGCACTGAACCACCCTTCGCCTAAGGTGGCTCCGCCCATGAATAGACTGGCCAAATGGGGAATGCTGGTTGACATGACTTGTCAGTGTATCCAGAATGTCACTAGCAGCAACTGTCTACCATGTATGGATGGAGAGGAACCAAATAGCCATTCAGAGCAAAAGGAGGAAGATGCTGTTATGAAGTTGATTGTGCAAGAGGTCTTTGTTAGAACTAGTAGAAAAACAATCTCACAAATGGGATTCTAAGAGCATAAGATGTACGCAATTTTGCCGCTATCTAGTAAAGAGCCAGTAACAAAAATAAAAAAAACAGTCTGATGCACTAAGCTTCCATTATGCACGAGATTCGGGAAAAGGTCGAGTTAATTTGAATTGTTATCCTAGTTAATTTTATTTAATTACAAATGTGTCGCATGTGATGTTGAGAAGAAGAATATAATACAGTGATTAGGCTTGTCCAGTTAATTTGTTAGCAATTTTTTCCTTTCACTTTGAGCTGTAATTATACATTTTTGGTAATAAAAAAAATCAGTTACCAAAAGAAAAAATTGTTAAAGGAAAAATCACTTGTATTAGCCAAAGCTCAACTGCTAAAGTATTGTCCTAATTAGTTTGATCTTTTAAGATCGTTTTGTCTTAATTTTTGAATTCGCCTTTTTATCACCTTAACTTTTTCATATTTGCCTATATCGAATCTCTTTGAGTTCTCAACCACCAGCCATGAGAGAATGTGAGTCCACGATGACAAATGTCAGCACAAGTGATAGTTGAAACTCAACTCTGGTAATGTCATGACTTTATTGTGTCACATGTTTGGGCTCCTTGACCCTTGTTGAGCTTAGGCGCTCCGATCGTAATTTCAGGTCAGGCGGGATTCTGCAAATTAAATTCTAAGGCTGGGTTGTTTCCGGTATGCTCACCGTAAAAAGGAAAAAATAAAAGAGATAGCCGAACGATGAAAAATCAGAAAATGAAGGAGGAGAATGAACAAAGCTGTTTATTTCTTCTTCTTTTTTTTTTGCTTTTTTAAAATCTCTTTCTGAAACAATGGATGAAGGGAGATCAAATTATACAATTGAAACAAAGATCTCTACCTTTTTCCTTTTTGTTCTCTCTTCAAATTAAGCTGAAATTCTCCTCCAATAAAGCTTGTCAACTACGTACTCACAGCAGCACAAATCACAGAACGCCAATTTCATTATAAGCTGAAAATTCACCTTCAATCCCATAAACAATCCTCAAGAAGAAGACCCTGAAACTCTAGGAGAACTCACCGGAAACAGAGGCAAAAGCTGTGGCTCAGAGTCTCTCGGCGTTCTTCTAGGTGAAGGATGCAAATAAAACTTCTTCTCAGCAATAGCTTTATCCTCTTCAGAAAGATTCGTTAACGGCGAGGACTTGTTAAACGGGTCTTCGTTCAACGGCGTAACCGGGCTTAAAGCAAGCGAAGGGAAATCGAGAATACTGGGGGACAAAATCTCCGGCTTGTTCCGAGGAGAAAAACTCGAATTCTGGGGATGAATTCCAGGAATCAGAGGGCTAATCATGAGTCCATTTTTCAAACTGTTTCTCCTCTCGTAGAGCTTGAAACCGGGCTTTTTAGGGGCAGTTCGAATAGGGGGAATTGAACTCTTTGCTGAATTTGAATTCGAATTCGAAGACGAAGATGGATCTGACCCAGATGCTTGTTTCGCAGTTTCAGAAGATCCAGTGAGCATTTGAACAACTTGTTTGAAGGAAGAAGTATCAGCTTGAACAAAAGTTGTTGGGTATGGGTTAGTTGTTTCAGATCTAGAAATTGTTTTTGGGGTCAGTGGTGGGGTTGGATTTTGGATAACTGATCCATTGCTGTTGCTTGTAGGACTTGTTCCATTGCTCCTAATTGGAGAGTTTATCGAAGATTGGTTCTCTCTATCTTGAATTCTTGAAGTGATTTCCATTGTATCTCAAATGGTATAGATGAAACAGAATTTAACAAGAAGAAGAAGAAGAAGAGAAAAGCAAAGTTGTTGGAGTGAAAAACAAGGCTAATGGTGAGAAAGAATAGAAGGATTACTAGTAATTTGCCTTTTGTTTGTGACTTTGTGAAAGTGCACTTGTTTGAGCCTTCAAGTCTTTCTTTTTTCTTTCTCTTTTTAGACTAATTTTCTCTCCTCAACAACAAAAAAGACTCTTTCTCCCTCTTTCTCTCTCTCTCTTTCTATCTCTCTTGTTATATTTGTTTTGCTTTTACTTTTATGGTGAGAGTAGGTAATCATAGTAGTTTGTCGTTGGATGAATAAATTTTTTGAATTAGTAATTAAATATTTTGAGTTTGAATTTTAAGAATAATTTTTTTTTGATAAGACATTATTCTTATTACTGAACTTTATACGGTGTGAATATAAATTAATTGAAATCAGTGACGTATTTAGTGTACAATTACAAATTCATGAGAATTTAATATTTTTTCTGTCTCTAGTCAGTTCAAAAAAGAATGACATATATTTCTATGTTTAATAATAATTTTATTTTAAAATATTTATTTCACCCTTAATAAAATAATTTATAGCCACACAAATATTTATGGCTTGTTTTGAATCACAAATTTCAAAAGTCTTTTTATATTTATTAAATTTCTTGCTCAGTCAAACTACATCACATAAATTAAGACGAAGAAAATAACTTTCTTTTTATACTTGATATATATCCTAAAAAATTTATTACTTAATTATTATTACTCCCTCCATTTCAAAATAAGTGATGTTTTGGCTTTTTGATTTTGTTTTAAAATAAGTAGTGTTTTACATAATCAAGAAGACATTAATGTTGTTCTTCCAATTTGGCTCCTTATTTAAGTGGAGAGAGTTTTACATAATCATGAAAATATTAAAGAGTTACATCTTTTTCAAAATGTTTATTAGGGGTAAGTAGGTAAAATTATATTTTTCTGTCTAAAAATAAAGAATTTTATTAAAAAATATACTTAAATTAAAAGCATCACTTATTTTAAAATGGAGTAAATATATATTAATGTGAGATTGTGGTAGAAATTATTTTGATATCTAAAGTTGAAAAAGAGAGTGAAGGTAAGAGGTAGGAGGGAAAAAAGGGTGGTGGTGGGGGGTGAAAAGGGTTGATTGGGCAGAGAGAAAATGCAACCCACAATGGTCAATTTTTTAGATAAGAAAAAAAGAGAAAAGGAGGTGGGGTGCATTGGTGGAATTTAGGGAGTCAGCATCAAAAGTGGCCAAAGAGTGGGGAATTTCAATTTCAAAGCATATTGAGCTGTACATTGACTTCAGAGCCCTGACTTCTGGCCCCTCTCTTGTACTACTGTGCAACTTAGTCACTTACACACACACACACACACTCTCTCTACATTCACTGCTGTTTTGATTGGAAGTGAAGATGTTAACATGTCATCTCTAAACTTTGCAATTTTTGTTATTGCAGTTCCAATCAATTTGCGCGTATTTTAAATAAATAATAAGACCTCTGCAGTTGTGGTGCGGCATTTGCAAAATTATATGTGCTGACAAATATAAATATCGAATAATTTTATCTATCGGTATAATACTTCGATTGAATTTCAAAGTGTCTACATTTTCATTTAAAAAGTAAAAAGAAGAAGTTGTGAGAAACACCGTCCGTGACTTGGGCACTTTGAGTGCTTTTGTTGTTTTTCTTCTTTCAAAATCAAATCATTGGAGAAGGCATCTTCATTATTGACCCTACCATTTCTTTTTTTTTACTCTTTTTTTCCCCACTTATATTTGTTCTATATTTTACTATATACTTAAAATCTTGTAATCTTTCCACTCCTTTTGATTTCTAGATTTATTAAAAATAGTTGTTCTAAAATAGTTACTAATTTCAAATTTTAAGAAATAATTGATCATTTTTTTTCAACTTTACGCTTAATAGTTAAGTCATTTTAGAACGTAAAAAGAATGATTATTATATGTTTCCAAAAAGTATCTACCAATTTATAGAATTATATTACTCCCTCTGTCTCAAAATTAGTGGTGCTTTTAGCTTGAGTACTCCCCTTAAGAAAAACTATTCACTTACCCTTAATAGTTCTCTTGAAAAAGATGTAAATCTTTAATATTTTATTGATTATGTAAAAATTTTTCCATTTAAATAAGGGCAAAATTGAAAGAACATCATTAACGTCTTCTTATGTAAAACGCACTTATTTTAAAACAAAATCAAAAAGTTAAAACACAACTTATTTTTAAACGGATGGAGTAGTCAGATTGCAGCCCCTCTTAATTTTTCTTAAAAGGTGTATAAATATTACCCGAGCAAGTAAAAAAAAATGGAGGGAGTATTAAATGAGTTTCACCAAACATGGATTAAATAAGGTAAAATTGACTTAGAGTAAGGGTGTGTTTGTTAATAATGAAAAATTATTTTTTAGGAAAAAATATTATTCTTAAAGCATTATGAAGGTAAGAGTTTGGAGGTGATGGAGGGGGAATTGTTATGGGACATGTGTATCAGAGGAAGGGGGCGTATAATGCCACTTATGAAACTCGTTCGTATTACTTTCACCAAGGAAGTGAATTTTTTTTAATTTTTTTTTTAAAAAAATCAAAATTTCTGATTAAGAACCGAATATCTTTGATTTTACTTTGGGGGAGGGGGGGACAAAGCAAAGGCCTCTTTCTTCAAAAGTTAGAGGTAGCTTCCAATTTATATAAATTACTTTGGCCTACCAAATGTATGGCCGTTGAATAGTAGCAAAAAATATTGGTCCCAAATTGTCAACAATCAATGTTGCCAAACAAGTTCAGTCAACCACTTAATATACAGGATATGTTAAAATATCAAAATTTTTAAAAAATAAAAATAAAATAAACTGCGTTAAAGATTAAACACAAAGCAATTTCAAATTGAATGATTAATTTTTCTCTGTGGAAGTCTATTTTGTTGATTCCATATCAAATCTATCTATTCAAGGTAAAAAAATTGAGGGATACTTATTATTTTTTCTATTTTAAATTATCTATCGTAATTTTTAAAATAATTATTTAAAATCATTTCTTATTTAGAATTTTAAGATAAAACTATTTTTTTTATTTTTGCCCTTGTTTTAAAAACTGCAAAGTATGTAGCGAGGATACGTAAAGCGAATATATATTTAACGAAGAAAGATTAAATCTTAAATACTCTCTTCGTGTTATGAAATAATAAAGAAAGAACAAGAATATTGTAGAGAAAGAGAGAAGGAGAGAAGTTCTTATTTCTCTTGATAAGGATTAAATACAATGAAGGAGAACCCCTCTATTTATAGGGATAATTTCTCCTAACTTTTCTCCAAAAGATAGACTTTCACAATGATATAAACACATATATCTAGTACAATACAAATACCTTTATAGACATTCACTACAACACAAATATGTTTTATAACACTCCCCCTTGAATGTCTATTTGATAGATAATGTGCCTCGTTAAAACCTTACTACAAAAAACCCAGTGGAAAAAAATCTAGTGAAGGAAAAAGAGTACACATATCTAATAATACGCATTTTTGGCTGCCTCATTAAAAACCTTATAAGGAAAACCCAGTGGGACAAAACCTCGCAAGGGAAAAAGAGTACAACGCGTATTAACTCCCCCTAATGAGAACATCTTTGAATCTTTGCATCCCGATCTTGTGCACCATCTTCTTGAAAGTTGCAGTTGGTAGAGATTTGGTGAATAAATCAGCCACATTATCACTTGAACGAATCTGTTGCACATTGATATCACCATTCTTTTGGAGCTCATGTGTGTAGAAAAACTTTGGCGAGATGTGCTTCGTTCTATCTCCTTTTATGAATCCTCCCTTTAGTTGTGCTATGCATGCAACATTATCTTCATACAAAATTGTAGGTACTTTGTCACAGTTCAAACCACATTTTTCTCTAATGAGATGTATCATGGACCTCAACCACACACATTCTCGGCTTGCTTCATGAATAGCTATTATCTCAGCATGATTTGATAAAGTAGCTACCAGAGACTGCTTTATAGATCTCCAAGATATGGCAGTACCTCCACATATGAACACGTAGCCAGTTTGAGATCGAGCTTTATGTGTGGGTTAGATAAATACCCAGCATCAGCATAACCAACAAGATCGGGACTTGCTAACAAATTAACTGAATGTTATGCCTTGTAGTATTAGCAAGATATATTAGTGCATCAATCACACTAAGATATGGTACTTCAGGACCAAGGATTTCCTCATATAAGAATTATGAACAAGTTTAAAGAAACTTGTAAATGCTTCAGGCATTTCGAATCCTTCATGATTTTCGTACAAATTTTATCAAGTGATAACATTAATTAGTATTTAAATGCGTGACATCTTCTAGTGTCTGGACTACAGGTCCAATAAGCTTTATGCTTATCAATACGTATCATTTCACTTGATAATTATTTCTACATCAACATGCTTTAATAGACGTAGAATTCAGATCCTCACAATATTTTACAATATTGCGCACTATATTGTATCAAAAATATCATCGACTATCAGTTCCAATGCGACATAACTTATTGAGATCTCTTCATTTTTCGTCATTTTCAGGTACCTGAACCTTTGCCAAGGTTTTATGAAGTGTTATGTCGTGGTGCTTTCTTAAAGCACTTGCCTCATCATTATGACCATCTTAATCATTTGCTCCTCTCCTTCTTCAAGGAGTTCTATATTTGGAACCGTTTGGTCTATCACGCTTCAGGCGTCTCAAGACCCTGTCCTTCAAGGACCTTTCATTGGAGCATTTGCAACTAATTCTTTTTCCCGACGATCTAGATAATTCATCCCACACTCAATTTTCAGTTGCTAATCATTTCTCCCCCTAATGTTAGAAAAACTAACATTCACTCCCCAAGCTCATTTGGGGACCCATCTTTGTGCGTTGTGGTGGGGCAATTCAATCATATATCGCACATTCAAATTTTAGATGAAATTATTTGGTCCCAGACCCTGAACCAATTGTGATAGGGGAACCTTGTTGTCTTGATGCATTCAAGTGTTGCTACATGTTAAATAAACATATCTCATACCAAATTTTATTTGGGAGTTTTATTCTTATAACCAATGATTTAGCTTTAATTGGAGGCATACAATTTTCGCTAAACCAACATAGATATGAATCAGCATTATCAACATAATTTTATAATTTGGAACTATGCTCTTAATTTAATAATTCGAGCAACAACCTTACAAAAATCAATTGCAAGTTGATATCAAAACACATGTGACCATTCCATAGATGCATCTATTAGCAAACGGTTCACATGGTAGGTGAATGGGTCCATATTCACCTTTTTATAAGTTCCAAAATTTCACGGAATATAATTCCAATCTTAGCTGATCAAGATCATTCTATCACGAGAACAAGCAACACAAGAGAATTCTTGAAGAATCTTTTATTTCCTTCAACATATAGCCACGTGAATTCTCAATTATTTTTGCATCACATTTGAACTGGGATGGCCAACCGGTTATGCCAACTTATTTCAGTAAACTTCTAGTTTACTTTCGTATGTGATTTCATCATCATACCCATATTTATGTACTACAAATTAAAAAAAAAAACCGGCAGGTAATCTTTTACATAATTATTTATAACCCGCTTCAATTGTAGTAGCATGAAGATATTAAATCTTCCCATAATTTATAGTCTCATTTTTTTTCAATGTCATTGAAACTTATAAGTTTCCTTTTGAGACTTAATACAACAATTTCATTCCTTCAGGTAGTAATACATTAGCTCTTCCGGAGCTCTCAATTAATTTTGTATACTAGCACATATCAATCATATCAAAATAGTTTCTCCACATAGTTTCAACTTTGAAACAATTTTGAATGTTGATGAGCTATACTCAGACTTATAGTCTTGATGGATCCAATCATATAGTGTCTTTGGGTGGATGACCATCTTCAGGTGGTCATACCTTTCTTTTAGGCTATTCCACAAAACAAGTGTATCCTTGATCGTGAGATATTCAATTTTAAGAATTTCGTCAAGATAATGACGCAAAAATATCATAGCCTTAGCACGATCTTGTTTTGATGCTTTGTTTTCACTTTTAATGGTATCTCCAAGACCCATTGCATCCATATGGATTTTTGATGCTTTGATTTCCCTTCAGGGACTAGATCTGTATTAGATCTATATTTGTAACATTTATCAAAGTTCTCAATTTCTCATTCTTCAGGAATGGAACATGATCATCAAAATATGCCTTAACCACATAAGGTATGATAACTTAAAACCTCTTTTAAGATATTGCTACTTCGGGAGCAAATCGAGGTATGCATATAACATAGATGATTTCTCTTACATATTTTCACAATATTGTTCTGCTGGAACAAATATATTTTCGCAATATTGTTCTTCTAGAACAAGTATGTTTTTCACCATATTGTTCTTCTGGAACAAATATATTTTTCACAATATTGTTCTTCTGGAATAAATATATTTTTCACAATATTGTTCTTCTGGAACAAATATATTTTTCACAATATTGTTCTTCTGGAATAATTATGAGGCATGAATTGCCAAGTGAATCTATAAGTCGTTCCTCAAGTTCATATACAAAATCGATATTGTTATTAGTAAATACATAAATATCAAGAAATACTAACCTTCATCTTTCTAAGAAAACTTTGATTTTTCTTACCTCAGATCTTTCAAAGTGAGTGCTCAAGGCAGAGACTCGTGCTGATAACGTGTTATGAAATAATAAAGAAAGAACAAGAATATTGTAGAGAAAGAGAGAAGGAGAGAAGTTCTTATTTCTCTTGATGAGGATTAAATACAATGAAGGAGAACCCCTCTATTTATAGGGATAATTTCTCCTAACTTTTCTCCAAAAGATAGACTTTCACAATGATATAAACACATATATCTAGTACAATACAAATACCTTTATAGACATTCACTACAACACAAATATGTTTTATAACACTTCGTTCCTTTTTAGTTGGTAAGTATATTAAAAATAGTTGTTAGTTTCAAAATTTAATAAATAATTGATCATATTTATTCAATTCTATCCTTATTAATTAAATCATTTTAAAATATGAAAAAAATTATTATTATATGTTTTCAAAAAGTTTGTCAATTAATAATATTATTTTAATTAAATTGTAACCTCTATTAATTTTTTATCCTAATAAATAAAAAGGAAGGGAGGGAGTAATAAATAAGGGCAAGATAATCCAAACTCTTCCTAATCAATACTCCCTCCATCTCAAAGTATCAGTCATTTCTTTTGTTTTACACGTCAGTTAAAAAATATTAATTAGGAGAAATTTTTACTATTTTAACTTTATTTATATTTTAATTAAATATTTACTTAATAATTAAGAATTTTATAATTTTCAAGAAAAACTATACTACTTGAACTTCTAAAACGAGAAATGATTTGAAATAACTATTTTTAAAAAAAGCGATAAATAATTTAATACAGAAAGAATATTTTCTTAAAATGGGTATTAAAAAAAACATGATAGATAATTTGAGATATATAGAATTATAGTAATAATTAATGATTAATGGGTATTAAAGGTTTTGATCCCTTCCTAAACACTTATTTAAAGTAGTGGGAAATTAAAGCATTCTTTAAGCACTTGAAAAAGCTGCAATTCCCATTCAATTGGAATTGGAACTAATGATAATTAAGGGACATAAAATAGGTGGAGCACTAAACAAAATAGCAATAATTAAATACTGCTACTATATTCAAAAAAGCTGACACCCCCTTTCTTTGAAATTTGAATTAATTCTCCAGTCAATTAACTCTTCCAGTCACAAATTATTTATTGTAATTTTTAAAAATTAATTATCTCAAATTATTAATTATTTTAAAAAATCAGGACTATGATAAATGATACTTGTTTAATTGACTTAATTTTTATTATTAGTTATAGCTTTTAATATAATAATAAGTGTTTAATTTTAATAAAAGCAAAATTAATTATTCTTATTTTATATTTTATTCCTAGTAATAATTGTTTTTTAAAACTACATACATGTTAATAGAACAAATATTCTATTAAGAAAAATTATATTTTAAGACATAAGTGAGTAGAAAATAATCAAAACATCTCCTAATAATTTTTTTTTAAAAAGCGTGTAAAAATTATTAACTCTCTCTGTCACAATTATTTATTGTAATTTTTAAAAATTAATTCTCAAATTATTTATTACTTTAAATATCACACATAAATAGAATAAATATTTTAATTAAAAATTACATCTATTTTAAGTTATAAATAATAGCAAAACAGTTAAAATTTCTCTTAACTAATGCTTTTTTTAAAGGATGGATAAAAAAGATGCTAATAAATAATTCAAAACGGAGAAAGTATTCAGTATCATTTTTTTTTTATAATAAATAAATGGAGTTTCAAAACCCTTATGAAAGTGAAATTAAAACTTCAATAAATGTTCATTTACTTAGTCTAATTGTTTTAATTCCGATGCTGACTAAGTTTGAAATTAATTAATTTAATAAATGTAATAAATGCTTACTAGTACTAATTTGGCCGGCTTGACTTAAATTTGTTAGGCAATGTTTTTACAGTAGGTGGGCTGTAATTATTAATTATTATTATAATGATAATTACATTATTTTTGTGTGCTTTTTATGTTACGATGGAATAATGACAAAGATTAAGTGAATCCTACTTTGATAATTGCTGGCCTAGCTACTCCTGGTAGGGTCCCAATTAATTTTCCATTGGTTTATTCTCTAAGTCCCTTATTTTCTTCTTCTTCTTCTTCTTCTTCTTATTATTATTACTATTATTATTTTTATTTTAATTTATTTATTTAGTTTTAACTTGTTATGAAAGTTTAAGAAAATAAAAAGATTTTTATAAATTTTGTGTCTTAAACTAAAGTTATATAAAATGTTTAAAAATGTATTATTTAATCTTGTAGTCTTAAACATGTCATGTGAGGGAAAATTTGATTTTAAAAGCCGCCAGAAAAAAGAAAATAAGTATTTTTTTTAAACAGACTAAAAAGGGAAGTAAGACAAATAAATAAAACAAAGAGTATATTCTCTTAATTATGACTATTATTATTCTTGTTATTACTCCTTCTAGTTCAATTTGTTTGTCTGATTTTTAACTTGATAAAGAGTTTAAAAAAGTAAAAAAATTGTTTGAATTTTATGATTTTAAATTAAATATGTATAGAATATACCAAAATAACATTTAATGTTATGATCTTTAACGCATCATGTGAGAAATTTAAATTAAAAAATTATTAAAAAAAAAGAAGTAGTATTACTATAATTAATATTAATTAGCATCTTAGTAGGTCTGAAATTTGAGGGACTAATGCCTCATTTGTTTTCATTAAAATTAAGACGTCTGAATCTGAACGCACATCTGAATAATTAAGATGTTGTCTCTATATCTGAACACTGAATGATTAAGATCGTTTGTTTTCCAACATCTGAATTTGCGTACTTTAATTATTTGTAAACAGATTAAATATACAATTCAAATAAAAAATAATTAAATATTTTAAAAATATTAATTTAATTAAATAAATTTATTATTTGATTAAAAATTAAAATATTTATGTTTGCTAGTGATGATGGAGATGGTTTATAGAGGTGGTGGTAATAATTGGTGTTAGTGGCTAGTAATGGTAGTGGTGATAGTTACTAGTAATGGTGGTGGTGATAGTTGTGATGATGGAGGTGGTTAGTGTGGTAGTGGCTGACGTGATGGTGGTGGTAGGTAGTGGTGGTTATGATGGTGAAGTTAGTAGTTGGCGGTGTTGATAGTTGTGGCTGAAGAATGTGTGGTGGTTGACGATGTGTTGGTGGTATAGTTGGTGGCGATGCTGGTTGTGATGGTGGAGGTGGTTGGTAGTAGGGATTGACCACAATGGTAGTAGTAACGGATAGGTGTGGTAGAGATGGCGACGGCAGTGGATATAACTATAATAATAGAGGCGGTATGTGTGGTAACGGCTGACATTAGTGGTTGACGATGATAATGGTGGTTGACCATGGTGGCAGAGGTGGTTGTTGGTCAACGACGGTAATGGTGGTGGTTGCCAACGATAGTGGTGGTAGTGGTTGTTGTGATGACATAGCTGGTTAATATTGATGGCTGGTGGTTTTGGATGTCATGGTGGTGAAAATTATCCATGCAACACATACCTCTTAATGATATTAAGACTCTGTTTCAGATTCAAATGACTAAGACCTATTCAAATAAAATAAGTGCTTAAATTTTAATAAAAAATAATCTAAGATTTGAACCATTCAGATTCAGACTCATGCAAACAAATGGGGCCTAAGTCACATGTGAGCTTTTACAATATGTCCAACCCTTTGGAAGCTGTCAAATTAGGAAATTTTACAACAATCCAAACACTATATATTCATTTTCTTTGACCCTTTTTTTTTTTCCTTTTCCCAATTGAATCCGTCTATGCATTCACTGAATTATTATATTTTCGGAATCATCATAATTTTTAATTTATTAATTTTGAATTATAATATATTTTTAAATTTTGCCGAGTTTCAAATGAAATATTTATATATATTAAATAAAATATTTTATTAAATTTTACCAAACTCGTAATTACTGTTGTCACTGAACTCACAGTAACTTTTTGAACTAGTATTCAATTTCCAAGTAAGATCTGCAGTTACTTTCACCATAAATGGTATGAGGACAATATAATTTTTAAATTGTGGGGAAACGACAAAAAATAAATGTAATATTTAATTGACACTTGATAAATATTTAAGTGTTTATCACTATGAATAATTAGGATTTTATTGGAGTTCAAACTAGTGATGTTACGATTTGAATTGCCATCTTAATTTCGACCACAAAATATTTTTAAATATCTTTTTTTTTCTGATCGTATTTTTATTTTAGTTAGTCTTTTGCATATCATTAAAATAAATATTAGTACTAAAATTATTTAATTAAACTGTCCTTATTTATTCATTTATCTCTCAATGTTTTTGTTCTTTCTAGAGCACTTATGAGAACAGGAGGAAAGATAAAATTAATTTTTATTTTATTTTTTTCTTGATATTCTAACATAACAAATATTTTAAAATAACAACTTTTCGTAAATGCGACAAATAAAATATGTTCAAAAAAGAATATATAATCTTTTATGGAGATAATATCACTAAGTATTGCAATAGAATGAATAAGATCTCTTTATCTAATTAGAGGTTTAGAATTCAAGCCATGAAAATAAAACTGATAAGCAACACTTTCTTTTTTTTATTTAATGAACTTACTTAACAGTCCAATACAAATTTAGATTAATCAAAACTTCAAAACAAATACCAAACAACAAGTGATCGATTTCTAAAGGGAATCAATGTGGCTTGTCTTGTTTGGCAACACCTCTGTCGGATTTACAGAAACTAAATTACAAAATTGAGTTGAGTTGCATGTCATTAAGTAATTTTATTTATAAAAAATAGAATAAATAGGAAGAAATTATCTTGCGTTTTGACGAAGCTAAGTAATTTTTTTCCCCAAAAAATGCGTGTGGCGAACTTAATTACATTGCATAAGTATTTTTATTATGAGAATATTAGGGAAGCTTTTTTTCGTATTAAATTATTTTGTGAGCTTCCTAGGCCGTGAGTAGTGGATGAAAAGAAAGAATCTTTTGTGACTTTTGAGATTGAAATTACTTATGAAGTTTAATAAATTGTGTAAGGTGGTGTTGAAGGTACATATAATTTTAAACAAAGTCGTACTAAATAAATTTAAATAAATAATATCATTACGATATTTAATTTCATCTAAATTAAGATTCAACAATAACAACAACAACAATAATAATAATAATCTCGCTATTTACTTTTACATATTCATTATTTGGAAATATATATTTAATTTATACTTGTTCAGTTTAAAAAAACAAGAGATAATTTATTAATTTATTTATTGCACCTAAAAAGATGTGACTAAACAAGTAAAGATAAATTAAGATAATATTCCTTCATTTTAAATAAGTGGTGTTTTTAGCTTGAACACACCCCTTAAAAAAATTACTCATTTCTAAAAAGTAAAATGCATTTTTATCTATTTACTCTTAATAAATATCTTGAAAAAGATTTAACTCTTTAGTATTTTCTTGGTTACGTAAAATTCTCTCTATTTATTTAAATAAGGGTATAACTGAACAAATATCTTCTTAATTATATAAAATAATACTTATTTTTAAAAATAAAATAAAATAAATTAAAAATACAACTTATTTTAAAATAAATAAATAAATAATAAAAATATTAAAGAAACTTTATCTCAAAAGTCATAGAAATAGTAAATACGTCATTATTCAAACTAGCTGGCGAAGTGACTTTAGAGAGAGTCCTTCGCCGAATTTGTCGTCGCATAAGAATATTTCCATCTTCTAATTAATTATAACTCAATCCACTTATTTTACTAAATTATTATTAATAAATATAACAAATATTAATAATATATTCAATATAATCTCGTAATATAGGATCTAAGAAAGAACCCCAAACATTTTAATTTATCTGTGTGATTTTGACTTGACGCAAAATTTAAAAAGTAAAAAAAAAATTAAATCTTGTAGTTTTTAATTAAAAATTATATAGAATGTGTCAAATATTTTCTAATCTTGCTGTCTTAAACATGTTATATGCAAAGTTTAAATTAAAAAATTATCAAAAAAGAAAATAATCATCCTCTTTTAAATGAATTAGAAAAATAAGACAAACTAATTAAAACATATAGAATAACTCTTTAGTAATTTATTAATTATATAAAAAATAGCTGATTAAAAAATAAATTGATATTTATTTTTAATACAAGAAATAGAAAGAGTAGTAGCTAAGAACTATAGGGCGGCTCAATAATTTTGAAGTCAAAAGATCTAATTATTTGTTAGACTTTGACTTAACAATCAATAAATTGAATGAAAAAATAGGGAAAATTCAGAGTTCACATCCTAATAGAGATTTTTTTTTTTCAAAAATTCATATGTTTAAACATCAATGAATAGAGTTATTTAATTAACAAATATTGATATGTATAATATATATAAATTTAAAATTTTGAATTCGTTTGTGATTTTAAATTTCAACAGAAAAATGAGTTAAAAGACACATAAAAAGGAACAAGTGAAAGGTTTGAAAATGTAATCTATGAGTAGGGATTGATATTAATTAAAACAAATTTGTACAAATATATTTAAATCTAAGTCCTCTGTTTAAGGGACAACTGCCAATTAGATAGGATAAAAAGGGACCACTTCAAAACTACACACACACACACACATTTTCTTAAAAGGTTCATGAATAGTAGACAAAATCTAGCTGTCAAAATTTTGTTTATGTTTTCTCGTCTTCATTTTTATTTTATTTTATTTATAATCGTAGTGGTGGGTCAGTTTGCACGCGCTTTAATTAATTTTACGGTATATATATTGAGGTTTGAACTTGAGATCTCATGATTCTCACCCACTTCATTGACCACTAGGTCACACCCTTGGGTGCTTTTGGTTTTCTTTAAATTCTAGAAAACAATTTCCTTAATATCTTAAGAATAGTAAGTATTCCCTCCCTAGATTTTTACTTATTCAGTAATTATTATATTAAAAATAAATATTTTATTTTTATTTATTTAGTTTAAAAAATTAAGAGATAATTTATTATTTAGTTCTCAATTTATACTTATTATTAATTGTAGTTATCTCTCAATACATTTTTCAAAATATTGAATTTATTATACTTAAAAGGTGAAGTAATAAAATTATAATTTGAATAAAAATATACTCCGCTAATAATTTGATTCAAAAATGTCTCTAGAGTCAATATTTTGATGCAAAAATACCCTTGTTGTTAATAATTTGGTCCAAAAATTAAGAATAAAAAATGCAGGGGCATTTTTGAAACCAAATTATTAATAGCAGCGTCATTTTTGGACTAAAATATTGACGATAGTCAATAGGAGTATTTTTAAATAAAACTATTGGCGATAGGGACATATTTTTGGAGCAATTATTTTAAAAAAATTATATCAAATTAATATTGAACAAATAAAAATACACCGGAAAAGTTGGAATTAACTGTCATTTTTAGGAAGTTTCGTACTCTTGAACTGTACTTTCTCTTAAAATTAATAATTCATTACCCTTTTTTAAGTGTATTTTGCTGCTGCTGCAGTTGTCTTGGAGGTGGAAAAACAAGATTAGATATTTGGAGGAGACAGGCTTTTGACAAGGTCAAATATTGTTAATTATTGTTATGATGATGTTCACTAGAAAGGATTATATTTCAATGCTCATTTAAATCATAGAATAAACATATTGTTTTCGATCGCCTTTTAATACTAACTTTTCACAATGACATATTTAAGACTATATAATTAAAGCGTACTTCGATACATTTCATATATTTTTAGTTTGAGATCCATAAGATTAAACCGTCTTTTTTACTTTTTTAAATTTCATGTCAAGTCAGAATCAGACAAATGAATTGAAACGAACGAAATAGCCAAATAGGATACAAACACAATGTAATTGATACAACTTCATAATCAAAAAGAGATGTACTTAAATGCAATTTTAGTTCCTCATTCATACACTATTTGCATTACTAGTCCCTTATTTAACCTAACATAGAATTTTCAGTTTATGGCACTTTTGCATATTCTGATCAAAACAAACAAAATTAGTTAATCCAAAAGGGTATGTTGTCTCATTATTTTTTTTTCAGAAATGAATAAATATTCTAAAGTGAGCATTGTGGAGCTAGACGGGAGCAAAGGTTTCATCCAAACCCTCTTTATCGAAAAAATACATGGTCGATGTTGAATCCTCTTGACTTGTTTGCGTGTTTACTTCTTTATATTTTGAATCACTTAAGTGAAAATCCTAATTCCGCCATGGCACAAGAGTGTTGGGTTATGGAATAGTAGTACTAGCTAGTGTTGTTTAACACTGGATCAAATCCACACACTTTGACAGATTGAAAGTTAAATGTGCAAGATTGAACAATTAAGAGACAAGAGTACAAATAGGGTGCAGAAAAGTGAGTAAAGCTGAAATCTTTTCAACCTTAGTTTTCATAGGAGCAATTCAGAAAGATTGAGAAATAGAACGATCTGATTTCTTTTGATATATTATTATCATCACCGTGGTTTCCAAGGAAATAGTACAATGTTGAAAGCTTTTACAATACATTTGCAGTTAACTTCAATCATCAAAAGGGGGCCTAATAATTCATGACCTTAACAGAAACTTAGAGCTAAGATACACACGGGAAAAAAGAGAGAATAAAATGCTGACAAGATATCTTAGATGAAAATATTGCTGAGTCACTTACTGAGCATTAGTTGGATTCACCAGATGTGAAGCCAAATAAGTGAAAACTGGTTGTCTGTCAAAGTGCTCTAGCCACGCTTTTGAACTCATTCAAGCAAGAATGCAGGATTTTCTGTCGCTTCTGAAGCGATTGACGTTCGTTTTCCAGAGAATCTATAGCTCCAGGTGCAACAAACATGTCCATGAATTTTTCATCATTCACAGCAAACAAGTTCAGCCCAAGTGCTACAAAAAGCCGTTCTCGACTGTCCACAAAATAGGAAATAATATTCGTCCTGTCAGTTTTGTAATTACTGGACATCTTTAATAAAGTATAGAAATTAAAAAATGTTCTACAAAGATTTGCCTACATCCACCCTCCCCACACCCCACTTGTGGGATTATGTTGTTGTTGTTCTAGAAAGATGTGTGTATGATGACAGTCTTGTTATAAACTAACTATAAGATGTAGGCTAATCACTAGAAGTGAAGCTGAAGATGTTCCTTTCAACAAGGACTCTTTTTTTTTTTTTTTTTGCTTGGAGTCTATGCATTATTTTCTTTATGGAAAGACTTCCCTAGGATCTCGAGTCTCCTCCTGATTTTTATGTGACACACGACTATCTCTATAAAGACACATTGGCTAGAGGTTGAGAAATTATCTAGTGAGCTATATGCTAATTCACAGTTAGTATGCATAGACTGTATATATATGTACACATAATATAGGAGTTCTAATAATAAACTTATAGGGGTAAGAGAAACTTAGAAGCGTACCATGGAGTTAAAAATCCAGAATTCAATGTTGATGCCACGCTGCGTTCCACCAGAACTTCACGTATTCGAGCAAAATGCTGGGCGGCTGATGAGCATATCTCTGCATAAGTAGAGACTGGTCTTGATATGTTGTCTCCAGTTCCAAACAAAAGGCTCTCACCATTTTGGCCACAGTTCCTACCATTGCCTGTAATTCTAGGGTGTCGTTTTCTAGCTCCAACCTCGACACAATTTCCAAGTTCTCTTTTGATACCATAATTTCCATCAGAAGGTTGGTCAGGAGATGGGGTCTCGGGCACAGTCATTTGGCATTCTCGTAGGGCTTCCCTGTTTTCTGTAACTTTTCCAGGTGTGGTTTCCTCTGCATTTTTCTCAGGGGGCATGTTTTCTTGGTCTTTCATAGCTTCTTTGCGCAATGCAGCACCCCCATCAGATAACTCGAGGCATAATGGACCAGCTGTGGCTTGATTTAATTGGTACATCGAGCTTGCACCAGAGCCAAAACTCCCAATGAAGTTGTTCTCGTAGCAGACATGAGAATATGGGCTAGTAACTGAATCAAGATGATGGCGGAGTAGTTGCTTGCACTCTTTGGATAGATCTTTCATGAAATGGTTGTAAGATTGCCTTAGAGCAGCATGAAAACCAATGTATCCTTCCATATCCACTGATCTATGTCCATCTGCATTGTAAAAATGACATTCAATTAATCAATAACTGTAATGTAAAATTGAGTTGCATGTGCTATTCCAACATTAGAATGCTATGTAGCAAATTCCATCAACTGTTTCTGCTTCAATAAACAGCATAACTTTTTTTCAAAACTATCAGTTACTTAAGATTGATCACTGCATAACACAATCTAAAGAAAGGGATGACAGAAACAAGAAAACAAAAGTTGATTGATATCTATAATACTAAATACAGGCCTCCTAAAGGTCAGCTTATCCATTTCGTGAAAGAGAATATCAGCTAATATAGTAAATAGTCTAATGAAGCAGCAAGTGGCTCAGACTCGGAACAAAAATAAAACTTAAATTCTTACTGTTGGAGTCATGTCCATGATTTTTCTCAATAGAAATATCGAAGAGGTTTCCCAAAACAAAAGCCAAACGATCACAAGCTGTGTCAAGAAGAGGAGCAAGCCAAGATCGAGCTGCAGCTCGTGCAATCTCTGCAGCTGCCTCAGTAATTCCTCTACCCCCACCACGGCCAGTATGAGCAAGCAAAATGTTAGCCACCTGTCACCAACTCTGTTAAATTGAATTCCCAATTTCTAATATGAAAGTGTTTTTTCTTTCAAGGGAAATACCTTCTCCCTGGACACAGGGGGGCATTTAATTGAATATGTTGCGCATCGAAATTCATGCATCACCCTCTCAAAGGCAGCACCACCATAAAGTCGAAGGGTTGCATTTGGAGGTTTAATGTCAGCTGTAACACTAGGCCAACTCCCAATACCACTCTCTAACCGTTCTTCCTCTGTTGTTTTTCCCCATTGCTCAGGGGCTGGATCTGCTGCACCATCAATAAGTGCCTCCTTCATCAAATAACAAGAAAAACCAATTCAGAAATATTTTCGTCACAGAAAGATACATTATACTTGGTACAGCAAAACGACAGTGGCGAATTCGTATTCATTGCAGATACTCTGGAAGTAACACTTTAAACAGATCACTCAAAACGCTAATTAGGAGTACACATATTATGTATATTTTAGAACCAGTACTGACCACATGATTGCATAAAGCAGCAGCGTGCAACATGGCAGATTTTCGAAGATGTGCAACATCAGATGTTGCATTTATCTTGCACTCCATTCTAGCTAATTCAGCAGTGACTTCCCCACATCGCTGTTCAAGCAGAGCAAGTGTTGCTGGTGCAGCTTCTTTGTATCTTCTCTGGAGCTCAGCCTCCAAAAAATCTCTCAGACAACCAAACCCAACATAGGACCTGTATTTGTCTTCATCAAACCCACCTTTAACACTATCACGCAAATAATGTAACATCTCTGCATCCACTTGAGATATTTGACGGCGAAACTCATCATTTGAAATTGTGCCTCGATCCTTCGGCAGGGCGACAAAAAAGGGACGAGTATTCTCCCCAAGATAACCACTTGCACTCAAATACCGATCTACTTCCCAGCGTTCAGTGAACTCCTGAACATGGAGTATGTCACAATTAGATTTAGTACACTGAGAGGAAAAGCCAATCCCAAACAATTCATTCAATAGGAAGAGAAGGCAAATATGAAGAAAAAAAAAGGTAGCCCGGTGCACTCATGTGACCTCGTGATCACATAACGACTTTTACCATAGACAAAGGCTCCACAGGAAGGCAAATATGCATCAAGTGAAATTTATCATCCAAAAAATTATCATTGATGATTAGTCACTGTACAGGCATACTTCCACAATAATCTAGGAGATTACTTTCTTTCTTCCCTATAAAAAAAAAAAAAAAGCAATGATTTTGCATTTGCATTTTAGAAATCTCTGCTCTCATCACATAATTTAGTAGTTATCTATTAAGTTAACACACACAGAGACACTAGAGCATATGCAAAACTTCTTATCATCAATATTAAAAACAACATTTGACATGTGCAAGCTCCGGTCAAGAAATTTGATGTTGATACCTTGAGCCGGTTATCAAATTTGGAGACAACAATCACTGTCCTCCTAAAGCTTGGATCAATCTCTCGAATAGTGTCCAGCCATAAAGATGAGCACCATTCCACACTGCTCTGCTGAAGGAACAGAATAATTCGATGGGGAGGACTGGCTAGTGACTTCACCATGGATAAAATCTCATCAGGTGTTCTCTCAGGTTCACCCTTCTTCGCCTGCCAGAGGGATATAATAAGTCACTCCAAAAATAAGTGTACTATTTGATTAGTTGTATGTTCAATGCCAGATGGAGTTAACTTACTTTTAGAACAAAGCCAGGTGTATCAATGATGGTAAGATTAGGACAATGGGCATATTCAGCTCTCATGACAATAGGCTTTGAAGATACTGCGGCTCTAGTCCTTTTCAAAAGTGACTCAGTCCGAGACTTTATGGTATCTGCAATTGCAGAGGCCAAGACAACAGGACTTCCATATTCTTCTGAATCCTCCTCCTGTATCAAAAGTCATGTTCCAAAATATCAGCATTTCCTCCATTTTAAATTCAGCACACAACTATTAACTCTCTCTAGATAATATCCAGCATCACTGTTCCTCATTTGCTAAACTTCAAGGTCGAAGCCCTATATTCCATTTATCTTGTAGCAGACTCAGATATGCAAAGGATAATTTTGGCCTAAATCTCGAACAAAGGGGGGTTCCAGTAGGTTGATGATCAACATAAAAATAGACTAATTGTGATCATTCTCTGAACAAACAACAGGTTCATATAACTAATGGCGACTAGTTAGAATTGAGTCGTAGAGTTGATTGAGGTCAGCATGTGAAATTTCTATACCCATTTCGATCTACTGATTATACTTGGTAGTGCACTAACAAACTGCAACCCTTCTCATCTATACTACTTAGGACCCACTAGACAGAGAGAGAAAGAGTAGAACAGACCTGAAAGCGGCAACGAGGCTCCAAGGCGGTGGGGTCATGGACCATTTGCAAGATGAGAGGGCGTCGGGTACCCATTTCAACTTCTCGGACGTTGAACCGGAATCCCAATAGGGCTTCGAGGAGGGAGCTTTTCCCATCGGACTGTCCGCCAATAGCAACTATTTCAGGAATCGGAAGTTTCTCACCGAAGGCCACGGCGGCTGCCTGAAGTCGATTGTAGGCCTCAAATCGGTCCTTGAATTCAGAACCCGATCTGTTTGGATCCGCCGCATGCTGCTTCTGGTGGTGTTTTTTGGAGATGGAAGTACTACTTGGGGTTTTGGTTGGTGTATTGAGGAAGGTATTGGTAGTAGCCATTGTCAATGGAGCGTAACAACAGGAAAGTAGGAGCCTACGAGCCAAATAGAGGATTCAATTTTGAATTTGAATTGTCCAGGGGGAAAGGGGGATGGGGGTAGGGGAGCCGTTGACATTATTGGGCTTAACTCTTGCTTTTGGACCAAAAATGAGGGCCCAAAGAAAATGAACTTGTCATGCACTTAAAAGCCCAAACAGGATTTCGTAAAGAAGATTGGATTGTCTTCACCAATTTGAGAGCCCAACATCAATGTCCTAATGTTGAGGCCCACCAACAATGTCCTGATGTTTGAGGCCCATTTCTCGCTATTGTTTCTTGGGCTTTTGTTTTTCTGCAAGGGCCCACCATTTTACATTTAAAAAAAAAAGAAGGAAACTTTACATGGTGTAACTAAATTTAAGTATGTATTTACCGTTAGCAGAAATACTATAATATAATTATTTTCTTATGGCTACTCTTTGTATTTTACAGCAAATAAGGAAAAAGTTTACTAAACTAAAACCTAACTTCCACCACTCTCCTTCTCTCTCTCTATGGCAAACTTTCTTCTCTTCTCCATTATATAATTACATATAGTGATATAATAACGGTATAGTTTTGTGTATCACACAAAACACAAGTTTGATACAATGAAATACAGTAACATATAAGTGTATATTGTGTGCACCTTCAAAAACGTGATGGTATCCATCAAGATCGTATGTCTTGATATAACCATTAGAGCAAATAATTATATATAGTCCACAGTAGTAAACAAATAATTAGTCAACACGCAAACCAGACTGCAAGCTACTAATAGGTTTTGAAAACTCTTCCTAAATCAAATTTTAATTAGGAAAAAGCCAATTTCAAGAGAAAAATAAAATTATTGAAAAAAAAAGGTAGGGCAGAAAGTGAGTAAAGAAAAAGAGTACGCAATTTATATTTACACCAATTTAATGCAAAATTGAGTAAATTTTTTAATGTTACAAAAAAGTTATAATCGATAATTCCTCTAATTATTTCTCGAATATTTGTAAGAAGTAACTTATGCCACTCATTTATAAGAAATAATTTATGCCACTCGCATTGGCAGAGATTAACACAAAAAACTCCTTAATAGGAAAAATATTAATGACTTTAATGCAATAAAAATAAAAATTGAGCGACTTTCCTAATTATAATAAATAAATATAATTTAATGTAAACACAAAATATTAATTTAATTTTTTTTTGAGTGATTAATGTAGTACAATTCTAATAGAAGTGGAGTGGCAGAGACATGTGAATAAAATTGAGGTAAGAGAAGTCAACCATGTGATGTACTCCCTTTTTCAGCAGTGTTTACGGTCCTTTTACAATAACAATATAATTAATTCTCTTTGAACATGCTAAATTAAATTGATATGAAGTTAATGTTTTATTTGGATGTGTAAGTTAAATTCTTTATATTATATTTTTTGTCTTTATAAATATGAAAATTCTTGAAAATTATTAAAAGTTATTTAATTTTTATATAATTTTATCAAACGAGTAAATCATAGTTCAATAGTTTATAAATAAGATATTGGAATATCCTAATACGTCGTATTAATAAATCGCATATCTCCATATTTTCTTTTGTAATATATATTTGCGAGTACAAAATTATAAATATACATAATATTATAAAGATCCAGTAGTCAACAATATTAGTAACTAGTTATTCTTTCATATAATTCTTTTACATGATACGGACAATCTCTTCGTCCAAGCGATTCCCAGGAGCAACATGTTGCAAGGAGACCGAGTGGTCCGCGTCGGAGTCATGATCGAACATGGTGGTTGCTCGGTGGGCTTAGTTAAAAAATAAAGTCGCGGTCTTGCTACAAGTTATAGCTTTTGGCATGATGACAATCACTTGATTCTAGCAGTTTCGAGAATTTGAGATTTGAAATCATGATTTCATATCGGATGTCCAAATGCAAGCTTAATATAATCTTACAAATGAGATTTGTGGAGAATAATATGGATCCAGATTTTACTCTTATTTTGCAAAAATAAAGTCACAATCACATATGCGTTGTTCCGAAAGACCTGAAGTAAATGAAATAATGGATAATAATAAAATAAGAAACAAAATAGTAGAGAAGTAATAATAATAATGCGATATATTTGTGATTTGATAATAGAAATGACCTATCATGCACCGCCAAATTGACTAAACCGGCGTCGGCTGAGATCTAGCATGAGAGGCCGTGAGCAAGCCAAGTGCTCGCGCTTTGCCCGCCGGGAAATCGGATCTTTCAACGTGGAGTATTAAATCAGCCTTATGGATCAAGCAAAGATTATTAATCCCCTGTGTCTCTTCTAACTACGGCACCTAAATTACTCTTTACTCTAACACCACCCCTCTTTTTGGCATTTTCATCTTAATGACCATTTAAGACTCTTACTAATGACGTGTTAATTAACGCATAATAGTATCCAAAGCGACTTTAATTAGGACTATTTTTTTCTACTTATTATTTATTTATGTTAAACAAGTTAGTTTATTGATAGAATAAAAGTGAAGGACTTGCAATAATGAATTGATTGACTCGTTTTCCAAACAAAGTCTCACTAAATTTTTTTACTTTACCTTCGATTACATCAGAAAATGACCATTTTATTTTTCGACTAAATGGTTCCACATACAATGGATAGATAAATATGCAGACTATTTTGAGTCTAATTTTATGTAAAGCGCAATATTAATCAATTTTATCATTCTTTTTGATACTCAAAATAATATTCTTATCGATTTATTAACAACAAATAGATCTATGTCAGGAGTAATTAGTACAAGAAATCATGAGTACATGACTTCTTGATACTGGAATCCCGGGACAACAAATAAGGAACGGGCATAAGAAAGTTTACGAATCATTTGCTGATGTAATTGAAAGCAAAGAGGCAAGATATATAGCATGAGACTCTGCTTGGCAAATGAATCGATTATTCAGATTGTTCTGTCATTATCGTTGGTCATTCACTTCCATTACATCTACGTGGATTGCCTCTTGAAATCGCAATAAAACTTTTTCAGACATTTGTAATTTGTGGTCTAATTAGACACTTTACGCTTTGTGACTTCGCATTGAAAAGTCCTATTTTGAATTAAAATACCTTTAATCAAAGAAAGATAATTTTATTTTGAGGACTTACCTTAAATCTTTAAGAATGGTAGAATATTTACAATTCCCATCACAACTTTCACTGGTGTGTGTTCGTTTGCTGCCTACATCTCATCATAAAGAAGTATTGACATAAAAATGCTTTTGTTTCATGCTAGAAATTTACATAGTCGAGTTAGACTTTTTCAAACAATGTTGTTAGTACATACTATAATTATTCCACTAGCTTGCTAATTAATGTCTCTAATTATTTTAATTAAAAAAAGGTCAAGCTTTGCTCCTTGGAATTCTCATGGGATTTATAGCTATGTGTCAATAGGATCTAGAGCTTTTCACTAATTAACATTTAATTCTGGCACAAGCAGAGAACAATCCCTCCCTTAAAACAAGGAATATTTTATCACACAGCCATCAACTTAAAATCATATATGACCCCTAGACATCGATCACATACTTCAACTCGACTACTCAAAAAAATTTTATAAAACAAACAATGGCATCCATTTTACTCAAATTCACTGCCGTTCTCTGTTTCATTTTCCCCTTTCTCCTTATTTCATCAACAAATGCTGATCGAAACTCTGCTTTTCTCTACGACGACGATGACGACAACAACAACGAAGAATATTATTACACTCTCGATACGCCGTTTTTTAATTTGAGGAGCGGTAAAAAATTGACGAAAATCAAGAAGGGAGCGAGCTGTGACGCGAACCGCAACAATATTTGCGATGGAGTGTCAGCGAATAATGGGACGAGTATGCTTTATTGCTGTAAGAAACATTGTCGAAATGTGCTTGGTGACATGAACAATTGTGGACAATGTCAAAAGAAATGTAAGTTTGGACAACGTTGTTGTGGTGGGGTTTGTACTGATGTGGTCTATAATCCCCTGCATTGTGGAAAATGTAACAGAGCTTGCCTGCCTGGGGTTCCATGTGATTATGGATATTGTGGGTATGCTTAATTATATTGGGGTGGGGAGGGGAAATAACAAGTATAATGAGTTGAGTTCATCATATAGTAGTACTATATATCATTACTATTGAGTTTTTTTTTTTCCTTTTTCTGTTTTTGCATATATAGGAGGAGGACAAGCTTTTGTACGTAAAGATTCAACAAGCTCCATTTGATATACAGAGAGATATGTAGGGGAGAATTAATACTTGTGACTATGTTGTCATTAATAAAAGTATGTGATCTTGTTCTTGGTATTTTTGTTTGTCTATTACTCCCTCTGTTCCATTTTAATTGCTAGGTATACCAAAGATATTTGTATCAAAATTCAAGAGATAATTGACCATATTTTTTCAATTCTACCCTTAGTACTTAAAGTCATTCTAGAATGTGAAAAGAATTAGTGTTGTATGTTTTAAAAAAAATAATAGAATTATATTAGTCAAACTATCATTTCTATTAAAATGGAATAAGAGAGCATCAAGTATAGCAATCTTTCTTTGGTGTTCATAGACGATAAGTATGATTTTTAGTACGTGTTTGGACGTAGACTTGGTTGGAACTTGAAATAATTAAAGAGTCGTGAAGTTGAGAATTAATATTTGGAAATTGAAATTTTATTTTGAACATGCTTTTTTACTTGAAAAGATTTAGTATAACTGTGTGTGTGGAAAAAAAAAATGTCACTTAAAATGATTATTCGAAATTAGCTTGAAAAATAATTTATTTTCAAAAGTTAATCAAAACAACAGTCCAATATATTATAACCAAATGATATTTTTAAAATATTTTTGAACAAACGGAAAAAAATTTCTATGTTAAGTACTTGTCAATAATGCTGAAATAATAGGATTTGGTCTTCTTGTCACGATATCAGTTAAAACCCTCTTATGAGTTGGATCAATCTACAACCGTTAATATTCGAGGTATAGCCTAACGATTAATGAAGCGATTTATAATTGACAGAAATGATAACTCAGATTTTAATTTTTTTTAAAAAAAAATCGATGCGAAGCTGATTTTAACGTCATATTATTTTTTTTAAAAAAAATTTCAATGCTTATACAAATTTAGCTGACCACTATTGCTTTCTTCAGGTGCAAAAGACGGAATACTCTCTAAAATAACTTTTTACAGTGGTTTTAAAAAAAATATTTTCAAATAATTTATTTCCAAATATAACTAAACCATTCTTCTTTCTCATAATTCTAAGGAATACACAAGATCCAGACTCTGACGTTGCTATTGAATAAATAAGCAATAATTAGGAGGATATGGAATTTGCGGATTAGGATAGAAAATTAGTAAATAGTTGAGTGTTATTTGTTTTTCAATGAGATTAGACTTGGTGGTAGTTTGGAGCATCGTGTCTAGTGTAGTACTAGTTGACTTATTTATATAGTTTTTTGCTTTTGATATTTGTTATTATCGACAATTTATTCATTGGCGTTTTTTCTTTTTATAACTATTTTAATTTGATATACTTAAATCAAGAATTCTTTAAAAACAACCTCTCTATTTTTACGGAGTAAAGATAAAATTTACGTAAATTTTATTTCACCAATATGTTGTTCTTGCTGCGTATCTTAATTTCACGAGTAATATTCTCTTTGTTTATGACGGCAACTTATTTCAATGTAAAAATGCACAAGTAATATTCTATAGTCACTTTTTTCCATCCATTTTTATATTGTCAATATAAAAATATCAAGAATTAAACGAGAAGGTCAGTACATAGTTGAACGTGATTAAATTTCTTATTAGTATTATTATTAATACTTTTGAAATATTATATTCTTCGATTTTGCTATTTTCATTCTTTTCTTTCTTCGGTTATTATACTATTGATTATTGTTGTCGTTCTTTTTCGCATTATTTTTTATATTATTTCTTTACTATTATATCTCCCTTTTTTTTTTACGGATTTTGTATTGAAGTAAAAAAGCATTTAAAAAATATTAAAATGCATGACATATTAGTGATCATAAAGTGGAGAATATGGTCATTATTTCTTTATAACTCATGTAACCAATAATTACATTATATCCTACTAATTATTCCACTAACACCTCAAATGACTATCCACATTCCTAATATTTACTTGTGGAAGGAATTCTACACCTATATAAAGAATGTTTCTTCTTTGTGTTGATGTATGTAAAAAGATGAGAAAGATGAGAAGTGTGAAAAATATTGCAGTGTACTTTGAGGTAGCGGTGAAAGAGAAAGTTGAGATTAAAAAGAATATTCTAAGTCTTCAATTAATTCACTGTACAAAAGAGAATAATTTTATGTTGAAGGAAGATTTTTGATGGAGCTTTGAACTCTTCAATTAATCCGTAGTTGCTTGAATCATACGACGTTGTTGTGTCATTGTATCCTCGATGGGACAAATCAAGAATATTTCTACTTAATTGGTGAAGATTATACGGTAGTGAATTCGCATCTCCTAACGAGAGCAAAATATTCATGCCTTAGCTTGAATATTTATTTATTCATTTTATTTTCATAAATTAATTTACGGTATATTCACCAACATCTTGTTATGCTTGACTTGAGCCGAGGATTTATCAAAAACAATCTCTCTACCTTCACGATACAGAGACCAAAACTGCGCAAACACTACCATCTTTAAACTCAACTTCTGAAAATACAGTAAATATGTTTGTTCTTGATATTAGTATTTGTGACTACCAACATTAAATGAATACCACCTAATAAAAGTTCAAGGCCTATTTAATTACACAAAGAACAAAAAGAAAATCAGTCTCCAAATCAAAAAAAGGAAAATGCTCATGTCTAATCCCACTCAAAGCCAACATTGGGACCAACTTTGCTGTTCACCACAAAGGAAATTGTCAAATAGAACTTACTTCCACTAGCCCATTATACCTAAATGAGTCCATTTTCTGGCATGTTATAGTGGGATAAGCAAGATAGCATACAAAAATGTCACCACCACCAACAAACCCCAATATAATCCCACGGAAAGAACATGCGGGAGGATAATGTGTACACAGACTTTATCCCTAGTTAAGGAGGTGGATAGGTTGTTTCCAATATGCCCTCAGCAAAAATGTCACCAAAAGATATTCAAAAAAAAATAAAATCAGATGTCTACAAAGGGAAAAGTCCAACATGACAATGTTTAAGCAAAATGTCAATAGTTGCAGCTAACACCAACCAAAATAGAAACATGTAGAAGACTCCCTCAGTAAGTATCTCAAGATAGGCCGCATCTACCAGCAACACATTATGAGTTTTCCATCCTAGACTATATAGAATGCAAGAAAAAGAAATAATGTTATGATAACTAAACAGAAACTTGCTATTGTAAAAAAGCACTAAAACCAAAGTTTTGTTTCCCTTGTTTTGTTTTCACTTTCCCCCCACCTCTTTCTACTTTTGAAGATACAGGTATCCGACGACTAGAAGTACCAGAATCGCGAGGGCAGCAGGAGCAGCCGCCCATAACCAATAGTTTGTTGCTTTCTTGCGCTTTATTATAGCTTTGGGAAGCTCCGAGCCTCTTGCGCGTGTTGCTCTGTGCCTGACGGTATTCTCTTTCCGCGCCCTGACCTTGGGTGCAACGGTTGTTTCAACATTTTCCTCTACTTTTTCTTCCTCAGCAACCTCTTCAGGTGTTTCAGTTGGTTCCTCGGTTGGTTCCTGACCCATAACAGAAGATCCCCCCTTCTTCCTCGCTTTCTTCTCACGTTCCTGAAAGAAATTAAAGCAACGAGATAAGTCTATGGTTAATTTGAACGTTTACAACCTAAAACTACAAGGAAACAGTAAGATTATAACGAAGAATCAGAGGGAGAGAATTTCCTTGAGCTTCTTTTCAGCTTCTAGCTGAGCTTTCTTTGCAGCTTTTGCAGCTGCTTTCTCGGCCAACTTTCGCTTCCTCTCCATAGCCTGTTTATTTTTTGCTATCTCCTCCTCTTTCTTCATCTCCTTCAGTGTTGCCTCATCAACATCGTTTTTCTTGGGCTTAATATCCTTGGGTAGGTCCAAACCATAAATTTCCTCTTCATCAACAACATCTTTTTTCCCTGTGTTTTTTGTGTTTTTACCACGAGAATCATTCAGCTGCTTGCCAATCTTCTCTTGCTGTTCTTTCTGATTCGGAGCAGCATCAACGGGTGCCTGATCTTCCTTTACGGGTTTTGCATTAGCTCTTGCTGGAACTTCAGCACGGGAGACAGTAGGTGCTTCTGGCAGCACTAGAGGCTTTTCATCAGGATTCCTCATCCTGCCATCCCTGCTCAGCTGCCTAATATCAAGCGACTGCAAGATTCTCCTCTCATAGTCATCTCTAAAAGGCTTACTACCACACCAAAGAGAAATGAACTTGTCCACCTAGTTAAAGAAAAAAAGTTGACTGTCAATGCAAGTATTCAAAACATGCAAATACCGATGAAAAATATTAAAATACAGCATACCTCTGTAACCGAGAGCTCTTTAAGGGCTTCAACATCCTTTTGATCTGCGAGTTGTTTAACTTTGTGCAACAAGTTGGAGTTTTGGTAGAAAGAAGAATTCTGAAAAATTGGAGGAAATGGGTTATAAAGACCACATAGGTCTGAATACTATTTCTCTTGGCGCTTGCAGGAATCAAAACACTCTTCAACTTTTAAAGATAACATACACAAATCAACTGCCATCTCCCTTGAGATATAAAATTTCCTCCTTTTTTCTACTCCTTTCCAGGAAGAGCAACCTTCCTTCCTTACCTCTCAGCTGCAATTAATTAACTGTTTCTTTTAATAATCCCCAAATATGATCAAAACCGGTAGTCATCATCTCTATAAAATTCCAGGCAACCATCGTGTCACTTACCAGTACCCATGGAGAGTCTATCTAGACCAGTAATGAAATATTTCTAACTGCTTCCTAACAAAATAGCCTTGAGGGCAACCACAAAAATACAGGGAATAAACACAGGACAAAACAACTCAAACATGTGATCAAACAATGGAACAGATTACTCAAATAGACCATAGATGGATAACATAGTACATTACAATTAGAAGCACAGTAATTGAAGCGTCTCGTAAGTAATTGATTGTTGACCATTCACCAGAGGCAAACAATGGAATTGAATCTTTTTCTTTTTAATCGGATTGTATCTGAGCATAACATATAAACCCTTTTTAGCAAAATTGGAAGAAATTTCAGTCAACAAGGAAGTAGAGCAGCATACCCCTTCTTCACGCTGTTTTCTCAATTCCAGAATATGTTCATAAGTCTTGTCCCTCTTCTCCACAACTTCCTTCAATTCCTCGTCCAATATGTTGATCTGCTTGCTTATGGCATCGATCTGATCATCTATTATCTTAAGCTTGGCCTTAACCTCCTGTTGCCCCTTACGAACTCCATCCAAGCCAACACTCATAAGCTACAACACCAGAAACGGGTTAGCAGTTACCACAGGCAGCGACAACAACATGCCCTGTGTGATCCCACGAGTGGGGTATGGGAGCAGGCAGATTACAGAAAAATAACATGATAATATTCGAGCGCGAAAGCTAGCATCTGAATAAGAGAAACATAACATAAAGACCTTACTTTGACCTGGTTCTGGATTGATTCTTTTTCACCCATTGTCTCATGAATCTGTGCCCTTGCAGCAGCAACCTTTTTAACATCTTCCCTTGTTCCTTCAAGTTGTTTGATTTCACGGAGAATTTGCTTCTCTTCGTTCAGAGGAATGCTTTCATGCTGAATGCGGTACTGCAGACTCTTAATCTACAAAATTGCCAGAATGAAAATGTCATATTATCATTGTTTGTGTATGATATGAAATTGAGGAATAAATGCAAATAACGACGAAACAAACCTATGGAATAAAGTTATAAACAAGTGCTTACAAGATGATTGAGCTCCTCCTCAGATGAACACACCATAGGACCCCTCTCCCGGCCAGCATTCCTGGAACCACGGAGCTGGCCCAGGGCCTCTTGCAGAGGTTCCATTTCCTTTTTTTTACCATCAATAGCACTCCAAAATTCCTTATTCTCAGCACTGAGGGCTTTCCTTTGTTCAATTACATTTGATCGTTCAGCCTGAAAATACTCGAAGACTATTTAATTATAGCAGTCATACTCCCACAAGACCAGAAATAGGACAAATTTGGCAACTAACAAAATGGAACATGCAATTGGCAATATCAACTTAGTAAAGCTTGCTGCATTTGCGGAAAATAGTTAAAAGTGCAGGATAACAAGATCTTCCTTATTTGACTTTGTAATACTTCCAGTTCAATACATGAATGACATAGTAAAAATCTGACAAACAAGTCACTGAGGGTGAATCTATTGCAACTTCTGATACCATAATTTCTTGCACTTATCGGTGTCCAGCCTTGCAACTATATATTGCTTTTCTGAGTTTATCCCAGAAGTCTTCAATCACTCTACCAAAGTTCTCTTCATTGCGCCCACCCCTCAAAATTCCTCCCACCCTCCCTGAATGATAGTTTTCTTTTTAAGAAAGAGAAATAGCTTCAAGTTTCAACAATTGCGAGAATATATGCATGCAAGAAAGGGACTGCAAGTCAAGGATGCATACAAGGCAAACAAAGGTGAGCGGAAAGAGATGGTGATAGGATCATGTCATAAACAACTCCATGATTTTGCCATACAAGAGAGATACCAAGTAATACGCTCTTGAAATGTACAGCCAAAGGAAGATTCACCCAAAACTTACCCTTTTGGCCTTTAATTTTTCAATAATCTGAGATCTCGCTTGATTCTTTTTCTGTAGCTCTTTTTCAGCCAGTTCAATTTTGGCCTTCAGTTTTGGGTCTTCAAATCTCCGAAATTTAACAGTATAGAACGAATGGATCTGCTTAGGTTCAGGCCAATCCTCAACTGCATCCTTTGGAACATTGCTCACAGGAATTCTGCTTACTTCCTCCTTCTTAGGTTCCTCAGTACCATGAGAGCCGAATTTTATTGGCTCAGTAATCCCTGAACCATGATTCGGCTTTCCATTTTCTTTCAGAAGATTACTCTGTTCACTTCCAGCTTCAACTGGAACATGAACTAACTTAGCCTCCACATCTATACCCATTATTTCTATGAAATACAAACAAAAAAGTGCCTGATCCTGAAACAACGATCAAACACATTAGCAAATTTATGTACAAACTAGTACCACATAAGTCAGAAAGATGCATCTAGAAGATACACAATAATTGATGGCAACAAGAATACCGCAACATGGAAGACTTTTAAGTTATCTGACTACATATCCGTTTACTACTATGCAAAATTGAGAGCAAGATGGACTAAACTTTCAAACGATTGATACAGAATGATTCAGCCCAAAGGATCCTAATAATCCATGATGAAAAGCTATTAAGCAGTGTAAAAAGTAGATCTTTGATTAAAAGAGCAGCTAGCTACTCATTCGAGACTCACTATACCAGTGCTTAGAGAGATCAATAAACATACAGAAATTTCAAAACATCATCATCTCAGAAGCTGAGCACACAGAAACACAATCCCATATACATAAACAGCAATCAAAAGAAGGAAATCGAATAAGAAAAACCCCATAAAAATTAAAAGGACAAGCGAAAACAGCATACAAACTAATCCATATTCGAAATCAAAAGCAAACATTAGATCTTTAACAAAGAAAAAGTGATCCATTGATGCAAAACAAATCAAAAACAGAATGCAAAATCAGTTCAAATCGCCAAGAACAATCAGCACACATGTAGCAGAAGCACGAAATAAAGATCAGATTTTTACATCAAGAACTGCTAAATTTAAGCCGCCATCCTCTTAGAAAACAAAACCCACATCATTAATACTAAAATTGGAGACAAGGGAACAAACACTACCTACAAAGGATCGAGATCAGTACAGATCGAAAGAGATTTCTTTTAAAGAAAAGAACATAAACCCCAAAAGAGAAACAGGGAAACAAAGAAGAAATAGTGAAGAAAAGAATCAAAACTGAATTTGGTAAATTGAAACAGAAATTGCGAAGACTTACCGAGTATAGGAAAAACTAAAGGCAGAGATTTTGAGAAAAGACTGCTACCCCCTCCCTTGTACCCCCTTTTGACAAAAATTGGGGAGGGCCGTTCCAAAGAGAGATTTTTGAGATAAACTAGTCAGACCCCCTTCAGATCTCTCCTCTCTCTCTCTCTCTCTCTCTTCTGTGAGTGTTAATTCTTGAGAACAGTGAGAGAAAAATAGCAATACATATTTTGCTATAAATGCTAAATTGGAGAGAGAAGAAAATTTGGATTTTTTTTTTCTTTCAACAGAGAGTGGTGGGTGAGGGGTGGGGGGCTAAGTGAGGAGATTATGGTCTCTTTAACTGTTACGATAAGCATAAAGATCCGCCTATAAATATTGGCCGTTTTCTACGAAGCAGTAAAGAAAGGGATGTGTGATATTTTTGTCCATTTTTAGAAAAAAAAATAGCTCCATATATTAAATTTTTGCTATATGTCAAGTTCGGAAAAGAGTTCGAATTTATTTACTGTTAATAAATATATTAAATTATGGTATTATATATACGGTCATACTTTATATAATAATAGATCTGTCTATGGCGGCTATTAAGAGGTGTTGATGTATATATATATATGCTGAAATTTGATGTTTAGAACTTATAGAGCTGTTATTAATAAAAATATGTAAAAATCTAATTTTAATAATTTTATGTATCGAGAAGAAGGATTATATTTGTTAACTAATTTAATCAAAAAAATAGGAAGAGTATGAATGTAAAACAAACAAACACCAGTAGTCTTTCACGTCTCTTTCCTCGTGAAGTTACGACTATAACTGGTGGACATTATTTTAATATATCTTTTTCCTCTGAGGTATTCCTACTTGAAATTTACTGCATGCGTGACACTAAAGATGATTATCATAAATATTTTAATATTTATTTTCATACATAATTACAAAATATTTCTATATTGTATTTGAGTATGATTGTTATAGAAGAGTAATTTTATAAATGGGGTACTGTTATATTTCATGTCGCTGCTTTTATATATGAAAAGTTGTTATACATAAGTAAAATATAACATGAAAAATCAATTATGAAGAAAATCAGACCGTTATAATAAAATATTGTAATGACGAATAACTGTTATAATGAGATTTAACTGTAGTACTACTACTTATTTGTGAAGAGTCCATTTAAAATTAGCTGGTTACAAATAATTAATGAACATCAAGTATTTAAAATATTTTAGTTGTTGACATTGATATAATCAAATTTCTTTATAACTTATTATGCATTCAGATATATAGAAAAATAATTCTTAAAAAACTTATCATTATAATAAAATATTATTATGTGATGACTGTTATAAAAAGATTTGATTATATTATAAACAAATATTAACGTATTTGAATAGAAGTGCTAAAATTAATAATAAATAATTAATAAATTTGATAAAATAATACTAAGCACTTATTTCGTTAAAATAATTGGAGTATTCTTAAATTTATTTTTAAATTGTCTATAAATTGAAATTTTATTTTTAAGAAATAGCACAGAGAGGTAATTAAGAAATGAAGTTTTAAGAAATAGTATTAGAGATAACATTATTAAAAAATTGGTTAGATAGTATTTATAAGTCGTAAAATCATAAATAGGAGATGATTTATTTATAACTTTTAATTTACAAATATTTGATTTATAAATTATTTTTTTTCAAATTATGTGTCGTAGTTCTAATAACTATTATCTCAAATTATTTATTAGTTTAAAAATTTAAAATAAAATTAATAATCTTTTTTTATTTTATTTTTAGTCTAATTATTATTGAAAAATTATAAACATCTTGATTAACTATTTAATAAAAAATTATCTCTTAAAATATAAATAAGAATAAGATATTTCTTTAAACAAAATAATTATTATTTTAAAATATATATATTAAATAAAAATATCATAGATAATATGAGACAAAAGAAATTATTTTTTAGTGTTTATGAAATGCAGAGATACCCTCCAAATAAGCTCAACATGTCAGCAAAATATGAAAATACTGATAATTATATGCTCAACAATGCATCTAATCATATGCTTACAAATCTCTTAACCATAAATTTCAAACACCTAACACAAATATGCCAAATTATGATTTATTTATTTCTTTTCTTTTTTTAAGAACTATTGCAGGCTTTGTAAGAGAAATGTTCGTCTTTTTTGAGTCGAAACAGAAGCAAACAAAAATAATCTGTTGGATCTATTTTAGTTATTGTATTTATTAAAAATAAATAATTTAAAATAAGAATAAAAATAATTATTATTATTATTATAAAAAATAAAGTATTAATTTATTTTTATCTCACTTAATTTATTTTGACTTCTATGTTGTTATTACGTTGTTTTTCTTAAAGCCGAGGGTCTTCTGGAAACAGCCTCTCTACCTCTAAGGTAGTGGTAAGATCTAAATCTATCCTTCCCACATCCCACTTGATGGGATATTACTGGATGCTTGTTATTATTGTTATCACTTAATAAATATGGAGAGAGACTGATTTAGTATAACGAAATAATTTTATAGTGGGATTAAAAAATAAATAAAAATAACTTAATTAAATATTTTTTAATTAATATTTTTTTAAAGAAATATATTTAAAAAAAATACAATAAGTAAAATGGACCGGAGTGAGTAATAAAGGTGGCAGCACCCTAGAAGTTGAGTAAAATCTCCAGAAATACTTTAAATGTCAATAGAATTTAGTAAAAATTTTAAAAAAAAAAATCACTACTCTGGTATGGAGTTTAGAGAATCTTAATAATTCAATTAATTTATTATTTAAATATTTTATTAATAAAAAAATTAAAATTAACTTATAATATAATTGATTGACCATTTAAATTTTTATTTTATCGAATAAGAATTCGACTCACTTTATTATTTCCTTTCCTATTTCTACTTTCTTTACCCTCAATCTGAAATGCGGAATCTTGGCTTTTGAAGTTGAGATTCATTTGGCAAGAGAAATAACAGATAATAATTTTAGAATAAAATATAAAATTATTTTATTTTGTGTTTGATTAAGAAATTTAAAAGTATTAATTAATTCAGAAATTATTTATTTTATCATTTATATTATAAAGACGGAATAAGTTATTTTTTATATATGGTAAAATAACTAATTCTACTAGATATCTCACTCAATAGAATAACTTTATCTATCCCATTTTCATATCAAACAACCTCTTAATATTAAATTTTTTTCCCAAAGTATCAAAAAACGTATTAAAACATGATTAAATTTGAATTATACATTCTAAGGTTATTTTAAAGACTATACTTTTAATAAGATTTTCTACATATTCAAATTCTAATAAAAATAAAAAAAAGTCAATCATTCTATCACAATCCATAAATAAAAACGTAAAAACCATCTGCAATCCTAATGTGTTATCTTCCAACTGTTTGTTACAAATCAAAACTTATAAAGTTATACATCATGCCTCGCTATAACAGGCAGTTTTCTATAATTTTATTTATTCTTAAATTTTTATTTTCTTTATCTATTTTTATTTATTTACTATATAAAAAATAAATATTTATTTTTTAATTATTCTTATTACTAACTATAGACATCTCCGATGTCCTTATTAAAGAACTAAACTTATTATATTGGTATTACAAATTTTTAAATTTTATACACTGAACTATCAGGTGTTTACTTTTCTTACGTGAACTATCATATACTATTTATTAAAATAAATCTCAACTATTAGTTGTTTCTTTCTCCTATCTAAATGACGGTGATATATCAGGTAGGAAAAGAAACAATTAATAGTTGAGATTTATTTCGATAAACATTTGATGATAGTTCAGGCAGAAAACTCGCACACCTGATAGTTCAAATATGAAATTTGAAGATCAAAATACTTTAAATGTGTTTTTCACTTTCATTCTTTTATTTATTACTTCTCAAGAGTGCGCCAAATTTAGGGTTGCGCAAATTAACGGTTAAATCAATAACCCAAATCGATAATTGAGTTAGTGGATTAATGATACGAGTTATTGATTTAATGGTTTGATTATCGGTTTACTGTATCAATTTGTTGATTTTTAACGGGTAAATCGACAAACCGATAATAATTTATTAAATTATAATTTTAGCTTTCAATATATAAAGTATCTGAATCTGGTGTCGCTGAAAAGTGAAAGAAATATTATTCAAATCTAAATTTAAAAAGTTGATTTTTTTAGGTGTGCTGGTTCCATATATTCTTTCTCTTTTCACCAACCTTTTTTCTAACTAAATATATTCATGACTTGTGAGGTTTTTTGTGTTAAATCTTAACAATTAATTCAATAACTAAATTGATAAAGATTAACAACCAATTAACCAATATATTAACAATTTTACATATCTATAAATCGATAAACGATAAATAAAATTAATAACTTTCAAAACTGAATTGAACCACTCTTTCCATAGCCCTAATCAAATAAAAACAAACTATAAGAGGAAGTAAATTACTATATTGCCATTTGAGATATATATATTGACGAGAGAGGAAACCAAAACACTATTTTGCCTCTTTGTGTTTGGTTTTATTCAGAGTCTCTTTCAGTTTTTGGTGTGTTTTCCATAACGCTAAACACGTGTTTCGGTGTTTGGTTTTTGAACCTTAACTTTTAGTACTTTCCCCTCCTCGGCGTACCCACGTCATATGTCCGTCGATGATTACGAGAATGACAGCCATCTTCATCTAATTACCAACTTTGCCCCTTCACTACTTTTTCATTTAATCGATAATATAATTGATCGATTTAATCTCTTTTCAGATATAGTGTTTCAAATATGTTAAATTTTTTATTTTCGAAAATAAATTTGTTTATATTAATTTAAATTAATTGGATCAATAAATATTGAATAAAAAACCTATAAAAAAGAAGAAGAAGGGGTAATGGAGATATATATGATGAGTATAGTTACAGGCTTTATAGGTAAAGGACAGGATTAGGAAGTAACAACCAGATAACAAGTTGGCCCATTGGATCAGAGATGGTAGCAATCTAGTCTAAGATTCTAAAGTCCCCACCCTCTTTTCACACACTGCACCAAACAAACAACCACAACCAACCGATTAAACCATAAACAAACATTTTTTCATTTTTTAAAAAATAATTATTTCGAAATTAAAATTTATGTTTTATAGAAATAACTAAAGAGGAAAACGTTCTGTATCAACATTTATTCATTCTCTTAATTCGAATTTGTGACCTAATTTTTTAGTTAATAGTGGATGAGTCTCATGCATACACTAATTTTAATAAAAATAATGGAAGTTAAAACGTTTTAAGAACTTGTAGTATTTAAAAAATAATAAAATATATATATTATTATCAAAGATTGTAGTAAGATCATAAGTACTTTTTTATTTTTAATAAAAAAAATTTAAATTTTATAAATAAAAAGCGCTTTATCTTTAAAATAATTTTTTTTAACATAAATTCAAATTAATAAAGAAGTAAAATAAATATAGGGGTGGGAAAAAAAACATATAGTTGACCCTAAATAAAATGATGCTAACACGTACTTCCTTGACATGGATCTTTTTTACTATATTTTTTTATATGATATTTATATGCCCCACTTGTTTCTCACTGGCCATGTGCATATTGCATCAGTAACCTTTACGTAATCCATATTCTGATTTTATTTATATATATACATATAAATAAATTTATTGACTATTATTTTGATGAGTCACTATATAATATAAAAGTTTCAAAAATATTGCAAAGTTTATACAAATGGAATATGCATGGGCTTGGGCCATTTATCATAAGAAGCCTATAGTGGCTATTGGGATTCTTTAATTATGGGCCTGGCCTTCAAAGAATTGGTTGAACAGTTCAATTTTGCTAGATATCTGATATCCCAAATTAGCGCATTTTCAAAAATTATTTTAGCCCAAATCCATTCAAACTTGAATGGATTGAGCTGGTTAAATAAGTTTGGGCTAATTTTGCCACCCATACTTGTATCTACTAAATGAAAAGTTGTTTCAAATTTCAACTGAAGTCTAACATAAGCTTAGTGATCTTGATTTGTAGTTTGTTCAATCTAAGAAGTTTCACCGGAGCGTCTTTCACCTTGTATTTTTTAAATATATGTTGAATTGTTTTTCTTTGAGTTGAGAATCTATCGAAAACAACATCTCTACCTCACAAGATAGGAATAATGTTTGCACATACTCTATCCTCTCGAGACTCCACTTATGAAATCTCATGTTGAAGTATAGTGCAATTTGTCAGATATATTGGGTCATATGGTATTTCCTCTTTCTCTCACGCGATATGAGATATCTCCCAAGTTTGTCTATGAAGAGCGAATCTAAATTGTATTAGTGTCTATAATTTACTTCTTCTGAGTAATACCAATCACACTAAATATGTTGTTTTCGTCTCAATATGAAGAGTTCTATATTAAATGGTATTGAAAAGTCTAATTGGGCTTATTTTGATACCCCAATCAGCTTAGCTTTTTAGCTCTTTACTTCGAGCCACAATGATTCGAAAAGTGTAATGAAACTATATTGTTTCTTTTTATAAAAAATGAAAAATTAGATATATACTGTTTGGTCAATTAGTTAATCAATATGACCAAAATGTACACTATATATACTCTATGAGTCAACAAGTCTAGATATAGAAGCTAAGATGGTGAAAGATATAAATTATAAAGAAAGCCTCTTAGCTCAAATTTTTGTACATCTTATCTCTGGAAAAACGGCTAAAATTCATAAATAGTCACTTTTTTATTTACGTAATTGAAAAATATTTGTTATACTCAAATTTTAACTTCTACGAGTAAAACTTCAGTATATCATTATGAGTTTTCAATTGTAAGAGTTAAAACTTTGGAACAATAACTATTTTTCAATAATTGAACCAAAAAGTGATGGTACAAAATTAGGTCAGATTTAATTAAGTTAAAATAGGCTGAATAAATTAAATACATTATGGACTCGTGGTCCAGTCTGCTTAACTTAAGATGAAGTGAAACAATTTAGCCTAAAAAATGAATTATAAATAAAATTGTCCAATTTAAAACCATTTTAATTTATTTATTGCTTCATTATAATTGGTTTGATTACCAAATGAGACTATAAACAATTCTTAATTGTTTTCATATAAAGAGTAGTATACCTGCCAAAGAAATTCTTTCTATTTGTGGAAAAATAATTTTCGTTGGTCAATTTACGTTGCTAAATATTCTAAATTGACTTGTAATGAATTTATTTCTAATTCAATTCACAAAACTCACATGGAAATGAAAGTTACACTTACCCTAACTAAATTTGATACCTTAAATTGTAGGGTGTAAATTTGTATTTTGTTCCCTTGATTTTACTTGTCATGTGATATAACTCAGAAAAAATAATTACCTCAAAAAATAACTATTGACATGGGAGAGCCTAAGATCAGTGACAAAACTTTTACAAGTGTATTCAAAATATAAAGAAGTAAACACATGAAAAAGCATAAAGGGATTAAACATTTTTTCTAAACAATATTATTTTTCTGCGAAAGAGATTCGCCCTACTTGACTCCACCCACACCCAAAACGATATAAGCCCCACATCAACTGTCCATTAAACCGACGTGGGACTCAAGTTCATATCTTGCGATAGAATCATAACATCGTATTTGCATTTTGTACTTAACCAAAAAAATACGGACAAGAGAGAGTTGCTTGGCTGATAAGCACCCTCCGCCCGTGAGTTCGAGTTACTAAAAGAGTGAAAAAATGTGAAAGTTTATATGAGCAGATATTAGAAATAGATCAATTTTTTTTGGAATTTTTTTTTTATTAGAGCATGAATAGAAGTGAAAAAAGAATAATTGTTCCTATCTTAATTTTTAAAACATTAAATATTTTGAATCAATTTATTTTTAATAATTATGATAAATAAAAAGTAAAATAAGTCAATAATAGAGGGGAAAAGGGTAATTAATTCGTGGAAAAATTGAAGACGAAAATAAATAAAGAGATGAATTCCGCATTAAAACGCGGTTGATGAGGCTGGCCCTCTAAACTTGATGGTCCTTTTCTTGTTGTGTGGGCCCAACCACTTTTAATTTCCACTCGCTTAACCTCCAACACGGGCCCACGTTTCTAACATTTTCGTCACGCCTCGATGTATTCGTCCACGTAATGTCCATTTCGAAAGCCCAATCTACGGCCCACAATCCATCTCATCATTAATGAACGATCCAATAACGTCATCACCTCGCACTTCGGATCTTTTCGGTCGGCTAACCGCGAAAGCTGTAACCGAAAAAGGATTGTAGAATTTAGAAGATATTGGAGGGGAATATTTTAAGTTTTTAGTATAGATTTATTGTTCTTTTGTTAAATAATGAGGAGATGTGAATCAATAGGATATGATGAAAATTTTAGATTATTGAGAATGTAATGGTAGATAGAAGGTTGTTGAGGATATGAATTATGGTGAAAGATTAGCAGGTAGTAGAGCGTGGTTTCATTTATCCTTTTATATACTAGCAGTCGTAGTAATACTATTGTAGTTTCTTGTCCTTCAATTTATGTTACTTTTTGTTGTTTCTTGTATTTTGATTGTGGTATTATTTTGTTGTAATTACTGTTCAGAATGATTTGTCATATGGCTTCTTCACTTCCGTTACTTATTTTTCTTTTTTTGTACTGCTTTGAACCCTTTTTTCTTTGAGTTGAGAGTTTATCGGAAACAATTTCTCCACCTCCAAAGTAAGGATAAGATTTGCGCACACTCTACTTTTCCTAAATCTATTTCATGAAATTATATTGAGTATTGTTATGTGTCAAATCTAATATTTTAGAAAATTTAATGAATTTTTACTCATATATATGTATGGTCAACATAGAGGCGAAGTTATTCTTATTCGAGGAGAATCAATTGATGCTCCTTCATTAAAAATTTATACTATACTACATATTAAATTCTCTTGATTTCTTCATATATTAATTTTATTATATTTTTTATTTCTTTTTTTAAATTTTTTTACTTTGTTATTAATATTCAAGCTAAAAATATTGAATTCGAATGAATTCGGAGTTTAAAAATTGTATCCTCCACGTTAATACTAGCTTATCCGCCCAAACAAATTACTCCTTATTAGGTATGTAAATGAACCATCAATAATGAGAGAGCTAATGCATAAGAAAAAAGTATATAATATAAAAAGAAAATATAAATACGTACTTGCAAGTAAATAAGATCTCCTTTTTTTTAAATAATTTCAACAAAAAAAAAGTGACACTTTCAGAGTTCATATAAAAATAAATAGTTTTCATATATAAAAATAAAAATCTCTTATAAAAAATTTATAAAATTATATATATATATATATATATATATATTTATAAAAGGACTAAAAAAACTATTTCTTCACGTCCTTGCATCATTTTAATTGATATATAATCATCCAAAATAGCATATATTAAAGGGTCAAAACTCAAAACACGTAATTGAACTAGTCGTGCAAAGTGGAGTGGCACATTCTTTCTAACTTAATTGGACATGTTTTGCGTCAAAGTCAACCATTGTGTCTCCCTTTTATTTTTTCATTGACTTCTCAGTCTAATTTGATATTTATTTTAAAAGTTAATTAATTTAAATTCGTTTAAAAAAATCTCACGTTAAATATAAACGCTTTCTACCAAAAAAAAAATTAAAAACTTTTAAAAATTTTAGTTAAAAATAAAAAAATACTTTAACACTTTGATACGATTGTCGATGGTATTGTATCTCCTTTCCAAAAATCCTTTTCTTTGTAATTTACTAATAGACCGATGCAAGGAAGGAGAATTAAGGCGTGAAATTTGGTTAAGACTTGGCCGTGACGACACCGTACTAATTATTACTATTAGTAATAAAGTAATATTTTATTTTACTAATAAAGTAACTGCTTAGTTTTTTATATTAAAATAATTTAATATTAATTACTAAATACTAATATGGAAATATTATTGTTGTACGGTTTATATTTGTTTGATATTATGTAGTTTATTTGAGTTGTTTAAATTAGCTTTCTTTTGGGTAGAAAGAAATTTTGGATTATATTTCTTCTGCCTAATATAGTAAAAAAACAAAAGATAAATCAATTTCAGGATATCCATCTTTGTCCCGTTTGGACATGATTTAAAATTAGATTAATTTTAATATGAAAATTTAAAAAAATTCTTCAATTTTATATAATCTTACCAAATGAATAAAACATAGTCCATAAATAAAATATTAAAATATTCTAACGCGTTGCAATTATAAATCACATATCTCCATTTTTTTTTAATAAATAAATAGATATTTGTTATTACAATTTTATAAATACACGAAATTTTATAAAGATCGTCCAGTCAACAATAACAGTAACTAATTATTATTTTTTACTATAATTCTTTTACATGGTATGAATAATCTCTTCACGCTGAGTTTTTTTTTTTTTTTTTGTAAAATCTAAAATGATGATTTTTTAATAAAATATAAATTTATCGATTAAAGCTTACATTTTAAAAAAATAAATTGAAATCATAATTTGAATTCCAATCCTGCTTTTTAAGAGAATTTGAAATTATGAAGAATTCGTGTTCATTTAGCTAATGCTATACTTACGCTGGACCTAAATTAAAACTTATAGATTAATAGATTCACGTAAATTTAATAATTTTTAGTTAATATTTTCCTTTTTTCAAATTAATTTTTAGTTAATCTACTAAATATTTAATTATAATTTTTTTTTAAATTGTGAACCAATCACTAATAATTAATAGAGAAGTCTTGTGGCAAACGACATGCACGACTTGTGGTGTGTTTGAGTGGAAATTATTCTGCCTTGCAGCAAGAAAAAATAATATTTGACTCCTTAAATAATAATATTTTCACATAAAATGAAAAGAAGAAAATATTTTTTATTATATTATTAAAAGTTAATCACAAAAAAATGTCTATGTAACAACGCTGAAAGTGTAAGAAAGAATTATATAGTTAATGTATAAAGGAACTTTAATACAAACTAAAATTTAGAACCTTTAACAGTTAACAAACAAGGTAGGACAAATCAATTTTCCAATATGTCTTTATGGATGTGGAAAAATTTATGCAAGACATATGATCTCAAGTTCTCAACTAACAACTGCATGCATATTTATGAAAAGTAACTATAGTTATTGTATCAGGGGGAAGAGCGGTATCAGATGAGTATTAGCGAAAAAATTATATTTAGGTGGTGGGTATCAGTTATATCAACACATATTATATTTATTAAAAATATATGAAAAAACCTTTTATATGCATTACTTGAGCTGATGGTCCATCAAAAATAATCTCTCTAGCTTCATAAGGTAGAGATAAAATCGCGTATACACCATCCTTTCCTGACACCACTTATGCAATCACGCTTGATATATATATGTTATTGTTGTTGGCGGCATGAGGAAAAATTTACAATTTCTAATATTTTTTTTATAATTTTTGAAAATATTAATTTTAATTTTAAAATACTAATTTAATATAATTTAATATAATTTAATATAATTTTAAATTTTAGTTAAATTTAACTCTCCAAATGTGAAATGTACAAACGTAAAATCATTTTCTTTTGTATTTTCTTATTTTTGTCTCTTCCCCAACCGTCCCAAATTAATATTTTTGAAACATAATTCCATTCGCTCTTTATTATGCTATTTATTTGGTGTGTGTGGTGGGGGGAGGGGTAGGGAGTAAAATTTGTTGCATACTAGTAAGAGGTGGATGGGTCTTAAATCTTAATTAGTGGTGATTCTCAATATAATAAAATTGAAAAAATTACTCGACGTAATAAATAATTAGATTGTATTTACGAAATATGACAGTAAAAAAAATTATATTGGAAATAATAGATGAAAGAATTATAACAATAACAAATAATATGATAATCGAAACAAAAGAAATAATAGATAATAAATAGATTGAAGAGTAAGATAGGAGAGTAATAATAATATTGATAAGAAAAATTAATTGGCGTTCCGCTGTCTACTAACCTTCTATCTTAATTATCAACCTTAGTATCCTTCTATCTAGAAAACATGTTCTCGGTAAGCTGTAAATGTGTCATGTCTTGTCTAATTACCTCTCCTCAATACTTTTTTCACTTATTTTTACCTTTTTTTATATCAACATGATCGTTAATATTGATCAAAATTTATATAATTTGGATTTTGAAAATGAAAAGTGCAATATAAATTAGTGCGACAAATGAGTATTACTTTAATGATGGATTAATTAAGTTTGGGGGAGACAAAGATATGATTAATTTCATAAACTAGGAGTTTAATAATAATTAAATAAGACAGGTGTAAATTGTAATACTAATTGCTTTTCACTTTTGTTTGCCTTTTCCTCAGGTAACCACTTTCTACATTACACGTAGCCATGGACCACAATAAATAAATAAATTAAAAAGCTCTTGGAAAAATATTTATTGTATTCTTATTTAGATTCAAAATTTAATAATTTAATTAATTTAAATTTAAACTATCATGTAAGGCTCGTTAAAAAAAGAAATACCCACCTTGAAATTTTTGAATATATTAAAGAGATTTCATTCATTTTATAAAATAATAAATGATTAAAAAAATTATTTACTCTAAATAAAGTTTTTCTTTTTTTCAAGGGAAAGTAAATAAATAGAAAACTTTCGAAAAAAATATTTATTTGTATTTCTTTTTTTGGCATTATCATTTAGATTTGGATTAGGATTCCATTAGGTAGGGGAAAACTTTATTCATTACCAGAATTTTGAACATTAAATTTTTTTATTAAAATTGAATGAATCCCATAAAAATTGGCGTTGGAGGAAGGAAATAAAAAAATATAATTAGTTAATTAATTAAGCTATTAAAATTTTTAAATTTTTTTAATAATAATATAGCTCTATTTAGAGTTAAAAAATTATTTTTAACAGACACTTCATTTTAAGAATTTCATCTACTTTCTTTTTTTTTTTAAAAAAAAAATTCACATATCATTTTAATTTTTAAAGTTAAATTAAATTAATATTTTAAATATAGATATTTAAAATTATATCAAAAATACTATAAATTATATATATTTTTATATTAATATAATAAAAAATATATATTTATTTAATAAAATTAAAAAAAAGTATTATAAAGAAAAAGATAAACTTCTTATTATAAAACGGATAAAATTAATCCAACATTTTTTTAAAAAAAAAATAAAATAAATATTTATTATAACACAAATACAGATATTCCCGGTAATATAAATTTTTCCTTGTAGACATTCAATATAATTCGAATACATTTACGAACAAAACAATATAAAATATTGATAAAACTTTTATCACTCTCAATATTCCACCAATTACTTGGTGATTAAAGACGAAAAGAACTCACACTTGATATAAGCCAACAAAGCCATAATTGCTGTCTTTCAGGTCAAACTCGAGAAAGACTAAAAATGGCGTTTACACACAGAAAAATTCCAAAAGAAAGTCTACAGCAGCAATAGTAAAACGAAATATATATGCGAAAAAATATAGCCCAAAAAATCTAAAACCAAACGTGAGTGACTCCTCCTTGTTCCCTTTACTTAGTGCTTTTTCCTCACGTTCTTGCCTTAATAACCACTACTGTTTATTCTAATTCTTCCATTAATGTTTACTAAATAATCAACTAACAACTTCTCTCATCTTCAGCTGATTTCATTGTTTCCGGCTTCTGCTCTTCTGCTCAAAGGACCCATCTTCTCAAGAATCTAAAACTGACCCATGTAAGTATTTTACCAGAAAATTTAGAGGTTCTTCTTCTTCTTTCTCAGTTGCTCTGTTAATCTTTTTTTTTCTTCTGGGTTCATTTGAGTCATACCCATAAATTTAGTAATGCTTATGTACTCTCTAGTATTTCTATTTGAGCTGCTGATTCAAGCTGTCTTTCTGTTCATTTGTTTTATGCTCACCGTTTTTCTTTTTTTGATTTCTGTCTAATGGGTACTGAAATTTTGGGTTTTCTTTGGTTCTTTATTTTTCTTTCTCAGTTGTTCTGTCAATCTTTTTTTTTTTCTGGGTTCATTTGAATCGTACCCATCAATGAAGTAATGTGTATATGCTCACAGTATTTCTGTTTTAGCTGCTGATTCAAGTTGTGCAAAATTTTTCTTTTACTTCATACCCATTTGAGTTTAAGTTTCAACTTTTCGATTCTAAATTCTGTGTATTCGTTTTATGTTCACCATTTTTTTTCCTGATATTTCTGTCTAATGGGTACTGAACTTCTGGGTTTTCTTTGATTGTTTATTTTTCTGGTTCTTTTTTTTCATCCTTTTATGTCATTGCTCACTTTTTGGGTGTATATGCATTTGTGGAATGGTATGAATTTGAGATTCTAAATCTTGAGCCACTGAAGATTTTACATATATGTGTGTTTGGTTCGATTTTGCCAATTATTTGGACTCTTCTTTCAAAATTCTCTGTTTTCGATGATCCTGGTGGAACATTCTACCAAAAAAATAATAATTTCCTACTTGTCTTACATTCGTTCTTCAATAAAATATATATAACGCATTAACATATAATATAGTTGAAAGTTAGCTTGTTTTTGTATATATATGTATATTGGATGTACATTCTTGTCTCTGTCATTCTACCAAATTCTTAGCTAGTTGTCTACGGAGTCTTTGAGTGTATCTTTTTATCTTGTTAATTTAATACTACTAGTATTTTTGGGATGGAGCTTGTAGATGGTGACTTTTCTATGAACAGCATTTTGGCAGAGTGTAGATTGAAGGATTCCATTTGAATAGGCATTCCAGAGAGCAAATCAAGAACGGGCTCTTGGGGGCGATTGGTTTGGAAATATGCAGAGAAGATGAGAATTGTGTTGATGTGAGTTTTTTGTGTTAGTATTGAGCTAAATGATAAGGTTCAGCAATGAAGTCAATGAACATGGAGAAGAAATGGGTATTTCCTCTGGTATTAAGCGCATTTGTGTGTTTTTTCCTCGTCGTAACCTCCTTCAACATGGGCCTTATTACTTCATTACACACAATCAATTCAATCTTTTCATCTTATGTCAAGATAAATCAAACTAGCCCATATTTTGCTGAAGGAAAAATCAAGCAAGCTCCATCCGCTCCTGCTAGTCCTCCTGTCCCCCGTTTTGCTTATTTGGTATCTGGATCAAAGGGTGATCTAGATAAGCTTTGGAGAACTCTGCAAGCACTGTATCATCCACGGAACTATTATGTTGTCCATCTGGACCTAGAATCATCTGTGCAGGAGAGATTAGAGCTTGCTTCCAGAGTGGAAAAAGATCCCATTCTTGCACAGGTTGGGAATGTGCACATGATCACCAAAGCAAACATGGTAACCTATCGTGGACCTACCATGGTTGCTAACACTCTTCATGCCTGCGCGATTCTCCTGAAGAAGTATACGGACTGGGATTGGTTTATTAACCTGAGTGCTTCTGATTATCCCCTGGTGACGCAGGATGGTTAGTTCTGTAGTTGTTTAGCTTTCTCTACCAGAAAAGTCACTACTTTCTTTTTGGTCATAAGTCAGTCTTGAGTAGTTATGTTATGTTTCTTTCTCCAGAGAGATGTTTGCTTATTATTACTAATTTTTGGCAGATTTACTCTATACTTTTTCCAATTTAAAACGAGAGTTCAATTTCATTGAGCACACTAGCCGGCTGGGTTGGAAAGAGTATGCTATCCTCTCTCTGTCTCTCACTTTGTGCTCTTATAGCTGTAGCATACTGAGATTTAATTTCTATATCACTGTATTGATCCTATTGCAGGGGTCAAAGGGCAATGCCGCTTATGGTAGACCCTGGTCTCTATAAGACAACTAAGTCTGACATATTTTGGGTCTCCCCAAGGAGAGCTCTTCCCACAGCCTTTAAACTCTTTACAGGTTAGTTTTTGATGATTGAATTCCCATGCTTGTTCAAGTACACTCTTGAAGCGGTTTACTGATGTTGATTCACCACAAAAGCAAATAGAACATGTCACGATACTACTTTGGTCCAGTAAACTTTTGTGCTTGTAGCATTACTCCTTTCCCTTAATCTAGACATACTTTCTTGGTTAAGATACGGACTTTGTATCAAAACTTAAGACTCTGGCTCTGTCACAACTACAGAAGCTGAACGATGGTTATTATTTTCAGTCAGGCTCCTCGAGTTGAAAAGAACTCCAAACAAAGACACACTTGAAACTTATGTTTCAGTTTCTTTTCAGTCAGGCTCCTCGAGTTGAAAAGAACTCCAAACAAAGACACACTTGAAACTTATGTTTCAGTTTCTTTTTCATTTTATACCTTTCATGTTAATCTTTGGACGCGGTCAACCTGCATGTTTGTGTATCAACTATTGCAGTTAGATGAAACAATGACATATTTTGCAAGCCAGCAAAATGTTTCAATTACTGTTTTTGCCTGCTAAAATTGCTTAATCCAGAGATTGGTTTTGATATCTATCTTTTTTCCACACTGAAATCTTTTTTTCTAGAGACACGGTGAAGCAATTTGTCAATCTCATGTATGGATGGAAATGGATTTATTACTTTCTGATCAAACAACGTAGATCTAGGAAGAAAGTATATTGAATCAGCATGAACTGCATAGACAATGAAGTGAACTCTTCGTATAATGTCCCCACCATACGGTTTATCTTCTTATTTCTGCAATTATGAAAATTGTTACAAATTTGATACAGGTTCAGCCTGGATGATTCTCTCTCGGGCTTTTGTGGAGTACTGCATATGGGGTTGGGATAATCTTCCTAGAACTCTACTTATGTACTACACAAATTTTGTCTCCTCTCCTGAAGGCTACTTTCAGACTGTCGCTTGCAATGCCCCAGAATATGCTACAACTGTTATTAACCACGACATGCACTATATTTCTTGGGATCGCCCTCCAAAACAACATCCACACAATCTCAACCTTAATGACACAGCGAAAATGATTGCAAGTGGTGCTGCATTTGCTCGCAAGTTCAAGCGAGATGATCCTGTTCTAGACAAGATTGATAAAGAACTCCTCCATCGAAGCAATGGTAGCTTCACACCGGGGGGTTGGTGTACCAGCAAACCTTCTTGTTTAAAAGTTGGAAATCCAACAAAGCTTAAACCAGGTCCAGGGGCTAAAAGGCTTCAGCGTCTTATTGGTAAACTAGTTTTGTCAGCTAATAATAGTCAACATCAGTGTAAGTAGTTATACTTTCCCTGCCTTTCTGATGAAAAAAAGGGAGGGGATTTAGGGAGTTCCATTCATAGATCCAGAGAATAACATATTTAGCATTAGATTATTTTGTAATATAAAGATTGATTTACACTTCCTTGTCACCCTATTGGTTCCTGTTTTTGCAGTAAGTTCATCCTTTCTGCCCCTAATCTCTGTGGCTTTGTTTATTTAAGCTCTCTCTGCACATTTCAATTCTTGATTCACTGTTTTGATTATTGAAGTTTCATCTAACCACGTTCAGGTTCACACATGAAATTTTATGTGGAATTCCGAGGGGAAATGAACTTACTAAAGTTTGACTCTGATACCATATAAAAAAAAATAAACTCGGAATTTTAAGACAACAGGTGGATAACCTAACTACTTCCGAAACCTATTTGTTTCATTTCATCTTTTACCAATTTAAGCCACATTTGTAAATTATTAATTCATCAACTGTTTAATTTTTTTCATGTCATTCCCCGTTCTTAAATAACCTTTATATAAAAAATGCTGAAGAAAACAATGAAGATAAATTAAAATTAGAAAAAGTAGATAATATCACATAAATATAACCTTTAATGCTGCTTGTATTTTTCTGCCAAATTGCTTTCAGAGACCAAAACATAGAGTTTTCTGGAGATCACATTCACATACTTCCTTTTAAAAATTCATTCGAACTCTGGAAATTACAGAATATACAGAGAAATTCATATTTGCATCCTTTCTCTTTTATGTACATCATTTCACAATAAATATGTGTCTTCTCAAATTTCCAGTTGAGTCTACTTCCACTATATGAATTACTACTAGCAAAAATCTTGGTTTCTTGATGATGGCAATCTCCTTGTTCGCTATGGTATCCGATCTGGTTGACCTCTTCACAGCAAGCCATTCATTCACCAATGCAGAACCCGAAGGCAACTCCCAAACCTTTGGAGAATACGAACCACGTTAAACCATCTCCAACAGCTTGATATTTCCCATAGAATTCGCAGCAACTAAGGTGGAGGACTGACCACGCCAACAAACAGATGAGATGAACTGTGCTTGGTCATCCACTTCATCACCAGATAGCGGATCTGTGCTATTAAATTTAAATGATAATGCGGGCATAGGAAAAGCTTTGTGGTAGACGAATACCTGCAACACAACCCAGATCACACCATTACATTAACATGAAAAACTCGTAGCAATAGCTATTTGTAGAACTACATACACGTATCAAGATAGTTCTGGAAGGATGGAAGGAAATAGGAATACACGAGCTATGGGACGAGCCACGATATAAGACTCAATGTATAATCATTTAAAGATATACACTCGAGAAATATAGTGGTTCCTTCTCCATTTTTTTCCTTTGACAAGGAACACTCTTCCTTTATATAGTATTCCCTTGTGACATTTGTCCCCAGGTTTTCTTATCATTGATGTTTACTAAATATGGAAGCAGAATCTGGGCACTGTAAATATCAGCTAATTAGAAATAATCAAAAACATGTTAATGGAGAAAGGAGGATTGTGTAAGAGGTCGTAGAAGCAATTTTGGAGAAATCCTCAATTTCATGTTGTCTAAGATGCTTCATTATGTCATGAACTGCAAATTAAGCATTGCTCTATCCTATTTAACGGTGTTGGAAAAAGTTCATTGTTATATATGGTGGATAAGATAGACATAACCAAAACTCTGCCTAAATCTTGAAACTGTTGAAGGAAATTCTTTTCTTTTGGTATTAATTGTGGTTCGGCCCTTTCCCCGGACCTCGCGAATAGCGGGAGCTTTAGTGCACCGGGCTACTCTTTTTGGTATCAATTGTGTCATGTTCTCCTATTAGAAAAAGAAGAAAACCTAAATTATCAAGACTAGCTACTTTAAAAGTCGGTGTTGTTTACTTTAAATTGATGTATACAGTATACCATCAATGGTAATGGCCAGAGACTTACTGCTAGTTGGCAGCACGTGAAAATGAATTCTCATTATATATATCTTTCCTTGTCAAACAGAGTCCAAAACTTCAAATTATGTCTCTCAGAAATATTTCATTTTCTTATCAATTGATGCACAGTTGATTGATTGATGGTGTTTCCCAATAAGTTTTCCTAACTGTCAAAACAGAAATGAGAGCGCACATGCACAAACAAACACATGTATGTATGTATATGTCAAGTGGAAGATAGTCATCCCTCCCAAGGATAAAATGCAGTAATAGTCCTTAAAGTTTTGCTTTCTGTGCTACTACTTTTTTCGGGGCAAGAGGTGGGAAAATGTTTCTTCATATGAACTCTGTATCAGGTTTTCTTCAGTGTCCCAAGTATCTAGTTCTTGTGCTAAACCATGATCTGGTACTCAGCTCCGTTATAGATATTCTATCCACAAAGTTCCTGACTTTGCTCATGTACACGACATTTTCAGGCATAAGGTTTAGATCCTTGGTACATTACGTCATAACATGACACAATTGATACCAAAAATAGCAGTATAAATGTAGTTTACCAGTGCCCTCGGAAACCAGTGCAGAAGAAAATCATTTATACTGCCCTCGGAAACCAGTGCAGCAGAAAATCAAAATCACACCTAAAGGGGTCTAGTTACCCATGTTACAGAATGATAACTGAGGACAAGTTTTGCGGACAACACATGAGAGGGTGATATTTCTATGGAGAATGTAGGGCACACACACACATCACCATGTTTTATTCTGTAAAAGGGAAAAATGCCTAAAAGTAACAGAATCATTCATGGGATCTTCCCTGAGGCTAATAATCATGACTTTGGGTGTGTTGTGTGTGGGTGTGTGGTGGGGAAGAGAGGGGGTTAGGAGTGGAGGAGCAAGCTTTGTGGAGGACAGGTGCTGGTGATAAATATGGAGGTCACAGGGTAGATTTGGGAACAAATCAGGTAAAGCAACTTTATTGAGTAACGAGAGAGCATAAGGATGGAAAAGTTTCTACAGACAATGAGATCTAGAGGGATCTGTACTAGAATAAATTTTTTGAAGCAGGAATGGTGCAACAATGTCGATCTATGTGATGTTTTTCTATCCATTCTTAATGTCTCCAAAGAAAACAAACAGAAAGAGTCACCCTGGCCTGCAACGAACAGGGAAAAGCAAGATTATGGGATCTAAGCTTTAGGAGGGAGTTGCCAGATTAGGAAGTGAAGAGCTCAATAGTCTGTTGAAACTACTGTACAAGCAAAAAAAGGACAGTTAGATATGGGGAAAGGACACAATGAAGTTTTACTCACAGTTAAAAAGTCTCTCAATAATTTATTACTTGAGAAGGAAATTGGGAATTTCCTTACGCCGTGATTAGATTCCTTAAGTGTCAAGGACGGTGTCATTTCATATTCGGAACGCAACATAGGAATCCATTCTACCCAATCAGAACTTCAGGAAAAGAAGAATATATATTAGCAAGCATTTCATGTGATAGAATACAAGGGAGGATGTAAATTGTTTACTACTGCATAGTTGGAGTAAAAGTTTTCATTGTACAGCTTAGAATATGCTTAGAATTTTAATTACCAATGCCACAAACTGTTAGAGAACTGTTATTTGGATGGAAATTCGGAAAGAAGAGGAAAAAGAGAAGATCATGGAAGTTGTCCCTTTACCACTCACATGATCAATATCGAATGAACAGAGTGGAAGAGCGTCTGGAGGAGAGTACAATTATTCCGTAAATATTTGTGAAAAACTTCCATATTTTGTACATTTTTGAAGCGCATAAGAATATATATTCTAATTACTGTTCATGATTGGCACCAGATTTAGGTTGCATACTGGCATAATTTGATTTGGGGTTAACTACCAATTGACGAGGACTAGAAAGAAAAAAAAACCAGCTTAACCAAGGTGCCCTACACACACACCGCGACCCAATTCACAAAGAAATGTAGTATGTTGAGCAAACACATTTTACGGTACATGAAACACAAATCCGTGCCAAGGGCATCACATTTCATTTTGTATGTAGTTTAAGTTAATCTTTTCAGCAGCCTATGCTTTCTATAAATTTTTTGGCCTAACTAATATTCTATGTCTACTCTTAAACAGCTTCCTCTCTAGATGCACCTCTAAAACCAACTAAATGTACAAAACACAGATAACTCAAGAGCATGAGTCATGAATGTGATAAAAAAAATGTTGGGTGTACCCTACGTCGAATTAGAAAACTGCAGCATCACAAGTCTACCTACTTGGCCTTGAAATTTCTACCGAAGCATAGTCAACCCATATGGATGATTATTTGGAATTCCTTATCATATGTTTTCTTTTGTCAACCACGATTGAGGTCCCAAGGTCATATTGATCCATTCAAACACCCTTTCCATTGCACAATTAAGATAGTGAAGAACTTCCTTTGTACATGAAGCGGATTGTTTCTAATGAATTTCATTGCAATAGTGTATTGTTTTGTGACAAAATGGTTCGCGAACAGTTAAGGACAGTGGCCGATTGTTTGTCACAAATGTGATGGAACATCTTTTATACTCAAATAAAATAAGAAGTTGTGAGTCATTCATCCGCTTATTTACAAACAACATCAACCAAAATGCTTAGACAAAACTAGAATTTAGAGATATTTATTGACAAATAGCTTGAACTTAGGCCTGTTTGGTTTGGCTTATGGCTTATTGCTTATTGCTTATTGCTTATAAGCCAAAAGTCATAAGTTAGGATTCCTAACTTATAGCTTTTGAATTATTTTTGTTATTTTGACTTAAAAACAAGTGCTTAAAAGCACTTCCTATACTTACCCACACACTACAAAAGTGCTTAAAAGCCATTTTGACTTAAAAGTAAGCCAATCCAAACAGGATCTTAGAACATTGATCGCGGTCCCATGTTTCCAGCCTAGATACTTATGCTTAATTTAACACCAGCATCCGGAACTATTTTTTCCTCAATGCAGATAGGACAAATATTTTTCATCACAATGTAACCATTGCTAATGACTCATCTACAATGAAAGCAGTAAGCAAGTAATAATAGCGATATATCTGATAGTAAATGATACCTCATTTGTCTCCGAGCCAGTAGCAATGTAACCTTCAGATACAGATAAGCCAACAAAGTTCTGAAATGCGAGAATACTTTTATTAGCACCAAAGGACATTCAACCACAATTAATGCTCATCTCAATCACAGTATAAGCACATTTAACCACAATTGAAGTTCAATCTCATTTCTAAGAAATTATTTCAGGGATGATCTCCTAGTTAAAAAGCTATGGATTCATTAAGCATTTATAAATTGTATGTACTTGAATTTAAATTTGTATGACAACCCATCTTTCCAACCGCAGCAAAGAGAGTCAAAGGGCAAAGAATACAGTGAAGACATGAAAACCATCTTCTTCAGGTGACAAGAATAAAGAAAAATACCTTTACATTCATGTGTCCAGTAAATGACTGAAGAGGCGAATCAAGAATTCTAGATGTGCAAATTGACAAATCCCATAGTTTTAACGAGTTATCTGTAGATGCAGATACAAGCGTTGTGGAATCTATGAACTTGACATAGCTCACAGTTTTGTTGTGCCCAATTAATGTGCATAGAGGCATTTTTGAGTTACGTAGATCATAATAATATATCTTGTGATCTGCTGAACCAAAAGCAAGGGAGCGACCAGAATCAAAGGGGAACTGAACGCAGCAGACATTGGCTTTTGTTTTAATGGTTCCAACACTTACTCCCTGCAGTACCAACCCAGGTAAGAAAAACAACTTATTACACACAGGTTTTATCTACACATCAACATAACTAGATGACTGTAGTACGTTTAGTTTCAAAGCTGACATCCACCAAGTGCAAAAATAGAATTGCCTGATTGATATTCCAGAGCTTGACAGAACCATCATCACTCCCGCTAGCCAACATGGTTGGATCAGCTACAGAAAAGTCAACGGACCAGACACGTCTTTCATGTTCTCTCATTTCCATGAAAAGCTGACTTCTTGTGACATCCCATACCTGGAAAGGGATTCAACAAACTTCATCCCAGTTAAATCAAACAGAAAAGTGACCATGATCATGAATATAGCTCACCTGCACCACACCTTCAAAGTTACTTGAAGCGATCTGGCTTTTAATATAGCCATTCCAACATATGCTGCTTAGCTTAGACCTACTAGCCATTTCAACAACTGGATAATGGATATCGCGGTTCTCATTTACAATTGTATTATATTCAAAAACTTTGATCTTCTTATTTACACCAGCAGTTGCAAAAAATTCCCCATCACGATCAAAGCCTAGAGCACATACGAGATTGGAAGAATTTAGAAGATCCCCTTGCTTCAGGTCGGCCTTCACTTCCAGCTTGCTATAAGATAGATACTTGCACAGGCCCTCCAGGAATGAACTGATCGATCCACTCTGTTTATCCTCATTGCACCCCTCTTTTGATGACAAATTATTCAATGAACTTCTTTCAGGTGCTAGAACTGAAGTTCTGCCATCCGTATTTGCCTGAGAATGTCTACTCAATGGTTTGCCTGTTGGTTTGATAACCCTACGTCTTGTCATGAAATAAGCTACCTCCAATTTTCTGAAGTTCTTCATCAACCGGGAATCTTTTGCCAGAATGCTCCCTTTGTTCTCAACATGCTTCTCAGGCTCATCTGGATTGCCATCGGATTCCTCAGTTGTGTGTATAGAAAGGCCTGGCCTAAATCTCTTTCTAGATCCAAAGCACCCAGCATCATCATCTTCAACAATGTTTATCTTCCCGAAACCTCTATCCTTTACTGGCTCCTGATTTGAACCCCATTTGACTCTAAGGGTCTTCTGCATCTTCGAGACCTCTTCTATGTCGGACGATAAAAAAGATACAATCTCACGCAAGTTGTGCATAGCCTCCTGCTTTCGCTGTTGAACCAGCAAGAGGAATTCCAGCAATAACTCTTGCTCCTCTATTTTTTCTCTAAGCTGTATTGTTGCTTCACGTTCTTCAAACTCATCTCTTGGAGCATTAAGGAACTCGCTTTCTAGCAAGTCACTATCATCGAAGTAAAAAATAGAATCAGAATAGCAAGGACAGAGGAGACAGGGACATTGCCGTTAAAGATAAAATGAATTAAGATGAAGCCACAGTAGATACTTCAAGTGAATCATTATTGGTGCCTGCAATGAATCTGATAAACGGGTAAAGGCTACCATTTAATGCAAATTAGTAGAAAACTTTGCTCATTTCTATTTATTTCTCTCTCACCAAGTCTTAACTGCTCTTTTTCCTCTTTCTTTTACTTCTAACACAGTGCAGGAAACATTTTGCAATAATCAATTAAGGTTCAAACAAATTCTGCAGGTAAACAGCAATAATATGGCCAAATTTCCATAGCAACAAGCTGATAAGACATCTCAAGATGCCACTGACGAGGCATGGAACAGCATTATGCAAAGAGAGCAGCAAAGCTGTTGACCAGTTAACTAACAGTTTTTCCAGTAGAGGCAACCAGACCCCAAACTACTAATGAGTATTGACGTAAGGGAGTTGCACACCAAAGAAGTAACCTTGGGTCATCTCATCAACCAAAGAGAGGAAAGAGAAAAGGAATGAGTTAATGCTGTTGCAAGAAAGGCAAGCATGCTTTGTCACATTTTCCTTCTTTCCTGTGGTAAGATATATTCATCCATGCAACAAACTCAGCATCCCATGACTTCTAAAGATAAGAGTTTGGTACCAGAAAAGAGAGTTTGCTATCAGAAAAGAGAGTGTGTGTGCTATAAACTCTATGACAGTGTACTGTACATATATGACAACAACAGCTCGGAAATCAAGGATCACAGAAATATGAGCTAAAGAAAAGTAGGTATAAGAAGACAGTGACAACAAATCAATCAGGAATCAAACAAATCAAGAACAGCTTGCCGTATGGGAAAACTAAGAGAGGAAAAAAATAATCCGGTTGACACGTAAAAGGAATGCTCACCCCGTTTTAGGCCTACTGCTCGGCTCGGGGTGCAGTAACCATAAGCAAAATGAAGCTTCTTTAGGCCATCTCAAGAGCAACTGAGGAGGGAGGACACGGTGTCTCAGACTATGCATAGTTGTGCTTTTCTTTTCTGGTGAGCTGAAGGTGCAGAATAGCTGCTCACAATAATAATAATTTATTAAAACACAGTTTCATCTTTGCAGTCATGAGAAATATTACTCAGCAGACCCTTTACTGCGACATGATAGCTAACGAGTACTAACCTCAAAGAGGAGAACTCCAAGTCGGTAAACGTCTGAAGCACAAGAGCTTGGAGCACCAGCAACTTCTTCTGGACTAGTGTACCAATTGGTTTCCATGAGCAATATCTGTTTCATTGGGAAGGTGTGCTTCTTTTCTTCTTCTTGTCTGTTCTTACTAGCTTCTAAAGTCTGAACCACATGACCTGGGATTGACTGCAAGCAACGGTTTTCAGATACTCCAGTAGAAGCTTTTGCAGAGATCTTCTCAAGCTGTGAACTTTGTCTCCACAGCTCGTCAGACTCACGAGGCAAAACTGAGGATGAATCCTTTAACTCGATAGTTTGGCTGTTTAAACCATCTGCTGATGAATCTAACCCTGAATCCGAGCAGGATACAGATTCAATAAAAGCAATACGTTTGAAAGAGGACATGACAAAACATGATGGTCGTGCATTATGAACAACTATTCCCTGTGAATGTGCCAGGTTTACGATCTCCACAATTTGGGTGAATATGTGCAAACATTCACGAGCATCAACAGCTCTCTCTGGGTTATCCAGCCACTGCCTCAAACTAACATCACTACAGTCTATTCTGCGACCACCTCGGTCCACAGTGAGCCTATCCTCTGCAACCCCACCTTGGGTTTCAAGGCAATTTACGGGAGGGAACTCAATTCTCTCCCTCTCCTTTCTACCTGGAACAAACCCAGGATCATGCAACACATCATCGGAGGACCTAATGCTGCTTGTTTGAAATCTAGGATTCCCGTACACAAGAGCTGAAGAATTTAAATCCCTGTAACTATCTGATCCCTCCCAGCCAGATTCAGATGAACCCTCCATTATTATCTACGTATTACTTGTATGTAGCCCAAGGGCCACAACATTTACCAGTTGAGAAATTCTTAGAACCCTAGCACATCCTTTCACTTTCACCATAGCCATATCGAATCAAGAACACATTTTCATTAAGAGGCAGACCAAACCATCATCTCAGAAGACAGCCAAGTTCCCTGTATTTAAGGTATCAACCTATTTCGCAAGGGAAACAGTAGAAACAAGCAAAAAAAGCAATCTAAGGTCTTCCTTAAGAGAGACAAACTCACTCTAAAAAGAATCAGCAGACAGAAGCCAATGGCTCATCAAAATGCACAAGGGCATGCTATGCTACACGTTTTCATTAGGGAGAGATATTACCAAGGAGAAAGCTGAGCTTTTATTTCATCCAGAGCAAACAAAAGACCAAGAACCACACACCAAATACTTCAACTTTAAAGCACAAAATCAAAAAGTATGCTTTATTCCGAGGAAACACCACAGCCTCACAATATAGCCAAAAAAAAAAAAAGTATTTTTCTCTGCAATACAAAATGAACCAAAAAACAAGCTTTTTTTTATAGTTTTTTTCCTTTCAAAAAAGACCTTCTTCCACAAAAAAACACATACAGTTGTTGTTCCAGACCTGAAGTTAAAAATGAGTAACAATTGATTCTGTTTTGTATTACTCTAAAAAAAAAATGGTTCTTTAAAACAAACACTCGGTGGGGACATATGGGGGAGCTCCCATTGTCTATCACCCACTCGTTCCCTCTTCCATTCCTTCCATGTACGTGGCTCACTCACATCCTCAAAACTTTTTCCAGTAAAGCAGACAAGCAAAATGGTATTTTAATCCCAAAAGAATATCTTACAACAGGTGGGTTATATTATGAACAAGAAGGATCTTCAATTTCCAACAGTCACCGGTGAGACCCAGCAGAGGATCTCGAATTTAACCACTAATTTTTTTCTAATTTGGGTATATAGAATCTGGTTATAATTATTACTAAAAATCTTTGTGATCTTAATGGGAAGTATAAAATATGCATATAATAAAATAATCGGGATCGTATAATTAAATATTATGAAACACAGTGATACAATGAATTAACAAATAGAAGTGCTCACCTTTTACATCATTGTCGAGATTCAACTTTTCAGCCACTCGAGGAAACCCTAAACATCATGCAATTCAGAGGCAAAAAAGATATCATTTCAGAATTAGTTTGCGTTGAAATCCCAACTCACACATATTTCTTAAACCCTTTCAAAAGCTAGTCAAAAAAAAATCGCTAAATTACAGCATTTCAAGCAAACGAACAAAAGGGTTTCGAGTTTCAACCCCAGAATTGACAAAACTCCATGAAAATTACAGCTTAATGGACTATACCCAGATCTCATTCAACTCTGACGATGTGAAATTCATTAAAAATAGGGCATAATAGAATCAACCCGATTACTTTGGAATTTTGATACGTAACGTATCTATTGAATAGATACAATACAAACAATTTTATGCGGCTATATTCGTTGATTAAGAAGGAAATGAGCCAGCGGTCGGTGGAGCTAACAGGCGAGTTGAGATTGATTCTTTGTGGCGCATTGTAATCTAATGGCTGCAAAGGGGAATCACACTGAAGAAGTGGGTAATTTATCTGTACGGACTCCTGAAGGAACGTTTGTTCTTCTTCCACTCTTTCATAGGCTGAATCCAAAGCGCCAGATTTTTTTGTATTTGTTGTTAACAAGAACGAACACTAGTAAAATTCCCAAGTACTGCGCTAATGGCGTCTCTCTCTCTCTCTCTCCTTTTCTTTTCTTTTTTTTTTGTATAGACGAGTATAAATACAGTAGAGTGTCAGTGGCGTAAGCTGAAACTTTTTTTGCAATAAACAAAGTAGAAATCAAGTGCAGCGGCGCCATAAATTCAGAAGCTTTTTGATGGCATTGAGAAGGAAAAGTGATACAATACATACACGTTGCTTCGTTAATTCCTTGGAACGAATATTATATCTTAAATTATTTTTGGATTGTATTTGTATATTCATTTTGAAAAAAGTGTATTCAATAAAAACTAAGTACTTTGTTAATTCTTTCAATAAATATTATATGTGAAAATATTTTTGGGTTGTATCTAAAAATCTAGTGATATTCAAAGTTATGGCTATATTATATTTGGAGTATTTCTGATTTGTAGCTAGAATTCGAATCTGAATTTATGGTGATAGTTGGGGTGATTTTTTTTTACGATGATACAAATATATCTCATAAAATATAAGTGATATATCGATACATATATGGTGCATATGCTCAAAGAAATTGAAAATCAACGGATACAATGAGACTTTCCCTGAAATAAATATATCTAACAAAATTGAAACAATGTTGATATAACTTTATTGAGCAAGTAGATATAATGTATCCAGTTAAATTAAGCGAATAAATATAACTAATGAATTGTTGTATTATTGATACAAAAAAGTAAATTATTATATCAGTAATACAGTGCGAATTTCAGAAAGTTATATTAGTGATACAATGCGAATTTCAGAAAACTCGTAATTAGACAAATTATAACTACTAATAGAAACTTTCTCTTTAATTTATGCCCTTATAACAAATAAATTTTTGGCAGACAAAAATTTGTATTTTCGTATTATAATATTTAACAAGTTATGCACATAAAAAATGTGTGTCCCATTAGGCATAAGTGCAATTAGGGGTGTTCATGGTTTGGTTTCAATCAGGTTTTGATCAAAATCAATTTAGTCAGTTTTTAAATTTCTAAAACCAAATCAAACCAAATAAAATAAAAATCATCAGTTTGGTTCTTGTCGGTTTGGTTTGGTTTGGTTTATTGATTTATAACTAACTAATAATAAATTGATAATAGTAAAACAACAAAGACATGAGATAACTATTTCAAATGAACATTATGAATTAATAAATTTCTCTCTACTATCACAAAATAAATATATCTGAATTTTTTATTATTTTTCAACACTATTCCAAAGTTTTAGCATGTTTAAATTGCATAATTGTAGAGGTTTTTGCACTTCACATGTTTAATATCCACACATAAACAATATACAATTTTAAATAGAATGGTCAACCATTCAAAAATCAAATGAGCAAACAATTGAAGAGTAGATGGATGGCTTAGCAAAAAAAAATTTAAAAATCGGCAATACGCCACACCATATATAGATAATTAGACTTAGAGCGTTGAGTTTGAACATATTTTTAAAAAAATAAAATTTAAAACTATTATAGTGCCTGTGAAATAAGTATACTAAAACTAAATTAATAATTAAAAGATATAAAATATTTATAATTAAAAAACTAATATCATATATTTAAATAACTATAAAATTTATGTATAAAATTTATTGGTTTGGTTTCATTATTTTATCGAGTTTTTTTCAGTAGAACCAAAACTAAATCACAATATTATCGATTTTTAAAATTTAAAACCAAACCAAACCAATCCAAATTAAATGTCGGTTTTTTTAGTCGGTTTGGTTTGGATTACGGTTTGGTTTGGTTTTTCCCCAAACCGTGAAAACCCCTAAGTTCAATTGCTAAAAAATTAAAAACCAGTCCATTTGAGGCAAAAAATTGCAGCTCAGATCCAACGAAGTAAAATCTGATATTCTCTCATTTCGTTGTCTTTTCTTTCATATTAGATTTCTTCATTTCGAATTTCTCCATCCTTCCTATATGCCTTTCTAGAACCCGTCTAAGAACTCTCTTGTAATCACATGTTTGGAATCTCTCGACCCTTAATTAGAGGTCATGTTTGAGCTCTGCAATGTGCAAATTTGAATTCAATCGAGCCCCATAAATGAATTGCGTAATATGCAAATTCAAATTTGTCAAATACTAGTAGGGGTATTAGACATCATAATGTGAACTAAAAATTCTCTTATAATCTTGGAGTACAATAAATACTTTTTACCTTGATTTATCAATTTATGAAAATATTTGTTTTTTTAGTTTGTTCCAAAATAATGACAATTTTCTAATTGTGAAAATAATTCAATTTAAATTTTTTATTTTATTTTCAATAATTTATAGTCACGTGAATATTGTGATATATTTAAAATTACAAATTTTAAATAATTTATAGCCATATAAATCTTTTGGTGTTATGAAATAATAAAGAAAGAACAAGAATATTATAGAGAAAGAGAGAAGGGGAGAAGTTCTTATTTCTCTTTAAGGGATTAAATACAATGAAGGAGAACCCCTCTATTTATAGGGATAATTTCTCCTAACTTTTCTCCAAAAGATAGACTTTCACAATGATATAAACACATATATCTAGTACAATACAAATACCTTTATAGACATTCACTACAACACAAATATGTTTATAACACTCCCCCTTGAATGTCTATTTGATAGATAATGTGCCTCGTTAAAACCTTACTAGAAAAATCCCAGTGGGAAAAAATCTAGTGAAGGAAAAAGAGTACACATATCTAATAATACGCATTTTGGCTGCCTCGTTAAAAACCTTACAAGGAAAATCCAGTGGGACAAAACCTCGCAAGGGAAAAAGAGTACAGCGCGTATTAACTCCCCCTAATGAGAACATCCTTGAATCTTTGCATCCTGATCTTGTGCACCATCTTCTTGAAAGTTGCAGTTGGTAGAGATTTGGTGAATAAATCAGCCACATTATCACTTGAACGAATCTGTTGCACATTGATATCACCATTCTTTTGGAGCTCATGTGTGTAGAAAAACTTTGGCGAGATGTGCTTCGTTCTATCTCCTTTTATGAATCCTCCCTTTAGTTGTGCTATGCATGCAGCATTATCTTCATACAAAATTGTGGGTACTTTGTCACAGTTCAAACCACATTTTTCTCTAATGAGATGTATCATGGACCTCAACCACACACATTCTCGGCTTGCTTTATGAATATCTATTATATCAGCATGATTTGATGAAGCAGCTACCAGAGACTGCTTTATAGATCTCCAAGATATGGCAGTACCTCCACATATGAACACGTAGCCAGTTTGAGATCGAGCTTTGTGTAGGTCAGATAGATACCCTGCATTAGCATAATCAACAAGATCCAGACTTGCTAACAAATTAACCGAATGTTATGCCTTATAGTATTAGCAAGATATATTAGTGCAACAATCACAGTAAGATATGGTACTTCAGGACCAAGGATTTCCTCATATAAGAATTATGAACAAGTTTAAAGAAACTTGTAAATGCTTCAGGCATTTTGAATCCTTCATGATTTTCATATAAATTTTATCAAGTGATAGCATTCATTAATATTTAAATGCATGACATCTTCTAGTGTCTGGACTACAGGTCCAATAAGCTTTATGCTTATCAATACGCATCATTTCACTTGATAATTATTCCTACATCAGCATGCTTTAATAGATGTAGTATTCAGATCCTCACAATCTTTTACAATATTGCGCACTATATTGTATCAAAAATATCGTAGACGATCAGTTCCAATGCGACATAACTTATTGAGATCTCTTCATTTTTCATCATTTTCAGGTACCTGAACCTTTGCCAAGGTTTTATGAAGTGTTATGTCGTGGTGCTTTCTCAAAGCACTTGCCTCATCATTATGACCATCTTAATCACTTGCTCCTCTACTTCTTCAAGAAGTTCTATATTTGGAACCGTTTGGTCTATCACGCTTCAGGCGTCTCATAGACTCTATCCTTCAAGGATTTTCCATTGGAGCATTTGCAACTGAATTATAAAACAGAGTCAGCAAATACATCTGACAATTGATGTGCAATATTTTGCAAGTGAATTATCTCTTGAACTTTAAGTTCACTTTTTCTTTTTTCCGAGGATCTAGATAATTCATCCCACACTCAATTTTCAGTTGCTAATCACTTCTCCCCCTAATGTTAGAAAAACTAACATTTACTCCCCAGGTTCATTTGGGTACCCATCTTTGTGCGTTATGGTGGGGCAATTGAATCATATATCGCACATTCAAATTTTAGATGGAATTATTTGGTCCCTGACCCTGAACCAATTATGATAGGGGAACCTTGTTGGCTTGATGCATTCAAGTGTTGCTATATGTTAAATAAACATATCTCATACCAAATTTTATTTGGGAGTTCTATTCTCATAATCAATGATTTAGCTATAACTGGAGGCATACAATTCTCGCTAAACCAACATAGATATGAATCAGCATTATCAACATGATTTTATAATTTGGAACTATGCTCTTAGTATAATAATTCGAGCAACAACCTTACAAAAATCAATTGCAAGTGATATCAAAACACATGTGACCATTCCATAGATGCATCTGTTAGCAAACGGTTCACATGGTAGGTGAATGGGCCCATATTCACCCTTTTATAAGTTCCAAAATTTCAGGGAATATAATTCCAATCTTAGCTGATCAAGATCATTCTATGATGAGAACAAGCAACACAAGAGAATTCTTGAAGAATCTTTTATTTCTTCAACATATAGCCACGTGAATTCTCAATTATTTTTGTATCACATTTGAACCGGGATGGCCAACCGGTATGCCAACTTATTTCAGTAAACTTCTGATTTACTTTCGTATGTGATTTCATCATCATACCCATATTTATGTACTACAAATAAAAAAAACCGTCGGGTAGTCTTTTACATAAATATTTATAACCCGCTTCAATTGTAGTAGCATGAAGATATTAGATCTTCCCATAATTTATAGTCTCATTTTTTTTTTCAATGTCATTGAAACTTATAAGTTTCCTTTTGAGACTTAATACAACAATTTCATTCCTTCAGGTAGTAATACATTAGCTCTTCTGGAGCTCTCAATTAATTTTGTATACTACCACATATTCAATCATATCAAAATAGTTTCTCCATATAGTTTCAATTTTGAAACAATTTTGAATGTTGATGAGCTATACTCATGAACAGACGTATAGTCTTGATGAATCCAATCATATCGTGCCTTTGGGTGGATGACCATCTTCAGGTGGTCATACCTTTCTTTTAGGCTATTCCACAAAACAAGTGGATCCTTGATCATGAGATATTCAATTTTAAGAATTTCATCAAGATGATGACGCAAGAATATCATAGCCTTAGCACGATCTTGATTTGATGCTTTGTTTTAATGGTGTCTCCAAGACCCATTGCATCCATATGCATTTTTGATGCTTTGTTTTCACTTTTAATGGTGTCTCCAAGACCCATTGCATCCATATGCATTTTTGATGCTTTGTTTTCACTTTTAATGGTGTCTCCAAGACCCATTGCATCCATATGGATTTTTGATGCTTTGATTTCCCTTCAGGGACTAGATCTGTATTAGATCTATATTTGTAACATTTATCAAAGTTCTCAATTTCTCATTCTTCAGGAATGAAACATGATCATTTAAATATGTCTTAACCACATAAGGTATGATAGCTTAAAACCTCTTTTAAGATATTGCTACTTCGGGAGCAAATCGAGGTATGCATAGATGATTTCTCTTACATATTTTCACAATATTGTTCTGCTGGAACAAATATATTTTCACAATATTGTTCTTCTGGAACAAATATATTTTTCACAATATTGTTCTTCTGGAACAATTATGAGGCATGAATTGCCAAGTGAATCAATAAGTCGTCCTCAAGTTCATATACAAAATCGATATTGTTATTAGTAAATACATAAATATCAAGAAATACTAACCTTCATCTTTCTAAGAAAACTTTGATTTTTCTTACCTCAAATCTTTCAAAGTGAGTGCTCAAGGCAGAGACTCGTGCTGATAACGTGTTATGAAATAATAAAGAAAGAACAAGAATATTATAGAGAAAGAGAGAAGGGGAGAAGTTCTTATTTCTCTTTAAGGGATTAAATACAATGAAGGAGAACCCCTCTATTTATAGGGATAATTTCTCCTAACTTTTCTCCAAAAGATAGACTTTCACAATGATATAAACACATATATCTAGTACAATACAAATACCTTTATAGACATTCACTACAACACAAATATGTTTATAACATTTGGAATATTTATCATCAAATATTTCAGAAAACTTTTTCTTTAAAAAAATATCACCTAGTCAAACTTTGCCTTAATTTAAGTGTGTGGCATTTAAATTTATATAATAATCAGTGTAGTTTAATACTAACAGTAGTAAATTATAAGTAATAATTATTTATTTTATTTTTCAAGTAACATACACTTGTTTCAACTGTTAGCTATAATTATTTGTTAAAGAATTTGATAGTCTAAGAGTTCTTTTGATCATGATCAGTTATACAACTAAATGACTCAAGTTCTGAAAGTTTCTAAAATAATATTTTATTTTTTCATTTGTCAACTAACACTTACTATATAGACCATTATTGTAGTAAATTTAAGGAAACCTAATTCTGAGAAACATAAAATCATGACTTGATCAAATTTGTTAAGATTTGAGCGGGTTAATGATCTATTTATTTTATTATCTCTAATTATTTTGATTCAGGTGATTCAACTCATTTAAGAATTGATTTGATATACAGCCTAAATTAATTTATGAGAAATTTTATCTAAATATTTTTTATTTGATATATTATATATAGCTATAATATAAGAATTCTTTTTCGTTGGATACTTAAACAAATTATAAGAAAACAAACAAAGAATTTATAACTTAGTAAGAATTGTTTGGGAGGGTTGGTTGGTTGGGCGCAGGAGGTGGGGGAGGAAGCAGTGGCGTAGCTACATATACCTCAAGGTGACCAGCCAAACGCGCTTCATTAAAAATTATACTATCTATATAGAAAATTGTGGGAGAAGGATAGTGCACCATCCATCAATCGCCTTTCCTTTGTCATATTCAATGTAGCAAATCGGAGCTCGCCAGTCAATCTTTGAGCGAAAGGAGCTTTAAGCGCTCACTTCATCCCTCTCCTTTGAGTCGAGTCACTTCATCCCTTTCAGGTGCAGATGAATATGCTGTTTAGCTTGGAACTAGGGCTTATGATCCTTCTCTTAACGGTAGAATAAAAATCAGAATAGATCAATTTTTTTTTCATACATATTTATTAAATCTTAAACACCCTTAATGAAATTTCTGGCTTCGCCACTGGGAGGGAGGATTGGGTTATAATCCGCTTTTTAGCCCATTTCAGCCCGAGTAACTTTGGATGAAGTATTGACCCACCCATTTATTCAGTCAGCCTATTTTAACCCATCCAATTTCAACCCAGCCCATTCACCTTTACATTATTCTTACTGGGATAGAGTTGCTTAAGTTGATTGTTAACCTTATGTGGCAGATTGGATAAAAAGATGATAGGGAACAGACTGACATTATAGTTAGGTCCTTATTATAAGTATCATGAGTATCTTGTTGTCTTTCTAGTACTATATTTGATACTAATAATCTTGTTTTTGAACTAACCATTTTCCATTATGGTACACTATTGTTCACACTTGAACATGGCTGCACATAGCTTAGCTTGTTTATTTTTGTTAATTTCTTTACTTCATGAAGTATCTTAACAACAAGTTTTCCCATGTTGGATTGTACTTGACATAATAGTATCCTTTGAATACTTATAGGACCTGTTTGGACATAAAAGATTATTTTGAGTATTTGAACCTGTTATTCTTGCCTAAAGAGCTTCTTTACTTTCACGATGTAAGGGTAAGATCTACACACACTCTGCCTTGCCCAAACCCACCTGTGGGAGCACACCGGATATGTTGTTATTGTTGTTGTTGTATTCTTGCCCTGAGACAGAAGATATTTTAACTGCAAGAATGAAACAAAGTCTAGAGAGAGTTACATGTTTAAATAGCAGAAACAAGGGAGATTTTCCTAATAAATTCTTCTACAAATGGCTAAAAAACGCCCCGCGCTATCCTTCCTTAAACAACCTCTATACAAACTCCCTCACCCTTTTTCAAAATGACTGATTTTACAAGATAAATACTAACTAATGATTTTTCTATAGTCTGGCTTCTCTTTTAGCTGTTCTTAGCCGCTTCGCCCTCAGTTGAAGGTCAACGGCCAGAAACAATTAATGAATTGGCTGATAATTTGTTCCCTTCAACCTGAATTTTCTTTGCTTTTGCCTTGTCCAAGCGTGCCCGCCTTACAGCTTCTTGGATGTGGCGATCGTGATCTTTCAGCACTTGATCCATTTTGCCTGATGGAACTAGTAACGGTCCAGAGTAGTGAATTTTGTTGCCTTTTGATCCATACCCCAGCTGAACATTAGAAAAAAAAGTGAGCAAATAAGACCATGGCTAAAAGTCTAACCATCACAGGATTTGAGAGCATATTATCGTGTGCAGATGTATAGACAGAAAGAATATGTTGTTAGGCTTCTTACAAGAACAGGATCATTGTTGCTGGTTCTACCATCCTCGTTTTGATGTGAGCTGGCAAGTGCATGATTTTTCTGCTCTTGTTTCATCGCGGAATGTGAAACCTCTTTGAAGGATCCGGGAAACCTGGCTATTAGTTTAGGAACCTCCTGTTTGTGTGGACCGGGCTTGTCTGACCGATCTTCAGAGAACATGCTTCTCCTTGCAGCGACTAGCCCGGACATAGCTGACAAATCCGCTACAGAAAGTTTTGGGGCATCATCCATATTCTTTCCAGCTTTTGCCCAAGCAGCTCGGTGAGCCAATGGCCCCGAATGGGAACCTCGCTTATGCAGCTGTGCCTGGGGTTCATTGCTTGCGTCTTCCACAACCTGAGATGGTCTAGGGGGGTCAATTGGAAAGCCGGAGGCAACTTCTTCTGGGTGAGAGTTGAACATCTCACTTCTGCTTTTTGAATTGGACTGACCTTGTCTTTTCTGAATAGAGAGCGCCACACCACATGAATATGGAACAATAACAGAATTAGCCAAAATTGTGTTTAGTCTGGATGGGCAAACCAAAGGTAGATGCAAGACATTGATAACGCGAATACCAGAAAAAAACAATAAACTCAGAATGGAGACATGACAGAAGTAACATTTAAACACTTATATTGTTGTCAACAGAATTATGGAATTGGTCAATTGACCTATTTTCATATTTTGTGAAAAACAGGCTATTAATCTCTGAACAACACAAAATTAAGCCGTTGTAATGCTAAAAAGTGAGGGAAAAAGGCCACTGACGATGCTAAATCTGCAGAGTACTGCTGTCTAACAGCCTCAGAGTGCAATTGTACTCGGGTTTACCAATAGAGCAACTATCCTCTTTCATGCTCTCATGTTTTAAAGGTTGAATGAATAGATGTCATATGCTCAACCTCCTCTTCCCAAACACCCTACCAGAAAGGAAAAACGGACTCTTGCGACAACATACTTTCTCGGTCCCATTTTATGTGGCACACTTTCCTTTTTAGTTTGTCCCTATCCCAAGAATGGCACCGTTCCAATATTTAGAAAACAGCTTAACTGTAAACTTGCTATTTTACTTGGAGTTGGTGCCCACATTATGGATTGCTTGCTTACCAAGCCGTCCTGGCTTTCACTCCTCCAATTAGACCCTTAATAAGATGAGTTATAGCCAAATAAATGTCTAAGACTTGTTTTATACCACAAGTACAACATACTTTCTCGGTCCCATTTTATGTGGCACACTTTCCTTTTTAGTTTGTCCCTATCCCAAGAATGGCACTGTTCCAATATTTAGAAAACAGCTTAACTGTAAACTTGCTATTTTACTTGGAGTTGGTGCCCACATTATGGATTGCTTGCTTACCAAGCCGTCCTGGCTTTCACTCCTCCAATTAGACCCTTAATAAGATGAGTTATAGCCAAACAAATGTCTAAGACTTGTTTTATACCACAAGTTTCAACAGTCTTTTTTTTACCTAAACTCCATTCCTAGTCAAACACCGCCACATAAATTGGGACGGAGGTAGTAGTAATTTGACAGGGTAATAAGTAAAGATTCCAAAGTTACTTGATTTACTCATGTCAGTGACTCAGAAAGTGCAGTTCAACTCCATGGGCAAATTAATGTCAACAAGCTATCATGAACAATTTACCTGCATAGAGGAAACTAATTCAGCATTGGCTTCAGGTGCAGGAACTGCGCGCGATTCTCTCGTTCCTCTCCTTTCCGGGTCATATCTATGGCCCTTACCTCCAGCAGCAGCTTGCCTAAATATTTACAAAAGCAGTGAAGATTATCAGTACATAAATAAGAGCACGTCAATCGGCACAACATCAATTATGTCTTAATGCCCATTTGTTACTGACAATTCTTAAGCACGTTAAATAAGGAAGCGGGGTAAATCATATTTATGTTTGCTGCTACTTTTACCTTCGGGCTTCTTCATCCCGCACTTTGGCATCAAATTCCTTGCTTGGAGGATATTTAGGCAAGCTTGAAGGATCACAAGGAAATGGCTTTGTTGTAAAGAACTGCAATAAGCAGGTTTCATAATGAAAATTTGTCTAATCATGGCCACTCGGGCTCCATAGCATCAAAAACAATAAACAAAATAGATGATTGTAAGAAATTTCAAGAGCAAGCACCAAGGAAGCACCATCATCAATTGGTTGCTTGAGCACATATGATAGTTCGAGAGATGGCAAATCAACAGCTTCATCAAAGTGAATGTCCTAGGGATACAGAAAGATTTTATCTTTAAGAAACTTCATACCTCACTCTTCAAGGCAGAGGCTGAGGACCCACGGTCAGCAGGATCTATGGAAAGTAAGGTTTCTATGAGTGCTAGTGCTGGTGCAGGGAACTCTTTAAATGTTTCCGCAACACAGCGCCTATAAGGTTGTTGGGGCTTGAAAATTGTTGCATGTGGCAACCTCGATTTCCTCCAGTACTCCTCAGAAGGTGATCCACACAGTTTGAAAATCTTATGAAGCTGCTCAACCTACACAGCAGATTATGCACTTCGAATTTATCAACATGTTAAGCTAGAACACAAGATCAATAGAGAGGACAATCATACAAGTAATACAAAAGATAATAACTACAGATAGGATAAGCAACAGGCCCGTAATATCAAGTTGAATAAAAGAAACAACTAATGTTCTCTATCAGAGAAAGTTCAAACCACCATCGACTGTTCATCATATAAGACTGCAAGATGCACCGAACAGGATGACACGTTAAATTATCTGTAAACAGGTGCAAATAAGAAGTATATAAGATCACGCCTATTGCATTTGACTAGGATGCCACAGAACTGTATCAGACGTCAAACATGCGAAGATTCTTTTCAAAGATGCATCAACATTTCAGTGTCGCAATTTCCTTGCATTTAAGTACCAAACTAACACCAATATCATTCACATCCCCAGAAATGCCAAGTGTAAACTTCATCTACCAGCTAGTGAACAAAATGAGAACTATCTATCCTTGAGCCAACACCAATTTGTCATGTACAAGATTACTAACCATCGACACTACTAATATTTTTACCAAGCAGCAAAGCCACTACTTCCATTTTGAAGCTGAAGTAAACCAATACCAAGTAAGAACAAAAGAATATGCGGCATTCACATCTTACCTTACCTGACTCATTGAAGCACTTTTAAGTAAGACACTAGAGGTATTTTAAAGATTATTAACATACTCTAATGTGATGCTTCAACTTTCTCAGGGTTGGTATGACTTCTTATTGATTTCATGGTTTTGAACCTTCTCTAAAATGAAGTGTGATCTACTAACGGGTTTCACAAAGAATTGTCTTATGTGCCGCCAGGATCAAGAACCAAAAAACTGGGTACCAGCAAATGGCAATTGACCTGAAGGAAATGACAATACAAACTCCACAATTTGGTCCCACTGGCACATCTAACCAACAAGCTCTGATAACCCTAATAGCTTTTAAAGTAAAGCTTCACTATCCATTATGATATTCAACCATGGGACCTGGTGCATTTTATTTCAATATCAGTAAATTGGGTACAAGTGTAAAAACAAAAGATTAAAAAAGAACACACCTCTGTTCTTCCTGGCATTATAGGCTTGCCAGCATAAAGCTCTGCTAGTATGCAACCAGAGCTCCATAAATCCACAGCAATCCCATAGTAAGTAGCACCAAGTAGCAGTTCAGGAGGCCGATACCATAGAGTCACTACACGGCTAGTAAGAGGCTGGCTTTGATGAGGATCAAAAAAGCTTGCTAGACCAAAGTCAGCAATCTTTAATATCCCATTATTGTCAATTAACAGATTGGAACCTTTTATATCACGATGTAAAACACCACGACTGTGACAATGATCAAGTCCACGTAAAAGTTGTTGCATGTAACATTTGACCTACAAAAGGCAAGTACAATTTTCCATATAGGTGAGCAAACAGAATAAACCCTGAAAAAGGATTAATGAAATTAAGAAAATAAAGAATACCAAGTTCTTCCCTCCTCATGAACAAGTGATACAAATAGTGAGCAAATTCGGAGGCTTATTAATTATAAATGCAAGAATGCAATCTTGGAACAGGAAGCCATTATAAAACCTCTGTTGAAGTAGATATAAATTGAGGTCTGACTATGAGGATTACAGCTATAAATGTTCACTGGGCTAATGTAATTTGCAAAAATGGCAAAAGAAAATAATGTAGGGTAAGGCTTGCGTACATATAGACCCAACCTATGGGATTACACTGGGTGTTGGTAGTGGTGGTGAAAAAGAATAATGTAATTTGCAAGACATTGAATGGTAAGATACTGCAAGCAAATTCAAATGAGTACCTGTGACTCAGTAAATTTAAGACCAGGATGTGACGCTAGCCCTGCCAGATCATGCTCCATGTACTCAAATACAAGGTATAGGCTGCAAGACATCCTAGAAGTAACTAAACCTTCTAGTTTTATTATGTTTGGATGATCAAGCCTCCGTAATATGTGAATCTCCCTAGCCATGAACCGAACACTCTCAGGTTCTAGATTATCAAATCTCACTTTCTTCAAAGCAACGATCTTCCCTTGATCAAGATCACGAGCACGGTAAACGTTGCTGTAGGTGCCCTGACCAATCTATGGAAAAAGGAATCCATAATACCAAGTATCAGTTAGCCTCATTCACACATCAAGTATATCAAAAAGTAAACACATCACACAATATAACTTTTTTTTCTAGCTAGTGTTACCACAAGAAAACAAGTTTCTGTCAGTGCACATCATAAGAAACAAGATCTGCGAGTATTTTTATTCAAAGTTATAATTTTTTTCATGAAGAACAAGATGTGTGAATATTATCCTTCTCATGCCCCACATATATCACAGCGTTCACATATATCATAAACATCCCAAAAATATTTCATGACTGATATAGTGATATAGATGTTAAAATTATTGCTATGGACTATCATGGTTTTATAGCAATTGTCAGGAACCGGCTAAACTTATAAGGTAACTTGTAAAACACAAGTACAACACCTCAGAATGAGCATGCAATAGTTCCTGTAGAAAGACCATGATCAAAATGTATAGTGATCTAGAGAAGGGGCAAGTTCCAGACATGTCATCAGCCTTCATGACTGGAGCAATTCGTGCAATAAAAAGGGACTGATGAGTTGATGACTTTAGAAGTTTGAAATATATCTAAAGTAACCACCTTTGGAGTTTGCAATGCATTGGTGGGTCTCAAGAGTTCTATGTAATCTACAAGCAAAAGGATATTAACACTGGAAAGTAATAGTCATAGATTAACTTGTTTAAGACTATCTTCTTCACTGATATCATGATTCAATGTACCAGAGATATGCATCATTCAGAACTATCAATTTCCTTTGTAAGCTTCCTGCATATATAAAAAGCTAAAGCCAGCTTCTTGCATTCCGCAATCAAAGGTAAAATCAGCAGCCAATCGTTGGAATTTTATTTTTTTAGATAAAGAAACCACTGGAAATTCTGGGGCAAACAAACACCAGTCAATCTTAGGTTCAAGGAAACAAAGTGTACAAAATAAACACAAAGCTTTACACCTCTCCTCCAAACTTTACCCACTCCATTCCAAACTAACAAAAGCATAAAATCTTTCCCTGCGAGAATATTAGATGAATGTTACTGGTAGATAGTATTGCCACAGTAACTGTAGCAATTTTCTCCGATTATCATCTGAAACCATATATTTAAAATTTAAAAGGAGAAAATGTGAGTTGTTTCGTGGTATCTGAAACAACTGAAAGACCTGAATCCGACCTGCATAACAATGTTCTCTACATTGGGCCAAATGTAGAAAAACATCGGAAATTTGGACCAAGTCAGGCCTATTCAAACATAACGAATACATGTAGTATATCACAAAAGAAAAGACATTTGAGACAAATCAATCAATTAACTCCACCCCAATCCCAATCTAGATGGTGTCAGCTATATTAATTGTGTACATTCTGCTTTATTTGGGCAAATTACATTCCAATACATCCCTTGTCCATTACATGGGTGCCTATGCAGTGCATGCCGAAGGGAACATGTCCCTATGATTTCAATGTTTGATCCATGATATTATGAGCTTATGACAATTTTAACAATGGATGTCAACCTATTGCAACCTTCACTTCTTTTTGAACTTTGGACCACCTATCCAAAACTCACATTGTGAAGTACTTGTATAAATTAGTGTTTGCCTTGACAACTGAATGTAACCCAGTTATAAGAGTCCTACGCCTCCAACTATGAGGTTGGGGCTCGAACAGCCAAGCAGGCAAAAGCAGGAAAACCACTGTTGGCTCCCGGTAGAATGGGTTTGGAGGAGTAGATTTACCATATTGCCATTGGGAAAACAGATTAATTTCTTGCTCATTTCCCTAGATTTATATCAGCACAAACTTGTGATTGACTATACATTCAAAAAAAAAATTCCAGCTCCAACTATCTGCTTGTCAAACTATTGGTCTCGTTATATGACTTTTGACAATCCTCACCCCATCAGCTAGCTTTGAGATTGAGTTAGACCCAAGGTCCGGTAGCATATGGAGCTTTGACGCACCGGGTTCATCTGAACCCAATACTTGTGTAAGTTTATGTGTAAAAATTACTAAAGTTGTAATAAATAGTAAATATGAACCCATAGCTTTTTTTAAAAAACTAAGAACCTTAAAAGATTGAATCAATAGAGCTAAAATCTTGGATCCGTCTCTGCCAAGGTCCATTTCTTAACATGGTATCAAGAGTCGCACTCATTCTAATTCTTGGTTTGCAAAGATGCAAGGCCTCCATGTTATATTGTTCAGGCTCCAAATGTCTCACATCGGCTATGGATGGAGTAATTGAGCTATCTTTTGATGCTTGAAGTGGACATTTCCGTCTTTTGGATAACTAACACTTCGCAGAACACTAGTATGAGTTGGTAAGGACAAATCACATGAGTGATCACCAAGCTTCTACCAATAACATAGAAAGTAAAGACTCAGTTTTTGTTTTTTGTGGGGGAGAGAGAAAGAGCCTATTATGCGACCATTATCGTGAAATGTTTGAAGTTTCTACTGTAGAATGAAAAGTCAGAGACAGAAAAAAAGAAAAAGAAAAAAAAAAAGGAACATACTTTATCCAATTTCTCAAATGAATCTGCTCGCCTAGGCACCCATCCTCTGATAGCTTCACCAGCAACGGCAGCAAGCCAGGGTGGCCATCCAGCAGCAACCTGTTCCCCTTCACTGCTTTTAGGTAATGTCCCAATTCCAAGATGATGCGTGGCAACAATAAACTCTTGCTTCTCCCTTTTCCTCTCATAATTCTCAGTCTGCAGTCTCACTGAACCATTTACTTGTTTATCAATCAACATTGCCTTTCCATCAATGCTATCCAACCGATCTTTGACTCTATAAGCTTCCTCTCTTCTTGATGAACCAGCTCTTGGCCCTAGCAAATTTGCAGCACTTTTACTTGACAACCTCTCCCTTGGACTATCTCGACTGTCTTCAATGGCAGAGGGCTTACCACAAACACAACCCATCCCAAATACCAAACTAAAAAAGTAGCAACACTGCAACCCCACCTCCCAAAATCACACCTTTTCATCAATACCCCTCTTCATTTTCAAGAAAACAACACTTCCCAATTACTACAGGACAACCAATAATCAAAAATCAAACGAACCCCACCTCCCAAAATCTCATCTTTTCACTAATAAACCTACACCGACTTACCAATATCAAAGCAACAAACTTTAACGAGAACATCACACTTCAGAAAACCAAGAAAACAGTGCATATACACAAAGAGTGTAAATGTACAGCCACTAAAAATCAGTGAAATTCTGCAAATGGGCTCAAAGCAGTTGGGCTAGAAATGAATGTTGAACGACTGTAGTAGTAGTACAGAAAATGGGGAAGTTGGGTGGAAGAGAAAGCATGGTTGTGGATCTAGGGCACGGATGGATTGAGCTCAGGGAATACATACATACACAAACAAAGAGAGATTAATTTTAGGAAAAAAGGTGTGTTTTTTCACTAAAACAATTGTTAGGTGAGGATTTTATATATTCTGACCGCCGAAGAGCAGCTTTTTTAATAAATACACTTCACAGTACCCCAGTGTGTGTGTGTGTGTGAGAAAAACAGAGAAAGGAAGCTGGGAAGACCGATGCTGTCCCATTGTGACATTCTTAACAATTGTTAAAATTTGAAAACCACGCGCACATCACAACAAAGAAGCTGCCAGCTCAAAGTTATCCACCTTACTTTATTTGTTTCTATTTAATTTCTTATTTTGGCTCTTATGATTGCCACCTAAATCACCTCATATATATTTTTACCGTGATATTTGAATCAGCTAACAATTAAATTAATCAATGTAATTTTTATAAAATAAATTTAGAAAAGATAAAATATATATTTTATAAATGTTTACTTATTCGAATCAGCTAACAACTAAATTAATCAATGTTTACTTATAAATGTTGAAATTAAGAAAAAATAATTTAAAGCATTTTGAATATGAATTGAAGCAAAATAATAATAATCTTAGTATAAAAGATAATTGTATTTTGTCCGTTTTAATTTTTTTTTTTACTTAATACACCAATTAAGAAATATTAATTTGAAGAGAATTTTATCATTTTAATCTTATTTATATTTAAATTATAATCTATCTCTATTAAATACTTAATGAATAATCAAGTATTCTTTCTGTCCACTTTTACTTATCCACTATACTAAAAATATATATCTATTTTTATTTATTTATTTTAAAAAATTAAGACATAATTTATCATTTAATTTTTAATTTAACCTTATTCATTCTTCAAATATCGAATTTGTTATATTCAAAAAATGATAATAAAATTATTATTTTATTTATTATTTCTTTAAGTAATACTAGAAAGAAAAAATGAAGGAAGGAAGTACTTTGTAACCATAAAAAAAAATTAAAAAAAAAAAGTTGAAATAGCTATATTTAAAAAAATAACAGATAATTTAAGACTAAGAGTAACATAAATCATGGGATAAAAAATTATAAAAAAAAAAACAGTACGATAAATAGAGAAACTAATTTGTTAATGCTTCTAATACAAAAGTCCAACTTTGTTTTTGTATCACATGCACATGTGATTAGCAGTTGTTTTTTTTTTTTTAATTTTTCAAATTTATTTTTGTCAACAAGTGTTACACTTTATCTTATTCCAAAATTTGATCTACTGGCCCCCACATCCACCTGTTCGAGTACGACTCCAGTTGTGGTCGTGAAGGCGCGTGGTAGTGTAGCGCGTAGGGATAGAAGGGGCTTTTACTGCTGTCTCTGTTTTCTGCACAAAGTAATGTGGCTTTGTTCCAGGGCCTGGGGTGGGGGTTGGGTGGGGGACTGGTTTGGTTTTCTACTTTTTAATTGTGGGGTCTTCAAGCATTAATATGATAAGTAGAGACCTTTAAGTGCAATTATTATTCCTCATTTACCATGCTGAGCCACTTATTTCCCCCTACCTTTTGAAAAAAGCCATTAATTATGAGTTTATTACAGCAATAAAATCAGCTGTGGGTTCCACTCCCCTTAAACCCAAGGCTTCCTATCCCCCCCCCTCTTTTTTTTCTTTTTTCCTTTAATCAGATATTTATATGCTGTAATTTGATTTCAAATAAAAAAATTACTCACTCCGTTACTTTTTAATTGTTACGTATATTAAAAATAGTTGTTTCAAAATACTTGTTAAACTCAAAATTCAAGAGATAATTGATCATGTTTTTTCAATTCTACACGTAGTACTTAAAGTGATTCTAAAATGTGAAAAAAATTATTATTGTATTCTTTCCAAAAATTAATAGAGTTATTTTAGTCAAATTACCATTCTTATTAATTTTTTTTCTTAATGGGTATGCAAATCTTATCCTAAAAATTAAACTGGAACAAGGGGAGTATATATTTGAGGTTTGAATTTGTAGCATTTGATTGAAATCGAGATTTCTTATTTATCGCAACTTCATAACAAATTTCAAAAAAATATTCAAGATTTAATATTTATATATATATATATATATATCTAGAAAGTAAAAGCATGATGGATAATGTTTAACTGATTACCTTTCGATCTATGTAACTTCAATAACATATTCAGTGTAATCTCATGAGTGATAAACCTTCATCTTAAATAAAGCCCGTCAAATAGTCTGCAAACGAGGATACAAATATGGGAGCAATAACAACAAAAAAATAATGCGAAATGGAGAGTATTACACAACAAACAAGAGAAAGAGCAGTAACGACAATGAAATCGTGCGATAATTGGAATAATAATTGAACGTTCAACTACCACCAAACCTTCTACCATAATCCGCGACTTTCAACTTCTTCTATCTAAGGTCATATCATCGGTAAGATCAAAGAGTGTCATGTTTTGTCTAATTACTTCTCTCAATACTTCTTTGGACCGCCTCTACCTCTTTTGACGCTCGTAACTACCAACCACTTACACTTTCTTACTGAGGCATCTAGACTTCTCCTCTCTACGTGCTCAAACCATCTCAAACCTGCTTCCCTCGCCTTGTCCAACGCGGAGGCCACTCCTATCCTGTTCTAAATATCTTCATTCCCGAGTTTGTCTCTCCTAGTATACCAACACATCCACTTCAACATCTTCATCTCCGCAACTCACATCTTCTGAATATGAGAGTTTTTAGCTGGCCGACACTCAACCTCACACAACATAATTGGTCTAACCACCACTTTGAAGAACTTATCTTTAAGTGCCGGCAGGAATTTCTTATCACGCAAGACTCCAAAAGCGAGCCTCCATTCTGCTCACCCACACTTATACAATGCGTGACATCACCATTGATTTCTCTATTACCTTGAATTAAAGACCCTAGTTAGAAACACCCTCTATTGGGAATGGACCGAGTATCAAACCTCACTTCCACGGTGATCTCAGGTGCAACATCGTTGAACTTATACACCAAATATTCAGTCTTAGTTTTGCTCAATCTGCACCTTTTAGACTTCAGTGTTTGTCTCCAAATCTCTAGTCTAGCATTAACTTTGTTGCGAATCTCATAAACCAATACTATATCATTCACAAATAACATAAATCATAATATCTCACTTTAGATATGATACGTCAGTTCATCTATAACCAGAAGAAAAATAAATTAAGAGTTGATCCCTAATGGAACTTATCATGATTGTTTAGTTTAGTGACCCCTCATCCCACCCCTCTTAATTGAATAATGTTAATTCTTTATTTGAAACTTAAATTTTAATGTATGATTTATTTATTAAGTAGTTATTTGAAATGTGAGTGGAACTTCTTTTAGTTTTGAACTTGACAATGAAATTAAAATGAAAGTATTTTGGGTTGCAAGGTTTAATGAAAAACATTATTCTGTTTTACTCTTAAAATTTAAATCAGGTCAATTATAGATATTAAAAGTGTCTCAATCGTGTGAAATATGAGGAGTAAACTTATACATAATGGATGGAAATGTAAACTTATGTTATTAGTAATCAAGACCAAATAGTAGATAGATATAGATAAGTCTAAAATAGTTTTATCTCAATCAAATTAAATAGTAGTGAATATATTAATAATAACAACATATTTAGTAAAATATTATTAGTAAAGTCTTGAGAGGGTAGTACATCGTCTTATTCTTACTTTTTAAAGATAGAAAACTGTTTTTGAAATATTCTCAATGAATATAATAAATAAATGTATCAACAAAATTAAATCTTTTATTCTAAACAAAATTAAACAACTAAATCAAATAATCAAAATTTTCAATTTGACTTTTTTTTGGTTTAATTCGTACAATGTTCATCGATGAAATTAATGAAAATCTCTTAACTAATTCTATTTGCTTTTACTAACAATAATTATAACGAGTTATGATGAAATATGTAAAAAAGTTTTTAAGAGTTTATTTAAAGCATTTTATCCACGTTTTTCATGTGATTTAGGATGCTATTTGTTCTCAGTTTCTTTATTATTAAACAATTTAATTTGGGAATTTAAGAAAGTATTAATTTTCTAAGCAAGTTCAAATTCGATATAATTAAAACTAGATTACTGGACCTTAATTGTCACATCGCTGACCTAATTTTAACTTTTATAATATGGTCAAGGATTAACTCTTTAATTATTTAATTATTTTTTTCCTTGATTAGAATGAAAGAGAAATTAGTTGATGTTGATTGCATGAGTTCAACCAGTATTAATTTTAAGTCACTACAGGATTCTAATAATGCCATTATTTTATGAGGTGGAGGAAAAAAATCATAATTAAAGAAACTGACTTCGGAGTTTGATTTTTTCATGAAAAAATTGTATTTGAAGAGTATAAGATAGCGAAACACATGAAATGTATTTATTTATTTAATAAAAATATCAGATATGATAAAATTTTATTATATGAGTGTGATTTCGCAAGTCAAGTTTTTAGTTCAAAAAATCGAAAAAGTAAGCAGTTTTTTTTCTTTTTAATACCAATCTTTAGAGTCGATTTTTGTTTAATTGTGTTTTATTTAATGTTTTCTTTTAAGAAGCTGATCTCTTCGAAGTCTGTTTTTTCTTGAAAAATATATTTAAAGAGTATAAATATAAAAAAAAAAATTCAACTCTTAAACGAATAAACAAAAATGAACCAGTGCTAGAAATATATTCTACCACGATAAAAACGGGAGTTCGATCCATGAATGGTACATTTTATAACTATGTACTGACCTTCAGTGGCATAGCCGAACATTATTCGTTAAAAAATTATACTATGTATATAGAAAAATATGCAAAGTATATAGATCAAAAATTATTTTTTGTACATACATATATTAAATCTTGAACACCCTTAATAAAATTTCTGATTTTGTCACTACCAACCTTTACTTTGAGGTTGATTTTTGATTAACATTGCCTCAAAAATCAATCTCCGAAGGTCGATTTGGACCTTTTTCTTTCTGTAGATTGAATCAACTTGTGCGTCTGTTACCAGCATACTATATATGCCTACTACATAGTATTATCTTATTACTTTGAGAATTCAATGAAGTATTTCTTAGGAAAATAAACCATATACTTAAATAGCAAAGCAGAAATAAGGTTATTAAGGTCAATGAAATGAATTTGAAAAGAAAAGCACATGATCCATCATATCCCCCATATAATATATATAAATATTAAAAAGACATTTAATAATGAACAGTAATACAAGTAATAATGCATGCATGAAATTTATGGCTGTGCTTTGTGATTTCCAGACAATGCAACGGGTGAGTAGGTCCCGGCCACATCAAAGGTTTTTGGTCCTACTTGGACTCGACTTATAATTGAGAAAAATAATCCAATGCATTTTTTTTTTTGGGTATTCGAAATTAATCGATAAAGTAATTTTGAATTTTCTATTTCTTAAATTGTTGTATCGGAGTTTTGAATTGAAAGTGTTGAAGACTGTCGAGCCTAATTTTAAATCAAACTACATCTAAATTATATTAGCTTTGAATTTATATATATGAAGTAAGGTTGAAAATTTCAACTTCAAATTCAAAATTTTCAATTTTAATCACGCAAATTTAAATTTAATTTTGAGATGACTTAACTTTTAAAATTTTATAAATTTCAGCTATTCGGCTATTTGTGCACTTGCCCCTAGCTTAGTTGGTTCCAGGCTCCAGCCCAAAACCAAATGGCCCAAACCCGTGAAGACTTAATTCTGAAGCCCAAATCCATTTGTGCCTAGATCTGGTAGTCCTACGATTCCATTCAAATACACTGTGCTTTTAGAATTTTTGCTGCTGCTCTGCACTACCGCCGGCCGCCATCTACCGCCGTCTACCGCCGTCTACCGCAGTCTTTCGTCAAAGAAACGCGATCCATGGGAAGCATCAGATCTTTGCATTTTCTGAAACCAACAAGAACTGCCAACGATACTTCCTTCTTCAATTTCGGTAAAAATGGCATTTTCCAATTACCAATGGCTTTTCGAAGCTACGCCGTGAATCGAGTTTTCTAGAACCTCCCGATGTTCCTCTTCTGGCTGAAACTGCTCGAATTTCACTCGCCGCGCAAGAAGTTGAAGAATTTTGCTCCCAAAATTCGACAAGTTATAGATTGGTTTGGACAACTTAAAGCTGTTGATCTGCAGAGTATTGAGCCAGCCATTAGGGCAGATACCGAAGGAGATAATTTGCGGGGAGACGTACCTGAGAAGTTTGAGAATAGAGAAGCATTGATTTCTGCTGTGCCATACTTTGAGAAGCCTTACATCAAGGTTACCAAAGTATTGACAAAGGAGTGATGTTTTTAACAGCTTGTTTGGCTGGTTGTTACTGTATTGCATCACAGCGCTAGCGCTAGATTAAATATATATAAATTTTATTAGTCATAAGTTAAATTCGAATGTGATGTGATTGCATGATTCTTTTATTTTTATCTTTTTATTTATGTTTTTTATAAAATTAAAATAATATAATTTAATAAAATATATTATGTAACGATCATTCAAATATAGTGCAAGTGATTTTCATTTTTCCATTAAGGTTAAGAATCAAACAGGTTGAATGCAATTCAATTAATTGAAAATTTAATTAGTTTTGATTATATGCAACACTTTGAATTGCAATGTGCTACAGGCTGGGTTCAAATGGTAAAGATATTGTAAATTAAGCTAGGAATTTAAATGGAAACAAATAGAGAAAAATCATTATTTTCAAAATTCAACAGCTACTATTCATTCATAAAAATTAGCTTCAGATAAATTTTTCAATCATACCACCAAAAATTTTCCTTGCAAGATCGAATATGACGTTAGCATATGAGTAAACAAACTAGTTTGTATGGATGGTGTTTGCGTTTGAACTTTTTTTTATTGCATGTTCTTAAAAAAATTAATAGAGCTATCTTAATTAAATTATTATTTTTATTAATTTTTTAATAAATATATAAATTTCATCTTAATAATTAAAATAAAACAAAGTAAAAAGAGATAATAAAAGAGGGAGGGGAAGATCCAAAAAATATAAGGAATATTTGGATCTAATCATAGTACTAAGTCGTATCAAATTTGGCAAAGAATTAAGACTAAAAGGGAACGAAATAGAAAAACGCAAAGGGGAAAAGAGTCGGAGAGAGAGAATATCAAAGCAAGCCCCAAATAAGAAACATTTTACCGTCTCCCTTTTACGGTGAATTCGCAATTCAAGCCCTATCTGGATTCTGACAACACTCAGAAAATTTCGAAAAATTGCGGTCTGATTCAGGTAAGGCAATCGTTAAACCTCTTCTTTGTCCGTTTGAATTGATCTACGTGCCGTCCTGATTCGAATTCTGTACTGCATTATTCATGACGTATCAGTAGTATAATTGTTGGAATATTTTTTATTTTTATTTTTTTAATTTCATGAAATCGGAGTATTTTTTTGTTCTCTCATGGATGTATGCGATTGGTTTGGAAGTTTACTCAATCACCGTGTTAGTTAGTTATTCGGTTCTGTTTTGAGATCACGACGTTGAGAATTTGTTGCTTTTTCCGGAAGTGTTATTTAATTTTGGAGTTGGACTTAGTTTGTGATGTGTTCTTATAGGTTATAGTATAGGCAGTGAATTGGATTTCAGATTGATTTGGCTCTGCGAAATGCAGAAAAGAGGATCTGTAGGATAACATTTGCTGTGTAAGAAGAAGGATATTTGTACTGATTCAGTACGTTGTAGAGGCTTCCCTGTTGCAACATTGGGGATCTCACACCGATGCAGGAGGCTCCCTCACTGCAACATTGGGGATCTCACACCAATGCAGGGACGAGACGGTGATTAGGAGTTGTACCTTGAAAGGAACTTTTATGTTGCGAAGAGTTGTGGAGTATAGTGAATGAAAGGGTTTTCAGAAGGAAGAAGGAGATGATTGTTGTTGTTATTGTGTGGTTGGAGGAACAATGACTGGGTGGTCATTGGGTCTTCGGACAGGAAGCGATGGGTCGTTGCAACAACTGGCACAAAATGGAGTTTTGCACTCTCAGAATTCATTTGTCTTGCGTAAAGGTTCAAAGACATCACTTTCTGGTTCCAGAGAGAAGGAAAGGTTTTGTTCCTCTATTTGCAGGTTTTTGGTACGAAGGCAGGTCGGAATGCTGATTTTGGGTGCATTTACTGTCTTGGCTTTCGTTGCAGGATTTTGCATGGTTAATAAAGGTCCGTTTTCCTAAAGTCCTTTTGGTTTCTTTCATGTGTAATATCATCTGGAATAGGGATCTATTTATGTTTTAATCTTTAGTAGCTTTATTTGTTCTGAATGGGTTGCGAGCAGGGATGGCTCTAATACCTTTTCTTAGTAGGACCAAATGCATATTGTGGATAGGTGAAGGAAACAACCAATTCAAATGAAAATGTTGGTTTTAACACATCTGAACATTATACACAGGATGCAGCCCACTGAGAAAGGAATTAGAGCACAAGTTTGAGCAATTGCAAGGAATAGAATAAAAATAAAGTCTGTCATTTTCTGAACTGTATTCTGAGAGAAATGTAGTTTTACTGTATGTTGGCTTCTGGTGTTCTAACCTCTAATTTATTGAAGAAAAGCATGAAGTTTTGTTCTTGACCTCCAGCTGTATTGGTGTAACCTAATATCAATGTGAAATTTAGTGAAATAATAAAACATATATGGATAGACAAGGATAATTCTAGTTCTTATAAATTATATAGTTAAATTAGAGCGTCTTCTCTGTAAGGGTCCTAGTTGGATGTCATAGCTAAAAGTTCTTACTTAATTTTTCACCTTGTTGGTCCTTATTAAAGTTAAATCTAAAAGTTCTTCACCTGTTAATCGGAGTAGTCATTGATGATAAATTAAGAACACTGATATTTTTATTTCCATTCGGGGGTGGCATGGCAGCAAAGTGAGTAGGTATTTATCCACTGTTGAGCTGTGAAATGCACTAAGTAGAGGCATAGTAATGTATCTCACTACTGCATTCATAGATTTACAGAGAACTGTTAGTTTAGTCTTACTTTGTCTTTCTTTTTTTGAGCATCGTTGGAGTATCGATCTATTTCATGTCCAAAAAAGAGAAAATTGCCTTATTTTTTTGTGAGAAGTGGCAAAACCATCATCACCTGTATACTGCATTTTATTTAGTATTGAAGTTACTTTTGTAGTTTGTTATGAGATGGATTTCCTGATTTTCGTACAAGGTTTTTCCATTATCAGATGATGCATCAATGAGTTCTGAATTGGACTTCAAAGAGAGGTTTGAAAACAACACATATCATGTATCTGCATTATTGCCCAGGAAGGTTATGGTATGCGGTGAGAATAATGCGCAGCTGCCTCCTCCCCATCCTTTGGCTATGATACAGGCTAAAGATTCCAATGCTTTCTTGGATCCTTGTCGAAATTTTGCATTCCCCCCTCCTCCACCTGGTGATAGGAGGCGAATTGGGCCTCGACGTAAGTATAAAACTCACTTGTTTCCAACCTGATCTTATTTTCTTAGCTTCACAAATTAGTATTCTATCCTTTCCTTTGTCAGCACTTCACCTAATGTTGTAATCTTGGTTAAACTCTCTTTCATTTTCATTCAGCATGTCCTGTATGCTACATTCCTGTGGAGCACGCAATAGCTCGTATGCCTAGAGTACCGTCAGCGTCACCCGGTCTTCAGCATTTAACTTATTTCCACGAGGAAATTCCCATGAAGACTGAACCTCACAGGGGTTCTGAATTTGGTGGGTACCCTTCTTTGGTGGAGAGGAATGCTTCTTTTGACATAAAAGAGTCAATGACTGTGCATTGTGGGTAAGTTGCACTTGTCTTCTTAACATAGTCACTTGTCTTATTGTTGTTGGCTTTAGTGTTTTGTCCTCCTTCCAGAGTATTTGCTCTTTGTCCCATCCCTATTCCCTAATATATTTGGGTCAGATTTGTCAAAGGCTGTAGACCTGGTGATCAGACGGGGTTTGACATCGATGCGGCTGATCTAAAGGAGATGGAGCAGTTCCATGACGTCATTGTCGCGTCAGCCATATTTGGTACTTTATATCTATGCTCCATATTTTCATCTTTCTAATTTTTTAAAAATAAATCTAGGAGTATAAGGTGTGATAGCGGATCAGAAAATGTAGCCAAGCTAGAAGTGGCTACTATCAAAACCACAGTGATTTTCATCTATCTATAGCACTGTGAACCAGTCCCTTCAGGGATATCCGATATTTAAAAAAAAAAGGAAAAAAAAAGAAGAGCACTGTGAACCTTGTAAGCATAGAGATGAGATATGGCTGAAAAAGATGTCATATTTTAGGTTTTAGAGGCATTTTGCTAGATGTTCAGTTACATACTACACTGATACATGAGAGATAATCAGGCACTTAATAGCTGTCACTCATCGGTGCCACCTAGCTCCATCTTAAGAAACAATTTTGTTGCTTGCAACTTTTCATGCACCACTTATTTTGATCCTTTCAAAATCTATTATTGGTTAAGCAAAATTTTCATAGTTGTATATCATCCTATCCGTCCTAATTGTGCATAATACTGTTATTAGCAAAGATTTTAAAAAGTATAATTTAGATATTTTAATTTTCCAGAGATACACAAAAGATAATATATGAATAATAGGGTAAAGTAGTATTTCATAAATTAAGTTAAACAATATTGCAAAATATTATGAATTAGAGAAGAAAGTGATCATGTTGGTTTTGGTTACAATGAATTAGCTCAACTAAAATGGCTAGGGTGTAATGTTTGTCTTTTTGCCTGCGCTAGAAGAGTTTGGTTGTGTTTGTAGTGGCTTTCAATTTTAGATTTTATTTGTTTATCTTATGTATGCGTCTCGAAATGGATACAATGTCTAATACTACATGGAGTTGGAAAGTTTTTTCTGGAATTGTTTTGGATTTGATTATATAAGTTTTTCTTTGACTTGATATTTATCTCTTGTGGCTTCTCTAGAAGTTGGAAAACTAGTATTGAGACGTTTGTATCAGGCTGCAATGTGATTATTTATCCCTAACCTCTATCTACATAAATGCTCTACAGGAAATTATGATGTGATTCAACAGCCAAAGAACTCGGGTAAAATTGCACAAGAAAATGTTCCCTTTTATATGTTTGTGGATGAAGAAACAGAAGCATCCTTGAAGAATTCTAGCCTCTTGGACAGCAGAAATAGGGTTGGTTTATGGAGGATTATTCTTGTCCGTAATGTACCTTATTCTGATGCGAGACGCAATGGGAAGGTTCGTTCTCCTAAATCCTCCTATCTCAATCAAAGTTCCTCTCAAATATGAAACCCGATCTCTAATCTGCTTTCTTCTAAAGGGTTGAGGTTACCCAAGTGCCTGAAATGGCATCTGGTATGAAAAGGCACTAAATTCTGAGCATGCTGTTTGTAGGAAACTTAAAAAAAAAAAAAGCAATGAGCTTGGGTAGTCATATATTGCTTTTGCTTTTTAGTAATGTTAAGTATCTATTGTGGGACTTTGTAGTATAGCACCATAATCACCGTTAAGTTAGTCTTTTACACCTCTGACTGGAAATGAATGTTAGCAGATTGAGGGATCCTTCTTTTGATTCATGCCATGTTGCCATAATAGTTTGAACTTTCTTTTTCTGATAACCGAGAAATCCCTGAGGGCTAGTAGCGCATGGTCTGAAACTCAGTGAATAATTGGCCCGCCGCTCTTCCCTTCTCCACTTAATACCTAGCTTTTTATCCGGCAGGGTTTGAACCCGTGACATGTGCATAAACCACACATCATTCGCTGCACTCAAAGCCCTATGGCAATGTAACAGTCTAAATTTTTCTTCACAATTGGTGATGAAAACAAACCAACACTCCAAGAAGTTCTGTTATCAATTATCTGACATCAATGTGAATAGACTCTATTATATCTTTCTTTCGTGGAGTATAATTCCAGAAACTCTATGTGAAGTGTGGATTAAAAGTAGAACATATGAATATGGATTTGCTTGAAAGAGATGTATCTGTCGCAGGTACCTAAGCTCCTACTGCACAGGCTCTTTCCTAATGTCCGCTATTCCATTTGGATAGATGGAAAGCTTCAGCTTGTTGTGGATCCCTACCAGATTCTTGAGAGGTACATTTGGTTTTACTGCCTCTTGTGTCCTTGTATGCCGGTTGGAATACCTTGTGCTTGGAGAGATTCTACAATTAAGCTCTAACAATGGCTAATTATTGGTGATAAGGGAAAACAGTTTTTAATATGGGCTAGCTACTGTACATGGTTTTGATTTGGTAATAGATCTACTTCATTTTCAGTTGAGCTTCCCAATAATAGTTTTCATCTTTTATGCATATCATTTTTGCTACGCATATGATAGTACTAGTGCTAAGTTGTTAGCTGTGGGGTGAAGCTGATATTTCATGGGTTATGACTGGGGTTGGAGGTTTGGAGCCAATGAAGGTCTGCATCACCTAAAACCAGATTGTTGTTGCTGATATTTTTTAATATTCTGGCTTTTCCATGCAAACTCAGAAGTGTTAATGTCTGTGTAGTAATTATCATTATGAGGTTGATTTTCCAGAGGAGAAAAAGGAAAGAATAATGTACATACTTTTAATTAAGAAAAGTTAATGTACATACTTGTTTCTGCTCATTTTATGTATTGAGAAATGATTGTAATAGGGGAAGTGAAGGGGAGCCTTGACGTAACTGGTAAAGTTATTGTCATGTAACCAGGAGGTCACAAGTTCGAGTTGTGGAAACAGCCTATTGCAAAAATGCAGTGTAAGACTGCGTACAATAGACCCTTGTGGTCCGGCCTTCCCCAGATCCCGCGCATAGGGAGAGCTTAAGCACCGGGCTGCCTTTTTTTCATTGTAATAGTGAAAGTATTGAGGGATGAATGGTCAATGGCCATAATGCATAAATGGTATCCATCTTTTATTTGTGGATTGCACCTTGAATGTGTTTTCTATGGGTACTATTAGTAAGAATTTATTAGGCAAGATAGTGCAGGCCAAGAGTATTTCTATGATGCCACCCCTCAGACTATGGCCAATGAGTTATGGAGGATAACCTTGACAGAATCAGCAGATTGATAGTTTATTTTCATCTTTTTTTTCTATTGCTGTATAATTTCTTTTACATGGCCATATTCTATTTGTTTTAGTGGTGTGTACCTGATTCATTCTTTTTGTTGGTTTATACCTTCTAATTTCGATGTCTCACCTCTACTTTAACTTTATGAGTTTCTTCTTTTCTATTACTTTATCTCAGATTCTTGTGGCGCCAGAATGCTACTTTTGCCATTTCAAGACATTATAGACGTTTTGATGTCTTTGAAGAAGCTGAAGCAAATAAAGCTGCAGGGAAGTATGATAATGTGTCCATTGACCACCAAATTGACTTCTACAAGAAAGAAGGTTTAACTGCATATTCGGAGGCTAAGCTTCCAATTACTAGTGGTGGGTTCATATTTACACCTTGTGTTCATTTGACCACTTGTTCTCAACATTTACTTAACTCAGCAAACTTTCTGCAGATGTTCCTGAAGGATGTGTTATTATAAAGGAGCATATTCCCATCACAAATCTCTTCACCTGTCTGTGGTTCAATGAAGTTGATCGTTTTACCTCAAGGGACCAGTTGAGCTTTTCCACTGTTAGGGACAAATTGATGGCAAAAGTAAGCTGGACCATCAACATGTTTTTGGATTGTGAGAGGCGGAATTTTGTGATACAGGTATCCACAAAGGAAAACCTCCCTCATCAGTTTCAAAAAGAAAAAAAGGAAAACCTCCCTTACTCCACCCAAAACCTAAATATTAAAGAAAAAAGAAAAAATATACTCCATATTATGTCTTCCCTGCTCTCTATTCTTTTGCTCTTTATTTGTCTTTCCTTTCTCTTCACTTTGTAGAAGAAAACCATATGCCTGTGTTGTTTTAAGTATAATATGGCTCATTTAAGTATCTACTGACCCAAAATGTTTTTGGTTACTGTAGAAAATTCTTCTGTGAGTACTTGTCCAAATAACTTGTATGTGTATTTCTTTTGATTTATGTGGTTGCCCTGCTAATCTCTGTGTACATGGCTTTTTTTGTTTTTTTATTTTTTTTTATTTTTATAACTGTGTCCGTGTGGAAAAGAGGTAGGAGATGATGAACTTGTGTTTGCTCTATGTACCATCTCGAGGAAATCTGCAACTCAACTAGTATAAATATGTTTAAGATTTTTCTGCAATTATTAGGGGGTCACTGCACTTCCAAATACTTAGAATCTGGATCTTAATGCTGAGAAAGAAGGGAAAAATTGGAAAAACAATAGGGAATTTGAAGTAATAGATGAAGATATCATGGATTTAATATTAAAGGTATGAAAATATTTCTTTGATCAAGTTCATGGCTAACAAGATACCAATATACCATATATTTTTTGACTCAGAGAAGACACAGTATTTTGATTCTTAAGTTGGGAAAAGTTGGATACTGCCTTTTCACTTATTTGCCTTAATTTTTGCTGTGACCGTACATATGATACCTTTTCATAGTATAAGAGTGTCTATACCAATTGCAGGCATACCATAGAGATTTACTGGAGCAAAGGGCTCACATGACAGTTGTGAGAAGTCATCCTCCACCCTCTTTGGTTCGTTATAGTTCTTCTAGTAAATCTCCCGTAAGAAGACCTCCAAAGCGCGGAAGAGGTGAGAGGAAATCTAATTCAAGGCGACATCGGAGAGTTGGAACAGGGAGTAGGGGAAGCAGTACAACATTTTGATTTTCTTTCCCCCTCCCACTTGCTCCCCTTCCTTTTTTCTTTTGGCTGCAAAAAGATAAGAATCTATTTTTTCAACCTATTTGTTCCTTACTATTCAGCAAGGTTAGGACAATTTTGATAGGTACTTGTCAAATGGTCGAAGAAAGATATTAGTTTTGCTTTTGTTTGAGGTTGTGAATATCAATTCAATTAAACATTGTATAGATATCACTAATTGAGATAACAGGTTGGTCAATTCTTGTTTTGTAGATGTCATATTTTCTGCTAGTAACACTACAACGTGAAGTTATATACTGGACTTCTTATTAGCACGAACAATCATATTGCACTAGCAGGACATGATTTTAACTGTCCTAATGGTAGTACAAATTTCTTGTTGCATAGAAGAACAGAAATGGGAGGACTATAGATCGATCGATTCCGGGAGAAAAGAATGACAGTTTGACAAGTTCTACATGTATACTCTTGGGGCGCTTTCGGTTCTGTTGGTGCTTGAAACAATTTTATCTTCTCCATATTATTATATTTCTAGAGTCAATAATTTTATACGAGGAATTATTGATCTCAATCACTCGCTATCGTTATTCTTCGATTTACAATCTTTAATAATGAAGAAATTTTTTTATACATAAAAAAGTGATAATCTGTAAAAATGAGAACTTTTTTTAACATTTGTTTATATGCAACAGTCTCAATCTAAAATAGAATTTTGTAGAGTAAAAATAAACATTTTCATATGTCAAAATCGGACATCACCATGGATTCATTTTGGCTATAGATTGAGCTGGACTGCTTTGGGCTCACTCAAATCAATCCATCATCAAAATTACTTCAATCAAAAAATATTAAAACTGTACCGAGTTAGGAGGGTGAAATAAATTTGGACTAGATTTGCTATAGAATTATGCAAATTAACAGTTAAACTAATAACCTGAACTGATAATTAGGTTATTGGATTAATAAATCGAGTTATTGATTTAACGGTTTGATTATCGGTCTACTATCCCAAATTATTGGATTATTGGTTCAGTTATCGATTTGATCTTTTTTTAACGGGTGAACCGATAACTTGATAATAATTTATTAAATTACAATTTTAGTCTTCAATATATAAAGTATTCTAGCAAAAAAATAAATTGGGTATTAATGACACGTGTCAAATCTATATTAAAATTGATTGCTTTAATTGGGCTAATTATATATGTTCTTTCTCTTTTCACCCACTTTTTTCTAGCTAAATATACTTATGATTTATGAAATTTTTTGTGCGAGATCTTAACGGTTAATCCGATAACCGAATCGATATTAATTAATAACTGATTAATCTATATCTTATTGTTTCTTTAACGCTTTAACATATTTATAATGAATAACTGATAAATTTCAAAATCAAATCGAACCAAATTGACATATACACAGAGAAGGGGGAAACAAAAAAAAGGAAAAGAAAAAAGAAGGAGAAGAGAGAAGTAGGGGAAGTTCGTCTATTTGGGACCTTTAGGGGCTGTTTTGACATTTTACAGACAGTCGGCGCCAATAAAGCAGCCATGGTTGGAAAACGTAGCCAGGAATTTGTCCACATAAACCTCTCAGAAACCCTTTCTTGGCGAGAAGAAGCAACGAACCAAAGGTACCTAATAATCTGAATTTTTTCAGTTTATTTACAGGAATCTTCTCTTCCATGGTGCTTTTTTTTTTTCTTTAAAAAAAATATTAATTTTCTCTGGCCACACTATTAAACTTGATTTTTTTAATTATTATTATGTGCATCGCGGCTTTTGATATTAGGGTTTTATGCATTTTAACGAGCTATTTGTTGAGATCAAGCTACTAAAGTTTTAGTTATAGGATTACTATGGAGTGGAATATTTTCTTACTGATTCTATCTGTATCTTATGTTCTAAATTCTTATATGAGGTTCTTTGCTTCAATTGAAATATTCAGATCATTTTTCTGTGATAAAAGGTGCTTGTTCGGGGATTAATTTTGGAATGGGTTTATTCCACATTTTGTGTTGCAATAAAATTTTGAGATAATTTATTCGGGATTAGTTATCCCATATTAAGGGTGGAATAATAACTAATTGCAGGACAATTTATCCCGGAATAAGTTGTTTGCGAACCAAACGAGCCCTTAGTGCCTTGAACCCACAACCTCGTTGAGGGTGCTGAAGACAAGGCTATCCCTGGGTACTTACCACCCCCCAACCTTTTGTTGATACACTTTCTTATTTATATATTTGCTAAAAATCCTGAGTGAAGTTCTTTGTGCTAGAATAGAACACGCTATTTATTTTTATCAGGATTTCACTTGATAAAGACATCTATAGTACATCCTGCAGACCTGGATGGACAGTACATCTTGTGATAAGAAGCAACATATCTAGTGGAAGAACTTATGTTGTTGGAGGAATTAGCAGTAGTCCATACATTTTGTTTGCTGGGGTTTCATGAAAGAATGGGCCGGGGTGGGGGTTGTGGGGGGGGGGGGGGTGAAGTGAGCTATTCCTATGATATAAGTCTTAATGGGATTGTTTTTCACACAGGAAGAAAAACTGTCATTTTACATGTAGAAGGGTTAAAAGATATTTGTACACAGACATAGATAAGTGTCTCTGTCTTTCGTTCTAAAGATATTTGTTCGGAAGGGTGGCAAACAAGGAGGGGTTGTAAAGAAGAAATTATGTTATATGAGAACCTTGTATGTTGAAATTGCTTGGAATTTTTAGAGTGCGTGCTTGAACTGGGAAGTTTTCTTTAGTTCTGATAGCTGGAATAGCTTTCCAATAAGGGGAAACTGAGAGGTGTTACTTTAGAATGCAAAAGAATAAATTCATAACTCGGCATAGATGTACTATGTGGCAGTAACATAATAATTTTTCCTCGTGATCTAAAGAAAAAAGTATAGTGTTTTTCCTTTTCCTTTGTATAAGTAAAGGTTGAGCAGAATGCAGTGAGATATGACAGAGGTATTCTAGACTCCAGAGCCCTTTTTGAATAGTAAAAAGAGAAGAAACTTTAAAGAAGATGGTAAAATTCTTGTAATGGCGTTGCATTCTCCTCTCTTGCATGGTTCTCCTCTTATGAGCGGTGCCATGGTGGTTTGGTATTTGAATCAGATTTCATTAGCAGTCCTTGTTCTCAATTCATCACGAGTCGTTAGAAGTTTGATCATTTTAAAGTGTGATAGTGGGAAGTTCAATTTGAAATGATAATTGGTATGGGTAACATTTTTTTTTCGGGCAGCTTATTTGGTTGACAAAGTTATAATTTGAAGGTTGTCAGTACTTTAGATAGTTAGCATTGTTTACAGCATTGCTGGAAAGAAAGGGACTGAACAAGAAGTCCATGGAGACTTGGAACACTATACTGCATGCCATCTGGTGAACTATTTGGCTAGAAAGAAACAGTAGAATTTTCGAAGACAAGGGACAACATACTTAGCCTTAAACTCATATGTATTGTTTTACTAGCTTTTTGGTGCAACTTGTCTCTTGTAAATAATGTACATGCAATGTTTAAAATTTGAATTTCTTCTTATTGCACTGCCCAGTACAAATTTATCATCTCAAATATGTTTCATTACTTTATCATAAAAGAAAAAAGATACATAGTTATCTTTGCCTGGGGTTTTTGTCTTTTGGAAGGGGCTTGTTCTATTAAAATGCTTTGGTATATGTGTATCTTGTGTCCTCCTGTTGGCTGATTTGTGAGTAATGCTAATCTGATAGCCGTCATCAATCATTTGCCTCTTCCAGCCTTCTTTGAGAATGGGTGGTGGATTATCAAAGGAGAGCACTTCAACGACCATATCTTCGTCCCAACTGGGGGATGGACTATCAAAGGAGAGCACTTCAACATCCATTTCTTCGTCGCAACTTCCAAAAGATGAAAAGTCAGTTCCTGCTACGGTCCCTGCAGATTCAAAGCCAAAGAAGAAGATGTGCTGTGCTTGCCCAGAGACTAAGAAGCAAAGGGATGAATGCATAGTGGAACACGGTGAACCCGCTTGTGAGAAATGGATCGAGGCTCATCGTAAATGCCTTCGAGCTGAAGGCTTCAACGTCTGAAATTGGTCATAGAACTAATTCTCCAAAAAAGAAGAAAGCTGATATACTTATGTAGAATGTACGGTATGTGTTGGCATTACAAAAATTAATTAGCTAAATTCTTACAGATTATTTATACAAAACATTTAAAAAAAATATATATTCAGAGTGAACAAGGCATAGTTTTTAAAAACAATTGCTTTCTGGGACAGGAATACTGGGAAGAAAAAGGGGAAAAGGTAAATTCTAAGCGTATATGTCCCAAAGAGAAAATTCTATCTCGATAAGACTTGATCTGATAGTGCAAATGATTTGGCTTCCGTTACTATTCTCTTGAGAACATGGAAAGTGGACCTCGCAATATTCTTTGGAGTTCTTTCCTTTTATAGTCTTATATCATGTCCTAACATGAGTTAGAAAAGTAGAGGTAGACCGATTAGATAGAATATGATACAATTTTAACTTATTGAGAACCTGATCCTAGCGTTGTCCCACTTTATGTGGGAGACATCAGGGGCTATTTAATAGTCGTGTAGTCTCTTGTTCTTTATTGTCTGCTACTACATGTTGCTGCCATTGATTTGTATCTTGTTATTTTATTTGTCATATTATTTTTGTAATTTTGTTTCGGAAATTTTTCTTGAAGGTTTATCTAAACTAACCTTTCTACCCATAAAGATTAGGAGTAAGGTTCGCGTACATTTTACAGATTCCACTTGTGAAATTATACCAAATATGTTATTATTCCTTTTAGAAATTTTATTCAGTTTCTTTATTCATCTGTTTGGCCTAGAGAATGCATAAAGATTTGGCTGGGAGATTTAAATCACTATAGTGGAGTTATTGACTTATTGCTAACACGCAAATCTTATTGAGGAACAATAATAAGATACTCAATGTAATTTTATAAGTAGAATTTAGGAAAGATAGAGGTGGGTATGGTATGAAAATTGGAATTTTTGATATAACGATTTCAGTGTTATGATATTTAGTATGCAATTTTTAAAAAAGTTTGGTATTAGATGTAATATTCAGTATTTATAAAAAAGTATTGAGATATTAAGTATTGTATCGAAGTATAGTTACTTTGTACTAGTACTAGTAAATATATAAAATATTACTAGACACAAATGTTGGAACTTTGATTATATTTTGATTGAAATATTCTTTTTGGGTGATTGATTAAGGAAGATAATTGCTTGTAATTTTTTTTTTTTTGAATATTTCTACATATGTAAGGCCTAGTATATGGTATAATTGAAACGTTTCTTGAAAAATCAAAGTCATAATTCTTTATTATAAGAGTATATGTAAGTTGAAATTGATCAAGCTATCGTTATCGATTTACCATATTGCAAAATACTGAAGTTGAATTTCAAAATATCGAATCATATCTATTTAATTTAGTATGGTAATAATATAATATTTTTAAAAATTAAAAATCAAAATTGTTAGAACCAAAATTTTCAATATCATATCATGCCTACTCCGAAGGATAGTTTGTATGTAAATCTTATCTTTGTCTTGGGAAGCGGAGAAGGTAAAAATATTTTTTTGATAGGCCCTCGACTCAAGCAAACCAAATTAAAATAAAAACAGATATGCAAAAAAAATACAATAGCAACAACAAATACTAAGGTAATTGAAGAAAAAAAATTAATACCAACATGAAGAATAAGTAATAATAATTGTATTAATAAAACAAATTAAAGAACACTTAACTATCTATTAACTTTCTATTTTAATTATTGATCCTTCTATTCTCATATTTAAAATCAGGTTAGTGATAAACTATATGTGTATAATGTCTCATTTGGTCACCCTTTTTCGATACTTTTTTGATTTTTATCTCTCTTCGAACGTACCACAGTTAATCTCTTATGTACAAAATAAAATAAACTGAAAATTATGTTGGGTAAATTCAGTTATATTAAATTCGCCGGCAGTTCGTAGGACAATCCTAATATTTATTATTTGATGCCTCAATAATCCTTCTTCAATAGATCTCTCTAGAACCCTCAAAACCCTAGGGCTCTTAAACCCTTTTTAAACACCTTCCGTTTTCAGGGAGATAAACGCGACTGTTTCCAACTTCTGCAACAATGGCTGCTGTATCTAGGCTTCAAAGCTTAGTCAACAAAACTTCACTCCAAAATCTCATTCGCTGCCATCTCCTCCACCCCGCCGCCTCTGCACAACCGTTTAGCATTTCACCTGAATTTCAACCCGCGGTGCATTTCGATTTACAAAAATCAAAGTCGATTTTGACTGGACATTTTTCTGATAATAACAAGTTGAGTTCAAATGCTAATAAATTTGTTCTGAATTGGAAATTTCCTATTGGCGTCTCTGCTTTGCCTACCTTTGATTTGTCTCTGATGGAGCTACGTGGCAGCCGTTCGACCAGTAGTAAGAAGCGTCCCGTTCCGGAGGAAGATGTCGAAGACTATGATGAAGATGATTTTGACGACGATGATGACGACGACGACTTCGATGATGGATCGAAGAGCTTTCATGATGAAGATTATGAGTATGGAAGCGGAAGTGATTCTGGTGGTGACGATGATGACGACAACTATGGCGGCCGTGGTGGTGGCCGCGGCGGCGGTTCACGTGGTGGCGGTGCTTATACAGCGTGAAATTTGGACCACTTTTGTCCTAATCATATGCTAAAATCACTTTTATTTCGGTTTGCTGAGCAATGAAATTTGTTTGGTCTTTACCTGAGATTATTTCACATAATAATTATACATTTTTTCATTGCTCTGATTGGCAAAGCTATCAATACGAATTTAGTCCGTTTTACTTAACGTAGAACTCACACAAATCGTCCAAATTTGGGCATAGTTGCGTTGAAAATAATCCATTCATGAACCAATATTGAGCCATCTCATAATTTGTTAGAAATAGAAAAACAGCTATCTCTATTCAAACCTTTACTATTCTAGTGCATCTTCTCCTTAACCGGTACTCCTACAAGATTAACACACTTTTTAAAAAATAATAAACAAAATATTAATATTTTACTATAATAAGTAAAAGTAATAAGAGGAAGATAGATTCAAACTAAGTATACATTTCATAAGTGGTGATTAGATAGTTAAAAAATGGTAAGGTAATCATAAGCTAATACTCCTTAGTATACCAAGTTAAAAAATGGTTGAGGAATACTAGAGTTATACTACTCCCTTAGTTTCGGCACACCTCTAAGATATTACTCCTTTTCAAAACACTTGCTAATTTTAAAATTCAAGACATAATTGGTCATGATTTTTCAATTCTATCTATAGTACTTTAAAGTTATTTTAAAATATAAATTATTGTATATTTTCAAAAAATTAATATGATATATTAGTCAAATTATCATTTCTATTAATTTTTTTAATGAATGTGTAAATTTTATTTTAGCAATTAAAATAAAACATAGAAAGTATTTTTATTTTTTTTGAAATTGGTAAGTGTAAAATGTATTTTTATTAATTTACTTTTGATAAATACTTTAAAAGATGCAACTCTTTAGTAATTTGTAGAACTCTCTTAATTTAAATAAAAATAAAATTTAAAAAATATCGTTAATATTTTTTTAATAATGTGAAATATTATTTATTTTAAAATGGAGGGAATAATTTATACGATCTCTTTTTTTTTTCTTTTTTTTTTTGAAGTATTTTTTGTACTACTAACATATTTGATATTATATCCACATAATAACAAACAATACAAGAGGAATAAAAGAGAAACACCTCCTAATTCCTATTGCTTTATTTTCTCTACTGAATGAAAAATCGATTGAACATGTAGCAGCAGATTTGCCAATTTTTCCATTCTCTGTCGCTAATGCCGATCTTTAGTTCATCATCTTCGTCGTCGTCATCCTCGAGCTCTTCAAAATCATGGATCCTAAATGGTCTAGCTGTAGGAGCTGCAATGGCCGCGGCTCTCGGCGCTCGAGCGTACCTTGCCCGATCCGGCAGGTTTAGGAGCCGGGTCATTGGAATTATACCCGCCCGTTTTGCTTCCACTCGCTTCCAGGGTAAACCCCTTGTTCATATCCTGGGCAAGCCCATGATCCAGGTACTTCTAAAACCTTCATCCTTTTTACAGTTTTTTAGCCTGTAATCTAAATTGCATGATTTTTTCAATTGAGAAAAGATTTATCGAAATGGAGCACATACTACAACATGGATACCACTCGCCAGAGGCGAATCCAGGATTTAAGCTCTATGGGCTCAAAAGTTAATGTACTCAGTATTGAACCCATTATATCGGATTTTATACCTAAACTTATGCTCCGCATAGAATGTACTATCTTCAGATGAACCCGGTAACATAATGTTGCATCTGCCCCTGCCACTTGGTAACAGATCTCAACTGACATTCAACTTAACAGAAGAATGTAATTACTGAATTTTTAGGAAACTGCAGTAAAATATTCCTAGTGCGACCTGTTTGTTTGAAATCATTTACCTCTGGTGTAGCTTTAATCAGGATGCACTCTCGTAGTCATCGTTTCAAAAGGAGTTGACACCCTCACCAGATTCAAATTCTTAATTGCAGAGAACATGGGAAAGAGCAAAACTTGCTGCTACATTGGATCACGTTGGTACGTCTCCATTTCACTGAACTTGGCTACTTTTCGTAACCCCAAACACAACCCCCAACAAAGAAAAATAGGAAAGAAAAGGGAGTAAAAGAGAGAAGCAATAGTTGGTGTAGTAATCACAGGTGCTGATATGTTCGTATTGTTTAACAGTTGTAGCAACAGATGATGAAAAAATAGCTGAGTGCTGTCAAGGTTTTGGTGCTGAAGTAATAATGACCTCTGAATCATGTAGAAATGGTAAAACATAATATTCACTCGTTTTCTTAATTGTAAATTTTGCTATTTCCGGGAATCTTGAGTTTGTGAAATTGCTAATGCTCAGTTGTTAAATTGGAGGAACCGAGCGTTGTACTGAAGCTCTTCAAAAGCTTGGACAAAAATATGACATTGTCGTTAATATACAAGGAGATGAACCTCTTATTGAACCTGAGATAATAGATGGCATTGTCAAAGCCCTGCAGGTAAAGTTCCTTCTTTGTTTTTCCTGATGCTGATATGAATTGCTGTTAAACTTTTTGAAGTCAATTCTGATGCACTTGTTTGCCTTTGGTAAAATTTAATGGCCGCAGCTGGCCCTCTCCACTTATTCCCTGGTTTCTATTTATGATAGATTCACCATTAACAGTCAAGTGCTCATTAGTCATTACCCTTTCCCTCACATATGAGTTGCTTTTCGTAAAGAGTGTTCAAGCACATATATATTTGAGATAATGTTGAATGAGCTCCATCGATTATATTCTTATGCACCCTGGAAGCTTGTCTATTCTTTCCAAACAAATCCTGCTCCACCATCCAGGGTAGTTTCTTGCTATTGCTATCTGATTGCCAAAAAACTGGAAATATCTGTCTCTATCATATTCTTCTCTCCTAGTTCTTTGCTGCCTTACCCAAATTCTAGTGCTTCATTCACCCAACATGCTATCTGCTTTTTTGTATATCTGTCCACACCAAGTTTACTTGTCTCCATGAAGAAGTTTCTTGAACTTTTCTTACATGCTAGCTATTATCTGAAGGACATCTCCAATTAAGTCGAGCATAACAATTCATAATTTCTTGCTCAAGATGTGCTCGATCAAAATAGTTCTACCTCATTTGGGAGTGGATTAGTTTTTAATCATTTTTAAAGGTACTTAAACTATCATAATGAAGGGTTGTAATTCCATAAACTATTATTCTAATATGACGGCGGCTTATCATAATCATACTATCTCAAACTTTATGTTTTTATTGTCAACGTATGAGGAAAGGAGTTTAGTTTTTACAAGAGTTCTAATGTAATTTCATCTCCTCACAACTTTCTTTCTGCCTCTATAGTGTCAGCAGTACAACTTTATCATAAAATTACTAATAGGATTACTCTGTATCTATGCAGGCTGCACCTGACGCGGTCTTTAGCACTGCTGTGACGTCTTTGAAACCTGAGGATGCATTTGATCCAAATCGTGTTAAATGTGTAGTTGATAATCGTGGTTATGCGATCTATTTTTCACGAGGATTGATCCCTTATAACAAGTTAGTCACGATTCTCTTAAAATTCAATTGCAGTGGTATTTCTTATCTACTGTGCCATAAAACCTGATCACTTTTGTGCAAACTTTCAGGTCTGGCAAGGTTAATCCTCATTTTCCTTACTTGCTGCACCTTGGAATTCAGGTATTGGGTGATACATTTATAGTGCAGCAATCATTAGCTTTTCTGACAAAATTTTGTATGACTGAGCAATTGTCTTTCTCTTATTTCATATCCAGAGCTATGATTCTAAGTTCCTGAAAATATATCCAGAATTGGAACCAACGCCACTGCAACTTGAAGAAGATCTTGAACAGTTGAAGGTCCTTGAGAACGGATACAAGATGAAGGTACCTAATCTGCATGCTTGACTTATCCGTTTACTCATGCTCTGATTATAATATTGGAGACTCATCAAGTTATACCTTTGTGTGCTAATTGTTTTTGTCTGAATATTGTGGAGAACACAGTTTAAAGGAAAAAAGAAAAGTTTTTCTCCTTCAATGATACGGAGTACTTAGACAGTCAAAACTTACCTACACCCGATGTTTACACCAAATCAATGAATGGGAGACACATGTCTTTCATATACACGTTTCTCTTTTGATCATGGTTAAAGTGATATGAATTCTCACTTTAATTTTTAACTTCTAAAGTTAAATTGCTTGTATAAGCACCAGGTGCAAGCAAGTATTTACTATATGTAAACAGAAAAAATATAATCTTTTAGATGTGTAAATTTAAAAAACAAAAAAGAGAAAAAAAGAAGAAAAATTGTTGATAAGATTAATCAGTTTTCACTAAAATCCTGCCTTTGCAGCCTTTCATTTATTTGCTTATCTACTTTTCCTAGTTGGTTTGCTCCTCTTGTTCTGATCATATATCAGAGTGCTTTTATATAGTGGATGGATCTCGTCCTGTATGCAGGTGATAAAAGTTGACCATGAGACTCACGGTGTTGACACCCCGGAAGATGTAGACAAGATAGAGCGATTCATGCGGGAGAGAAACTTGTCTTAGAGCAGTATAAGTTTCTATTGGATGACTCTGGTGTTGTCTAGAGCTATAAATGTTTTGTGGAAGCCATTCTCAATTGGAATTAGTGCACCATTGATGCTGAATTATATATTTGAAGATGAAAGAACTTAGAAATAGGAAGTTGCTGTATCAAAGCAGCAATCCTGCGAATAGTTCATATTTTGGTGTTTTGATGTATACTGTCTTCAACCTTACTAGGGACGAGTTATTTCTGTTGATTTACAAGGTTATGCGTTTCTTATTTTTTCAAAGGGCGGAATACTGGAATTTGGGTTATTTCTAGATGACAGCCCTCTGTCTGTGTGTAACGGTACATTGCGTAAAAGCCGACTGTTGACTATAGATTTTTCCTAGAGTGCGAGTAACATATTCTATTTTGCATCGGTAGAATCTGACTGTGTTTCTGATTTTCTCTGTTGTCATATTGTGCCAATATCTAAAGTTCAATGAATTAAGTTGGTAATGGTGGTTGGACATTGGGTTGGACATGGTTGCAGGTGGACAGCTTCTTGACTAGTTTGGCTCTTGGAATGAAAATGCACACTGGTGCTGCCATTTCTATGGGTAATAGCTGGTAGAAGTTTCAACTTATAAGAAACCAACACAAAGTAGTGCTACTGGCAATATTAATAATTATGATTGTACAAGAGAGAGATGCATTGAAAATGTTTCATAATTGTGCTTTAGGTTGCAGGTTCGAGCCCTACACCAAGCGAGCTAACTAAAAAAAATGTTTCATAATTGGTGGAAGAAAGATCTAATCGAGTCATAACATATAAGAACGAGTAAATTTGAACTGGTAGAAAAGCAAACTAAACAGAATCTGGAAAAAACTGAAGATTTTCGTAGTAAGAAACAGTGTGCTACATGTATTCTTTTCTGGGGGTAGAGAAATTATCAATATGATCATATACATTGATTGAGTGATTGATTGCTTGTGAAGAAAGCTCCAAAAGAAGTTAGCATGTAGTATAATCTGTTGTTTCAAATGCAGATTGCAAAAACTAACCACCGACGACCAAATGAATCAGCTGGCAGCAGGAGGCGTTGGTACTGATTCCGTGATCAACTGAACCTCCGTTTTGAACAGAAGGAAGGAGAACGATTCCAGTGAAAAATACACAAATCCACCGGGCGAATGAGTCACAAACGATCCGAAACTCTTCCCCACCACGCAGTGCCATGCCGGTCCGTACATCGAATCAAACTCCTAAAAAGTCCACAAAAGTTTCACCGGCGTTAAATTTTCAAAAAATTCGAACTCAAATTTGATTTATTTTTATTTTTTTGCAGAGGGGGAATCCAACTCAACTCACCTTTTTGAGGGAGCGAGCAAGGAGGGTGGGATTAGGGCGGTGAGGGGAGGGGTGGAGGAGGAGAGTTCTGGCGTAACGAAGGGCGTGCTCTTGCATGGCGAAAGGCATGTCTGCTGATCTGAGCCGGACGTTGAGGCTAATGGCGAGAGCAGCAAGATTCACTTCTTCTTCTGCCGATATAGACTTGCCAATGCCATTGTTGTTGTTATTTTTAGGCCTCTGTCGCCGGGAAAGAGAAGAAGGAGAAGAATGCATGGGAAGTTTTCAGGAGTTTTTGAGGAGGAAGTTGCTAGCTACTGTTTCCAATATTGATTTGGGCTGAATTTGTCTGTAGTCATCAGGAAAAAAAAAAAAGCAGGTGAGTTGAAACTTTTGACCATTCAGAGAAACAGACTGACCCAACCACAGTGCCAGGCCTGGTACGTTTGAACTTCTATTTGACCTACTACTATAATTGAGTTAATGTGGTGGGATGGGTAAGCTATATTTTGCGGCCTCACAAATTAATTTTCTATATATAGCACGTAAGGCACAGGTCTTGCCAGGCATCCTTTTTCAATACCCATTCTAAAAAAATATCAAGATTGTGAAATAAAATGCACATTCAGAAATAATATATAAAAATACATAAATCATGCTAATATTTATATTCTAATTGGTAAGAGTAATAATATGGGAGTATGTATAGTAAAAATAAGATCTCTTGATATTTATAAATTAGATAGAAAAAATGATTTTTTCAAATCATGGAAATGGTGATACTTTATATATTGAGGAGAAAAGGCGGAGCGTGGAAGCAGGGAAATGACAAAGGTGAGTAATAACGGGCATGTTGGGTGGGGTGGGGGGTTCTAAGTTCTAAGTCTTTGTGCTAATAATACTCTGACTACACGAGGACGGCATGGGAGTTGTGCTTCCCACTGGTTTTTCACATTTCGTCTCCTCTTCTACCTACTCAAGATAACTTTGTTTTTTTTGTTTTATTTGATATTTGTCAAAAGATTCGATTAATATAAAAGAATAATTTCATTTCTATAAACATTTGCAACTTAGATTAAGGGTGTGAAAATGTCGGAGGGAAAATTTTCTTTTGAGTTTAGATTTATAAACATTTGCAACTTAAGTAGAGCTGAGTTCATATCTCACCAAGAGTTACGGTAAGAAATGGATTTTTGAGTGCTTTTGAGATTGAGTTAAATTTAAAATTCATCTTCCTTTTATATGGTATCATAACATGATGCATCTCAGCTTATATTGGGTTCTCAAATTAAATTATTCGCACTCTAGATGTTCAGCCCTGGACATGAAATGAGGTGTTGAAGACGAAATAAGTCTCACATCGATGGTTAATGATGAGATGGATGGTCTCTTTATATATACTTGAATAATCCTACTTTTATGAGCTAACTTTTGAATTGAATTAGGTCCAAAATTTATTTTTTTTTACGAGCTATATTCTCTTATTCAAGGAAATCACCTCTTCTCTGGACTAAAGAAAAGAGGAAAAAGGCATAAATATGCCTATGTACCATTCAGAATTTGCTCAAGTTTGCCCTATGTACTTTTGTCCATTCATATGCTTTGTCCTGGGCAAATCGCCTTGTATTTTAGTGGAGCTCAAGAAGAAAATTGTTTGGACTTTATGTGCCCAAACAATTCGAGGAAAAAAGGTTCAAATTTACTTCACAACTTTTCAACGTGACTTAAAATTATTCCCAAGTTGGAGTTTTGTTGAGGGTCGAGGGCTAAAAAGAGATTTTCTTTTTTTGATGAAGTAGATAAAGTTATACCATAAATTTAAGGGAAGGTTAAAATAGAACGGGAAAAGTAGTTGAAGAAATGAGATTTCTTGACCTCAAACAAAATGAATCGTAAGTGACCTGTAAAATAAATTTTTCCGAAAAAATATATATAGTTACCATCCAAAATAATAACCGATAAATTTATAATTTATATATAATTAGTGCAAGATATATGTAGATTGACTAGCGGTATAAATATTTTTGGTCCAGTGGCCGAATATATCACTTCTTCAAAGAAAATCTCTAAAATGGGCCTTTAAAGAGCACTGTAGTCAGCCCAAGTAGCGAGTGGCCCAAATCAAATCATAAAATATCCGAGAGATCACGTGCGAGGCACGTGGATGAAGGAAACACTAAACTCCCTCATCCATTTAATCCAACCCAAAACTGGAAAAATAAAAAAAGATCATCCAACTCAAATACCAAACCAAAACTCGCCTCAGCCACAGACCTCACTATCTCTCTGTAAATATCCACTCCATCTCTCTCCTCTCCATCCCCCACTATCCACATACTAACACACACTCTCTCTCTCTCTCTCTTCTCTTTCCATGGCTGCTGTGCTGGAAACCATTACAGTCCCACGCGCATCGGCGCTGCCGTCGTCGTCGCTTACTCCGGTAGCCGGTTATTCCTTCTCCAGTCCTCGCTCATCTGTTAGATTCTCTCAGTTCAGAGGCCTTAAGATCCAACCAACTCGCTCATCCGTGTCCACTAGCTCATGGTCGAAAATCATTCCCCGAGGAGGACGAATCGTTTGTGAAGCTCAGAATACAGCCGTTGAAGGTATTTCATCTACTGTTCTCTTATCTGTTTCACTAATTATTTGTTAGTTCGAGATTCTCCTTTAAGCTTAGACTTTTGGTGAAATCTCAGTTTAGGAAATTCGCATTTCCAAAAGATTTGTATTACTTGAAATGAGGTTTTACTTTTTCACCTTCTAAACAAATTATGTGCACTCAATGTCTCATGGTAATAGGAGCAACTAGATAGTATTTCATATTCCAGATATATGTTACTTGGAATTGGAAATGGAAACGTGTACAACTTTCCTTGTAGTCTGCTTGTGAGTTGTGGTACCTTCTGGTGTAGGTTACTTTGGTTACCTAATGTCATAATTAGTTGAAGTAGCCTTAATTTGTATGCGAGAGTCAGTAGCGGAGATGATTGACTGATTTGAGAGCAGAGTATTCTTTGGATATTGAGCCGGTTTTTTCATTTAATATCTCAGTTGAAGATTGGAAATTTGGCTAGTTCCCATTAAAAGAGAGTGAAGGAAATCCTGTACTAGCATCGATGCTCGATTTTTGTGCTTTCTCATCATTCTTATTAAATGTTGATGCATTGAGGCAAGGATAAGAGCCACAACGTTGCCATTTTGATTTTTTGTGTACATAGCTAATGCTCCCTCCATTCATTTTACTTGCTTTGCCTAGACACAACCCTTAAAAGGTACTCCTTCCATTTCAAAATAAGTTGTGTTTTTAATTTGCGCACACCTCTTGAGAAAATCACTCATTCTTGGAAAATAAGATACTCTCTCCATTTCAAAATAAACATTGTTTTAGCTTTCTCATTTTGTTCTAAAGTAAATAGTGTTTTACACAATCAAAGAAGATATTAGTGTTGTTTTTTCAATTTTACTCCTATTTAAATAAAGAGAGTTGTACATAACCAAAAAGCTACTCCCTCCATTCCTTTTTAGTTGCTAGGTATACTAAAAATAGTTGTTCCAAAAATAGTTGCTAGTTTCAAAATTTAAGAAATAATTGACCACCTTTTTTTCAACTTTACCCTTAGTACTTAGGTCACTTTAGAATGTGAAAAAAATGATTATTGTATGTTTTCAAAAAAATTTATTAATTAATAGGGTTATTTAGTCAGATTGCAATTCCTATTAATTTTTTTTCAATGAGTGTGCAAATCTTATTCTAACAACTAAAAAGAAACAGATGGAGTATTAAAGAGTTACTCCCTAGTCCCTCCGCTCCTTTTTACTTGATAGGTATACTAAAAATATTTGTTTTAAAATAGTTGTTAATGTAGAAATTCAAGATATAATTGATCCTTTTTTTTCAACTCTACCCTTAATACTTAAGTTACTCTAGAATGTGAAAAGAATGATTATTGTATGTTTTCAAAAAGTATTTATCAATTAATAGGTTATATAAGTCAAATTGCAATTCCTACTCCCTCCGTTTCAAAATAAGTGGTGTTTTCAGCTTGGGTACACCCCTTAAGAAAACTACTCAATACTAAAAAGTAAAATGTAGATTTATCAACTTACCCTTAATAAATACCTTGAAAAAGATGTAACTCTTTAATATTTTCTTGATTATGTAAAACTCTCTCTATTTAAATAAGGGTAAAATTGGAAGAACATCATTAATGTCTTCTTGATTATGTAAAACACCACTTATTTTGAAATAAAATTAAAAGGTCAAAACACCACTTATTTCGAAATGTAGGGAGTATTATTTTTTCTTAAAGGATGTGTAAATATTATTCTATCAAGTAAAAAGGAATGGAGGGAGTACATCTTTTTCAAGGTATTTATTAAGAGTAGGTTTGTAAATATATATATTACTTTCTAGGAATGTGTAGTTTTCTTAAAGGGTGTGCCTAAGCTGAAAACACCGAATGGGGGAGTAATATTTATACTAACTTACCCTTATTAAATATCTTGAAAAAGTTATAGCTTTTTAGTAGTTTTTTAGTTATGTAAAACTCCCTTTATTTAAATAAAAATAAAATTGAAAGAACATCGTTGATGTCTTTTTTATTATGTAAAACAATATTTATTTTGAAACAAAATAAAAGGATAAAAACACAACTTATTTTCAAATGAAGGGAGTAAATAAAATGATAAGTTAACTAAATCACTCTTTGAATATACTCCATTCATTCCCTTTTAGTTGTTAGAATAAGATTTTGCACAATCCTAAGAAAAATTTTTATTAGGAGTATAATTTGACTAATGTATCCCTTATTAATTTTTTAATTTTTGTCTATTTACGTGTTTTTAATTCTAGAATAATTAATGCTAAGGGTAAAATTCAAAATAATTATTAATTCTCTCTTGGATTTTAAAGTTGACAAGTATTTGGGAACGACTACTTTTAGTATACATGACAACAAAAGGAACGAAGGGAGTAATAAATTTAATGCTTTGAAAAATACATTCTGAAATGAATATAGTTAATAATAAGGATAAAATAGGAACTAAGTGATAAATTATATTTTGATTTTTCAAACTGATCAAGTAAAATTGGACATCTATTTTTAGTATCATAGACGGAATGAGTGAATTTATTTTTTTTACACTTACATAGCTACTCCCCCCAATCTACTTTACTTGTCCTACTAAAAATAGGTGGTCCAAAATAATTTTCACTTTAGAAAACCAATACACAATTAATTGTTATTTTGATCTTTACCCTTATTCAATAAATGTGGAGCAAGATTAATGTGATGAAAAAGAGAACAATATTAAATTGAGATCAAAGAATAAATAAGAAAAAGTTAATCAAATTACTCTTTTAGTTAATGTTATTTTAAGAGGCGTGGAAAAAAAACATGACAAGTAAAAATGGATCGGAGGGGGTAAGAAACTTTGGATTAGTTCTCAGGTGTACTCATTTATCAAAAAAAATTATGTTGGTATGTTGCTTTCTGCGGCTAGCAAAATAGGTAATATATGTGGTTATCCATCCAACTCAATCCATTTAAAATGGGTTGGTTATCTGACGTTATAAAAATGAGCTAAATATTAGTAATTTAATGTATCTACAGGCTACACAACATATACCATTATTTATAATGAGTTAAAAATTGAGCAATTTGTTTCTTGGAAGCACTACTAAGTAACTTATGAACCCAACATCTTTGAAGTAGCTCTAGATAATTTGGATGAGTCTGATAATTTATCCTTCTTTATTTACTTCGTTTTCGACTGCCCATGTTTGACTCAACCCGCTCATTTACCACTCCTACATTTAAACATTTTTATAAAAGGAACTAGTATGCCAAGACAATGAGCCCAATGAAATGGTAAAAGATGTCATATGGCCTCTATGGTATAATTTCCTCAAAGCTCTGCTACTTTTGCAGTTTCATTTACCTGCTATGAATTCGTTGAGTGTTGGTTGCTAGCATATTGATTGCTCATAGTGAGCAAAAATTTGGAATACCAACTTGAACTACAGATGTTGCATACGGATGAGTTACTCGTGAAGCTACTTCAGATCTTAGGGAATAAACATTGTTTGGCATATCAGTGCTTCCCTCCACCCTGCATAAGCTTCATTTACACCGTGGCTTGAGCACCTTTTGTGCTAGATGTAGATGTTGCACCCGATATATGATTCCATGCTTAGTTGGAAAATGGAATTCTATGTTGTCAAATTTGATCTTTAGCTTACTCCATATAATTAGTGTAATAGAACATAATACACTAGCTTCCTTGTTTAGTAAATTACAAAGTGTTCCTCTGTTTTCTGTTTCTGTGTTACTAGCCTGGTGCAAAATATGTCTTGTCTAGAGAGCATTTATTTTGTAGAATTTCCATTTGTCAGCATCTTTTGACGGGTTAACACAGTTTCTCGGAAATTGCAGTGGCAGCTGTTACTGATAAAACATGGAATTCACTTGTAGTTGAGTCTGATGTACCTGTGCTAGTTGAATTTTGGGCTCCATGGTGTGGTCCATGCCGAATGATCCACCCGATCATTGATGAACTAGCAAAGGAATATGTCGGCAAGCTCAAATTCTTCAAGCTGAACACAGATGAAAGTCCTTCCAAAGCAACCGAATTTGGAATCCGAAGCATCCCAACAGTGATGATATTCAAGAACGGAGAGAAGAAAGATGCAGTCATTGGTGCAGTTCCTAAATCAACACTAACCACCTGCATAGAAAAATTCTTGTAAAATGGTGCATATATAGATATATGATTTTATGGGAATTTACTTGTTTCTTTTCTCAAACATTCCCTTTTAGCCACTGATGCGGCAATATTAATGAAGTAAACCTGAAATGCTCCCTGTATAGTTGGGTTGCATTATGTTTTCCCTTACTGTAGCGTTATGTTGATTGTTGGTAGTTGAATGTTCCTCGTGTTAAGAAATTCACTTGTTATTGAAAGTTCATTTTTCTTATTTTTTAAGAAGCTTTTTAAAGAAAAAATATTTTCAAAAATTTTGATCAATCAACACGAGAAAATAAAAAAAATATTTTCCTTTCACACTAAATACATGCTTCTAGTAAAAACTAGCATATTTCTTCCTTGTTTGGTGCCTGTTGATCTCCACTGTTAATACTCCATGCATTTTACACATTTGAGTTTAATATTATACAACACAAAAGTAAAAATGAAAGGTCTAGAATTTTTGCTTTCATTTTGTATGATGATAATATGAAATCATCCTATACTGTGGGATAACATCAGATACATGTGGATGCTAAATTTCAGCTGACGAGCCTGAAATGAGTTAGAATCGTGATATGAATTTTCAAATTTAAATTTCAATAAAAATAATAAATATTTGATCTCTGTTATTAGTGGAATAATTTATCTAATATTTATTATTGGTGGAAGGTGATAGATATCTCGTACGCGTAAGCTGAAACTAAATTTACAATTATCAATAATGTTAAAAAGACCTGGCCCATCCCTCTGTGACACCGACAGGAAAAAAGGAAAAAGTGCAGCACCTGTGATATGTGTATAATGGATAAAGGATTTATATAACAGGCTGTAAGATATTGCTCAAACATATAGTGGATAAGTTCAACTCAAAGCCGCCGACGTAGCATTGACAATTTTGCACAAAAAGACATCTCTCTCTTTGATATATTACCTACTGAAAATTATTTGGAAGTTGTTGCATGTGTTTTTCCTTCTCCTTCAAATAAAATACATACAAAAAGATTTACTAGTCAACGGTAAAAAAAAACCTTATTCATATAGATTGTTTATGTTTTAATTTATTATATGCTTAAATAATAAAATCAATGTGTAAATTTGTATTATAGTTAACTATTAGTATGATTTAGTGATAACTATGTTTGTCAAGACATGTTTCATTTAAAAAAAAAAACATTTTCTGATGCGTTTGGCGGAATTAATTTTGTGTTGCTTTTTTTTCTTAATAATGGTGATTTTTGATCAGTTTGTATGTACTTTGATTAATTTTATAAAATACTTATTATTTTTATCAATAAATATTATGTAATTTATCAAAAGATTTGAATAACAAATGAAAAAAGATCACTTTATATATTTTACTTTCACTAAAATTTAAATATAAAATCGCATAATTCTCAGCTCACTTCGTAACCATCACACCACTCTTTTGGGTGTCAACTGATTCTTTGATGCTTTTGTTTTGTTAATTACGATTTTTATATATATTTTTTCATCAAACACTGAAGATATTTAGCTTGAAAATTAAAATTAGAAAGAGTAAGTTCAAGTACTTCTTCCGTCCTTTTAATTTAATTTACTTATTTTATTTTATTTTTTAGTATCTTTTAAAAAGAATATTTCATATTCTGTTTAAATAACTTTTGAATTTTGACATTCTCATTTATTTTAATGACATTTCTTATAGGAATGAAGTAATATATTTAATATCATAAAATTAAAAAATACTTTAAATATGTTAAAAATATATCTAATTCAAAGTCACAAAATATTAAAATAATTTTAGATTTTTTGTGTTCAATTAAATCAAAATATAAAATAAAACAGAGAAAGTAATTTTAAAGTGAAAACAAATGTTTAATTACTAGTCTCAAAAGGTTATAAGAAAATATGATTTGATGTATAGTTAATCCGTATGAACTTTTTGAAGGCGGCATTAATTATATATAAGAAATTAATTAATTAAACATTTAATAAACATGTGTAGTTAGCACTCGTTGTCATAAAAACGTATATTCTACTGATAAGTATCAATGTAGAGTTAATTTTAAAAAATAAATACTCTCTTCATTTTATATTGTCATATTTTGTAATACCTAAATTGTAAATTTAAAATATTAAATTAATTTCAAATAAATAAATTATGACAATTAATATAAAATTACAACTAATCAAACTAATTAAGCATCATAACAAAATGGAAAAAATGACGTGACTACGTGCCAATCACACCTCGATTTGGATAACTATGATTGTCTTTTAATAGGATATTGATGTTGAAATTCTACCAATACTTTTATTTATTTTTTTCCCCTCTTTTTTGTTTTTATAAAAAAGTTTTATGAGACAAATACAAGAAATAGTCAAATAATGTATTATTTTGTACCTTTTCCTCTCAACATAGTGTCACTCGAAGCATGATCTTCTTATTTTTGGTAAATAACTTATTAAAAAATTATTATTTTTTATTAAAAAAATTAAATAATTATTCCTACTGATATCAATGGAAAAGATAAAATGATAATATTTTACATAAAAAAATCATGAAGTTTTTACTACTTCAGTGAAAATCTGTTTCCCACCATGCACTTTCACAATGAATTGATTCAGTGAAAAATTAGTGGGAAAATCATGTTTTATAATACAAATTTTCCATTGATTTATTGTGACGAAAAAAATCTCTATTTCTAGTAGTGATTAGTAAAGAATAGATATTATTATTTTTATAATTAACGTGTTCGAGTTTCGTTTGAACATATATCGATTAATTTTATGGAATATCTATCATCTCACACTAACAACAAATATCAACTAATTTTATCTATTACAGTTAGGACATATGAGAAGAAGTTATCTATTATTTTTGTTTTCAGGAAGATTTGAAAAAAAAAGAAAGTCTTATTTATACTCAAATTCATCTTAATTAATTATAATTAAGTGATAAATTAATATAAATATACAACAATTAATTATATTTAGAAATAAAATCACATGTAAAAATCCAAGCCATGACTAGTAGGTACAATGCAAATTAGTAACCGTGAAGATAAATGAATGAGATTTCTTTACATCTAATGAGAGATTTCAAATTTAAACTTAGAGAATATACAATATCTAGTAAGAGGTGTTTTTTCTCCAATAATTCTTATAATAATGTTAATTTAAATTAATCACGACTCACATCAATAAATTTATAATATTTATTGGAATTATTCAAAGATTAAGTTCTGAAAATAAGGTGATGTGAGTTGGAAAATGGTAGGAATAAAATGGAGGAAAGTGAAAGTTGAAAAATAGTTTTTTATAAGTGAACTTTGTCCATTGTTAATAAGGAAGAAGAAAACTTTTGTGTTCATATTAAAAATCATATCCTTTAACTCGTAAAGAATTGAGAAAAGAGACTCTCCCGTGTTGTTGTCGTTGCTTAGATCGGCCTCGACTTTGGATTAATGATCTGCTTGATTGATAAATATTTTGGAACAAATTTATTCATTTTTTATTTTTATTATTATTTTCCTTTTCTAAATTTGCCCAGAAATTAAATAATTCGTGAATTTTTTCTAATACAAATTTAAATTAATTCGCGATCAAACACATTCCTTCTCTTTACTTTTGATGGCTATAAATTCTGAGAGGCTTCATTTTATTTCTGCACACACGAAAACACAGATAGATTTTATCGTCTTCTTACTCTCAATTCTATATTCATTTTTCAAAAATAAAGTAAGTATCGTGCGATTTATTCTGTTTGTTGAGTTCACTGAAATTCTATCCTAAGAGAAATTAATCTAAAACCTTGAAAATAATTGTAAGAGGATTAAATTTCTTAAACAAACACAATTTTCTGTTATGCTCAAAATTTTTCTGTATTAACATTCTACTTTTTTCCACTACATTTTTGCGTACTATCTCCGATACAAAAATAATAATTTTAAAAATAAAATTTAAATAAAAAATAATTATATTTAAATATTAATAGAAAAAAATTTATGAAAACAGATAAAAAGTAATAATTATTTCTTCATTCTTAATTATTTGTTTTATGTTCGAGTTCGGAATATACAATGGCCTTAAAAAGTGGTCACCCGCGCGTCCCTATCTTTTCTCAAATTACGCGGTTGAGATTCTTCTTTTGAAAAAAAATAAAAATAAAAATAAAGAAGTGGATTTTCTCCATGGCCCATAATAATAAAATTGGATTATTGAGAACTGAGGTTTCTATAAATACAAAAACAACCCCCTTAAATATCGAAACCGACCCGTTAGCCTCCTCCATTCACTTTCATTCTCAACAATCTTTTTCCTCACTACCTGTTGTCGTTACCTTCGGCTTCTGCAATTCGCCATTATTGAAACTTATTTCTTACGTTTTCATCTATTGGTACGTTCTTCATCTTTCTTCTTTGTTTTTATGTTAAATGTTTTTGAGATCTTTGTTTTCGGGTATGTGTTTTTCCGAATCGATTGAAATATTTTGTCGAAATTTCTGTTCGTTGTAATCCATGTTTGTTTGCGTTCATGTTTTTTGTACCCTTCGAGCCTTCTCGGAATGGAAAATCTTCAATTTGTTTCATTGTTAAGTGGTTAATTTGGAGATTCAGCACCATGATTAACATTTCTGGGGTTGAAAATATTCATCTTTTTAACATCCCGCCGCTTGGGTAAGGAAGCATAAGGGACTAATAAAATTTCTGCAGATTTATGGAACTCTTGAGTTTTGGATGTTAACATTGTGAAGGAATTCGGTCCACGTACTTCCATTTTTCGTCAATTGTTTCTTGTTATGATTGGGAGTAGTTAATGGTGTTATGAGGTTGGATGGGTAGGATTCCTCGGCCCTTAACCAAAGGTCTTGTGTTCGAGCCTGAGAATCCAAATTACTCCGGCTCAAATGTGGGTACGGGGCATCAGGTGTGAAACCAAAAGAAAAAAGGTCAATGGTGTTAATTATTTTCGTGAAAAAGAAAATCTTTACATTCATTGAGCTGCTTGTATCTGTGTAAGCGGGTTCTTTTGATGATTTCAGTTTCCTATCCCGCTGACTTATTCCAGAAAATTGAACAATTATGTATGCTCCGTTGCAAAAGCATGATAGGGAAAGCTTCACTATCGTGCATTTACGAAATAGAGAAATGAAAAGAGGAAGTGGGGAGATAATTTTGTTATATATATGTCAACCTGTGCCATCAGTGGTTCCATCCTTTTATCTTTCATTACTTTTGTGGGATTAAAAGCGATAGAACAGGATGCATTTAAGTTTATGTTGCTATCTCCTATTGCCATACAGATGTTAACCTTTGCGACGGTGTTTTATGTGTTTTTGGCTTTTACATATTGAAACAGGCTTGGAGATGTAGGCTGCAGTTGACAAACAAATGTGTTTTCAATCAAAACGAATTGAAATGCAGTTTTGAGCCACATTTTAGCTTTGTTATCTATCTCAATTTTTCAGGAGCTAACTCTGTTTTTAAATAGGTTCTAGCTACGAAGTATTTTTTCTCACTATTTATGTCGCGTTCAAGTGCAATTCTATGGTTTGGTATTTAGTTCTTGAATAGAGTGTGTTTACTTGGGACTATAGTTTTTCCAACCCATGCTCCTCACATGCATACTCCCTATAGGCCAAGTTCTAAAAGAAAGGAGAACGAAAAAATAAATAACTAGGACGATGCTTTGTTAAGTTGTCTTCTTCATTTTGCTTTCCAAATGGTCATCTCATCAAAAACTAAATCTGGATTTCATGCTTCAATAGAAGTTGTTGATATTCAATCATGTTGCTGTGCTGATAAACATGTATGTTTTCATTTGTACGGTTCATTTCTCATTTTAAACTATTTAATAGATCCTGTCTTTGTAGATTTTCAGGTTAAGTTTCTATCATGACCATTTACTTCCTATGAGTTTTTTTCTAGAGTGTCTGAATAAACTTTATGAGGTGACTGATTTGTTTGCAAATTTGTCCTTTTAACAGATATCATGGCTTTGGAACAAAATTTTGTTGGTGAAGATGTGTTCAGTTTCGTATCTGATGAAGAAGATGTTTCCCTTAAGAAGGGGAGTGCAGTTCCAGTTCCAACATCAAGTTCTGACAGTATAACAGGAGGTTATGATTGCAATATTTGTCTCGACTCAGCACATGATCCTGTTGTCACCCTCTGCGGTCACCTCTACTGCTGGCCTTGCATTTACAAGTGGCTCCAGGTTGAGAGCTCTACTCCGGGATCAGAAGAGAAATGTAAATGTCCAGTCTGTAAGGCTCACATCTCAAATTCATCGCTGGTACCTCTCTATGGCCGTGGAATATCATCCACAGAATCTGAATCCAAGAAATCTCAACTGGATGCTGTTGTACCACGCAGGCCTCAAGCCATTGAGATAGCAACTCTGGTTAATTCATTGTCTCCAGCTTCTCACATGAGTCAGCAACTTCATCACAGGCGATCTGTCCCCTCTGCCTTTGGTAGCTATGCTGCTTTGGCTCCATCCGGCTTTGGGGGTACCCCAACGATCAGTTTGTCCAGCCCAACAGTTGCGGTATTCGGAGAAATGTTCTTGGCACGGATGTTCGGGAACTCAGACGCAAGATTATTTGCTTATCCTCACCCAAGCACTTACTCCATTCCAGGAAGTGGCAGTTCTAGAATGAGGCAGGTGGAAAAATCTCTCAACAGATTATCCATCTTTCTTTTCTGCTGCATCATCCTATGCCTTCTCCTATTCTGAGTGTTTAATAATTGATTAATTAATTCGCGGTGTATAGTTGTAAAAAATGTGTGACTGCTGTCACCAACAGTCACTCACTAGATAGTAGAAATACATAGGCTTATAAGAGATTCAACAAACAAAAAAAGCCAAAGGTTGCTTTTTTACTCTTATATTCCTCTGCATCCCCTTCTGTTTCACAAAACTGTCTTGCCCTTCAGAAAGTGGCAACAGAGACAGCTTTCTTTGCTAGTCTCTTTTCAGTTGTCCTTGAGTAGCATTATAACAATGGTTTATTAGGAAGGGAACTCTTGTAAAGCAGCACAGTGAACCTTTTGCTTTGTGGACCAAATGGTCTTGTGCTATTTGCAATGTAATATGAAGAATGGACATGTTCCGTTTTCAATTTTTCGCCTTCTCTGATCTTCATCTTCTTTTCGTATTAATTTTATTTTGGATTTCGTAAGTTATAAGAGTTGTAGATTCAAATTTGATCGCGCGCGAGGTGACTATGTATAGAAACTAGAAAGAGCAGAAACCCAGATCACTAATAATGAAAGATCTGCTACTGAAACATTTAGGTCCAATATTGTCCATACTCTGCAGTGTGATCTTCACTTTGTTTAGTTTGTGAGACCATTATATTACCACAAGTTACTTCTCCATTTTTTGTTGTTGGAATTTTCAGATTTATACAGAATAAGTTGCACGAATATTTAAGGGTAAGGTCTGCATAATATGTAGTTGAATCTATAATTGAACATATTTCTTGTTGGGTTTGACATGGCTTGCGTTTTGGGGATCGAGTTTGTGGGTCCCGCAATATCTAAATATTACATTACTGAGTTTTGAATCTTAGCTCACTTTGTTAATCGCTAGACCCCATCCTCTGATGCTTCCTCATTGTCTTGATCTATACAAATAATATTTCATTTTAAACTAAATATCTACTACACTACACCTTCTGTTTCATTTTAGTTGCTAGGTATACTAAAAATAGTTGTTTCAAAATAATTGCTAGTTCAAAATTCAAGAGATAATCGACCACCTTTTTTCAACTTTACTCTTAGTACTTAAGTCACTTTAGAATGTGAAAGAAATAATTATTATATGTTTTCAAAAAGTACTTATCAATATATAGGATTATATTAGTTAAATTATAATTAATATTAACTTTTTTTAATAAGTGTACAAATTTTATCCTAGCAATTTAAAAGAAACGAAGGGAATAGTAATTTTTTGCGTTCAGCCATCAACAGGCTATCAAAGTCCTCTGAACAAACATTTATATAATTTGTTACTCCCTTTGTTTCATTTTAATTGTTAGGATAAGATTTTCACATATGTTAAAAAAAATTAATAGAAATGGTAATTTGATTAATATAGCCCTATTAATTTTTTGATAAAATACAATAATAATTTTTTTCACATTTTAGAGTGACTTTAAATAGTAAGGATAAAACTGAAAGAATCTAATCAATTATCTCTAAAATATTAAAATAATTATTTTTAACGTATCTAATAATTAAAATGAAACGAAAAAAGTAGTACATATTAATGAAAAGAAAGTACGCGGAAAGAGAGAAAAGTCATACTCCGTACGTACAAACAATAATGGAATTGTATCAATAGAAGATAACACCCACCGGTTCGTATCTAATGGTCTCTCATCGGCCGGTCATCGCAATTAAAGACTCACCTTTTGCATTACGAAACCAGCTCCATCCCCAAACGCTAGTTATTATTTTTGTACAGTCAAGCTTTATTATAATCGTGGTATTTATTTGAAAATTTTATACTGCTATAAGCATGATGTTGCTATATATGTAAACTGACATTTAGCGTTTAGATCTCATTTAGCTGTTATAAGCAAAAATATGCAAGAATCTAGTTTGTGTACCAAAAAGAAAAAATGTATTTGTTCATCAATTTAAACAAAAAAATAGAAAGGGTTCAAATGTAGAAAAGACAAACATCAATAGTCTTTCCTCGTGGAGTTATGACTACAAATGGTAGACACTATTTTAATATAATTTTTTTCTTTTAGATATTTTGTACTTGAAATTTATTATCATATGTGTGTCGTTAATGGTGATTACTATAAATATTTTAATTTTTTTACAAAATATTACTCCCTCTGTTTAAAAAATAAGTGGTGTTTTAGCCTTTTGATTTTGTTTCAAAATAAGTGGTATTTTACGTAATCAAGAAGACATTGATGATGTTCTTTCAATTTTATCCTTATGTAAATGGAGAGAGTTTTACATAATCAAAAAAATATTAAAGAGTTACATCTTTCTCAAGATATTTAATATAGGTAAATGAGTAAAAATACATTTTTCTTTCTAGGAATGAGTCTTAAGGGGTGTGTCCAATATGAAAGCACCACTTATTTTAAAACGGAGAAAGTATTATATAATATTTGAGTATGACTATTATAGAGGGGTAATTTTACAAAAAGTGTATTGCTATACTGAACCTCTACGATTATATATAGATAGAATGCTGTTATAGAAAAATAAAAAATATAATATGAAAAATTGATTCTGAAGAAAATTAAACCGTTATAGTAAAATATTATTATAACGGAGCACTCTTACAATGAAGTTCGACTAAAATAGCTACCACAGGAGACCCCTCTTTCCTCTACTAATGTTCCTGTTCCATGTACTATACTTGTGTTAATTAGTGGAGTATATAATATATTAATTAGCTCTTTCATGAACAAAGAAAAAATCCTAAAAACTCATTAGTGTGAATATATGATATATAAGAATCACCGACGAACTGTAATAAAACAGATTTTGCATAAACTGTCACATGTGCTCTTGCTTTGTTCTTGTCTATTTTGTACCCTTTTTTAAAACAAACTTTTACGTACACTTCCGTATCTCCAGGGATGTCAACCCAAAAATATAAAAATAAAAAAAAAGGAAAAAACGCGCATATGTGTTTTGAACTTTCTTACAAAAATGATGGGAGTAATAATAAAGGATAATCATTTTTTTGCTAGTTATTCATAGTACTTGGAACATAAATATAATTAAGTTAAATTCTATTATAAGTAATCACCGACAACCGCGTATTTTCTTACTACTGCAACATCTCTCTGTAGTAAGCATTACATTAATTATTTGTTTGAAAAATTGGAGATTGGAGAATCCCAAAAGTAGTCTATAAAAATAGGCACGTTCATTCATGATCATGCAGCACTAGTATATCTATCGACTCATCATCTTCACTTCAATTCCAAGAAATCCCAGTACACTACAACTAACTACATTATATTCTTTGTTTGAAAATTCCAAGGTTATGGAGAAACTTGTTCCTCGTATTTCGATTTGGGGGTTGTTTGTTTTGTTGTTTACTTGTACTAGTAATTTGTTTATTGAGGAGATCAACGCCCAAAATTGGCTTAATGGTCACGCTACTTTTTATGGAGTCAATCAAGATCCAAGCACCTTTGGTAAGCATTAGTATACCATAGATATATGTTCTACAATCGTTAATTAGCATGAAGTTATTTTTTGATTTTTTACTCGGTGCTCGATATATATATATATATATATATATTTATACACACATTGGGACCTGACTAATCAGGTTTCTCGTTAGCATGTATTCTACAAATTAAAACGCATGCATGTTTTAGAAAACCAAGCAATGCATATACAATTAGTAGTCCTGCGTCGGTGGTCAGGATGACAATTATTAGTGTCCTTATATCGTCAGTTCTCGCTTATATATTGACTTGACTTTTAAGGTTGGATTAAGTCCAAACAAAGATAATCGATTTCAATATACTAGATCAAATCATAACTCAATTCGCAACACAGTTATTAAAAATAGCTAAAAAAATTTCCACTTGTATATCATGAAGATAACGTTTCTTTTATTATATTCCTACTATTGATGATCATCAGGTGGAGCTTGTGGTTACGACAACCCGTATCACGCCGGATTTGGAGCACACACGACGGCATTAAGTAGCGCATTATTCAGAAATGGACAAGCATGTGGAGCTTGCTACCGAGTGAGGTGCAACCGCCAGCTCGATCGCAAGTGGTGCCTCCCACATGGGGCCGTCACAGTGACGGCTACCAATTTCTGCCCTCCTAACAACCACGGAGGGTGGTGTGATGCACCGCGCCAACACTTTGACATGTCCATGCCCGCTTTCCTTCGCATTGCTCGACAAGGCAATGAAGGCGTGGTTCCCGTTCTCTATACAAGGTACTACGAACTCTTTTAAATAACTTTTTCACTATAATTTAACTAATTATAATCAGTGACTTATGCAAAATTTGTTAATCGTCCGATATAAGTTATATACGAACTTGTTATAATAAGTTATTTAATTTATTTATTTTTCAGTTTAACTATCTATAATTATTCCAAAGTGATATGAATGTCTACTTTTATTATGGACGTTTCGTTTAATAAAAGTCAAACTCCCTTTTTTGAAAAAAAAAAATCATTATGCTACGTACATTGTAACCTGTAAGACTAAACAAAAACCAAAAGACAACATATATAGAAAAGAATAATTTGCATGTGAACAACTTGCTTTCTGTCCAAGAATAAAGCCTACATTAGAATCAAACTGCAACAAGATCAACAACTTTTCTATGTTAGAATATTTCATATATATATATATATATATATATATATATATATATATGTATGTATATGTAACACCTTTCGACATGTTCACTTTATATATTCAATAAAATCAGAGTTTAAAAATTTTAAATTTATGAACTCTGAATTCTAGAAAAAGTATAGCTTATTGAATTATGAATAAATCATTTCTACTGTCAAATCTCGCTATGGCAATGTCATTTGACATGATATGATATTTTAACTGTTATGGCGAAATGATATATTATAACACAACATAAAAATCGTTTTCAAACAAAACATGACAGTTACTCTTGTAGAGAAGGTATGATGGTACATATTAAGAGAATTCTTAAACAAAAATACAGGGTCAGCGTCAAAAACTCAAAGCTACTGATTGAATTTTGTTCGATAGTAAATAGAGCTGTAACTCCGCCCCGACCTGATACATGATATTTATTAATTAAATTTTGCAGGGTGGCATGTAGGAGGAGAGGAGGAGTACGTTTCACATTAAAAGGACAAGCAAATTTCAACATGGTGATGATATCTAATGTGGGAGGTAGTGGTGATATTAAGAGTGTTTCCATTAGAGGATCAAGAACAAGAAATTGGATTCCCATGTATAGAAATTGGGGTGTCAATTGGCAAAGTCGAAATGACCTTCGATCGCAAACGCTGTCGTTTAGAGTCACTTTAGTTGATGGCAAAACCATGGAGTTCATCAACGTTGTACCTTCTGCATGGAAATTTGGACAGACTTTTGCCTCGCGCAGACAGTTTTATTGATTAATTAATTAGTTAATTAATACCAATCCTTGAAGTTATATTGTGCATGTTCATGGCCTGAATTTTTTTTAGATGGTTCATGGGCATGTTATATAGTAAAAATTGTATCATCTTTTTTACATGTTTTATTTTGTATGACGATTTCGTTATTGAAATTGATCGATACGATGAATAATATTGATGAATTTATTTTAAATGTATTATGTATCACGATGTAATTGTTAAGCTCGAGAATATGAGAGCTTTATGTACTTCACATAATTTATTAATTTTAGTAAGGAAAAATGTGTTGCCGTTGTTGTTGTTGTTGTTTTCTAGCTTTCAAAGCGAAATAATCGGGGATGGTTTTCAATTTACTATCATCCTTTTTTGGGTAGAATCAATTACTATTAGTGACGGAGTTTAAATTTTGGGATAATGACATCACAGGTTAGTAATCATATTATGAATTTGATTTTTATATATATTTAGTGGGATTTTTAATATAAATATAAGTTTAAATTAAAGTTACTGAATTTCATTAAATTCGTAAATAACCTTCTAGCTCTGCCCCTGATTATTATCAAAATTGACGCAAATAATAGTAGGTATAAATGTTGTTGATTTTTTCAAAACCATCCCGATTCACAAGTAACCTTAGTAAAATACTAAAATTCAAAAATCATAGCATATTAATTATCCATTATTCTACTAATTGCAATTCATGTTTTTCATCATTGATATGAAATTGAGTTATTGACGCAATGGATATATATAACTTAAATCCTAAATTATATATTATCCCCTATATTCACTTTAGTGAAAGAATAATATATTTTTAGGAATACAATGAATATGTTAATAATTAAATCGAAGCGCGTCTTGACAAGAATATATACCTATTTTCAAATGTATTGGGATTAATTACATAAATATTTCAATAAAAATTTATTCACATTCATTGCTTATGCCAAACTATGAATATAAAATATGTAATTTTTTAATAGTACACATATACTTATTATTTAATCATATAATTAAATGACATGTACTTTCTTCTTAATCTTTAACTATTATTAATTAAATTATTTATAATAGGGAATTAATTTGAATGATAATAGGGAAGTAATATTTTTTTAAAAAACAAAAAAATTAACCAAAGGGGAAGTAATGTATTCCTAATACATTACTAGTGAACTAATCACGCTTTGCGTGATCACTAAAAACTTAATATATTATATTTATATTTATAAAATAATTAATTTTGTCATCAGTAAATATATATAGACAAAGTAGAAGATAAAAACTATCATGTCGTAAATATTAATCATTTTTAGTATCATATTAAAAAAAAAAAGAATTAATCAAACATCGTCCATAATTCTATATCTCTTTATAATTCTTTTAATATCTTACCTAGAATTTTTGACTAAAAAAATTTGTGAAAAGTTTTAGTCAATTGCGGTGTATTAAGAATGTTATACCTCGTAGAATTCCCGGCACTTAGATGACCTATTCGCACGTTGGTTAAGCATATTTGAAAGCCATGCGTGCTAGGGAAAGGCCCGGGAAAAGATCGGACGAGAAACCCGTCGAACCATCGCGGGAGGAGCCGAGGCAGAGCCCCTCCGCGATGGCAGCGTGTCACAGAGGTGAGGCCTCCGCGATGGCTCCGTGACACGTTGCCCAAGTTCAGGCCCAAGTATATAAAGCCCTCACTTCGGTTTAAAATCATATTACACTTATAAATTTCCAGAGAAACGCAGTGAAGCCGAGGAAGACGAAGAAAATTAAATATTTTCGTCCGATTGCGCTGCCAAACGCCGCTCAAACTCAAATTAATCCCAGATACCCGAGTATTTAGCAGCAGAGAGCATTTCTACGGAATTAGTTTCGCGAAATACGGCCGACGAATCGGCTATTCACCGAACTAAAGTAAGTAGAATTGCTCTAAATTAATGTCTATGTGTTCCTAGCTGAGAAGTGAATACTTCTCCCTTCTGGGCCGCTGAAAAATAGCGAGTTTTTGACCGTCTTTCGATAAGCCTAAGTTTAGGCTATAAACTATATCGGAAGTAACGTTGCTCTTTACAATACAACTGTATTTAGTATTAATTGACGTATTTATGAATGCAGTTGGGAGAAAATAGTTGAAGTACCGGCCGAGCCCCGTCCGACGGACAAATAATTCAAAGACAAGGTATGTAAAGTTAGTTTCCTTCGGCAAGTTAAGTAATATCAGTGTAGTGTAATAAATTACGGACCAGTAGAATGTTCAGGAGTCGAATATTGCGTTATTATGAATGTTGGTGCGATGTGAGAAATATTGGGTTGTAATGTATATAAAACCTATCAGTATGATACAGATTCTAACGCAAGTATTAGAGATTGCCCAGTATACTCAGTATGTAATGTGATATGCCATGTCAGGATATGGTTGTATTCAGTTGAAACCCCGTATAGTAATGCAATACCCGTAAAGCACTTCAGAAATAGAATATCAGGCTAAAATGAAGTTCAGAAAGCATGTCAGGATTAGTAAATCATGTTACTATAGAAAGTCAGTATACAACGTAGTTCAGTAGAAAGATTATATTCGTACATACATATATAGTACTTCCAGCCTCAGCATGTATTAAGTATGTACTTATTTCTATCACTAGTCCAGCATATAGTGTATACAGAAACTTAGTAAAACAGCAGAGTTTTCAGTAGAAACATTATCTTATATAGCATTTGCCCAGTACAGCCGGCAGGAGACTATATTCATATTTATATATCTTTACCTGCCTCAGCACGTATTAAATACGTACAGATTACTATCATTAGCCCAACATGTAATATATATGATACTTTACCCCTATTAGCCTCAGCATGTGAGATACACAGACAGTATTACCAGTTGAGATCGTTGTATTGTTTGGGGTTGGATTACCTAGCATCCATGACCGCCCAGGGTTAATAGCTGTATCAACTCGTCCACCAGAGGACGAGGATACGTCACTCTACTGAGTGGCATGCCGTCCCGCCAGGGGACGAAGATGGGATGCCAGTTTTTCCCCATATTTGTGCCTTGATCGGCCCTTACACACCCCAGTCGAGCGGATACGCCCGGGTGCAGATTCAGGAGTCCTCCGGACTCAGATGCAGTTATAGTCAGGGGCTCAGCGAGCCCAAGTGCATACCCTGGGACCGGCAGGATGCTTACAGCCACTATAGGAGATGGGATGACCGGGGTAGGGGTATAGATTCTGTGCTGGTTGTACCTCCCGGCTTATGGGGGCCGGGTAAGGTTTGTGTGTGCTATGTTATGTTATTTCATGTTATGTCATGTTATGTTAGCTAAAGGTAGATCAGCAGTAGCACGATACGTTCCAGGTACGACTCTTATCCCTTCCAGTAAAGATTGAGAGGAGGTAGGGTTTACATTATCAGATAGATAAGTTATTCCTTCTACTTCAGCTTCATCATTCATATTATTGCTTCCAGGTGTTGTTTTCAGTTATGTTATTTCAGTTGCTTTACATACCCAGTACCAGCGGTACTGACGCCCAGTGGGGCGCTGCATTACTTTCCTGCAGGTACTCTTAGACGAGCAGGCGATTCTACGTGACTTCCTGTCAGCGGTTGCGTATTCAGCTCCTGTCATCCGGAGACTGAATTTCTAGAGGTGTAGTTCAGTTCCTTTTGTTGTACAGTACGGGTAGGTCGGGGCCCTGTCCCGATCATTTCTATTATTCTTCTTAGAGGCTTGCAGTCTGTATATATTCCCTATGGTCAGATGAGCCGGTCGTGTGAGGCCGTGCAGTTGTATAGTTGCCTTTACTCTTTCTTTCTTTTGTAATGGCCGTGTGGGGCCATAGTTTGCCAGTAGTGGTGACCTTGCCGGTCACGTAGCTTTTCAGTATGTTAAGTTTGAGTTACAGATAACTAGACAGCATGGTGGCCTTGTCGGCCCGCATAGGTTCCCCTGAATTGACATGTTTCTGGTCAGCTGTTAGTACAGGTACAGGAGGCTATAGGCCAATAGGCCGGGGGCTGTGTTTACAGCCGTTATATAGCCCTTTGTTTCCAGAAATATGAGTTAGAGCCAGCCAGGCACCAGATGTGCCCAGGCTTAACGGTCCAGCAAGTCAGGTCCTAGTAGGGCACCAGGTGCCAGTCGTACCCCCCAAGGTGGGGTGTGACAAAGAAAAACTGAAGATTGCTTATAATATAATTAAAAAAATTAGCGATTCAATCGAGATTTGTTAAACGTAAATCATGAATAACGATTATATATATGATTATATATCACTCTACACTATTAATAAAATGCAAAAATCATGGACAAAAAGATGTTTTTAGTTTTCTTATAATTAAAAAAAGAAATAAGAATGAAACGAAAAATGAAAAGTAATTAAAAAAACTAATGAATTCCTAATCCCGCAATGATAACAACCGAGAAAATCATCCAATTTTTTTCATATAATTTTTTCTGCAAATATACCCTTTCTCTCATGTTTATCCGGTCATAAAAATTTCTAATTTTTCTCCTTATAATTACATCTATTGTGCCTTATGAAATTATTTATCAGAGATAATGTAAACTCTTTTTTAAAGTCTTCTTCCGCTTCTATTTCTTTTTTTGGTGTTAGCGACACATAGCAGTGACACCGCCACCAATCGGAGCAGCCATAGTCAAAACACTACCATCTTTCGATGATACTAAAGCGATCTTATTCGTCGTTAATCCTAGTCGGCGAAGTCGAAAACTTAGAATTCACATGAACCTACTGAACATAAATCGCTAAGCATGTATCATTCATAAACATCTCAGACTCAACAGTCTAACACCTTTAAACCTTCAGATAAACTGATAGGTATTGGAAGTGTAAATATCTAATTTTGGAGAGATTAAGATTATGGAAGATTTGATTCTGTGATTCGTAAGGAAAAAATCGTAAAGTAATGAGATATCCAAGGGGAAGTTACGAAGAAGAAGTGACCTGTGATAAGGGAAGAAATAATTAATAGTGTAGCAATAATAAGAAGTAAATAAGTTATACTCATTTTCTTCAATTTTTTAGAGAATGAACCGAAAAAGAGATTGATAGGTAAGAAAATAAAATTAAAAAATAATTAATTAACTTTAGGTTGTTATAAATAGAAAAAAAGTCAAAAAATTGAAAAAAAAGATAAATAGAAATTGTGGCTTTAGAAGCATGTCACATCATCACATCCATATTCTTCTTTTATATATATATAGAGAGATTACGCTTGAGTTAAATATTAGAAAAATTAATTAAATAAGGTAATCAAATATTTATAAAATAAATTGAATATATATTAAATAATAATTAATTTCATGAGAATGAATTTTGGACTTTCTAAACCGAAAAAGATATGGATAAGTAAGAAAATATAGTTAAGAAATAATTAAATAATTTTTAGTTGTTATAAATAGGAAAAATATCAAAAAAAATTACAAAAAAAGATAAATAGAAATGGTGGTTTTAGAAGTGTGTCACACCATCATATATATATATAGTAATTTATATATTCCTAATTATATTACAAAATATAGTTAAAAATTTTTATTTAACAAGAAACATAATATTTAGGTGAATGACGAAATATTTACTCAAATAATTTAGTAATTCAATTTTTAACGTTTGGGGATTTTGAGTTTAGAATGACATAGAAGATAATAAATAATATATATTACAAGTAATATTAAGTTGTTATTTTAGTTTTTATTTTATTTGTTATTAATAATCTTGAATTAATATTTGTATTTATCAAAGTGGTATGATAAATATATATTGAATGATTTTATACACTACTTTAATGTTAGATCACTATTTAATTGTAATAATTTTTCATCTTCTGCACATTATTTTCGACATTCATATGTGTAAGCTTTGGTTTTACCATTCACAAATATTATCATAGATTATTTGGCAAGATAGGATATATGCACAAAAAATTAAATTAACTATTAATTAGAATCCTATTAAATCTAAATAAAAGCTACATTCTCAATTACTTTAATAAAATACAATATAAATAATATTGATTTGTTTTTATCAAAAGTCTTTTAATTGAAAGTAAATTTGTTATTTAATTATTTCTTATTAAAGATACAATAACTTTCGCTTAATCTAATTTCATTTATTTCTAAATAATTTAACATTTGTGTACGAAAATGCCAAGAGAATAATGCATGTTGAATGAGTAAAAATATGCAACATTTTAAGGGTATTAAGATTATTTTGGTAATTTAATTTTTAATTTTTTTGTTTTTCACTTTTTGTATGATATTTTTGATACGCGCATTGCACGTTTATTCCATGTCGATATGTACAACAAATTTAAACGATATAAATAATATTTAATCATATGTGTGATGACTAATATGAAATTTGAACGCAAAAATCATTAATATCATCTTAATAAAAGAAAATTTAAAAACAATAGATATGAGGAAATCGATTCATATTGATGTTCTTATGTACAATTATGTGATTTAGCCGTATCTCAGAATATTTTCTGTAAATGACATTTTTAATATATATTATTCAATTCTTGAAAATCCAAAATTTGATTTGATATAACAAATTTCTTGATCTTTAATAGAAGGGTAACAATGTCACTCAACTTTATAATATGATTATAAATAGTATTGAAACATATAAATAATAAATAATTGAAAATTTAAAAGAAAAGTACAAACTGAAATTGATGAATAATCAAATAACTTGACAGTCACTATTATAGTTTGTAGCTATACACAAATAACTAAATTGATACTCAACTTTCTTCTAATACACAGTTCTTCTAAAATATCAAATAATCCAGTTGACACTCTCCTTTTTTTGACATTTCGACAATATATTATTAAATGTGAATAATCTTATACTTTTAAGTCTAAGAGCTCTCAAAAAGAACCATTCCTCCTAATTCATGTTCTAAAATTTTTTATATATGAATAATATATTTTTATCAAATAAATATTCATCCATTATAATAAATTAAATTTCCCATCCACTAATTTATTGTAAAGTATTTAATAGTCTAATAATATTTATTGTAATAATAGTATTTTTTGCTATGCATATTTATTTTTAGTACATAAAAATCATAAGAAATTGTTTTAGATTGAAGGGATAAATGCTCATTAAATATTTAATGAACAAATTAGTTTTTCAACTTTTCGTTTTTTGATTTCCTAGTTATATAATAAATTGATGATATATTATTATTATTATTATTATTATTTAGTTAGTTAGTTATTATTTATATTTATTATTATTATTATGATTATATTTATTTATTTATTTTAACTTTTCATTTTTTGGCTTCTCACTTATATAGTAATAAATATATAATTATGATATGATATAATAAAACGTTAATATTTAATTATGTATTTAATCAAATTTTAATTTAGTGAAGGGAAAAAATAATGATCTAACTTTTTATTTTTTGTCTTCACCCTTATATAATAATATGATATGATGATATTTTTACATATTATATTTATTTTTATTTTATGTAATAGAGGGTTAAAATGATAATGCAACTTTAAAGTTATGAATTTTTCACTTTTATTATATTTTAATTTAATTTATTTAATAAAATTTATTTAATGACATAACATTAATGATATTAATTAAATAAATAAAATAAATTTAAAAAACATAAAAAAAGAGCAAGACGGTAAAAACATGCCACATAATCATGTCTCCGAGTCTCCTTTATATATATATATATTGATTCATCGTGTTGAATTGAAATTACTTTATTACTTGGAGTTTTTAATTTATCTAAAACCCTAAATCCTAACCGCTACTCTCTTCTCTTCTCTGTTCAAGTAAGGAGTAATTCTTGTTTTCAATGTTGGGTAGCTTAAACCGGTGTTGTTCTTCAGTAGCACCAGAGACCCCAAAGCCAATAAAGTCGATGAACTTCGCAACCTTGAACAGATCAATTTCTTACAATCTTCTGCGAAGGGCTTTTCCAATCCGTGCTTATTGCGCTGTGTATTGTTCAAGTTCAAAGCGTAATAATTTGTTTTCCAGAATTAGTCCTGTTAGACGAGCGGATCTCATCATTCCAGTTTTGGATCAATGGGTGGATGAGGGCAGAAAGGTCACAAGCTTCGAGCTTCAGCGCATTGTTCGTGATCTCCGTAGCCGTAAACGGTTTTCTCAGGCCCTCCAGGTTCTATTTCCAACCTGACCCTTTATTTTAGTTTTGTGTTTATTTTCAAGAATAGGTTAATATTGGAATGAAATGTACCCAAATAGAGTGGAATCATTATAGCCGACCCGACTAATTTGATATACTTTTTTTTTTTTGGATATAAAGTGGTGTCTGGCCAGCTTGAGCACATTTTGATCGATTCCACTGGACATCTGCCACCTCCCATCAGGAGGTTTAGTTGATTGGTTGATTTGGTTTTTGGGCTCGGGAAAGGGGGATCGAGTAGCACTAGAGTACTTAGATTGAGCTTTTGTTCTTTGGTTTTGATCTTCTTTAGCTGAACGCATAGAATTGATTGTGTTACTGAAGCTTTTGTACACATACGCCAACTTTGCAAGGAAGATATTGAATAAGAAAGGGAAATGCTTGTGCATCTGAATGTAGAATGGGAGAATGGGAACGTATTATCTCTGAAGGTTTTATTCTTTTTGGCTCGAAACGTGTCATGCAACTATTTTGCCTATTTTACTGCTATATACGACTTACCCTGACTGGACCTGCCCTTTCTTTTAGTTTTCTTTTCTTCAGAATTTGTGCAATTGTTTTATAATTAGTAGTGCAATGAAATGGACCCAAGTAGAACAGAATATATGTGGATAAATCAATATAGCCAACCCAACTAATTGAGATGCAGGTTTAGTTGATCGATTGATTTCTTTTTGGGGTCGGGGAAGAGGGATCAAGCAACACTTAAATTTTGAGATTGAGCTTGTATTCTTTGGTTTTAATCTTTTTCAGTGGAAGGCATAAAAATAAATTGTTATAGAAGCTTTTTTGAACAACCCCAAGTTTTACTAAGAAGATATTAAGAAAGGGAAATTCTTTTGCATTTGAATGTAGAATGAGAGAATCGCAAAATGGTCCAATTTATAATGTCTGGAAAGTTTTCTTCTTTTCCTGGGTCGGAACATGTCATGATATTATTTTGCCTATTGTACTACTCCATCTGACTTGCCCTTGTTTCTAAAGCTGGTGGTGGATACTTGTTGCCATGTAGGTTTCGGAGTGGATGAGTGTGAGAGGTCTCTGCCCTTTCAAGTCAGGGGACTGTGCTGTGCATTTGGATCTTATTGGTATCGTCCATGGTTGGAAAGCTGCGGAGTGCTACTTTAGTAACCTAACAGATGAACAGAAGAATGATAAGACTTATGGTGCTCTCTTCAACTGTTATATTAGAGAAGGACTACTTGATAAGTCCCTAGCCCATTTTCAGAAAATGAAGGAACTTGGTTATGTTTACTGCACGCTTGTTTACAACAATCTCATGTGCCTTTACAGAAGTACTGGCCAACTTGAGCGAGTCTCTGATGTGCTATCGGAGATGAAGGAGAATGGTGTCACCCCTAATAACTTCAGCTATCGGATCTGCATCAATTGCTGTGGAGAAAGAGCTGATTTTAGTGGTATGGAGAAGCTTCTTGAAGAAATGGAAAGTCAGCCTTTCATATCAGTGGACTGGATCACCTATTCCATGATGGCTAATGTTTATATAAAAGCCAAGTTCAAGGTGAAAGCCCTTATTTTCCTTAAAAAGTTAGAAGATAAGCTACATAAAGATGCAGTAGGCTACAATCATTTGATCTCCCATTATGGAAATCTAGGCAATAAGGAAGAGATGTTGAGATTGTGGGGTGTACAAAAGGTTGTGTGTAAAAAGCAAATCAACAGGGACTACATCACCATGCTAGGTTCCTTGGTGAAGCTTAGTGATCTAGAGACAGCTGAGACCGTGCTTAAGGAGTGGGAGTCTTCTTGCCACACTTACGATTTTAGAGTGCCAAATATCCTTCTAATTGGATATTGCCAGAATGGCTTAGTAGACAAAGCCGAAACAATGTTGCAAGGCATTGTCAAGAAAGGTAAGACACCAATCCCAAATAGTTGGGCTATCATTGCTGCGGGGTACTTGAATATGGATAAGATGGAAAAGGCTTTTGAATGCATAAAAGAAGCTATAGCAGTACGAGGACAAAATCCAGGATGGAGACCGAAACCCCATCTGGTGTCGAGCATAAGTAAATGGCTGAGTGACCAGCAAGACGCTAGAGAACTAGAGGCTTTCCTTAGCTCATTAAAGACAGTAACTACTGGAAGTAAACATGTACATGATGCCTCTGGGAGCACAGAAGCCAGTGGAATAGGAGAAGAAAATGAAAACAAAGAAATTCTTAGCTATGAGCAGAGCAAGTAAACTTCTGCCCAGGCCTGGAGGAACAGGCGTCTGTTGCATTTTCTCTATCATCCACCTCCATTTGCTTGGAGATTACAGAGATAAAAAAGAGTAAGCTGCAGTGTTGTTACTGTCGGGGCTAGCTTGTACACTGACAATTTATTCATTACCCGTGGTTGAAGATTTGCTAAGTGGTGTGAAGAACAATTTGTATACGATTGCAGCAAGATTGCTTCTTGAGCAATCAAAATAGGGGAAGAGAACTGGTCGTTTTGCAGACTAGTTCGAATTTTTGTTGCCAAAATAGATCAGCATTTACTAGGCGTTTACAGTTATTTATTTTGTTTTTGTTGAAAAGATAAAAGGATGTATTTTCAAGTAGATTGAAAGAAACAGTTTTTACAATTGCTCCGCAAAGAGAATTGATGGAGAATTAGTTCAATTGATTTGTTCGAAAAAGACACAGTATTATTGAAATCTGAATAAATCTGTCACATGGCCAGATCAGTCCAAAATCCAGAAAAATTGTTTGAATTTGAGCAAAAGGTTCAGTATCATAGTAGTACTATTATATTAAAAAGTTTATCTTTGAACTGTGTTAGTCCAACAACACAGTGCAAGTGCCTTGGAACTTTTCACCATCTGAAGTCGTTGATGTGTCATTTTCATTCAGCAATTCAAAGCGATAACAAGGAAGAGGCTACTGTGACGTAATTTCACAAACTCAAAAACAACCAACTTTGTTACTAATATTTAGTAAACTATCTCCAGATTTTTCGGTGTTGGAAAATGTGCTTTCTAACATTGTATACATCATACAAGGGATAGTTTAAATTGTGGGATAAAGAATAGTGCAATAATTTTGAGATAAAATATACTTTAATTGCTAGGTATATAAAAAATACATGTCTCAAAATATTTGTTAGTTTTAAAAATTCAAGATAATTGACCGTGTTTTTTTCAATTCTACAAAAGAATTATGATTGTATGTTTTCAAAAAAATTAATAGGGTTATGTTAGTCAAATTATCATTCATATTAAATTTTTTTTCTTAATGAGTGTATAAATCTTATCCTAGCAATTGAAATGGGACCGAGGGAGTATTATTTAGAAGGGGTTGGATCATGAAATTCAAATATTATTCAAATCATTTGGAATTTTTGAAGTTGAAAATGGAGTTGGAGTTGTGTTTGGCCATACTCTTTACCAAAAAAAAATAAAAAATTAGAATTTGAATGTACTTTTTAAAAGTATGGTTTATGTCCTCTAATTTTTTAAAAAAAAAACTAGTGAAATCAACCAACTTGACTAATTTATCTAAAACATACAATCAAATCTGCTTTAAAAGATTAATACCTCATAATAGATAGTTATATAATATCATGATGCCATATACAAGTTTACTGTGTACTATTATATTTCAATAATTTTTAAATACTATTACAAAGATTCATTAATACAAAAAGTCAACCAAACTAATAACTAGATATTTTTTAATATAATCCTCTCACATATTGTGAACAATCTTTTCTCGTCGAGTATGTGTTGCTTGATCAGCTATTCAAAAAGACAAAAGATTTTAACAGTTATTTGATTTTGTTATATGTTATGGCTTAAGCAAAGTGATTATACTCATTGAAATATTAGGCTTTCTAATAATCCTTGATTACATTCTTAATCCTCTTATTCAAAGCAAGAAATTTGGATGATTTCATTATACAAAATTAGAAGTTTTGAAATTTTGATGTCCTTATCTCATATTCGAAAGAGGAATCATGCATAGTTTTTTCACACCAACTACGATAATTGAATATTTACTTTGGTTGGGGACTAAAATTCGAGCAAATTTTGAAAATAAATAACGGTCAAAAGTGAAATGAAAAAAGAAAAAAACAGATTTTGATGTATTTTTCAAATTTCAATTTGTATTTGGAATTTTTATGATAAAAAAATATTGATTTTTAATTTCAGAAAAAAAATTAATAGTTTTCATAGCCAAATGAGTCCTTATTCTCATATTTGGACGAACTTTTGTTGTCATTTTACAATTATAAACAACTCGACATTATTTATATCATAATATTAATATTATTTTTGTGTATAATTTTCAATGTGGAATAATAATTCTCCGTACCTCTACTAAATTCTTTTTGTAAGGCGAAAGTTAAAATTAAAAAAAATCTACAATTATCTACTAGTACAAAAATAAATACAGGTTTTATATTATATTTCGTAAATCTCATTTTTTATTCAATTAACCAAACATCTATAGAAAAAACATTACAAAATAATTCCACATTATAATTTACTTACTTGGCACTTGCATATATTTTCGTTGTTTTTACTTTTTTGATAAAGAGAGAGACTTTACTTGTATTTTAAAGTACCTTATATTATTATTCTTTCATTTAAGATGTTATTTTACATCATTATTATGCCTGTTTTTACTGAAAAGTAAAATTATTTCTAGAAATGAAACGTTTTTCTTTTAAAGTTAAATTATTAATCAATCTACTTACACGAATCTATATCAAGTTTATTGGTCAATCTAGCTCTGTATTTATTAAGCACATAATATTCTCATGTTTAAGTTTTTTCCAATTCAAAATGAAATTACTTTCTATTGTTTGTTAGGATAATTTTGATATATTTTTTTTTTCATCCAAGACGGATCTAGAGAATCGATTTACATAAATTTATTAACTAATATACAGATAAAATTTTTAAACTTCAGATCTTGAGTTCGCTTATGCTACCGTATCCTATCAATATTTTTATTCTTCAATATCTCATCACTAATTAAAATATCAAATATTTAACATCTTGATGGCGACATGATTTTTTTTTCTCAAAACAGCATTTGGTTATACTATTACACTGATATTTTAAAATGTTTTTGAAGATGAGTTTCAAGTTTTAAAAATATATTTTGATCAGTTTTTTAGGTGAATTATTTTTTCCATTATCCTTTTTTTTCAAATTAAATATATATCTAAACACAAATTCAACTTTCAAATATATTTTCTTTTCAAATATCACAATTTTTGTCCAAATGCCTAGAGAATTAATTTGGTTAATTCTTGTATTATACTTCCTCCATTCCATTTTAATTGCTACGTGTACTAAAAATAATTGTTTGAAAATACTTTATAGTTTTGACCATATTTTTTTTTAATTCTACCCTTAATACTTAAAATTATTCTAAAATGTGAAAAGAATTATTATTGTATATTTTTTAAAAAATTAATAAATTTATATTAGTTAAATTATTATTTTTATTAATTTTTTTAATAAGAATATAAATTTTATCTTAGCAATTAAAATGAAATAAGTGAGTGCTAACTTACAAGGGTATACCCAAACTTTGCAAGAAAAATTAAAGGAAAAAAGGTAAATGAAGCTCAAAACCAGTCCCCTTTCACCTGCTGTCAATTTGTCATTAGATTCTGTCCTCTTTACCCTTAAAAAAGTGTCCAATACAATCTTTGTCTTAACACTTAATAAAAGTTTTCATTTAAAAAAAAGGTTCACATTTTTAATCAGAACTAGTGGGACTGTGATTACTGATTAGCAGAAAATTATTCCCATAAACCCCTGTCCCTTTTTCACACTCCTCAACTCTCCTTTTTTGTGCTTCTTTCTTCACTTGTTCCCCACACTCGCACTTCTTTTTCATCTGTGTGCAAAACCAAAACCAAAACCCCATTTCTGTGAACCTTTTTTTCTACTTCATTTTCCAGATTTGAAGGACATATATAGAGATTTAGGAGTAGTGGAAATGAGAGGACCTTTGGGGGCTGTAATAGGGAAGTACCCTTCAAGTGATGGGGGTGCAGCTCAAGCAGGGGATGGTATAATCAAGCACAACAGGAAATGTAGAGACGTTGTGTTTCTTGTTATCTTCATTGCTTTCTGGGTTGCAATGATTGTCAATTCCAGCTTTGGATTCAACCAAGGAAACCCATTGAGGTAAAAAAATAACACCAAGAAATGAAAAAGTTGTTTGCTTTTTTGCTTTTTTTTTCTTACCCTAAATGTGTCTGTGCCGTCTTTGCTATTTTGATCTGTTAGTTTAAAGTCTTTTGTGTAAGATGTTATCTTTTTTTTTTTTTTCCTTCCTTTTATCACATCTCGAGTTAATGTAATCTGGGTTTGATTTACCTTCTTTGAAAGGTTGCTCTTTTGTTGTTTTGGCTGAATCCAAATTTCAGATGTTAACTTTGTTTTTCTCTTCCTGATGTACAAATTATCTTCTTTAAGACTCTACCTTCTGAGGGGTGTGAAAAAATGCACATGTGTTGCCACAAGTTGGAAAGAATGTTCTTTTTTGGCTCTTTGTTATTGAGATTTTCATTAAAGGAACCTGATTTTATGGACAAAGTTATTGGTTAAATAAGGCATCAAACTAGTTGGTTGGAAACACGGAATTGTGTGAAGAGAAAGTGTGTATGTTACTTAATTATGTCTTCAACTAGCCCCTTCATATGTGGCCTGATTCATCTTTTCATGGCAAAACATGTTTCTTTTGATAATAGGTGGCTATACTCGAGCCTAGACACACATGTTGAATAGTGTGACCAGCTCATCTATAAGCTTCAGAGAGCCGACATGTATTTAATCAATTATGTCTTCGACAATATCATATTTTGCTTACTCTACTGCGAAGAGTCCTTTTTTCTCTGCCTCGATTATCATACTATTTGTTGTTGCTGGTGTTCTTTTTCTCCATTAATCTTCCGTTTGTCAATGGATATACTTGTTCACTCATTTGTTGTATTTCTGATGCATCTGCTCTGGCTTAGCAGGCTAACATATGGGCTGGACTATAAAGGCAATGTTTGTGGTGATAGACATGCTGATCCTGATCTTCGTGAATTGGAACTCAGATACTGGGTGAACCCTAATCAAGTTTATGAAAGTGGTTCAAAGGATAATCAGGCCAAAATTTCTAATGCCAGGACCATTTGCTTGATGGACTGCCCTATCCCATCTGAAGATTCTCTAAATTGGGTGTGTGACTATCCAGAAGGCGAGGTTCGTATGTCAGTAGATGACTGGATCGATAGAAATTATGATTACTTTGCAGACCTTACTCCAGACCTAAGAAACACTTCGCTTCAGCTTCAAGGTCCTTGCTACCCTGTCATATTTCCAAGTGTTAATGGTAAGTGAAAATAGAAGAGCCAAAATATGATTAGTTAGCACATTGTTTGCTAAGTACTTATTACTGATTTAGGAACCAGCTTAAAGGTCATTTTGATGATTTCAGCTCCCCGCCCGATAAAATAGAGGATACTGTTTCCCTTCCCCTTACCTGTTGGAACTTGGAGGTTCAAGTGTTTTGAGATGTTTAAGTTCTTTTTCAATATTTTAACCTTTTGTGCCAGTTTACTGGAGCTGCCAGCTTATTGCCCGTGCATCAAATGTGTCTTTGCGGCATTGGAAGGACATGGATGGTGTTGACATTGTTGAGGACATCGCAGTTGATAAATCTATCCATGGCTTAATTAACTCTCGATCTTTGGTCTTAAAGGTTGAGTGACTTACACTTCTCTTGTTTTGCTTGTAAAGTACTCAGCTAAAATGTTTTCATTGAAACTTACCTGGAGAAAATGAGACACACAATGGTATAGTTGTAGATTGCTCGTTTCATTGGCTGTAGATGACATTTTCACTTGGAACTGCATCAGGATACATAAGCACATGTAAAAACGGTTCCTTTTCATATTCACAAATTCTGCGGATTTCTTTTTCTCAATCAGTAAAAGTGTAACTCATTTCATAAATAACAAATGTGTTTCATTTGTGTGTCAATGGTCAAACGATGACTAAAACAAGAGAACACTGAAATGCTCGATTAACACATACTAAATCAAAATAATCAAAAACACATTATATCAAACTGGCTACCTTGTATTCTCTATTGTATCACATTCTGTTATTTAAGATTTCAAAATTCACATTTGAGTTACACTTTCAGAGATATATAGCTGATGTTGGCAAGTCATGGGGAGTGTTGATTGTTTGTGGAGGAATTTTACCAGTGTTTCTATCAGTGATATGGCTTTTGATGATTCGTCACTTTGTGGCTGCAATGCCTTGGATAACTGTCATCCTCTTTAATGCCCTTATAATTTCAGTCACAATGTTCTACTACCTGAAAGGTTAGGCCCTATTTCCTAATGCTTTCCCTCTGTTACGTAGTAATTGATTCATGTCAATTTTCAGTTCTATGTGCAATTTGTAATTGAGAAGGAGTACCCTCTATTCCTTTAACAGACTTTATACTTCCTATTTGTAGTTCTATGTCCAATAGGCTCCTAGCACAGTTAGATCTTTTTGATTCTGGCTTTTTTGTTTTTCACCATACCCTCATGCTTCATCCCTCATCCCCCCCCCCCCCCCCCCCCCCCCCGGGTTAAAGAAAACTAGACAAGTCACCCTTGTAGGAAAAATAACTTCTTTTCTTTTTCTTCCTTCTCTTTCCTGTTCATCAATTTCACTTCCTTAATGATGAAACACCAAAAACAGGCCTTAGATGCTTAAGTTAATTGGAAGGGGCCAGATAAGTCCAAATTGGAAGTCTGAAACTTCTAGTGTTTGATAGATGATAGAAATAGTAAAAAGGCCTACATGCTAGCTCTTTTTTAATGTATGCTGCATCTCTTGGCGCACATGTACCAAGAATATATCAGTTTCCTGAAATAATCCTTTCTTTCTTTTTGATAAAGCATAGTTCTTTCTTTCTTATGCAAAGATCCTTCTATTTTTCATTTTTCCTCCACTACGTGAAGATTTCATCCTGCATTCTATCTTATGTTCTTTTTCGTAATTGAACATCATATTTTTCCATTGAGTATACTAACAAAATTATCCTTCTTTCCTGTCCAGCTGGATGGATAGGGAATGACTCTATCTCCCCCATCATTGGTGAACATGATCCGTATTATCATGTATCTGCAAGGGTACGGTTGATTTTTCAGTTTTATCATTCTCTATGTAATAGTTTGCTTTTAGCGAAATGTTTGCTGTACCGTTTAATCAGATTATGTACTTGGTAGGAAATAAGTCATCTCCATGCTGCTGCTGTTCTCATGACTGTTGTGATGATTATTTCGGTCTTGTCATCAATCGCTATAGTGCGACGTATCCTTATGGCTACTTCAGTCCTGAAGGTAAGTCCATCTCTCTACCCTTTTGAGCCTTATAGCACTGTGTTATGTCTTTTTTTGTTTGAGTCATAAAAGGGTAATTTCATTAATAATCAGCACTCAGATGGTGCTGTAATATATAACCACAAGGGAGTAAAGCAAAAAAGCAAAAGGTTTAGTTCCTTCTTTCAAACAGTTGAAGGATACTACAAAATTTATCAACGATTCAGCCTCCTGAACATATTAATGAGAAGCATATGTATTGTGGATGATTTCCTAGTTTATTTTATGCGGAGAGAATTTTCCTATTTGCAGAAACATAGTAAGGAGCATGTTTGACTATTTTCCTGGTTTACGTGTATGCATTTATTTCAGTTGTATCTCTTCATGAAGTCAGATATATACTCTACCGCCAGAATAACAATAAGAATAAAGATTACATTAAGAAAACACTTCTTCTACTCTCTGTAGCAAAATGTTCATCTGGAAGACTAAGAAGAGCAGTTCATCATAATTTATATTCACTGGATGAAGGAATTGACTTCATAGCAGTATCACTGTTTTCCTGTTCATGGATTGACCATAAAGCTTCTTATGTGTAGATACATTTACTTAAAAGTTGAGATTATGATTGACAGTTTAAATTGCAGGTAGCTGCTAAGGTCATTGGAGAAGTACAAGCACTAATAATTTTCCCCATCATTCCGTATGCTATCCTAGCAATCTTCTACATGTTTTGGTTTTCTGCTGCTCTTCATCTTTTTAGTTCTGGACGGGTTGTCCAGAATGATTGCAACACCAACTGCTGTGCTTATGATCTCAAGTCAAAAAGGGTGAGCTGTGATCGTTGCTGCGGTTACAGCATCCAGTATACTTCTCATATTGCTGCTGCAATTTTTTTCCATTTGTTTGGTGGCTATTGGGCCACTCAGTTTTTTGTGGCAAGCTCTGCAACGGTCATTGCAGGCTCTGTCGCTACATACTATTGGGCTCGAGGCGGAACATCGGTGGGTCATAAACTCTCCTCTCTCATTTTTCCAGTAATGCTGGTCAAAAACCAATTGCTGTTACTTTCTAGAAAGATTCATTTCAGCAAACCCACAAAGACCATAGAACGGATGTTTTTGAAAACATATATACGGGAACAATTTCATCTCTACATTCGAGAACTATTTCATCTTTTGCTGAGATTAACCTACTCTTATTAGTACATATCACTTTCTTTCACTTTTCGTTAGATGATTTTTCCAAATCATTCTGAATTTCTGCTATTTCTTCTCATAATCATATTTGTCGTTTGATACTTGTTGCAATCAGCTTCAGTAGCCCGTTTCATTTATTTTTGAGATAAAAAAGTTCCTGATTTAGAACAGAGTATTTCGGTTTGTACTTGTGACTAATCAGCCTACTTTTGCAAGTGCAGCCAGATATTTCATTTCTCCCAGTGTTCTCCTCTATGAAGCGGCTTGTACGTTACAACATTGGATCTGTTGCTCTTGGTTCTCTGATTGTTTCATTTATAGAGTCTATCAGGTTTATACTTGAAGCACTCCGGCGTAAACTTAAAGTTGCTAATTCTGCACCAGAGAGTTGGATTGGAAGAATGGTATATAATTCCTCACAACGTCTCCTGCGGTGTATTGGTTGGACCATCAAATCTGTGAATCGTAATGCTTACATCTTGGTAAGTAAAAAATGTTGCAATCCCATTCAATGTCCCTCAAGTCTAGTGCGTCGTGCTTGAGAAAAATCATGACACTTTTGAGTTTGGCAACTTCTGGTACTAAATTCCTCAAGGTCCTGACCAAAACGGTGTAGGTCTGGTATTGTTGTTATGAGCTGTTCTTTGTGTCTGCTCACTGCCCACCAGCTAGCCCTTGATCTTTACAGTCCCAGCTCATTTTCAGAACGTTAAGTTAACGAGGACATGCCATCATTGTACACATGATCTAGACTTATACTGATTATCTTAACAGCATCAGTTATGATAGTGCTTGTGATGCTTTTGCAGATAGCAATAACAGGAAAAAGCTTTTTCAAGTCTTCTGAGATTGCAACTGATCTCATTATCAGCAACATCCTTCGGATTGGGAAGGTGAATGTCATTGGTGATGTTATTCTCTTTCTTGGGAAGCTATGTGTCAGTCTTGCAAGTGCACTTTTTGCTTTTCTCATGTTGGATACTCACAAGTACAACATTGGACATAACAAGATCTCATCTCCAATATTCCCGGTGCTGGTAAGTCTAATTCTTTTGGATGGATATTCCATTAGCATAGAGAACTATAAAGAGAGAAAAGACCTATACATGTAAACTTCCATAATATCATTTAGTAGAAGTGTTCGAAGCTTTACTTGATGATTACTTATGGTGATGATTAAGAGGTTCAGTTGAGTGTGTTTCTGTGAATCTGAACTCCAATTTGACTTAAAGGCTGTGCATGAAGTTCTGTAGCTTGATAACTTTTGACGAAACATGATTCATTTGAAACTTAAGATTGATAACTGTGAGGATAGGAGACTTCCAAACTCTAGCAATCTGAGGAACAATGTATAACTGCTTACTGAACTGACAATTACCAAAATTGAATGCCAATTGACCAACTCCTGGGGTTCTGTCTTTAACATAAACTTTGAGAATGAGCATCTAAATAAATGTATGTGTGAACATTTCTTTAGGACGATTCTTTTTAGCCCAGGAACCCGTATGATCCCTTTACTTGCCAAAAAGGGGGGGGGGGGGGGGAGGGGGAGGGGAATTAACACTGGGTTTTGTTTAAAGGAGGTAGTACAACATTGATATGGCATGGGTTAAAATCATAACTAGAGCATGGGTTCAGATGAACTCAGTAACTTTGGCGCAACTACCCATAAACATCAAATCTTGGATCCGCCTATCTGTAAGTGCCTAGATAATTAAGTATAATATTAGCTTTGACTCGCTGTTTCTAATGCAGGTGTGCTGGTTTCTTGGTTACGTCGTGGCAACCCTCTTCTTTGCAGTTGTGGAGATGTCAATTGATACCATCATACTTTCATTTTGCCAAGATTCAGAGGAGCATCAAGGAACTGCTCAATACGCCCCTCCTCTTCTTATGGAGACTTTGAATGACCAAAATGAGATGCAAAGACTTACACAATGATCAATGAAATCATCCAAATGATATCTCATGCATTAGCTTGAATTATTATTATTATTTCAAGTGTAATGGATGATCATCTAAATTTATTCCTGTGTTTTTTGTCTCTCCTTTTCTTGGTTTCTAGCCATTTTGATAGATTTTTGAATCTTGCTTACATGTAAATAAATTTTTAAGTCAAAATTAGATTAAACACACTCCATATTGTCAATCACGTATGCTCAATGACAGGAGTTTGCTTTGGTACTAACATGCGATTTAGTGGAAAGTTGCGGATAACTAATGAGAAAGATACTGTAGTACATGTTCAAAATTTTATTGTAAATTCACGAATCCAAGATTTGAATTGAAGTTTGTGTATTCTTATAACTACTCACCTCAAATTAATATTATAAAATAATTACTGCAATTAGATCAAATATTTAGTAAATAATCTGCTAAGGTCCAAAATATGAAAGAAACAAGCATTTCTATGATTGTCAATTTTGTTCCACATATCTCTCCGGCTAAGGAATGAGAAATCTTTCTCCTGTTGCGCGAATTCAATTTTCATTTTATCCGGAAAAATGGGTATATATACTAAGTTTAGGCATGGCAAAAGTTATTGGGTTTTAGTGATCCTGCAACTAATACTATAGATTCACCCCGGGGAGCTAATTCGATGGTCAGAGTCCAAACTCTTCTGAGTTAGAGATAGTAGCTTGTTTTTTTCAGAAAGGTAACACCATAACAGTATCAAAGGATGCTATTAAGCCATATTTACAATTCAAGAAACAGAAGTGTGTCCCTGCTCTTGGAATGATCTTCTAGTAAGCTTTCTTTACATTAAAAATGAAACAACAAAGATAATAAAATTCATCTTAACTTTCTGAAGTTTCTAATAAGCTAGTTTGAGATACTAGCTTGTATCCTGCCAAGTCGGGTTCTCCAGTGTAAACCAAGTAAAAGGAAATTCCTTTTATCCCTTGTCAAATCCTTGAATGAAGTACTTGCAAACAATCAAGTAATGCAACTATGTATGTACAGTACATTCTAAGTTGGAAACCGAAAGCAATTTCATATTAATCCCGCATAATTCTGAAATCAATTTGTAATGCCATTCATTAGTCTGCACAAAGTAAACCGGTGCCTAAGCAAACATTTTCACCGGCTTGAGAATTAAAAAGAAAATTAAAGGATCAAATATATGTCTTTTTGCCAGCAAAAAATGGGACAAAAAGCCAGTTTCAACAAGGCTGTTCCCTGTCGAGTGAAAAAAGGCAGAAGCATTTCATAGGACCCAAGTTGATACAGAGCTCGCAGTAGATCAATTATCTCTTCAGAAATATACTACACTGGCTATGTTGTTGTTCTGCCAGTGGACTTTTTAGCAAAAATCATTTTCTCCCGATCTATCACATCTGATCTTATCACAATCGCTGTGCCGTTTTCTTCCTCTGTCCACGCTATGGAGTCCCTCTCCAAAAATTTAAGTACCTGCTTTCAAATATCTCAGTCTCATACTTCGGTTGGTCCAAAATCAATTCAAGTAGCCAAAGAAATGAGATGTAATAAACATAGAATAATAGACAAATCTATTCATTTGGATATACTATCTGGGGTATGAAACAACAGAGATTGAAAAAAATTCATAAAGAAAAATTCTTTTAATCCTACAGCAGCATTATACGAATCCCTTTCGATGCATCTTGTCTCAACCTAACTTATCCAAAGTCCTATACATAGAATATTATTTTTCAAAATAATGAAAATGAGAAGAATCAAACACTATTAACATTCTCTAGACCACAGTTTCTCTTCATATGTAACATTTTGAAATAGATTATATCATATAGTAATTATTTCCTAGACTTGAAGGAAGAAACAATTTGGATATCAAATCAAATTAAATTTTCCTATGCTTATTTTATGATTGATTAAAAGGACCATAAACCTAACTACACTGAAGACCTCTAGGAGAGTTCTAAAAGGTGCTCGACTATACAGTTAAATACTGTCCATTCAGCAGTGTTTCAATGTCAGCATATTGTGGATTACATTTATGAAAGATGTAAATGGAATTTCCACTTAATATTTTAGAGGCGAAAAGATGAACTGGCATACAGCTTAATTGCACTTAAACTTACCATACGTCAGATTTATGGTCTATTATCTTCTAGAGTTACCAATCTAGAATGAATTGTTTAACGTTTAACTTTAAGACCAATTTTCTGAACCATCTGTATTGTTGAAAGGTGCCATACCATGTATGATATGGCAGAGGTAGGCAGAATAAAAAACACCATTTTCTTCCAAAGCAATTTGTAGAACCTGAGAAACCCTTTTTTTAAGTACAGTTTTCCAATTATTAATAACATATACCCATGAGAAAAACAGCAGCAGATGGAATAAATTATTCAAACATATCAGCAAAATAAAAAACAGAAACAAGTCATACCAGACGCTTCCGGGGGCCGTTGGCTTCTTCAGCAGTGATCCCAACCAAGATTTTGAGATATTGAATAGCTGATAGAAGGAAAGCTATCAATGTCATTTATTATTGTTACAGTGGGTTAAAGTCCCACGTCGGTTGGGGAATGGATGGGTGGTTTGCTTATATGGACTTAGGCAATCCTCCCTCATGAGCTAGCTCTTGGGGTTGAGTTAGGCCTAGGTGTAATATCATTACATGGTATCAGAGCTAGGTCCATCCCTGTTTGGGCTCCTGTCATGCTCCAGTTGGGCTTGGGCATGAAGGGGTGCTAGAGTGGGTTAAAGTCCCACATCAGTTGGGGAATTGGTGGTATGCTTATATCGACTTGGGCAATCCTCAACTCATGAGCTAGCTTTTGGGGTTGAGTTAGACCCAGGTGTCATATCATTACAGTTATATTAGAAAAAATTTAAAAAAATTGATGAAGGCCTGTAATGACAATAACCTACTTGAGAAACCACAAAGACAATTCATCTGAAGTTTGAGTAAGCGCACTGCATCCTTTGGCTCCAAATCGTGAAGGTCGACTGTCACAATTTCTTTGCTGCAACTGCAACCAATAGGAGCATTGGGGTAAATACAAGCCCCTGTAAGCAACATACATGGATAGAGAAAGAAAAGAGAAAGGACCTGGTCTCAAGAAGTTTTTGAGCGGATAGTTCATCAGTCTCTCGTGCCTTATTCATGAAAAATTGTCCCTGTCTCATGAGAAGATTATGAGTTAAATGCCAGCACACCGTCGTAATGAAAATTTAAACAAGTGAATCAACCAAGGGAAGTCAACTTTTGGGAAGAGAAGAGTTCACACAGATTGGACATTGTAGCCAGCACGAATTTAGAGCTTTTTTCTGTGATAGGTGATGTTAAGAGTATTTTCTCTGCCATTGTGCTAGAAGTGAAAGATGTCGATGATTATTAAGAACTTGAACCTGGAAGTTTTATCTTAAAAAGACATTTTATACTGTTCAAGTTACTTTGCGTTTTTGGTATTTGTAGGCAAACTTGAAGCTAAAACCTTCCTTGATATGTGAAAACCAAGAAGCAAGTACATATTTGGATAGTTTGAAGGAAGATGATAAAATGCTCAGACTCTGACCACTTAACTGAGCTAAGATGGTAACTTCACACCACCCACTCAGCCGATACCAATCAGTAGAACATCTCATAGAGAGGCCAGTTATTTCTTCACTAATATTTTCAAATATAAGCAGTGAAGGAGACTTTAGATAAAGAAACAAACACCCTACCTCTTCCAGGAATTTGCGCGCCTTGTCATGATCTCCTTTGAGAAATGCTTCAGAAGCCTGGAACACAATTTAAATTTATAGTACCAGTCATGACTTAAACTACTAAGCTTTTCTTCTTCTCGCTCAACACAGAATGAAGCATCTTAATGGTATTCAGATCATAAAACAGTACAAGAGAGGTTTCCATGACTCACCGATTTATAGTACTCTTTCATTGTAATCCAATACTCCTTTACAGCTCTCCGAAGAACTTCATAGCTTGCTTCATTCACCTCAACATCTAAATAATAGAGATTCAAATGGTGTTTACATGAGAAAATGAAGCAAAATAGCTAAAAGAAATAGAGAACTTTCACCAGTGATATCCCATTAAAAAAATAAGTCCCCCACATTCCCCCACTCCACCCCACCCCCACCCCCACCCCCCAAAAAAAAGAGACAATGAGAGAGAGAAAGAGAGAAGAAAAGTTCAGTTACTTAGCAGTTTGAAGCCATCTAAAGGTGTAACAGTGGAATGGTCGAATATCATGAAACACTGCTCGCAATTGCCAACAATGCAATGTAGAAAGATTTAATCCATTTTATGATAGCAAACCCACCCAAATACGTTGTATTCATCAAACAGAAACCTGCTTTGATTTGAGGGACAATTTACAAGGGAATTCTGGTATTCTGGTATAGGATACTAGTTTCCTTGCTCAGACATGCTATTTTAACATTTAAAAGGGGAATACCACCATTGAAACTTCTGTATTATTTCTTACTGGAACTGAATTCAGCATCCTGCTCAGAGACAAACATATAATTCAAGAGCCTCCAATGTCAATGCATTGTTGCAGCAGACAGAATTGATTTCTCAAATATCCATGATATTGACGGATGATCAGTACATATAATATTTTAATAGCACCCAAGGGTGTGGCCTAGTGGTCAATAAAGTGGATTAAGAATCATGAGGTCTCAGGTACAAATCTCAACAGAGACAAAAAAACGCTAGGTGACTTCTTCTCATCTGTTGTAACCTTGATGGACAGAATTACCTGATACCTATTGCTACTGGGAGGTGGCAGGTGTCCCGTGGAATTAGTAGAGGTGCGCGAAAGCTAGGCCCGGGATCATGGTTATAAAAAAATAATAATGATATTCTAATATCTTTTCTGTGAATGAATAGGGTGATTTGAGGTTTTAGTCTGTTTTTCCCATGGGAATTTTGTAAGTGTATAGCCTGAGACAGAAGTATACTTGTACTACTTGTTCCGTGGCGACATCCATATGGATACATACGAATGGATGTACTGGTCCAATTAAGTTAAATGGTAATTTCGTTTCTGTAGAACAAAGTTCGAGGTACCTCAAGAAAAAGATGAATCATGAAGAGCATTGTTCTACTTCTTACTTGCTCCAACATATAGAACTTACCAGATTAAGAAAAGAAAATAGAAAAAGCTCCCCAGTTTCTGCCTTACCAGTTGCCGATTCAACTGAAAAAACAAATTTTGCCATAGAAGAGTACAAAATCGATAGAAAGAAAGGTAATAAAAAAGAAGATATGAAACCCTTGAAAAAATCCAAATGTTATCATAAACACTTCTCCATTGGTCGAACACAAGTACAAGCAGTTAAGTTCTGCTTACTTTTTGCATCACTCTGTGGCGTCCTGGTGAGAATCTGGCGTTCTAAAGTCTCCTGTAATGGTTTCTCTACAACATGACTTAATCGCCTAGACTTCCCAACTTCCATCAACGGACGAATCACTTCATCCACATCATTATGTCTTGCAGGTACATCAAACAATGCCTGCAGAATTTCCTTTTGAAGCTCATACCTGTCCTGCTCCTTCTTAGATAAGTTGAGCCCATTTTTAGTCTTATTACTTCCTTTGGAACTACATTAGCAAAAATAGAAGGATGACTTTCAATGCATAACAACACCATGAAAATCTACAAAATCTGTTTAACAAAAAATCTTCCTGGGCGCTAAAATTATAGTTTATGGAGGACAAAGTACCGGATGGCTGGATCTAACATTGAAGGTGTCTCTTGCGATGCAAGTGATGCAAAATCTGGACTATCTGCAGACTGTTATATTAGATCAGAGAAAGCATAATAAGTAAGGAAATAATTTTAAGTGGTTTAGACAATTTTTAATTGTATATGGAACTAATATAGAATTGCCAATTAAAGATGGGCGTAATACATAGATAGCCCTAAACTAGTCCAGATATTCCACTTAGCCACTTCAACCGAGCATAGCTTCAGTTGAACACTCCAACGTTGATAAATGTATATCTATTTAACACCTTATGTTTGATCTGGCACAAAATTGTTGTGCACTTATTGTTAAGTGTGGGTGCTGTAAAATTTTATTTTATATTTTTTAAATAACTTTTTCCTTTCTTTCTTTTTTTGATAACCGTGGTGTCCAGGCCACCTTGCACGTACCTCAACTAATTCAACGAGATACCTGCCACCTCCCACCAGCAATAGATACTAGGTAACTCTTTTAGGTGGTCTACCACCTGACCACCATTTTCCACCATCATAAACCTCTGTTATATCCCACATGTTCTATGAAAAACCATTTTTCTCATGACTTCATTAATTCATCCTTAAAATAGTAAGTCCTTTATCCATAGATTATTATGCAAATATCAAATTAGAATATTAGATTAGATAGATGAACAAAAAGGGTTCGCCGGAGATAAATTTTTCCGACAAAATATCCATAAAAGTTTGGCCATTCTTCATACTTTTAGAATCTGGAAGAAACTTTTGGCGGAAATTTTTTTGAAAGCAAAAGGAACAAAGAGATAGTGAAAAAGAAATAAAAAGAAAAAAATGAGAGAGCATTGCTGGTATGGCTTGTTTTGTCAGTCAACAGGCGCCAATCTGAGGTGGAGGAAGAATAAAGGGGGTTAGATTGAGGTGGAGGAAGAATAAAGGGGGTTCTGAAGGGAGGAAGAAGAAAGGGAAGAGGGAAGAATCAGGGAGGAGAATGCCTGGTGGATTGGGAAAGAGAAAAAAATGGGTGAAGAGCAATGGGGGATGAAGGGAATTTCTGAGGAAGAAAGAAGAAAGGGGAGGGTTGAATGGGCGGGGGGTGGCATATAGAAATTAAGCTTTTTCTTTTTCTTTTTTTGGTTAAATTCATTAGCTGAATATAGTTAAAAGTTATTTTTCTTTTCTTTTTAATTTAAAATTAATTTTTTTAACATTATTTGAGTCCATATGCCACATGTCATGGTTTTATTCGTTTTCTGCCACATCATCCACGTGTTAGTTACAATCAACTTTTTTTGTTTGGAGTGGGGCTGAATGACACACTTTTAGTATAGGTAAGGTGTTCAAACGGTCATAGGTTGATATAAGTAGCTATTGGAATATCTGAACTAGTTTAAAGGGCCATCTATGTATTACCTTAAAGAAATTTCTGATCCTTACTTCTAAAAGTAAATTCTTAGTGGTGGAGCATCTCAGGTAATAAGATTTAGGAGAAGAGTGGTTGGTTATCTGTTCCCTTTAATTTTAAAATGAACATTATTAATCTTGTAAGCTCTTTTTACAGCTAGATGCAACCGTCAAGTAGTTTAGGCACACTGCATCACTAAAGATCCAAAACTATTTCCAGTTCTACTGAAGTTAACTCATAGAAACCTATTGTTTACTAATAAAATCCCTTACAGAATTACCTATCAAAAGGAATACACTGCTTATTTTTGTTGTCTGTAGTCACATCAGTGGGTTAACTTTAACTTGAATCGTCTTTTTGAAGATCAAGTCTAGTGCATAGTCTCTGGCGGTTCTGTAAGAGGTCAACCTACCATGAAGATTTGTATGGATGTGGAACCCTTTTCTCAAAGCATAACTGATCCTCAGTACAGTAGTAACTCCAGCCATTAGCACTTTTCTCAGACCAGGTGAGAGAGAGAACCAGGGGAAAAGAACAAACTGGGTGGTGAGTGAATGGGCTAAGGAGGAGGAAAAGGAAAATAAAAGAGAAAGACGCCATTCTTCCCAAGAATTTTATTGTCAAACAATCTCATTTTCATTCAAGAGCATGGCCAGGAAGAGTGAAAGCATGGCTAGGAAGCAGATTGCCAAACGAAGGTTATTATCAATAAATAACTGTTGCTTGTAAGTGAGATTATGTATATCTAGTTTTACCACAGATATGAACAACACCAAGTGACATACAAGAAAACTTACTTTCTTGACACCAATGTCTAAAATATCATCACTTTTTCCCAAAGTTTCTGCTGACATATCTATCAGCTTATCTATACTCTGCATATTCAAAGGGAAGGGGGTGTCATATAGGAAAAATTGCAAGGTTAGCACGATATGGAAATCTGTGTAGAGAAGTAAATCAATCTATATGTATAGTATGCATGCAAAATTTCTGAAAATCAGGGAATGAAAAAAGATAAAAGCACCCAAGGAGGAAAAAAAAACATTGTCAGGCGTTTTGAGGTTTTCAGAATCAAAAGATCACACAGCCATAGCCAAGCATTTCTTTGTCTGCTTAGCATGAGAACTAAGCTTCTGCAGGTCTAGCAACAAGCTGGCCTCATCCTTTCTGCAATTTTGCATGATTCAACACATGCATTGTAGTTGCTCACCATGAAAGTAAACCACAGTCAGCAAGAAATTCATTCATTGATTCCTAACTCCTCAAGCTAATTTTAGGTACATGAGGTAATTACTTTAACCATGATAGAGATTTAATAGCTATTTAGATAAGTTGAATGGGGCATAATTTATTTTCTAATTAAATGAGGATTTCATACCACATACATCAATCCTTAAAACTGCTTATTAAACTTTAGCCACAAAATCCAAACTAGAAACAGGATTAACTTTAAAGAGGACCTAGAAAATCGTATAGTCGATCACACTTTGGACACAAATCAAAACTAAACATAGGACTTCAAGATTACATAGGTAATAATCTGTGTGAGTGGGGGAATAGGCGGGCTAGATGGTATCTGCAGATGCTTAGAAGAGCAACTTTCACATGTATGATTAGCACTTATTTCTATCACGGCATGGTGCCAATTACTGAGTAACAGCATACAGGGTTAAGTGCAAACATGCACATGCTGAACGTAAACATAAAATGGGCCAAATATAATGTTACCATTTGATGCCTCAAAATACAGGTAAAAAGTATACGAAGTAGTTGAATTGATATCACTAACCTTGTTCATATCATAGCCGCATTGGCCTGCAAATTCAACAACACCATATTAGCAATGAGATTGTCCAAAAATTGTGACAGCTCCTAGGAATTAGGATACAGTTAAAAGCTCACAGGAAATACATTGTGGTTATAAGGAAGAAAAAAGGAACGGAAATTAAAGATATTTCAGCACATAAAGAAGATGAATACTCTTTTCCAGAAGGGAAGTGATAATATTGAGCAGAACTTATTAAGGAGATGAATACTCATTCCAACAAGGCGGTGATGATATTGATTGTGCACAACTGAACACATGGACCATCCACAAGTTGCATTCTACTTCACAAAATCAAGTCTCAAGACAGACGTTAAAGAAAAATTTAACCAACTTTTGCAAGTTTCGTTAGAAGATCAATGAAAAGAAGTGAAGAAAGAAATGATACAATTTCAGGTCACTGAAAGTATACATTAGCATCACTCAATGTGTCGGCACTACTTCTCAAGTAATCTTACGAACACTTAAAATAGACATAAGTAAAGTGCTAACCCACAACATCTTCAATTACACTTTTGTCAAGAGAGAATCCACAGCCGAGCATTTTGAAGAGGAACTCCTCTACACTGCTGGGCAGGGTTTCCCTCATAGCTGCAGCGTGTAATGGAGCTTTTTTGTTCCTTAGCTCTGGGGTAAAACAATCATCTGCGCTTAATTTCAATGGCTTGGTTCTAGTAGAAATTTCTGTAATGAGTGGCCTATTTGTCACATAGTCTCTTGGGATCATGCTTGAGACAGTCCCCATAGACACCGATAACCTTTTTTGCTTTGATGAACTCGGACCAGATCTCTTGGCATTAATCTCAGATACAGATTCAGATGTCAATATCACAGAATCCCCTACTTCCTCAAATTCAGATTCAGAAGTCAGTGGCACGGAATCCTCTATTTTTTCTTCCGATGCAGAGGTAGAAGTTCCAGAGGTGCTAGCTTTCACATTTCCAAGTATATCACCTGCAATGGCTGGATTCCGGCCTGCTTTACAATAAGCTGCAGCAATGGCATTGAGCGAGGCAACAGATCCAAAGACATCAAGCAACAGCTCCAGGTTCTTCCTATCGTCATCAGTAAACGAAGCTGCTGAAGGAGGTACCTCCATCTTCATCCTTCCAGCATAAGATGAAATAAGAACCACTGATGAGAAGTAAAGACGCAACTATATCAAGAACATCACTTCTTAATCAAACGCTTTGTAACATATTGTAGAGTACCAGAAACCACAAAGTAAATGAAAGTAGCAGATATCATATAACAACAAGAGAATCCAACATTTCATGGATAACAGAACCTAAAGAGAACCAATAGTTGTGATAGGAGAAAAGAAACTATAATAATAGTAAAATGGAGAAATACTAATTTTTGACAAGGGAAATGGAGAAATAGTACTAACTGGTTGTTTAGATCTAACTAACAGAAGACCAAAGAATCCCTTGTCCGCACAGCGTCACTACACCACCATAAGCGCAATGTTGGTAAATCCAATGATTTGCAGCTGCTGCAAACTATTCACTTCTAGTATCACCCCTCAACCAAAAGAATCTCTTTAGGACTGCCAAGTTTTAGAACAATCCAGAGTAGCACAAAGGCACATTGCAAGTCTAAACTTTCAACTTCCAAAGAAAATCGCAAAAAGGCACATTCTATGTCTGACATTTCAACTTTCAAGAAATTTGATATTCTTCCTCAAATTACTGAAGACTACATTAACCATACAACTATCACCATTGAAAAGATGCTGACACAGTGTTACTGAGTTACGAAAAATGAAAAAGGAAAGCAGTGTGACTTAAGAGTGAAACTGTTGAACAATATTTATGAAAGGAAGAAGAAATACTAACTCCTCAACATTCATTAAGGGAAGACAACAAATTACCAAATTATACAGCACATGGAAGAACAAATAACTATAAATGCTACTGTACATATACATACATTCACAAAAGAGATAATGAAATTAAATGGTCTAACCGTCTAAGTCACAAATTAAAGGCAGGCTTTTCATTCCATCACTTTAACAGTCTAGGTCACAAATTAAAGGCAGGCTTTTCATTCCATGATCCATCACTTAGGACAAGGAAGTTTCCAACTGACACAGCAATGTACTTAGACATTTATCCACACAAAAACAAAATCAATCGACGAAGATAACAGGCAAAGGAACATTCTCAGATTGAAGTTTAAATATCAATATTTTATTAAAACAGCAACCAATTTATTCTTTGTGCGAAAAGAATCGTACTTCTAGGTATGCTAAACAATGCAAAATGCAATTCGATTTCGTTTGAATTATAAAGTCGCTTCTGGAAAATATGCGGTCACGCGATAAACAATCGAACAAAATTTTCGGCCAACGAAAACGAAAAAAGTGTGATTAATCATTGAACAGAAAGAGAAAAAGAATCGTACTGTAAACTTGAAGGTCGATGATACAGAGAGTGTGAGAGAGACCAAACGAAGTTGCTCCAATCAATTGCGTTCTCGGTTCTCTCCTTCCACCAAACTTCTGTTCACTCTTCAGTCTCCACTCTCGACCTCAAGCTTCTCGGAGAAGGAAGGAGGGAAATGGTGGAGTGATGAGAGAGAAAGCGGAATAATAAAGTACTCGTCTAATTATTTGATGAGTCGAGTCGTGCCGAAAGTGCCAAAAGCAAATTAACAAGATTCTTAGAGTGTGTTTGGTATGTTTATGGAAAATCTTTTCTTTAAATAATTTTCTTCAATTTATTATTTCATAAAGTATTATATTATATTATATTATTTTAATAAATATAATATTATTTTTTATTATTATTTAATGATGGATAATGATATGATATAATAAAAATTAACTATCAATTAAAATAAATATTAGATTTAAATTAATAACACAATACAATATAACATATAACAATCACCCAAACAAGTTGTAATTTAAACTTGTAGGGAAAAATTTTAATTTGAATAAAGCATTTTCTATCGAATATTATTTCATATTTAAAGCTTGAACGTAAAATTTAATATAAAAAATTACTTAATTTTACTACATTTCTTCGTTTGGATGTTATGATTTAATTTATATATTATACATATTTGTGCATTTGTGAAGTTATTTTAAAGTGATAAACATGCAAATTTATATGTACTATGGATATAATTTAAATTATAATTCTAAAATTAGATATTTATACAATTTAATTCAATTTTATAGAAAAGTAGTCGGATGGATATAATTGATTCGAGAACCGTATAAATTCGGAAAATCCACTAGTGAATTTTGAATATTGAATCATAGAGAAGAAAAAAAAAAGGAAAATTATTTACTTTTCAAAAATGGCAAAAGAAAATAATCGAATAGACACTCTCAGAGGCATAAAATCGAAATATCAAATTGATTTCTATTCTTTTAATTTTTTAATCAATTTTCGATTCTGATTTTTAAAAATTTGATTTTCGGTTTGCTTTTAGATTTTAAAGTATCGATGTTTTAATTAATCGGAATATTAAATTATTATAATATGACATTACACGATAAATTCTTTGAAGCATTGATATTCATTTTTTTCTCACAATTTTCATTTGTTGCAAAATTATTTTTTTTAAATTTATTTTACGTACGATATTATCGATAATTTTACTTTCTTATATTTCTTCTACAATTCTTGTTCCTTACCAAGAACATCATAGTTAATGAATTTTGAAAGCTTGAACTTCTTAAAATATTTTAAAACTTCATTGTTACTTGTTAATTCTTAGAAAGTGTTAAAGCAGACAACGTTGATCTTCTTGATTTGATGTTATTTATCTAAATTAGTGGTTGGGGGTCATTTGTGTTGAAGTTTGTAGGCTTTTTGTTTCAAATTTGATATCATTTGGAGCAGATTTGAGTTGGTTTAATCGAAATTGAATAACATATAAAAAAAATATGCTAATTCAATAAGATTTGAAATAATTTAACAATATATTTTGAATGCACATAACATGCCAATTTGACGGAATTTAGTGAATAATTGAAACAATCACAAACTTGAGTCGGTAAAATTTGTGAGTTTCCAACAAAATGGTTGGTTTGAATATTTCACGAAGTCTTACGTATTTACTATGACTTGTATGTCATGTTTTGGAATTCAATTTTTTTTGGTTGCTTTGAGAAATTATAAAGAAGATATATTATGACAGAAAATTTAAAATCACGACAATCATGTATAATTTGTGAACTCTCTTATTGAATTTTTATGAATTGTAATCATTATTTTATTTATTTATTTATTTTGATAGTTTTTAAACTACAAGAGAAAGATATCACTAGTGAACTTGAAATTTCAACAATTTGATAGAATTTGTGACCTATCTTATTAATTTATCATGACTTGCACAACTTCAAAATATTTTAATCAATATCAGTTTCATTAAATTTAAAAGAGTCATTGATGCGCAAATATCAAAAGCAAGGACAAAATCTAAATACAAGCAAAAAGATATTTCTTTATAAATTCATCATATATTAGTAAAGAAAAATTATCAGAACTAGCAATCTCAACTCACATATTACACTTTATAGTGTTACTTTATAAAAAATATATAACACACACACACATATATATATATATATATTATAATTAGATAAGATATTCACGCAATTTTCAATTAGAATGAGATATTGTACGCATGCAAATACATATATTCTACTATATTTTGAAATCAAAGTTTTTCTGTTACATTTTAAAATATGGCAAAATCTCGCAATTTTTTTCACAAAAATAGGCGCCAATAACGTTATTAATGAATTTATCTCACACATTAATTTGAGCCCAATGCAATACCATAAGCCCAAGCCCAAGTTCCTAGCCCTTACCCGTTAACCACTCACCACCGGTTCCCCCTCTCTCTGTCTCTCCCGATCCCGACGATATCCAAGCGTCGAATATCAGGCACCCGGCGGCAGGCGGCAGCTCATTTCGACTGGTAACTGTCTCTTCTTCCTCCACCCCGTTCATTTTCTTATCAATATTCTCGCTGAAACACAAAAATATGCATCGACGTATCAATTTTTTTTCTGAAGTATATTAGCTTATTTCTTTTGTTTTTTTGGTGTTAAAAATGCAAAATGTCTCCGATTCAGATAGCTGTCTTGAAATCCTCGGTTACCTTGTAAACTATAATCCACAAGAGCTGGATTTTTCTAGTAGTTCCCACCAGTGTAATACATCACCGCCTTATTGCTGCCATGAGAATCTATCTTATCTATTAAAATTATAGCAATATTATCATTTCATAATGAAACAGTGGAAGTACTTACTATATTCCTCATGTTCCCTTTTCAAACTGATCTTATTTTATGCTCTAAATGAAAAGTGTAAGCACTGGCATGAAGAACGGAGAAAAGCGAGGAGTAAGGAATAAAAACAGAAATATCTTGAGATGTTTAGCTTTTCTTGCCGGCAACCATTTTTTAAATGATCATGTTGTGAACCGAGTGATCATCCAATGGTGGATTATTTAGTTTGATTTACTACCTTAATTCAGCAGGAAGAGTATTAGTGATGGAATTTGTAGACTCCTTGAACTTGAACTCGAGTGCCTAAACCTCAGCAGTAAGGAGATGGAAAATTGGATTCCTAGGCCCCTTGATTTTCTAATGCATATGTTTGAGCAAAGGAGAAAGCCCCATAAAATTCGCCTTTATTGTGTTGCTGTAGTGAAGTTTCAGTATGGCGCTGTTTAGCTACAAGATGACTTCAAGTTCCTTAAACCCCCCTACTTTTATTTTTTTTGCTATTGGTTTTATTTCGTTTCTAATCATCTCAAGGACCTATCATGTTTGCGTTTTTACAAGTTTGTTTTTAAAGTTATTAGCTTCCCCTCTACCCCTTCTTTTTTGTTGTGGCTGTGCTGTCTTTTCTTTTTTCATGAAACAAATTGTCTTTTATGCCCTCCACTTCTTCACATCTTATATGAAATAGTATACTCTTTTACCTGAAAAGGGGGAAAAAAAAGGAGAATCTGCTTCTTCAATTGATTAATCTCCAATACGTTCCTTTTGATTAATAGGTTTCAAATGATGAAATAATTTTCAACATCCAAACAAAGGTTTCAATTGCCAAGAATTTCGTAACCTTAAATTTAAAACTCATGGATTAGGATCCTCTTTGTATATCCTAATTCTGTTGTCCAAATGTTACCATAATGAACTCCTCCAATCAATAAGCTCTGATGTATATTAGGCTTCTCCAAGTTGGTTCTGCCAAGTTCAGTGCCTTAACTTTGGTCCAGCTTATATTATCAAACCCCTAATTCGATATGTTTCTCTTTTCATAATTTTGCATTCCCTTTTTGACTGATTTATTTTTTTTTAAATTGAGGGGAAAATGAATAGAAAAGGTTTTCATGTTTTTGGTACTAGCATTGGAGTTTGCTGACCTAGTTGTTCCCTACGGTTTTTCATGTTAAGTATTTCCGAATAGTTTTGTTAATTATCTCACAATAATTATAGCTATCTTGAAAATAGTATTCATTCTTTACTATCTAGTAATGGCATTGATTTTGCTGACCTATTGGTCCTTTGAAGAGCAATTTGTCCACGGTGTCATTCTCTCTCACCTGATTGTTTGGATTTCATTTAATCCTGTTTGTTGCTCTCGCTTCTTCTTCCTTTCAAGCATTCTGTACTTTTACGAAGCAATTTTCTGCAATATAGTTGTGTATTTGTGGGTTTTGGCTTTTTCATTTTCAATTGTCTTATTTCAGTGAGCTAGTTAGGCAATTTATTGAGCAACTGAAACATCCAATGGATCAGTTTTGATCTTCTGCATAGAAGCTAATCTAGACACTTTTTTTGTTGTTAAGGTGTGGCTGCAGTTTCACGACAATTCCAATCTATAGTCCATACAGTGTCTCATTTCGTTCAAATTTGTACTAGAAACACATGATCTCCTGGGACTTGTAAGGCTGCAGATCTTGGTTTTAATCATTGATCTGATTGCTAAACTGGACTTTACCATAAAGCAAAAGTTTTGAACTTTGACCATATGGTAAAATGTTAATTTTTTCAGTTTTCTCTTTTACAGTAGAAAGGGAGGAAAGAAAACAAATTTAAAAAGTAATAAAATAGTGAAACCATGTATACCAGGGATTTCCGAGACCTAGAAATATGAAAATGGCTTGTCTCATTGTAAACCAGGTACATTGAACAATATATGAAAGCAGTTAGAGCTGGAGAAAAATTCACATTCTAGTATGTGTTTTCTTTGCTATACAGGACTTTACTGCTGTAGTTCATGGTGAGAAATTCTCATTCTAATACGTGTTTTCTGTGCTCCAGTTGTAGCTGATGGGATTTGGGAATAGAGGAGTCGTTGCTGACAAATGGTCAGGGAGGCTTTTATGGGTCTGTGCAATTGGAAGTGCAATTGGTATATGATCAGTCTTCTTTGATTTTTTCTTGAATTTTTTGTCTCTAGTCGAGGGAATTGTTATTTTAAGCCTGTAATGGACTGGCAGAAAGTCAACAATTAACAAATTAGCTAGTATGGCAAGACTTGAGAAATAATGTCATACATATGAAAACTACATATTAATCATCCAAAAAATATTGCATGTAGTGGTATTTACTAACTTATGATATTTGTTAAAAATTCTAAAGGTGTTTGCTGTACAGGGAAAGAGCTTACAGAAAAAAAATTTATGAGCTTCAAAAAAATTATTGGGTAGAAGAAACTCTACTTCTCCACCAGTTAAAACATAGAGATCTTCCAAGTTAAGTGAAAACTTGTTCCTAGATGCTCTATGTCATAATTTTGTTTTAAAATTTTCTTACATTTGGAATAACTAATTCTCAACTATCTTCGTGCAAACTAGAATTGCTTAACTGAAAACACTGAACCAAAACCCCGTTGGGCGAATGGATCAACTTTTCACCATATAGGGATCATCAGAGTTTGATCATATCCTGACTTTCATTCTGTAGATTTTGATTCACAAGCCAATTTTTAGGTTCTTTTAATTCCAGAAGGTTTTGAGGGGTGCCATGGGACATTTTGGGGTATGGATTGCTGAGACGATCTATTTCCATTCTCAGTATGCACAATGACTCTCTTGACAAATGAAAGATTATGAATGATTTAATGATGCATCAAGATTTAGATATAACTATGTGTTTACTGTTACCAATCTCTGTTGAGTGCTTAAATTATTCTTAGCTCTTCTGTTTAAATACTTGATGTTGTTCTGTATCCGTACCTTGCTTGTTAGGCTTCTATATGGTCGCTGTGGAAAGACAAACTCAGAATAGAGCAAAAATGATGGCTGAAGCACTGGCGGATGCAGGATCAAGTATAGATGCCAGCGAGAAAAGTTGATATTATGGACATGTGATAATGCTAATACATTTCCATTAGGTGTCTTTTCTTTCCTGGGGCTTTTCTTATCTTTTGGCAGTCCCCGGTCATGCTCTGGAAAGTGGAAACTGTTCTGTCTTAGTAATAAATAGTTAAATACTCGCGATCCTCATAAAAAAAAAAAAAAACACATTTCTGGTGAAGAATTCGAGTTGGGAAATGTGAGACACCTGGTACTTTGAGCATTTATGCTGCACGTCCTAAATTAAATTGGTGAAATTCTACCCTTGAAAGCAGCGAGGAAGGGAACATCGGGTAATGTATTAGACTTATTGTTTGTGCAGCAAAGAGTAGAACACTGTGTTATGCATTGAATTCTGGTTTGCATTTAGGTATCTGTTTTCAGTGATAAATCACTGGGAAATATCTACTTGATTCCCTTTTTAAAAAATTAGATCAAACATAAAGCAGCGCTCTCTCGACAGAGTTTTAGACAGCAAGACTGTAACGAACTGAATCTGAAGACGGATCAAGTTAGCTTGCTCGCCAGACTTATAGGCGAAGGGCCGATGAATGGAACGTGCAGAGTAAAAATAGTTGTGATGTCTGGATCAACTTGGCTTCTTGATACTACTTTGTCGTTTAGAATCTTTTTTTTTTTCAAATGATGGTCACAGTTAGAGGCTGGGGCATCCCCTTTTTCTCAAAGAAAAAAGATCTGAAAGATAGCATGACTAGCGGCAACAACGGTAACATTTATTCTCCCGATTTTGGATCCATGCAAAGTTGATGAATCCGAAATGCTCGAGCAATGCCAAGGGTGTTTTCTTTCAAGACGAATTTTCACATGCATTTAGCGAGCTATAAATACAGATACTCCTTTTGAATTTCATGGAGAAAAAAATTATTTCCAATACTGTACTTGTTTAATCGCCAGAATGGCTTCTCGAAAATGTATTCCTTTAGTTTTTTCACTCTTCATAAGTTTAAGCCTTGGATTTGCTCATAGAGGCCTCCTGGAACCCACAAAAGCTCAGAAACTAGAAAATGACCAAAGCCCCGACGGAGTGACCAAGCTATCCGGAGGTGGTGGAGGCTTTGGCTGGGGTTGGGGAAGTGGTGGTAATCACAATGGAGGAGGAGGTGGAGGTGGCGGGTATGGTGGCTCTTGTGGAAGCGGAGGTTGTAATCGACCAGGAATTCCAAGGTGGATTTCCCCGGGAATAAGTCCCGGTGGAGGAGGAGGAGGCGGGTATGGTGGCTCTTGTGGAAGTGGAGGTTGTAATCGACCAGGAATCCCAAGGTGGACTCCCCCGGGAATAAGTCCCGGAGGAGGAGGAGGAGGGGGGTATGGTGGTTCTTGTGAAAGTGGAGGTTGTAATCGATCAGGAATCCCAAGGTGGACTCCCCCGGGAATAAGTCCTGGAGGAGGAGGAGGCGGCGGTGGAGGCGGTGGAGGAAGCGGGTATGGTGGCTCTTGTGGAACTGGAGGTTGTAATCAACCAGAAACTCCAGGGTGGATTCCCCCGAGAATAAGTCCTGGTGGGGGATGCAATTGTCCAACTCAACCAGTCCCATATATTCCTTGTCCATATGGATGTCAGCCACCACCGAATTCTGGCTGGTTTGTTGGAAATGCAAAGCAGATTGACAAGGAAAAACAGGATGCTAGTGATCATGAAAATGGAAACAGGGAGGAAACAATGTCCCTCAATTTTCAGAAATATGACTAACTAGTATTTGGGTGCGCGTGTATTTAAATATGAGTATAAAATTTTGTTAAATCATATAAATATTATGAGTACTAGATTTGTGTTCGAGTTAGCAATTTGATTTTTTTTTTGGTTTGAAGATCAAAAATAGAGTTGTTCATTGACTTAATAAAAGCAAAACAGTATACATATGTGCTTGGAAACTCAAATCAGTTTTATAAAAGAAACAGATGAAAAGTTGTCGATCTTACTAAATTCCTCAAAAAATAATTCTAAAAAATATACGGTTTGTAAATCTCAAAATTTTAATTTTTGGCATCTCCGCCATGCATTCAATTGGCTTTCTTCATATGCTGGCTCTTTCTTGACATGCATTTCCGTCTTTGTGCCATAGACGCGGATACATTAAAATATAAATTAGAGAACATAATAAGTTAATAAAAATATATTAATCACGAAATAAATATTTTTTGATAAAAGTTTCGTTTTAGTCGCGATAAAACAAATATGGTGTAACAAGGCAAAATAAATATTGTTTAGCAAATAAATGAAGACAATTGAGAAATAATTAAATAGAAAAAATAATTAAAACACAACTTAGAAGACTTCACAAGTTCAGGATCAATGACTTGATTATATCATAATATCAACAGACCTCCATTGCAACATCTAAACAAAATGTCACCAATTAAAATAGCGAAAGAAAGACTAACCATCACCAACAGGGACACACTTTGAACACAAAAATATGTCATTAGCTTTCTCTTTAAGTAATAAATGAATTAATATACTTTCCATTAGGAAGTTGAAAGATGCATGAACTAAATATTGAATAGATATATCAAAGATTGATATAACGGACATTTGTAATGGATAAGGAAGATTAAAGTAATTCTAAATTTAATTGATTATAATAAATGATATTAATTTTAGAAACATGAATCATCTTCATATTATTCATCTTTTACATTTTTTATGTCCTATCACTTTATTATTTTTTGAAATGTAAATTACGTTTTAGTAGATGAATAAGTTTGAAGTAAATGGTAGATATGATCGTTCAATTTTTTATAGATATTTTGATCTTTTTAACTTTAGACTTAGGTGCTTTCCACTTTTAGTATAATCATATTATTATATAAGTGGAAAACCAAAAAATGAAAAGTTAGATTACCATGAAAGTAAATTAAAGATATATGATATATAAGCAAGTGTTCATAAAATATTGAATGACTATTTTACCCTTCAATCTAAAACTATTCCTATAAAATTATATATGCTAAAAGCTAAAATTGCATAAAAATAAATATTATTAGACCATTAAATATTTCACAATAATTATTTAGATGATGATGAAGGAGTAACCTATTTATTATTTGAAGGGTATATTAGTCTCTCAATATTTGGATCATCATCATCATCATCATCATCATCATCATCATCATCATCATCATCATCATTTATTATTTATTATTATTATTATTTATTATTTACATTTATTATTATTATTATTATTTAGTTATATTTATTTATTTTAACTTTTCACTTTTTGGTTTCTCACTTATATAGTAATAAATATATAATTATGATATGATATGAAAATATTAATATTTAATTATGTATTTAATTAAATTTTAATTTAGTGAGGGGGCAAAATGGTGATCTAACTTTTCACTTTTTGGCTTCCCACTTATATAATAATATGATGTGATTTTTTCATATTATATTTATTTTATCTTATTTATTTATTTTATTTAGTGGAGGGTTAAAATGGTAAAACAACTTTGAAGTTAGGAATTTTTCACTTTTATTATATTTTAATTTAATTTATTTTTATTGTATTTATTTATTTTATTTAGTGAATCTTATTTAATAACATAACATTAAATGACATTAGTTAAATAAATGCAATAAAAAATAATTTTAAAATAGAAAAAAATTCAAAAAAACAAGAAAAAAGAAAAATAAAAATGGAGGCCTCAGAGGCATGCCGCATCAGCATGCCTCAGAGGCATGCCGCATCAGCATGCCTCTAAGTCTCTTATATATATATATATATATATATATATATATATATATATATATATATATATATATATATATATATATATATATATTGATTTGGAGCAGTTAAGCTGACACCCTTATTAATAAAGACACTCCCCCGCCCCCCTCCCACCCCCCCTCCAACTCTGTAGTCTTTAAGGATATTACGCCTTTTAATTTATTTGTCTGATTTTGACTTGGTACGAAGTTTAACAAAGTAAAAAAAATATTTGAATCTTATGATCTTAAATTAAAGATATATAAAATGTATCAAAATATTTTTTAATCTTGTGGTCTTAAACATGTCATGTGTAAAGTTGAAACTAAAGAGTTGCTAAAAAAAGAAAAAATATATTTTTTTAAAATGGACTAAAAAGAAAATTACAAACAAATTGAAATGGAGAGAGTATTGCAATTGGAAATCAAACAGGTTGAATACATCCATTGTGAAATCCAAGCTTGGAAGTCCAACTGAACCATGGTATCTCAAGTTTGTGTCCTGTTAACTTTTGTACAGTGATAATATAGAAGAGTTCTATACTGTCAACTCATCGAAATGATAACTACATGTAATTGTCCAGGAAAAAATGGAATTAATAACCTGAAAAATAAGACGAGTTACTTGTTGCGACATATTAAAGTACATTGATGATGTATAAATTTTTAAAACTGTCTGTGGGTGTATATGAGTTAAACTCTTAACTATTTGAGGGGGAAACAAATACAACCTTTAAGATGCACCATCTTACCTAGACATGTCATGTGTGCAACTGATTATACAAGGGATACTACATAGAGGAACAACCATTATAGATTTTTCAATCCAGAGCGTTTGAGAGCAAATATTTTTGCAACTATAGAAACTATTTCTTTCCTACCTGCATATTTCTTTGAATTCACATGTCAAACATCTTCAAGTATATATGTTATACACGACGTTAAACAACCTGCAAAAGTATTGACACCAACTTCACTTTGTGTTGTTCTCCGACTTTACTTATGGAGGTTAATTTTTATCCAAACCCAAATCTCCTCTAGCAGGCATTGACAATGATCTTGCGACTACTTCAGGAGGAAGACTAGGGGAAGCTGCGGAAGAAATAGAGGCACAGGGCCGAAGGAGAGGAGTACCAACACGACTTGAAGTGTCATTAATTGTTACTGAATGATGATCCTCCGTGACAGTTGGTGGTGGCTGTAATTCTATTTCTGTACCTGCACCATGCACTGTTCGAGGGCTATCAACCAACTGGTTATCATATTCCTCGAGTGACATCACTGTGCTTGTATCGGTGTGCACAGTTGAATCATCTGGGAACATGCGCATCCTCCTTTTTCTTCTTGCTGCCTTTCCCCATCCGTGGATCGTTTCTCTTATTCTCTGTGGAATCAGTGCAGCCTTATAGTTTGTACCCATCTGCAAAAAGACAATGCAACATGCTCAAACCTTTTCTCTTGAAAAATATTAGTAATATCCACGATGTCACTTCTCAGTCCATGAAAATTATTAGGAAGTTCACTGTGGAAGTGCAACATGCAGAGTTATTAGCAACCAGGCCACACAGTTGTAGTAGTTCGTAAAGTTCAGTGTTCAAAATTGTGGCAGTTTTTAGGATGATCAAGGAGATTCTATGATGATGATTTACCTAGATCCCCGGACATCCCGTTGCCACTTAAAAGTACACCACATTTTAGTTAGTCTATTCATATGATTCAACATATACCTAAAGAGAACAGAAAAAAAGTAAAGCCCCTTTCCCCTCCCCTCTACCATCGTCCTTGTTTGCCTCACCCCCTCCAGTCTCTGCTGTCTTCCATCACTCTCCCATCTCTGGTGCTTGTTTGTCATGTGGAAGAAAAAAGAAGGAAAACGGAACTAGAATTGAAAATAAAAACAGAAGCAAGAGAAGGAGAGGAAGAAGGACAAGGGAATAAAAACTAGAGATCCATAGCGGTTTTGTCTTCTAACAGAGTTGAATTATTTTGGAAGGAAAATTTAACCATGTAGTCCATTTAAGCTTAAGCTGGTTATGATAATATTGTAGAAGGCCAGAGAGGTAATGTTTACAAAGTGGAAAGATAACGAGACGATCATACTTAATTCTGACTTCTCAATTTAACTTTATTCATCGTGACATATACCTGCGTAACCAGGGCATAGAGTGGCAAGGTGCTATAACTGCAAAGGAATTGTCCAGCAAACCTGGGTGACAAACAACAGCATAGGCTCAGACCATTGTCCTAAATAGATATACGTTGGTAAATGTAAAATCTTAAACCATATACACTTCATAATTACACATACCCCATAATCAGCCGTAGATACACAAGTGTGTGATTCTTTATGAAGCATGAGTTATACCCAAATTGCCACTGGAATAAAGACGTAACATTGTTCAAATTCAGATGACATTCAGAACATTAGTGTCTACTACACATAGAAACATCATATGCATGTGGTAGAACATATTATACAAGCACATGGGACAGAGAGTATTTTGGGAATCAGCTTATAGAATACCAAAACATTTGAAATCCAGGCAAAGATAAACCTATATTTCTTATGAGTAGTACACTGAGGGCAATGAGAGAGAACTTATAAACGACAGAAAACACAAGGTTTCCTATTGGTCCTTTGTGCCAAGAGTCAATTGAAATTTGGAAATACTTTGATATACCTTGAAGCCTAAATATGGAATGCAAGGATATTCACAATTTTTCAGATGAACATTTGGACAAGAAATTGAGAATCTAAGGTTATATAAACAGAAGAAAAAGAAGAGATCTTGACTTATAAGAAGAAGAAAAGAAAAGATTGACTTATAAGAAAAGAAAAAGAAGAGATGATGACTTATAAGAACCCCCCCAAAAAAAAAAGGAAAGAAGAGATTTTGAGTTCTTTCATTGAACAAAGGATGAAAAAAAATGGAAAAAAGAATGGGCATTCACCCGAGTGTTCCAGGACCACATGCACACATTCGTTGGTAAAACTATAGGAGATCGTATTGGTGAGATCCACAGGTGAAGGGAAAAAAACCTTTAAGGCTAAGAAAGTATTTGAGGGAGAACACATGTTTTTGTCCAACTCTAAGAAAGGATTTGAGTTAAAAGGAAACATTCCTTTGTACTTCAGGGAATTTTCCAATGTCAATTACTAAAGATCGAGAATATTATTACAGTTGAAAGGGAAATGCTTTGACTAGGTATTGATGTTAAGTTAAAAGGTACAGAAAAAATTAAGCTATGAGAAAGGGATCAGTGAATACCCAGAACCAAAAGAATGAAGCTAGCTCAAATGCATTCTGCAAGAGTAAGCATGCAAAACAAGTTAGTGTATGTAGACATAAAGAAAGTTAGTAGATAGACAAAACAATAAAAACTTGAAGTATGATAGTACAAACCAACCTGGAAAAGGACAAAATGAATCAAGGACAGAAGTAATTCTGGTTTTTTGAACCAAAATAGTTCATCTCGTGGTTTTAACTTCGCCCTTGAGAATGAGCCAGTAATTCCAGCACTCTCCAGTGCCAAGGTTGCGATTACATGCTGCAGTTTTGTACCCACGAGTAGGACAAGCTGCACAGAAGCACAAGTAAACGACTATCTCTATCTTCTATCACGTCCATAAGTTAATATAATATACAAGATATTTCAGAATGTAAGGGAAGAGATAAATATCTTACTGTCCCAAAATTTAATGGTTGGGCTACAGTACTTCCAACACTATTTTCACCCTCTAGATAAAGCAAGCATGTGTTCTTTCAGATATACGTATTTTAACTCAACTACAGTCCTCATTTGACTCAGTTTTTTTTCTTTTTTTCTTTAATTCCTCCAGGGGGGAATAAAACACTATGTAGTTAAATGGCTTAATCCAAGTGTATCTCCAAAAAATGAAATTGTGCGACTGAAATGTTTGTAACCCTCTCCAAGCTCTAAATTGAGAAAGATGACTCATGCAGAGACACGGTCAAGTCTACAACTACTCCATAAGGAATAAGAGAAAAAGGAAATAAGCATTGGTTTATATACATATTCATGCATTTATTGAAGATCTCAAAACAGATTGCAATGGAGGCACTTACAATGATAGGAATTAACGCTATCCAGAAATACAGATTCGATCCTGCATGTTAAAGTTCAATTGGTCATGCATGATCTTGTGGATGGAGTTTAGTTTCACCATATGAGCAGAAAAATGCAAGCTTATCTAATTACAAAAAAGTTGCAAAGGAAGTGACATCACATAAGTTCCTCATTCCAAACAATGGAGGATGTAGTACCTTTTACATTAAACAGCATAAAACCCACCACAAATCCCCAGAGAGGGCCACTACAAAAATAAAAAACAAAAGTTATGAGAGGAAGGTTCAATCAAGAAACCAATGATGGAGAGCAAGAAAGAAGTGTTCTACTAATAGACTCTAAAGTAAAGATTGTTTTACTTCAGTGCTTTTCACGATTATTGTGCTATCTAATGATCATTTAGTATGGAAGGTATGCATTGAACGAAAGGTGATACAGAAGCCAAGGTAAGGGAAAAACAACCAGGAATAAAATCCTAAACTAACTACTCATTCTGTCAGGAACTTTATAATGGATTTAATATATTTTCTCCAAAAAATTTCAAAGATTAAGGACCGAATTAACTGGAGAAAACATTACTTGAGCTTAATCCTTGAACATGTAGTCAGGTGTTGCATTAAGAAGAGTTGTGGGCGACATCTGAGGTATTTAAGTTAATTATACTGAAGATGATGGGCTCTCGTGTTACTCCAGCGCCCTATAATGATTGTTTCCTTTTCTGCATTGTCATAAATGGTGCCTACTCTCCTTAAGTGGGAAACTGTTTCTGGTCATTACCTAATTTCCATAAAAGGAAACTGTTTCCATCATTATTATATAACTACTTTGAGTATTATGCTAACTCAAAAATCAGATGAGATCCACTTCTTCATCAAATCTTAGAACTAATCAAAATGAATTTCTCTCCATATTTGGCCTGCTTCTCTTTAAACAACTTATAACTCTCTGCCTAGTCAAAGAAGAGGATGAAAAATGGGAAAGGAGTACTTTTATACTTACCTTACACCAACTATTCTTTGGAATTCTTCTTCCATTGAGCGTATCATATAGCTGTGAAAATCATAGTTTGATGTAAGGTTGTGATTCTGCCATGAATAAGAGGAGAAAGGTCGTAACTAGTAATCTATAACAGAAATCTCTATCATATGTAGAGATACTCTTGTGATAGAAAAGAAAATCAGTGAGACAAACATAAAGATAACTCAAAAGGATCCCTAAAATAGAGTTCATAATGAATTGGACTTGCTACACAGGGTCCTAGTCTTTTGGATGAATGAACACAGGGTAAGTTTCACGTCTAGTTCTTAAAAGAGTGCCTCATTCTTGATAATGTTCACAAATTGTAGTTTTATCATGATTATCAGCCGTTTCTAAACATCAGATGGTGTCCTTTTTCGACCTGGTAATTTCCTCAAACCTAGACAAACAAATTTCACATACTAACTAGTTTTTAACTTATAAGATGTCCTCCATACTGCCGAAGCATTAGAATATTATACTTAATGTTTGCAAGTGATTAGTCTTTCAAAATGCTAGAAGCGAATTAAAGGGACGCGGTTCATGACTAAAAAACTTGCAAATGTTCCCTCTCCTTTTCCCTCTTGCAAGCTGATAAATGCATGCCTGCAACATTTTAATCTCACTAACTTTCTCCATTACATGGCTGTAGAATTTGTCTTAGATCCATACCGTGATAAAACCCTTGCGCAGAGTAAGGTAATCAGCACGAACAACAGTGCGACCAAACTGCCGGAAGAAACAGGTCTGCAATATTTGATAGAAATATACAAGAAATTATACTGGTACCCATTTAAAAAGGATTAAAAAAGAGAGTAAGTCAATACGAGTAACTTTAGATACATTGCAACAAATGTTGGTGGACGTTTTCCCTCTTTTCTTGGTGGCAGGGGCACCCCTTACGGGTGTTGCTAGATTGGTATTGTCAACACTGAGCTAAAATATCATTGAGTGATAGCACAAAGGAAAAATGAAGAATGAAATATGTCTCAAAAAACATTTATATTTAAGATACATAAATATGTTGTAAAATAAAATTTCTTTTAATAGCATAGTAATGCTTATCAAGAGCAGTAGCCATTGAGAAAGAAATCACAGCAAAAAGAGAGCCTCTGATCAAGAAAATGCAAAAAAATCATGTAAGGGCTTGAATGATACTATTTGTGGACTATTTGAAGATTGGAAATGATATAAGATATTGATTAATTAAATCCTTAGTGAGTCGTAGTTGTTGAATTGTGTGAAATGCCTTTTGTTAGAAGGGATACACTTTTTTACTTTAGGTCAGCAATGTGCCCCCTTTTTCTTAATTTACTTAAAGTCTGCAATGTTGCCCCCTTGTTCTTGAGCCAAGCCCAAGCACGTGAGACATGACGATACTTCGGAAATAAATGGTGATTAGCTTAGAATTTAGAGTACTACTCCGATCACACACAATTGTGAGAACCCTCTTATCCAAAAGGGTAACTATTAAGGAGGAAATGTTTTTATTTATTTACATTGGATAAAGAAATTATGTGAGGGCTAGGAATCAGAATCTAGTATGAAATATATAAGAAGACTAACCACCCAAACAAGGAAGTGATTCCTGGCCAGTGGACTTGATGTGTGAACTCTGACAAAAGTCGACTGCCTTCGGAATGTCTTGGCTCTAGAAATTTCTGCGATAGAAAAGAGTATAGTGTATTTTAGATTTTTTTTCAGTTCTACCAGAGTAAACAAAATGATGGATTTCTCCCCATTTAGCAATTCAAAGGGGCAACGGATTGAGGTTTTGGGACATTTCTAGAAGAATAAACTGCTGATCTCTTCAACGAATACCAAGCAGAACTGAAGTATAAATTACCCCGGTAAATAATTCCACATGCATCTCCCACCACTCAAAAGAAAGAAAAAAACAAATGTAACATCTGAAAATAGCTAGGTAGAGAAATTCTATTAAAACACCAAGAAATAGATGTCTAGAAATAGAAATAAGTGACAAAAATACATGTTTGCTGCCAGAAAGACCAAAATGGGACAATAAAAATTTCAGAAAACAAAGCAACACAACACTGATGTAAAAATTAGCATAACAAGCTGCAGAACATTGTCATCTCCAAACATGACGAGAAAAGAGTGAATTAATCATTTGTGGTGCACTGGGGCGGAAATATGTAGAGCCAAGGGGGTTCAATTCAGCCCCCATTCATCGGAAAATTATACTGTACAAATAGCGCAAAAAAAGAGGAGATTTTCTGGTTGTTTATGAACTATTGAATCACCTTGACATAAGGGGAGATTCTAGTGAATTGGAAAAGGGATTCAAAAATTGCTTTAGCTCACAGATTAAATCCCAAATGTGACATTCTATTTTTTATTTTTTTTTAATCCCCTTCGTATAAATTCCTAGCCCTGCCACTGGGTGCATCTCCAACAATATAACCATATAAAAATTATGATCAGAAGCATAGAAGCAAAGTGAAGGAGAAAAACATGAAGAAAACTAAAGAGAATGAAAAGATCTTCTAAGTAATGGAACGATGTTCAGGTGATTCCTTTTAAACAATGAGCTCCCAAGTAGAATAATTCACTTTAAAGAATCTTTGATGAAGTTCTCCCAAGTGAATTATTCTACCTCGTATAGGAGCTATGGATGGTCATGACAGCTTAGGGAAAGAAGAATCTTAGAGGGCATGCATAACTATTAACCTCCAAAACAGCTTTACTCTTAAAAAACGAGAGAGGAAAGATTAAGCAAGAAAAAGAGGCAAGACAAGGCATCTCACAAGGTTAGCAACATCAAGAATGTGTTCAACTGCACCTTAGGGAACATAAATAAGTCTCAGGTAAAAGAGACGTCCCCCAAGTCTCTTTGAAAAATCCATTTCCATAAAGCTATCACGAAATAGTTGGAGCCCTTCCCAGAACCTTTTTTTCCAATTTATCCATAACCTGTTCCTTTCCTACTTAGAAACCCACTATCAACAACCTCCATTAAAACACACAAATTCCAAATAGGCTGGGAGCATTTCATTACACAATAATTTTATTTTACAGGAAAAGTAACTCCAACTTATGCTCCCACGATGATCCAAGCTAGACTGCTTAGAAGAAGCAGAAGTCACAACATTCGGCCTTGATGAAATAATAACTAAACCTCTATCTGGATCTTACTTGATCTGTAAGTTCAAGCCATGTCCAATTTAGAAACAAACCTAGTCCTTTGAAGACCTCTAAGTATAGAGACAGTTACCACATTTACTATTAGTTAGAAGGCACTGATCTTGGACACTAGTAGCAGCAGGTTAGAGTGGGTTAGAGTCCCACACTGGTTGGGGAATGGACTGGTGGTTTGCTTATATGGACTTGGGCAATCCTCCCCTCATGAGCTAGCTTTTGGGGTTGAATTAGGCTCAGGTGCCATATCTTTACATGGTATCAGAGCTAGGGTCCTTCCTGTTTGGGCTCCCGGTCCACTCTCCAGACGGGTCTGGGCGTGAAGGGGGTGTTAGAGTGGGTTAGAGTCCCACATTGGTTGGGGAATGGACTGGTGGTTTGCTTATATGGAATTGGGCAATCCTCCCTTTCCATGAACTAACTTTTGGGGTTGAGTTAGGCCCAGGTGCCATATCTTTACAAGATCAACCCAATCCTTAGAAAGCCAATTTACCCGTCAACGACATGAAACCCTTGATACTCCAGTGTAGTTGATCTTAAATTAGAAAAAAGAGGGCTTCACAAGTTGAAGGAAAGCCATCAGCTTTTTTTAACTTTCAGGTTGTCTCCAAATACTCAAAATCAGAGATCAGCCTATGCATGTACATTCTCAAATCTCTGGAGATTTCGATTATCAGAGTCCACTTATACTTCAAGTACAAAGAGTCGTACATTAAACTGATAATTTGCCTTGCTCCATCTCCATAACAACCTTGTGTGGTTCTTGACACAGCCGATTTTTTTCTAATACAAAGGCCCTTAGAATTTTTCTTTTGGATAAATAATATAAAGGCCTTTGGCTTTCTTATTCTGAACGGATCTAAAATTACATCTATTGTTACAATAAGAATTTAGAACCAGGAGACTGTATCCACAATGATTACAAGAGAGCTACAAATGCTAGAAGCTAGAGAACAAGATTACTTTTTGATAAATCACATGCAAGTATAACTTACCAGTTAGCACATCATGTCTGTCCATGTGAGCTTGATCTTCCCACTCCCTCCAACTGTGGACCTGGCCAGGTTTTCACTTATCAGGCAGCTAGCAATGCAGAATATATGAATTAAAATTACAGAAGTAATGAAGAAGAAGAGAGCAGTGATGATAATGAGGATAAAGACCAGAAAAGCGGTCATTTCGCAGGACATACATGGCCATTTCTACAAGGAAGTGTCAAGTAGCTGACACGACTACGAAGTGAGAAACTGAAGTTTTCAACTACAGTCAGCCATTCACCTAATGTAAGTTCAAAGACAAGCTGGCTGCAGAGCGAATGCATCTGTAGAGAGGATATGCTTAAATGTCAAAGTAAAAGAAGAAGATCTCGTTGACGAAGAGAACAATATCCAAACAGATATAGATGCCTATTGGTTGCCAGTGTAACTTTTGGATGGACATAAATTTCCATATAACCAATAATCTTAGCTAAACCATACTTAAGACATAACATGAGAAACACAACACTCTTCGTGCACCACTACGCACATCAAAATATTTTTATTCAGAAAATCAGCAATAAATCAGATTCCTCTGGCATCACACCTCTCCAGGTAAAATTTCACTCCAAATCTACTATCCACAAGGTAATATGTGAGGTGGCAATTGAGTGAGGATGTACAGCATTAAAATCATATATGACCGTGGACTTTGCAAGCCAGATTGATACATTGTAGTTTACGTACATTCAATCAACTTGCCACTCGGAAAACCATGGACAATTAGATTAACATATACTCAAAAGAAATTGGACTTTAAAAGTTCACCAAAACAATGTGCATCAGTTTATCAAGTTCAAGTAAAACAGAGAGGTTACCTTAACAATCGCCAGCAGCATTGTCAAGCAGCTATAAGATATATGAGTAATGGCCATGACGAAGATGAAGCGATGAAGCTGTTCTAGGCCTTCATACGATACAAAAGGTTCATGGTTCTGACAAAATGTTTGACTCAGATTATTGACACTACTTCAGAAGCAATTTAAGAAAGAGAAAGCAAGCAGCTAAGCAACTTAAAGGCAATGCACTAAAAAAAATAGTTATTTCCTTTTTGTAGGATAATCAGTTGCAGGTACATCTTATGGCAACAGAAATAGACTTGACACAAGATATTGGAATAATGGTCTCACATGCCACATGGAAAATAGAATTTACCTCTCTGCATGTATTTTGATTGAAGGTATTTAACACTCTCCTATGAAGAGCAAAAGCCATCAAAAGTTTACGCTCCTTCAAATCTTTATTGTCCCTTTCTTCATCAACTTCAGACTTTGTACATGGGGCAAATGCATTATTGTAAAACTTTGATGGTATGCAAATATTAGATATGATGCTGGAAGTTGCTGTGAGTAGGAGAGAAATGAATCCAAGAAGCATCAACTCTGTATACCAAATGTTGAAAATGGTTATGACAGGAAAAGCAATCTTTGGGGCTGGAAGGAGGGGAATCCATATTTCAAAGAACTTTTCTTTTCTTTTTTATTCTCTAAGTTCACTGTACATCAATATAGAATACCTTCTTTCATTTTCTCCACAGCTGCAAACAATGGCTTTCTATTGGTTTTCCTCAACCACTGACATGAGAAAATAATAAAAACTGTTAGTTTTCCAAGTTCCTTAATTGATTGTGCTACAAGAAACATATCAACCAAATACAGTCAAAACGTTTGAGTTAATCTTATGTTCTTGGAGAGAAAAATAATATCTTTTATGAAATTAGGGGCCTTGAGACACGAAGAAGTTGGATGTTCATTCCTAACTTTCTCTTTCCACTTGGTATTTAAAAACGGAACTAGGTAATTATAAGCAATTATACGACACCGGAAAAATCTAGGATAAGTATCTCAACGCATATCCAATTCCTAAGCAGCTCAGACTAATCAAAAGGAAGTTTGTGCATGAAAAAGAATTGATGAATATTTAGACAAATTAAAAGTTGTGCATTTCACAGTATCTAGCGGGCATATTGTAGTCCTATATTCCCCCCACCCACCCGACCCACCCCTATATTCCCGAGAACATACAACGAGAATATCTACAGAAGTCCAGAATAGCACAGACTGAACATTAACATATTAGTTGTGTTAATAGAGGAGGAGCTAGAAGGGCGGAAGGGATTCATCCAAACCCCCTTTGCGCGGAAAGTCACATAATATGTACAATAATAACAACAACATACCTAGTGTAATCCCAAGTGGGATTGGGGAAGGATGGTGTGTAGGCAGTCTTACCCCTACCTTGTGAAGGCAGAGAGGCTGTTTGACTGTTTCTGATAGACCGGCTCAAGTAAAGCATATCAAAATTAAGTATAGAAAGGAAATAAAGTAGAGTCATGCAAAAATAAATGGGAAGAGAACAGTAGAAACAACAAATAATAGGGTAACCGATGCAAGGAAACAACAGATAATAATTAAACCAAAGAATAAGATATGCAAGATCAATTTCCTTTTTTTTTTTTTTTGATGTATATATATAGTAGACGATGAACCTTGCTAAAAATGGTGCCTCCACCACTGGACTCCTGTAGCATTCTTCCAATAACACTAACAAGACTGTATAAACCAACCAGGGAAAAATAGAGTACAAGGACGGAAATCAATGGAGAATTTTGCTTACATTAGATAACCTGTGAATGGATCGCTCCACAAGCAGTGAAACGGCAACAAATATAGTCAATACAGAAGCAACAGACCATGTTGGTGTCAAGGCCAATGAACGAAGTTCTTGTTTACCTTCTTCAGACATTTTACCCAATGTCTCTATAACTTATCTACCTGAACTTAAAATTTATTGACCTCTCTCACTATAGAATCAAGCTGTACTAATTACAGAAAAATCAAAACTTTCTGTCAGTTCACATGAATGAGAAGTACTCACAACATAAACACCAAACCTTTCTTGCAGTTCACATGGTACAAGAATCATTGTCCCTCTATTGTGAATCTTTATAATCTAATTAGAGGAGAAATTCTGAAATCTGCTGCCACTTGGGTTTGTTTCTTCATCCATTCCAACAGAGACTGAACTTTCAAAAAGATGTGGTGACTCTGATTTGGACTTGTCCGGTAAGGAAAAAAAAGGCGTACTTGACCCACAATGCTTAAGAGAAGTCGGTGTTCTTGATTTGCATCAGTAACCTACCTAATGTGCACAATGCAACTACTACAGATTTGATGTCTAGAGAGCTAAGACCCACCAAATAATATGAGGTAATAAAGCGCTTCTTGAAACTACTGAGAAGAGATGAACAGCTACTCTTTAGAGCAGAAAGGTCCAATCTTTATGGGGGGTTTTAGCTTAAAATAGCTGATTTTGTCTGAGTAATGTTAATTAAAGAAACTACAGAAAAGAACCAAATAAAAGACAAAGAAAATGTGTGGTCATTTGAATCAAATAGCGTAAAAAGGTAGTAGTAAAAAGTTTTTAGGATTCATGGGTGTTGGGTGTCTGAAAATTAGCTGGAGCAAGTAGGAGTAATAACTTCCGTGTAGTTTCTGGGGCTCCAATTTCTTTGCTACTTCGTACTGACCACTGACAGATGGACCTCCACCAGTTCTGTTATTTTTCTACTCTAAAGCTTAGTCAGTGAAGCTAGAATTTTAATATTTACTTTATATAATTTTACTTTTTCTATAAAAGAATTTGAATGAATCTCTCAGGTCTTGCCAGGCTCTGCCTCTAGCTCCAATATTAGGTGAGTGAATTTGAAATTTATGAGTCCCATCATATAATTGAGCGAAAATTAACAAATTCATATGAATCAGCAAATATGAGTTACGGTACAATGATTGAAATTTTTGCATTCTTAATTTTAATTTATTCGAATTTTAATGTAAGTATTAAATATTCAAAATTTAAAAAAATAAAAAAAGAATAATAATAATAATTTGTATGAATTCATAATTAACACAATAGATGGGCACCTAACAAATGGTCAAATGATACGTCTCTTCCTCGAAGTGAATCAAGCCGCTAATCAAGCATGCACTTCGAATATTTTTTCTACCAAAACATTTGTTTCTAACTTTTATTATGAATGAGAGGGCATATTTTTCTTTGTTACGTTTTCTTTTCTTTTGGTTTTTCTTTTTCCTTTGAAGAAGCTAAGTTTAATTACATGGATTAATAAGTTGCCATTGGGTTATAATTAATTAACCAAAAGGGTATAAACTTAATCGGGGAGAATTATAGGTAAGGGTGAAGCTAGGTAGGCCAAGGGTTCATTTGAACTAGTTCAGTAGAAAATTACATTATTTTATATGGTTAAAATTAATTTTATATATATATATAGATATAGATGTTGAATCTTTTTGACTTTTTCGTGTATTTACTTTTTCATATTTTGAACCCCTTAACTATACTCCCTCCGTTTCAAAATAAGTGGTGCTTTTAGCTTGGGCCACCTCTTAAGAAAATTACTCATTCTTAGACAGAAAAATATATTTTTACCCACTTACCCCTAATAAATATCTTGAAAAAGATGTAACTTTTTAATATTTTCTTGATTATGTAAAACTCTCTCTATATAAATAACGGTAAAATTGAAAGAAATCATTAATGTCTTTCTTGATTGTGTAAAATATCACTTATTCTAAAATAAAATCAAAAGACAAAAACACCACTTATTTTAAAACGAAAAGAATACATAACTAATTTGGAGATTATTTAAAATTTACAATTGACAGAATTTTCATTAGTTTTTATTTTTCCGCATCGTAAGCTCAATTAGTAGCTAACTAGCCGCCAGGTTATGACAAAAAAAATTATTGGTCAATAATCTAGTAATAAAATGTGAAATTATTTTATTTTACGCTTGATTATGAATAATTAATCTCATAATTATTTTATCTCATTATTTATATTAAAATAATGAAATTCTATGAAATAGATATCTTTATTTATCTCATCCCACGGACAAAATGACCTTTAATTAGTAGCCAGGTTGATAGAGTATTTTCTTCTTTTTTTTTTCTTTTGGTTTCTCACCTTGTGTCCGTCTCTAATCAGGGACCTGACCAATTATCTGGATTCGCGTTGAAAGCCGATGTGGGGAAGGGGTTTCCTACGAATTATCACTTTCAATTCGGGAAATTACATTGTGTATATATGATATATATATGGTAGATGTCAAATCTCCTTAATTTCTTCATGTGTTAGTTTCAAATTAATTTGAATACTCACCAATATTATCGAAAAATCGCATTTTGAAGGTAAATTAGTGCTCCGACTTCATTGAATTAAACTTTAGAGGCTGAAACGTTTAATTAAAGATAAAAAAATACTTACTACCTCATCACAATCGTTTATGATTGGGTTGATCAAACATGCTGCTTATCATCATTTCCACACCATGTGATTGAAATTCTTCAGCTACATGTATAGTACTATTTAACTAACCCTAGTTGTTCATAGTATATATATAGAACTGAAATTCCCATTGACTTTTGGGTATGCATGAACCTGCATGCTACACTGAAAATATATTGAAGAAACTAAAGAATGAAAACCATTTATCAATAAGAACCTCAAAACAAATTATATGTTGTTGCTACTATATTCTTTAACCATTATTTAATATATGACTTCTAATTTTCTATTGTATTTCTCTCTAACATGTATTTATATACTTTATTTCTTGAGCCGAGAATCTATCGAAAATAATTTTTCTATTTTCATAAGATAGAAGTAAAATTACGTACACGATCTCCTCAGACCACACCCGTAGAATTACATGCATATATGATGTAATAAATTTTCACATATAAGTGTAATCTGATCATATCATAACAGCTTAATTACATTATAATTTATTTTAAGATACTAATCAATATAAAATATCAAATAGAAATTAATTATAATAATCATTTGAGTGATATAATTATATAAATACTTTTAATATCATCAATACGAAAAAAGGCATGAGGTTCCACCAGGTAGATGATGCATGCAAGAACGTGGATACACAAATCAAGAACAACTGAATTATCAGACATCTGATAGCTAGTAACTTTTTTTCTAATACATTAAAGTAAGTTTGATGTACTAAATACTTTTTATTTATTTAGGGTTTGGAAAAAAAATCGTACCGTTAAAGAGTTTTGCAAGCAGTCTATCCTGATGTAAATATTAATTATTGATTTTACGGTTTGAATTTATACACGCAAAAATAATTTTACGTTGCTCAAAAACTCTCTTTCGATATATTACTTCCTCCGTTTTATTTATTTATTTATCATTTTTTTAGTCCATTTCAAAAAAAAAATCTTTTTTTACAGATCTTTAATTTTAATTTTTTAAATAATTTATTTAAAATAATAAATTTTAAAAAAAAATTTAAAAACTCATGAAAAATTAAAAACAGATAAATAAATCGCAACGGAGGGAGTACATCACTATAACAATAATGTAAGAAAATGACAGAAAGAGAGCATGATGAGTGTATTGCTAGCAATTTAATGATAAGGTCCATTTGATAATTAGTTAATCCCACTTGGTGATAAGGAGAGTTATTGATTAATCATATGATTATACAGATCATCAAGATATATATACAAGAAGAGAAAACAAAAAGATGAATAACACCAATAATTAATAATAATCTCAAACTGTCTAACATAATATTACAGTACTTTCCAGTAAAGTATGCAGAATTCGGCGAGAATTATAGGTAAGGGCGAAGCTATGATTTATAAATTAAAAATCATAAATTAAAAATTTTTATTTATTTAATTTTGGTTTGATTTTATTATTTTGACCTATAAATAAATGTTTTAAAACATCTTTTTACCTAATTCAAATATTACAGAAGCATTTTAAGATTATTTTAGCTTAAAAATACCTAATAAAATAAATTAATTCAAACAGGCTCTTAAGGTGTGTTCAGTATGGAGAAAAATATTTTTCTATTTTAATTTTTCATATTCAATAGGTCAAAACTTTTATTTTTAAAAAAAAATCAAACAATAAATTCCTTAAAAATAAGAAAAATAATATTTTTTCCTAATAAAATTTAAAAAAATAAATTTCATTGTTTTTTTTTAACCCTCGTAACTATCCACCCCAACACCAACAAACCCTTGCCCTTTCCCCTCCCCCACCCAGAACACTTACCATCTTATCTCCATTTTTATTTTTATTCTCATAATTATCTTAGATATATATATTTATATATCGAACATAAAAAAATAATAATAATAATAATTTAAGTGAGTCGAGAGGTGATTATAATTTTTAAATGATTGAAGGCAGATATCAATATGTGGAACATGGCACATGTGGATTAATGGGTGTCGCTATTTGCTAGGCACAACAAATCACAAATAATTAAGCAACCCCTTCAACTTATATGTCACTAATAATAAATCCAACGGACAACTCCATGTTATGCACAATCAAATATAGTTAATATTACATTAAATAATAATTAGGTCCCTACTCTTACGTGCCAATTTTAATGAAGGGAAATTTGAAAAAATAATCTTTTATTTTGATGGTGACCCCAAAAAATAGAAGGAACTTGAAGTGTTAATGCCTACATAACAAATTTCTTAAGCCTCGGAAACATCTATTTGAAATTCCCAACTAAATCAACTACTTTTCTCCGTTCTAATTTATGTGTGAATGTCTCGATTGAGTTAATGCACTTTTTTATCTTTTCATCAAGGGATCATTTGGTAGCTGGCTAGAGTTATGCAGATATTAGTAATATATAGAGTAGTTATAAAAAAAATTATGTATTATTTTATATAGGAATTAGTTATAGAGGGTTTAGTTATTTATTTATAAGTTATTCTACCTTCTATCTTGCATAAGTTGAAAACCTAATCCTTCAAATCTTTGTTGTGGAGTCGATAAATTATACGCCCTTTAGTTGAATCATAAGGACTTACTTCAATTTTCACTCTATCTCCTGGCAGTATCCGTAGAAAACTATATCGGGTAAAACGATCTAGATTCCCTTATAATTTATACATGTATTAGTTATTCAAGTTTCTAAATCACAAATCAAACAATACATGAATAACTTACTTCTTAACCAACTATCAAACATTATATTATTTATGCAGAATTTAATGCCAGCATAACTCATATCTAAACCATCTACCAAACGACACCTTATAATTTTGTTATTTTTTTAATTCAAATAGAGATAATAAGTCGTTTCTCATACTCTTTCATTTGATACACGAATTAAATTATCCAGAAATTATAATTCCTGGACTATATGTTATATGTAATAGTATGATTTTATAAATTTAGTAATGCATAATTGACCGAGTCAAACTGGTATCTGGAGTCAGTCTCCCATCAAATCAAAATTTAGGCAGCCAATTCAATTCACTGCAGGCTGCAGCGCACAAACATGAGTACTTTGAAGTACACCTTTGTGGTGGTAGGCTTTAGTTGACTTGGATAATTGCCATTTATTAGATAGATGCACATGCACATTTCACTTATTACGTAGGAATTATTGAATACCTCTAAATATACATTCAAATTGAGGCCCCACTTATACTACTTTTTTTTTAATAAAAAAAACATTCCACTTGGTATCTACCATCTAATGTACAAGAGAATACACAGCAATAAGTTGCAATAACAGGCATGACAGTGTGTGAAAACTAGACAAGAATAGCTGGTCATCTTAACCAAGTTGGGATTAACCATATGAATCATCACTACTCATGTCGTTCTATTTAAGCTCATATCAATTCAATAGTGTTAATGTATATCAGACAAAATTTGCAATAAATATTAAAAAACAATGGGAGATATATATATTTTCTACTCGCACATCAATCTCTGCTAGGACTAGAAAACTCTTGGAGAGCAATGGACCTAAATTAAAGGTGACACAATGATATGGAAAAACTCATTTTCAGAACAGTGCAACGGCTGCTTCCTTTCAGGGTACACTACATCCATTACAAGTCTAAAAGATGACCCACGCATTTCAATTTTCGCCCAACAATTCGGCCTTGCTGAATAGTTCCTCCTGAACAGGAACTTCTTTCAGTTGTTGTGATGAAATGACGGCAGCAATAGCTTTTTTAGCAGCCGTGGCCCGATCGTCGTCATCCACAGCTGTGTCTGCCTCAGAGACGAGTTCATTTTGCTCATCAGAGGCGTCATCATCCAGCTTTGGAGGTGGAACAAAGAAAGGAATTTTGCCTCTTTGCCAATCATGGAGAACCATCTTGGCAGCAGTCTTATAGTCAGCTTCGCCTCCCTGGATAGCACAAATAAGCTTATACCAAATTACAGTCTTATCACTACTCTGTGGACAACTAAATAAAAGCACAATATACACCCAGTTGAAGGACGTCAAGCATATTGCTGAATTGTAACCCAAGTGGCCAAATATGTTAATCCCTAAACATGTTGGTAACAGATAATAGATTTTACCGTAAATCCCTGTAGAATAAAGATACATGCAAGTTTGAGATGCCCTTGACCCAGTAACCCAAAATACTAGCATTCTCCAATTTCTTTAACTGGTCCAACTATGGTGTCAACATCCTCATTGTTTCAGACAGCTAAGCCCCCTAGGATCTCTAGAGGATACTAAACAATAAATAGCCCCGAAAACTCAAAATTAAAAATTAAGTGAACTAGTTTAAAGTAATCCAATGCTTACCATGTCACCAAGATTCTACACAATTTCAAAAAACAGAAATTTCTGAATATATATTTTCACTAGCTCAGCTTTAAAAATTTAAAATTTAAGCAAGCCTGACATGACGACAATAGATATGCTATTAATACCTCGGTAATTCTACAATTAGACCTCAACAGTAATTTTTTGTGGTCATTATTGAAAGATGAGAAAATCTTGAAACTCATACAATTAATGCCTTGGTTTTAAGTTTTGAGCATAGATACAAGCTAAAGCTATATCAAGTTAGAAAGAATGTATTTTTACGAGATACTTGTTTCTTTAGAAAGGCTTTTAGTCAATTCTTTGAATCTTCATGTACTCTACACTTAGGACTTAGGAGCTTAACAAAGCGGATAATCTAACTCTGTTTTCCTGCCTCATGCTCCCCTGTGTTTACAGTTCTGGCAGTACTGTTCAAAGCAACAGCATGATTTCTCTCATTTCACTATCAACACCCATTAGAGGCCTACGGAGTTCTCAATTATTTTTTCCAACAATAGGACAGAATAATTGCTACATAACTTTAATCTTGACTACCAAGTGTTCATCTAGTGAGCTTCACTTCGTCCTACATGAACTGACGAACATCAAAAGAGTCATTTTAAGCTATTGAACCATACAAGCTGACGAACATCCACAAAATACTTCAGATCATACCTGAGAGGGGAATGGGGTAAATATCACAAAATAATACATCAAGCTATAAATTTTCAATTTACCTTCAGAAGTTTGCCAGTTGACTTGCATAGCTGTTGAAGAAAATCATTGTCATCAACCCTGGAATATCACAAAAATAATTTCAGTCGAACAGAGATTCTGGATATGGATTTTTTGGGGGTGTCAACACAAACTGCCGAAAACATACACGATTCTCATTTTCCTTGGTGAGATCCTTGACCAAATGTACATGTATACCAGAACAAAATGATAAAGCTGATATAACCACACTGTTCTATTCCTATCTATGAGGAGGCGGGCTAAACAAACTAGAAGAACATCCTGCTGAATACTTGAAGAAATCTACAGTCGTAATCAAATGATAAGAAAATTTACCAATCCTTTATCTTATAAGCTCTTTGAAGATGCTCCTTCTTAACCCGATTCAACACTTCGCCAATGTGTTCAGAAGCATCATGCAGGTTTGTGACTCGTACCTGGAGATGGAACCCCAAATTTTGAGGTAGTCAATCAAAGAACTTCATGCTTACAAGCAAAGAAGAAATAGACAAAAAAGATACTTCATCAATTGAGAGAGGAAGCAAAGGAATCTCTGATGAAGGGAAGATATCCTATACAACACGACAAATCTTTCATTATTAAAACTACTATGTCCCGGTTCATGGTGTATCACATATCCAACTAGCAACAGGATTAAAGCACAACTCTGCCGAGTTTGGTCATTTAATTTCCGAAGTGACCAGCATCCATAAAACAGCATGACTACAATTGATTTTTTTTCCGATATTTCCCTATTTAAATGTATGCATAACTAGATGCAATCCGATATCATAACTATATGAGATGATCCTTTGTATGATAATCTTAGAAGAGCTCGCCTAATAGGCTAAATTAAAATTCATGACCAAATCTTCAATGCAAAAAAATGCCAACAATAAGTGCAACCAGGGAAACTAAATTAAAGTACTTCAAAAAGATGAATACAATAGGATATAGGATCTCAAATTCCATGTAAGAACAATTACCAGGCATTTTTTTCTATTGAGCACCAGGCAAGCAAGATTATCTAGGCAACATCAGGCCACCTAAACCTTAGTAGTCCTTTCTATACCAAAATCCCTATATCAGCCAGAGAAACTAGCACTTTGTTTGGATGGTGGTTACACATGGTATAGTATCGTGTCGTTACTAAGAGTATCATGTTTGTTTTGATTGTTACTTAAAATATATGATATGGTATGATTTGGCTTAATCGTTAGGTAACCACGAAAAGCCTCACTTTATGAAACCACCGATTTGGTGTAATCCAATGGTTACCTAATTTCTTTTTCAATTATGCCCTTTCTTAATACTACATAATCTTATTTTACCTTTTACCCTATATTATTTAAAATAACGTACCCTATACCGTCTTTTTATATGCGAGCATAATGAAATTTATCGCTTTCAAAAAATTAAATCCGAGTACCTTTATTTTAACCCACTTTTTATTTTGTTAGAATTTGCATGAGTTTAACAACTTAATATATTTACAAGGAATAATTTGTGACAAATTAGCAAAAGAAAATTGTCTTAAATTATTTTATTAGTAATTACCGATAAATTTGACATATATATAATAATTTAGGACATTTTTAGTAAACTTACAAGTTACGATACAGTACGATATAGTCAAAGCAAACAATAAAAATGTTATTAAACAGCAACAAACGATACAGTCTATCCAAACATTTTATTTACAATACAGTACAATACAATATAATATAATATAGTACTGTACATTATGAAATCATGGGTAACCACAATCCAAACAAAGTAAAAGTAAAGTTGTAGGTAAACAAGAAACCAAGAACTATAGCTTGGTTTGACAAGTCACAAGCACAAGGCTGATCAAGCAAAAGTATAAGACACATACCACACCCTTCAAGACTATATCTGTTTCGGAATCATGATTCTGATAAACTACACCAGGACAGTCGATCAAAAAGATCCTCTTTGTGAGTGTAATGTACTGCCAAACTTTAGTCTCTCCCGGGATAGGAGCCACCTTGCAAACCTATTCCAAAGGGAAGGAGCAAAAGTTAGTTCCACTCCCAAATCAAAATGAATGTGGTTGTTTTAGCATAGTACTCAATATAAGATTTCATTTCACAAAAATTTGACTTCTTAGTCGCTAAGTACAGGTGATGCGAAAAGCAACTACGTTTATCCGACAACAAAACAGGTTTCCTTTATTTAATATTAGGGAGAAGGTGAAAGGAGAGGAAACTAAGTTCTAGAACTGTAAAAATGACTGATACTCATGAATCCAGTCTGGAACAGCAAGTTTACTCTTTACTATCCGGCATTTGATCTTTTTAGAAGCAGTAAATTCAAATTTGGGAACAGCTTGAATGGCAATCACAATTTTTTGATAATGATAAAGAATGATATTAGGTAAAAGGTAGCCACTAAGCAAGTGCAAAAAGTGAAGTTACAAATTGTGCAATTCACCAACCATGTCTAACAAAGAAGTACGACGGAAAAGACGATTCTCAAGGAGACAAGTTGCAAACTATCTCAGTACAGAAACGAAATGAGCAAAGAAGTTACAACATCCTGAAAAATGTAGAAGAAGTATGATGGAAAAGCTTACATTCTTTGTGCGCAATGTATTAATAACTGATGACTTGCCAACATTGGGATACCCTACAAAACCAACAGAGATTGCTTGCTTGTCGCTCTTTAGTCGAGCAAACTGTCTCAGTACAGACAAAAGAGAACCCTGAATTCACAAGAAAACAAATAAGCTACAGAAAAAAAGTAACCCAAAAGGAGGACATGAACCTAGATGCACAATTAGCCATGTGTTTAGGAATATTGGAAGTAACATGAAAGAAGGCATAATTTTACATGTGTTTAGGAATATTGGAAGGAACATGAAAGAAGGCATAATTTTACACATCAGTATGGTGCATGAGTGTGTATGTCGGTATTCAGAGGTGGGACAAGATCAGAAGATACTACAAGAATACCTTTCCAAAGGACTTGGTGACACTTGCATGAAATGCAAGAGTTGGATATTCCCTGGAGAGCACTCTAAGCCATCCCTTTGTTGCCCAAGCAGGGACCAAATCACACTATATAGGCAGAAGAAATTATCAATTGGGCGAAGTCCTGAAGTTAAAATTGACATCCAAAAAAGTAGATTATAAACAACTGTCTATTATATTGATAATAATAGCAAACCTTATTCAGCAAAAGGACCATGTGTTTATGCTTGCAATTTTCTCTCAAATGCTTCTCCAAATGGTAGCACCTTGTACCACAGGGGTCTCTGGCATCAAGAACCTGCAAATCCAGGTTAACCGCAGTAAGCTACAACTGCAAGCATTTTCTTCTTCACCTAAATATCCTAAATTCTCCTCCTTAGTCAGGAAGAGAACTACATCATAACGTTACACATTCCATTAGCACCAGATAGATCACGGCAGAACGGTGTTTATTTGTATAATTAGGTAAACAATTTTATTAATAATGGGAAACTCTCCTGTATATAAGCAGCATACCAAGAAGTATAGAATCTACAACATAACATGATTCTCGAAGAATCACATTCAATCTTCTATTCTAACTGGAACTTCAAGGGTGCACCAATAAGCAACAAGGAAAATATCAGGGCAGACAAGTTGTGCCTGGTAAGCTTGGTTTAAGTATGATATGGGTGTTTTACACTTGACTACAAGCGATTTTTTGCATTTTCCACCAGGAAAGCTTTTAGTTGGAAGCACATCAACAACAAATAACATCCTCCATTCAGGTTACCTTTCTCAAAAAAAAAAAAAGAAACAAATAAACATCCTCCATAATAGAAATAACAGGGAGTTTAAAGCCAAAAAACAAACCTGAACAACAACATCAGAAGAGTCTATGACTTTGTAAAGCTCGCCCCAAATTCGTTTACTTTGTCCTTTCTCAAACATTGTGTGCCTAACAAGATCTCTGAACCCATCTACATTTTCATCCATGGAGGTGCTAGCACCATGTTTGTCTTCAAAGTCATCTGCCAAAATTCAGAACCAAATTTTGTTGAAGCAAAAAGCTACTTAAGTGCTTAAGCAAACAAAGAACAACTTCAACATCAAATTAGTAGTCAGGAAATGATTCTCAATTCATACCTTGAGACACATCAGCCTTCTTGGCTAGAGCTTCATAATCTAATGCCATAAGTTTGGGGCGTTTCCTCTTTGCTTTAGGTCCAAAAGCATCAGCGAAAGGCTCATTGTCAAGAAGATGAACTTTTGCTTGCTATAATTAAAATGAGAAAAAAAGAAAACAGTATCAGCAAGCAGAATGGAGAATCAAGCATTAGAGCAGCAGATTTAGCCTCTATTTGCCAAGTTATTCTGTGTGTGTGTTTATCACAGGAAGCTCGCAAATCATATAATAATATGTATGCATTAGAATTACTAAAGAGTTGACAGTAAGGAGGTTCACATTGACTAAGCAGGAACATAAGAAGAAGGCGTTAAATGATAAGGCCAAGGGAAAAGCACCCTGCATACCTTCTGGTGATCATTTAAAAGGGACATGGGCAACTTCCTTTCTTTCAATATAACATTGTAATTACTGGAAAGCCGGCTTTGGAGCTCTTCTCTAAAGTACTCCAGTTCCTTCTGGTTGACCACCCGAGTATTCCCTGTGAAGTCGGAAAATAAATTACTAATTCAATTGTTTCAACATAGTTCACCCATTCACAAAGGAAAGGTTAATTGACCAGAGATGATATTTTAACAATTCAAAATTTTCAGCTGAATTTAAACATTAACACTCCCTCCATCCCACTATTAAGACTTACCCCTAATCCAGTACAAATTCTACTAGATTTCAGCAACCAAATTAAGACGTACTATAAATTATCTTTGCTGGCGAAAGAATATATTTGGAAAATTAGTAAGAACATAGTTAGTTTGAAACACGAGAAGTGATAAGTGTGAAACTTTTCGGTCGTAGAGCATACCGAACCAACGGCGATCTGGTTGTATCCTTGTTGATGGCAGTTCTTTTGATTGTAAGTCGTGCTTTATTATGTGACCCTTAGGATCGCGCTTCGGCCTGGTATTGTACATCTTGAGCCGCCGCACAGTAGCGGCGCTACGGCCATTTTTGGCTGAGCTGACATCCCTGTTGCTGTCCAAGGAATGCTTTGGCTTTCCCGATACATTCACCGACTTCTCTTTCTTCTTCGCCATCTTCGTTTGATGTACAAAGAACAAAAATAGGGTTTTATAGTCGGCGATAACCCTTTATACCAACCACAGTCGTCTCGAACGGTTGGAGTAGACACTCCGCAAAGAAGGGGAGGTGTTAGAACTAAAACCTAGCTTTTCAATACTGTACGTGTGAATTGTTGTTTTAAAAAATACACTAAGCTGCTCTGACTTTGACTTATTTATGTTTTGGTACTATAGGATTTTTCAATTTTGCTCTTTTTCTTGAGATACCTGAGAACAGTGTTTTACAAGACTAGGTGCGTAAGCCCCGAAATACAGTACTTAAGTCTCATAATCTATGTTGCTTATATATTATATATTTTTAATTTTATAATTTTATTATTAAAAAATAAGTAAAAATAATATATTTAATAATTTTATAAATATATTTAAATAATATAACAAAAATAGTATAATTATTTTTTGAGAAATGTAACAAACAAAAAATGATAATAGCTGCGGTAATCTTTAAAATGAAATCATCATCCACTTCATCATCAATCTCCACATCTACAAGTTCTTTCCACCTTGAACCAGTATTTGCACTGATTATTATTTATATATTTCAAGAAGGAGAAAGATATGTGTAAGAGCAACGCCAAATTTAAAAAAACGTATAAATATCATTACACCAATAATAAAAATATTATTTATAGCAAAAATATTTTTATAATAATAAAAATCAAATTTAACGTTCGAAATTACGCTTTTATATTCGAGACTCACGCTTTTATGCCTGGGATGTACGCCCAAAATTCTACAGCTTACGCTTTATAGATCTAAGCTTTTCATTTGCGCTCGGAGTATTTTTGGCACGTCCTACCCCAGACTCACCTTGAAAACGCTTGTGAAACACTGTCTGGGAATTGAAGTTTGCAACAAAAGTCAATTTCTTTTTCACTGAGTGATGGTTAGATCAATTATGTTGTATGGGCAGGTGCTTAAGCTAGTCAATAACTCTTGCATTCAGAAGATAAAGGTTGTGAAAATGAGGATGTTGCGATTGATATATAGACATACTAAGAGATATATGATTAAAAATGAGGATAGTTGGGAGTGACTTCGATGGAGGACAAGATGCGGAAAGCAAGACTAAGATGTTTGGGCATGTGAAGAGGAGATCCATAGATGTCTCAGTATGGAGGTGTGGAAGGTTGGATATGGATGATTTCAAGACATGTAGAGATAAATCGAAGAAGTATTGGGAAAAGGCGATGAGACAAGACATAGTGCAGTTTCATCTTATTGAGAACATGACCCTAATAGGAGGGTGTGAAAGACACACTTGATTTTTTTTTTTCAAATTTCGAAATCCTTTGTTCTTATTCCCTTTCTTTTCTATATCTGATCCACGCTCTCTTTCTCTTTGACGTCAGTAGGTAACAATGTGTTATCTTGTTGTCATTTGTATTAATAGTATTGCTGTTATAGTTTCTTGCTCTTTAATTTCTGTTACTATTTGTTGATTCCTTGTATCTCTTGTCGCTTTTTACTTTTCAATTTCTCTTACCATTTGTCAATTTCTTGTATCTCGATTATCATATTGTTTTATTGTAGTTTTTATGGTTGTATTATTGTAATTTATATTCTGTTACTATCTATTATTTTTATTATTATATGTTGTTTGTTGTACTTTGATTTTGAACTACTTTTTATCGAGCCTCAATCTATCAAAAATTGCCTCTCTACTTTGGACTCTACCTGTCAAAAATTACCACTTTACCTTTGAGATATGTGTAAAATCTGCGAACTCTCATGCTTGTTGATATATTTTCCTAATAATAATATTAGCAAATGCAAAAGTGCTCTAAAAATGACCTTCCACTCATGGATGGGTTCCTACTAATACTTACAAGACGTGTATATTTTTATTTTTCAACAAGTATTAGCTATTCAATCTAAATCAAAGATAGTGTCCCACATATATGTACAGCACAGAACATGTATTTGGCATTGTAACACATAATTTGTTGCTAAGAATGACCAACTACATATCTGTACCTTAACTAAATTCACTCATCTTTCCCCCGTTGCAAAGTTGAACATAATAATGTACCTAAATGATACTGCGACCATTTTGATCAACAGATACTCAGTGATATCAAAAGCCAAAAGAACTTCTGGAAAATGAACGTTAACCAAAAACTTAATGAAAGAAACCAACTCATTGCATTGTTGTTTCCTCTAAATCCAAAGTCAACATCAATGGTCAGTAATCACTATTCCACCAGCACTCCAGAAAACTACTAATTTACCAAAAATAAAACTTGGCATCTCGCGTGCATCTTCAGTTTCATAATCCTTGAAAACGCTCCGACTCTTCATGGGAAAAAAAATGTTGGAATTAGATGGTCTGTCTTTCATGATCTGCAAAAAGAATTTTTGTTTACTGCATAATAAAATAACAACCGATCCAAACGTTTGCATTCTTTTAAGCTTCCATCTAATTTCTAAAAAGTTCATACCTAGAAACATTTTTTTTGATCTGTATAGAAATGCATATATAGAAATAACAGTCTCATTTCATACCTTAGGGCGTATCGGCCTTTTTGGCTAATGATTCAAAATATTTTGAGTGTTTGTTCTTTGTTTTAGGTCCTAAAGCATCAACAGAAGGCTCACTGTCAAATTGATGAGTTTTTCCTTTCTTCACAAAGACAAAAGAGGACTAAATTAGTAAACATAACGCGGAATTCAAGTGTTGTAATTCTGAGGATATTGTTTCGAGATATAAGGATACCAGTGACCAAGGGCGTATGCACTATGCAGAAATTTTAGCAAGCACTATCGACATTTTAAGAAGTGAGCATAAATCGCAGAAACAGATGAAAATTTTTTCAGAATTATGATTCTGAATTCGGGAATGCTGAAATAACTTTTTAGGTTTAATCATTTTATTCATGGGATAGGTCAAGCATTCAACTCACTATGATCTCTAATTAAAACAATCCAAGCTAAAAAGTATGCAAAAGGACAAAGCTAACACAACCAGAATCAACCCTCCGACGGAGGCAAACCTGGTATCTTAATGGTGGAGTATCTTCTAATTTACTAAGAAACTCAGTTACCTAATCTTCTTTTGGCTTCTTTCTTGCATCTTCAGTTTCACTATCCCGCAATAACCTGAACTTCAGTACCTTCTGAAGCTGTGTTACAGGCTTGACTTGCTTGGACTTGGTCTGCCTAGGATCTAACGTGTGTCTTCCTGGGAAAGGGTTAGCTTCAGAAGGTCCTGCCTCTTCATGGACCATGGAAGGGGCATCTGCAAGAACTTTTGCTGGATGATAAAATTCCAGATTGATTCGAAGATTTCATATTCTGTTTTCATCTTCTGCTAATATGCAAAAAGCATGAAACTTGAAATAATGGATACAAGTTTTAACCAGAAAAAAGATTTGTACCAATACAAAGTCATGGACTAAACAAAATTTGAAGGCTCGATGCAATGAAACACCATATCATACTTGCACCATGTTTAAGGATCAGAAACAATGAGTTACAAGCTTGAAGGAAGAAACACAGTAGAAGTGTGATTGCCTATCTTTATGTTCCATTGTGTCAAATGCACATTATGTTTGAGCATCTAGATTTTAAAATTGAGTTCATTGCATTTCTATGACAGAGGATAAGTTCCAGAGAAATGTACTCCGTTCATATGAACCTAAAAAACCTAGATTCCCGGTTCACAGTCCATTATGTGCGTAATGTTGTCACAAACTAACATTCCTGGATACCAGGAGGAAGCTTGGTGTTGGAGTTCCACCAGAAAACCAAAATTAGAAAACAATAACCTAATACGATCCCCAAAAGACATCTAAATGCTGTTCATTTATAAAGATCACATTCCGACTCCAGGCAATTGTGTGTGTTAGAAACAGGCAAAGAAGAACCCCCCTCTTATTTTATCTTTTTATTGGGGGAGATGGAGGAAATATGTTGAGATTTTGGAACACCACCAGCAATGTTGAAGCTAGATTAAAGTAATCAGATAAGTAGCCCGTGCCTTCCCTTGTTCTGTCTATAAAATATGTTGCTAGAAGAGGAGCATGGCTTACCACTTTCATTAAAAACAAGGCATGTCCCAATAGTCTCATCATACTGTCCAATCGGCAAAACAGAAATAAACAACAGTTGAGATAAACATGAACAGAGAAATGTTTGGTACTAAAATCGCACTGACAAGATGGAATAAATATTGGTGCGAAAGTAGCATAAATACTAATCAGCTTAATTGCCTAATGGCGTTCATATGCATATGGGAATAATAAAAAAAAATGCAACCTTTTATGAGCGTACAACCACAATTGTTACCCACTCTCTCTATTATATCTACTTTGTTTTCCCTTCATCAACTCTTTTGCTCCAGAAAGGTCTCAACAAAAGAACTCAACATAAATACGTTCGAGTTGAAATAGATACAATCTGTTTATATCCTCTCATGAATGGAAGACAAAACTGTGTGAACTGAGACCTATCAGCCATAAAGATTTAAAGAGCATTATTGTAAGAAATAGAGAGACAATAAAGTATCTGTAATGTTACTGCTGTAAGTGTGGTGCACCACTGGGGTGTAACGATGTCAGCGGGGATCAAGATGTTTGACTACTGTAATGACGAATGTTACTAAGGAGATATATAACTTTATAAGAACTTTACCAATGTAACAACTAATGTCACTAAAGAGATATATATAACCTCAAAAGAAATTAAGAATATTGTAACAAGATTGTAAAATTCACAAAAGCTTTTTGCACTTGAATCAGCTTTGAAGCTGACTATACTGGTGCAGATAAAATTCAACTTTGCAGCAGGGGAAAACTAAATTGCTTTCAAAACCATCAACTCACCAGCTTGATTTTGCCATCAATGGTCAAGATGGGGTTCAATGTGTCAAGAACCTACCAAAAATTTACACAAAAACGACTAAGAAAAGTTACTGTTCTATTTTTACAGAAGCTGCAAGAATCATCCAGTTGTATAGAATTATAAGCAACTTGAAGACAATAAGTACCTAACAAATCCAAAAAAAAAAAAAAGGAAGGGGATATCACTTAGTTTTGAATCTATAAGAATATCAAAACAATTAGACAGAAAAGTAAACTTGGCAAATAAAATCGTACGGAGAGAACATATGGTGCATTTGGGGAAATGTGAACTTCAGAATGAAGGCCATCCAGATCAAGCAATACATACTCTGCTTCTGCCTCCTCCTCCTCCATGTTATCATCACTAAGTGACTGGTTTTCCATCATACAGCACAACAGAAAATAACAACACCAAGAAGTGCAATGTATGATACTGAAAAGAGAAAAGAGAACCTGTAAAACGACCACGGAGGAAAACCCTACTTTTTTGTGACAAACAGCTTTATATGTAGGTGTAACACTGCCTCCCTAAACTTTAATCATGACATAATGCAGCAAACAGAAACCTTCGTCATATGATCACCCTGTGTATTACTGCTATCATGCTTCAGAACATCATTTTTGTTAGCTTCTTAAAATCTCCTAATATCTGAGCAATTGTGAAGTTAAACTACAAGAGTCACGTCCCCTTCCTTCGTCCATCAGGCATATATTTTACAAACAAAAAATCAGTATTCAAATTCTTTTATTGTTCGTTCTTATGATAGAAAAAATCAGAATTTCATTTGATCTCTTTACAAATGAGATAGCAAATCAGTTCCTTATGATTGAAAAAATTGGCTTGCTTCATACAATTTATAGTAGGAGTTATCATGTTTCAATGAAGAATAAAGGATAAGGCAGCTCTCAAGAAATTACAACAGAGAATAACGTGATCATTTTCAAAGTCTTACCTGTTTATTTGGATACAGGTGTTCAAAGTGTTCATTTCTATCTTTTGGTATACAGGTGTTCAGTGTTCCTTCCCATGCTGTATCCTTCTTTTTGAGATGAAAAATTGAGTCTTTTTCTTTTTCTAGCTTTTTGGAATCCACGTGTTGCAGCTTTGTAATTGTTCGCTGTCAAGTTGTGACCCCCAGTTGGAGTATATTCTCCAAAAAGGAAAAAGAATGATAGAATTTTACTTGTTTCCCTGTATCTTCCTTAAGCTGAGTAAATTGGTAGTTCTATTGCTGTCCCTTCTTTTTTTTTTTTTTTTGGATAGCTATGGTGTCCGGGCCAGATTGCTCTATTGTTGTTCTTCGAAATAGGTAGCTTTACTACTAATCCAAGCTCTTCCATTGTCCAAGATGTACTTTTTTGAAAAATTTCTTTTGAATTTTAGAATAACTTGACATGGTTTCAAGTTCTCCCTTCTCTCTTTTCCGTCATGCATTACATCCTCAATCTACTTCCCAGGTAAAAATATTTCTACTTCTTACAGTAGTAAGAGATAAAATTTAGAAGCAAATGTGGGGGAAGAATTCCCATTTCCAAACAATAAAAGCAATTTTCGAAATATAGAAGAATTCAGTAGCCATAACCCATACCATAGGTTTCATAAAATATGTACCCAGATACCAAAATCACAAGAAAAACCCTAGGATAAGAATTAAAATGGCCGGACCAAAGAAATATTACCCGGAAGGGCGTAAGGTGATCGCTTCTTCAACACACTAGAACCATCGTCACTGCCACTGCCACCGCCACCGCCACTTTCTATTCCTCAGTTCTTTCCCACTCTACAACCAAATAGACAGCAACAGTAGATTTGTCATTTCGGCCCTTTTACTTTCGGGTTTGTCAACTAAACGTCCAATTTTCTCGATTTCTTTGTGGTGTTAGTAAAGTTCAATTAGTTTTTTGATATTTTTTATTTTTAAAAAAGTCATATAAGAGTCACCTTGTTGTTAGATCAGTTATATGGTACAAAAAGGGAGCATCTGTCAGCTAAGAATTTGTACATTCAAAAAATATAAGCGGCGAAAATGGAGATATATGTTAACATACTATAAGATATAAGATTAGGAAATATAGATATTCGGAATAAGATGTGAGTTGCTTTTGTGGTGGATAAGATGAACGAGATAAGATTGAGGTAATTCGGATATATAAAAAGGAGATGCACAAATGACTCTGCGAAAATGCACGAGGTTGCCTGTGGTGGTCCTAGGACAGGTAGATTAAAGAAGCATTGAGAATAGATAATTAGATAAGACATGACTCACTTGCAACTTATCGAGTATATGCAGTGGCGTAGCCACACTTAGTGATGCGTGGCCAATCGAACACCCCTCGTCGAAAACTTATATTATGTATATAAAAAATTATAAAAAGTATATAAATTAAAAATTATTTTTAGTATATATATTAAATCTTGAACACCCTTTACAAAAATTCTGGTTTCGCCACTTAATACATGACTCTAGATAGGAGGATATGAAGTTTGTAGATTAGAATAAAATGTATAACAAAATTGAGTATGGTCAAGTTTTCCTTATCATTATTATCATTCATATGCTCCTACTGTCTTATTCTTCAATTATACTATTACTTGTTGGCTTCAGTTATCGTGCTATTTGTTATTACTTCAATTTCTTTCTCTATTATTTCCTACAGAGTTCTTTCACTAATGTATTTTATTTTTTGTGTTGATTTTGATATGACTTACATAGAACCCTTCCTAGACCAACTTATGAAATTACATTGACTATATTATTATTATTATTATTATTAAATATTCTATGATATAAGGTAGTAACAAAACCAATTTAACTTTATATTTTTTTATTTAGAAAATAAAAATAAAAATCCACTATAATTGTTCGGTATATAACTTTAAGATGTACAATTAAAATCTCAAATTTTTTTTTTTTTGAAAAAAAAATCTACTAATCAGTTCCGGAAGAAAAAGATATAAAAAGAAAAAGACATATGATCTCGTGTACAGACGAAATCTTCCAAAATACAGAGAACTTCACAAAATTATCCTACGTGGGATGCTATAATTTGTCCACGTTGCAAAATGTACTCGTAAATGACGACAATATAATAACAAGAGCAACTGCTCCAAATCAAACAGTTTCAGAGCTTCCACGAAAATGGAAGAACAATTTTTTGACCAAATCAAAACAAACAACAAAGAAAATTGCAATTAAATGATAACTACTTTATTCATCTTTATATGGGAATTTTGAATTGGAGTAAATTCGAGTTCTCAGTATGAAGTATTTTTATAAACAAAACTTTTCTAATTTTACTTAAAATTTTCTTGGATAGGAATAAGATTTTTCGAGGCTAGAAATTTTACTAAAAATATTTAAATTTAATATATATAATATAATTTTTAATAAAAAATATTTAATTGATCATTCTTTTAATCTACGTGGCCACGCGACGGAGACTAGTATATTGAATATAGGACAGAAAAAATCAGAGAGTGGAAATGTGGCCATAAAGCAAGCTGAAGAAAATGAGAAGCAATCGCCTGCAATTTTGGGTCTTTCCAAGTTGGACATTTTTGTCTGTAACCATTCTTTTTACCTTTTTATTTTTAATTAATAATTTTCTCATTTGACTCGAAAATATATGAAAAATTAGTCTCTTTAATTTATAAAAATACATATAAAATCTAAATACATGTCATCCTCTTCAAATTTTATCTCTCTCTCAGATTTCATTTATAAATTATTTTTTTAAAATTTTATATCTTTCTTAAGCTCTTTTTTTTTTTTTTTTACGTTTTTAGTAATTCAAATTCATAATTTAAAATTTAAAGTGAAAAGTATTTATTTTTGAGCAATCCTTTGTAATTTCGTTTATGAGATTACTGAAACTTACTATTTTTCTCTTCCTTGCTCGTTAATCTTTAGCGATACTTTATTTGTCAGTCAGCATTTCGGCTTAAAGTCGAAGTTAGTAATTGGCACCGAAAAAAAAAGGGGGAAAAAAGCTTAACTGGTCGCTTTCCTCTTTTTCCCACTTCTATTTAAGAAGAAATTCCAGTAATGGACTGTTTCTTTACCTACTTAGCTTTGAATTCCCCCCTAATTTCTTGTTTGTCAAGGCCCCCACGACTCAATTTTTGTGCATTTGATCCAATTTTTGTTTTATTAGATCCGGTATTTGCTCAAAATTAAGTTTAGAAAGTTCCTATCTTGGTGGGTTTTTAGAGTTTTTTTTTTCTTGTAATTTGCTAGAAAAAAAGAAGTTTAATCTCGTTTTGTTCGTTCAGGTTTGCGCTTTGGGGGTTTTCGTTTTCTGATGATTTATTTCGACTTAGATTATAAGACTTCCCTGCCAAGTCCCTCGTTTTCCTACTCAATTTCATCAAATTTTCTTACATCTGATATTTTCGTCATAAAGTGTGTCGATTGTTTCCATTTTCGTCTAAAAAATTGCTCTTTTAACTCGAAAGCTATTCGGGGTGATTCTTTTTGTGGGGCTAAGATGGGGGATCGTTTGAGGTCAACTTCAATGGAGGACTTGCCAACACATTTGATTCTTGAAATATTGACGTCGGGTCGATTAGCTGCTATTGATTTAATTAGTTTGGAGCTAACTTCAAGGACTTTTAGAGGGACACATGGCTTGTTTCCTAAAAAGTTCAAGTCTTTGGTAGATTATGCTGCGTTTCAGCTATGTGGATTGAGTCCAATCTATGCCTCTCTGCATTGTAATGCTCAGAAAGAGCTACTGAGCCGCTGTAACGACAACTGGAAGCGCCTTTTGAGGTTCTTGCAGGCTGTGGAACAGTCCTCTGATATGGTTGAAACCTCTGCAGGCAATGTACTATTTCTTTGAAAACTATAATTCATTTGCAAATGTTCACCTTCTTGGCTTGACTGCAGTTTTGTTATTTTAGGACTAATAGATACTATATGGATGGAATGTTGCTTATCAAAATACACACATACACATAGATAGATGGAATGCTTTAAGGAACTACAGTTTTTTGTTGTTAGTCAGATATGCTCGTCGATGGAGCACATGATTCCTCTGCTTCACATATAGCAGTCAATACTAGGTATATCCGTGTTTGAAGGGTATCTTTTTAGTTTGGTTAGGGACTTGTATGCGAGGTGTAAATTATTAGTATAGCAAAGAAATGGGACCGAACAGAATGGAATGATATCGATTATTCATACAGCTGACCTCACTATTTTGTGAATGAGGTTTAGTTGCTGAATGATTTATATCTTTCTGACCTTAATATCTCTACATTTTAGTTAATAGGTTTACTAGGATAATCTGCAGCTGAGACTTCATCGTTTGTGGTTACTTACTGTAACAAGTTATTGGCAGATGCAAATAAGGAGTGGCAGATATCACACACTGCTAATCAATGACTCAGCAGCATACTCTTGTGGTTCCAGTTTATGCGGCGTCCTTGGTCATGGGCCTGAAACAACTCAGTGTGTGGAATTTACTCGAATTAGCTTTCCTGTTCCCGTACAAGTTGCGCAAGTTTCAGCTTCTCATAATCATGCTGCTTTTGTCACAGGGTCTGGACAGGTTTGACAACCGTCATATATTATCGACTTCTCCTATTTTTATTACAGTAATTTACCTAGTATGTGCACTTTGTTTTTTTGCATGCATGATGTAAAAGTTTTTTTTTTTTTTCTTATGAGTATAAAAGAAAATGCAGAGCTAAATAATATATTCTTTTTAGTTGAGGAGGCTTTTGGTTAACCTGGAGGGATTACACAGAACTTGTTTGCCTCAACTGATGACTTGCGTGTCTTTCATGTTATGTTTGTGGCTAGTTTATCTACTCCGTTAGCCATAGTATTTCTTTTCCTAGTTTGTTCTCTTCTTGATGCATCTCTCTCTCCTAAGAGAAAGCAAAGAAAGAGATCTAATTTAGAGGGATATAACTATGAGAGTTGAGAATAAGTCTCTTACTTTATTGTGCTACCAAAAGAAAGGAAAAGGAACAAAAGGAGAAAAAAAGAGCAAATCCTCATTCTGTTGAGGAGTAAAGTAAAGAAAGTGAAAGAAGAAGAACATAATTGAAAACAAGCAATTCAATCTCGTTTTTCGTTTTTTTTTTTTTGAGAAATTTTTTATGAGAGGCTCCCCTTGAAGATTGATACTGATATTGTTGAAATGTATGTTGACTTTGAAAAATGTAAGAACTGCCACACCATGCCAATCTGTAAATGTTTTTCTTACTGTTTTAATATGATTTAGACCCTAAACCTACCGACAAGTTGTGGTCTAGTGGTTACTGAAGTGGGTGCCAACCTCGGAGACTAGTGGCAAAAAATACTAGGTGACTTCTTCCTATTTGCCTAAGCTTTAAGTCAACTATTTCTACCGACAAGGTTACCATTGTTATAAAACAATATGGACAATCCCTCATTTAGACCTAAGCTTCCAAATACTTCTATCATAACCAGTATTGCAGCAGACTTGGTTTTGATCCATTCAGTAAGATATCACAAATTTAACATTCCATCTCCATAAATGGATTGTGGCAAATCCTAAACAGAATTCGTTTCCGAATATGCATCTTATACTGCCATGAGGAGAGATTCAGAGAGACAATTCTACCTTTAAGAACTTAACAAGATTTTGGTTATGAGCTTAGCTTGTATTCCATCCAATTGTTATCCTTTCTTTCTAAACTTCACCCCAGGAGTGTTGGGTTTTTGAAAGACACGGGGTTGTGATTTCCCTTAGACATGTTCCTACTCAAGAGTCAAGATGATGTACTAATCCAGGGTTCTATTCCTAAGTTTCTATCTAAGTGCTGCTCAAATACTTCTTCTCACTTTTTCCTTTCCCTTATGGAGAAAATCAGTCACCACTCTGCCAATTTATAGTGGCTGGTGCTACTGCAATAAAGTAATATAGGCAATTTTTATTGCTATAGGTATCAGATTGGTGCTCCTTACAATGAGAGAACATCTCAACTGTCCTGCCGCTTAGACATCCCTTTACCACAGTAGGTTGCAAAAGCAGCTTATCTTAGCTGATGACCTGATGTCCTATATGGCCCTCAAGTGAGTACAAAGGACATCTACAATTAAGCAACCTTCTATAAAGATTAGACGAATGTGTCCTTGTACCAATTGAACCGCCCTTAAACAAACATATTAACCTTGAAGCCAGAGATCCTCCTTACAATGTATGGCACTCATCTATCCAAAAAAAACATATATATGTATATAAAAAGATCATGGTGACTCTTCTTTTTAATTTTTATTGGTTCTTGAATATTCGTTGTCCCTGTAAAGTCTAAAGTCTGTTAGATATTGTTTTGTTCAAATGAAAAAAGAAGTTTGTTGCATATTACTCCCTCTGTTTCAATTTGCTTATCTTACTTTCCTTCTTACTTTCCTTTTTAGTACGTTTCAAAAGTCTAAAATCTGTTAGATATTATTTTGTTCAAATGAAAAAAGAAGTTTGTTGCATATTACTCCTCTGTTTCAATTTTTTTATCTTACTTTCTTTTTTAGTGCGTTTCAAAAAGAATGCCTCTTTCCTTTCTTGGTAACTCTTCAATTCTAACTTTCCACATGGCATGCTTAAGATCACAAGATTAAAGGGCATTTTGGTACATTCTATATATCTTTAGTTTAAGATAACACGATTCAAAAGTTGAAATGGAGGGAGTGTGTTTTTCTTTTAAATCCTTAAGAGCAGTTTAGACTTCAGCCAAAGGAAGCATCTACGGGTGATCTATTGGTCAATGAAGTGGGTGTGAATTTTGGAGACCACGGTTCAAATTCTAGTAAAGATAAAAAAATACTGTGATGATTTCTTTTTGTTTGCCTAAGCCGTGGAGTTATACGGTATCTATGTTGGTTAGACCATAAGAGGTAGCAAGTACTAGGTGCAATAGTCGAAGTGTGTTAGAGAATCTTTCTCTATTGTAAATATGCTAAAAACTGCCATGGTTTGTTTGTCTTCTTCTACAATACAGAATGTATATATACTATTGGAATGAATATTCTATCATTCATGAGGTTTACAATTCTTGGCATAGGTGTTCACATGTGGAGACAACTCATCATACTGTTGTGGGCATAGAGACACCGGACGCCCAATCTTCAGGCCAAGAATGGTTGAAACATTGAAGAATATTCCTGTCAAGCAGGTAAGTTTCTTTCTATAATGTCGTGGCAACTAACTGACGGGATTACCTCAATACATGTATAGAGGTTTCAGATTCTTTTTTGTTGTTGTCGAAAAGGTAATTTAAATAGAGATTGGGATTCTATACATGGTTTACGACTAAATTGCTGCTAGGATAACAAGAGAGATCTGGAGATCTCTAGTTCCAAGATAATTCTGGAAGAGACATTTCACGATTAAATTAAAACTCGATCTTCTTGTTCTGCTAGATCAATTTATGGGAATGAATGGTACTGCCTTAAGATTTATTCTTTTGTTTGGAGGAGAATTGGAAAAGAAAAATGATGTGATGATTTGAATGTCTTTTTCCTCTGCTGAAAATCTGATTTGAAATATGTGCAACTTAAAATCATGAAACTAGGAGGATTTTAGAATCTGCCAGGAATTTCTGGTTTCCTCTTATCAAGACCAGCTACAGAAGAAAAAGGGAGCTGAAGGGAAAACTCCATTAATTTTTAATAGCATCATTCAAGTTGTGAATGACATGATCACCTTCTTGTTTTTATGTTTAGTTGCAACAAGTTTTGTGTCATTTCTTCAAATGCTTTTTGATAAAAATGGATTAATCGGTTCCTAGCAATGTGAATGTGATGCTTTTCTGCATTTTGTCATTGTCTGTAAATGTTTTGGGTTCGTTTATCTTTAAGGTGCGCTCACTTTTGTAGTATCTTTAAAAATAAATGAAATGCCAAGTTAATGATACATGGGGTTCCAGTCATCATTTAATGAATTGTGGCAATGTCCAATGTGGTGTAAAAAAAATTCTAGCCATTTTAAAAATGATATTAACCAATTGGAAATTCTTATGCTATGTAAATTGCATGGTAGATACAGAAACCACTTCATTGTCTGACATGAGGATGTCCCTGTTAAGTTTTGTCATGAATACACTGCTCACTACTGTTGGAACTGGTTCAGGTTGCTGCAGGTCTCAGTTTTACAATGTTTCTCACTAGGAAAGGCCATGTTTTCACATGCGGAACTAATGGACATGGTCAACTTGGTCATGGTGACACATTGGATAGGCCAACACCGACATGCATAGAATTACTGGCGTCTATTGGTTCTGTAGTTCAGATTGCTGCTGGTCCTAGTTATGCACTTGCAGTGTCTGATGATGGGACTCTGTACTCTTTTGGTTCGGGTACTAATTTCTGCCTTGGTCATGGAGAACAGCAGAATGAACTTCAGCCACGTGCAATCCAGTTGTTTAGGTGGAAGGGCATTAATGTGGCTCGTGTTTCTGCTGGCGATGAACATGTTGTGGCACTAGATTCCACTGGATATGTAAGTCACTGTACTGAAAATAACACGATATTTTAGTTTCATTTGATTAAGACTTATGCTAAAAGTTGGCCCCGACACCATGGTTATTTAGATAAAAAGGATGTATGCTAAAAGTTGATCTACTTACCACTAAATACCGGAAAAAAGAAAGAAGAATAAAGTGCTAGTGACTATTGGTTTTCGTGATTGCAGGTATATACTTGGGGGAAAGGTTACTGTGGTGCATTGGGCCATGGTGATGAGATTGATAAGACTACTCCGTCACACTTGACCGGCCTTAAGAGCCAACTAGCTGTTCAGGTCTGGCATGTTTTTTACATTCTAGTTGATATTACAATATCATCAGCACTAGCTAAGGCAGTATTTGGAAATATGAAATTACTACAAACTAGTCTGGAGCACAAGTAAAAAGAAGTAATTCGAGGCTTGTAAAGAATATAACAGTCTTCCTAGGCCTAGCTTTATTTCCCTGCCCCGTCTCTCCTTTACTCAGCTTCCTTTCCCCCCTTTTTTAATCATTCACTTGTATTAAATGTTATGATTTTGATAGGTTTGTGCAAGTAAGAGGAAAACTTTTGTCCTGGTGGACGATGGTTCTGTTTATGGGTTCGGCTGGATGGGCTTTGGTAGCCTCGGATTCCTTGACAGAGGAGCATCAGATAAAGTTTTGAGGCCCCGGATCCTGGAGAGCTTGAGATCTCACCACATATCTCAAATTAGCACCGGCTTATACCACACTGTTGTTGTCACAAATTGTGGACGAGTCTTTGGATTTGGAGACAACGAAAGAGCCCAACTCGGGCATGATGCAGTAAGGGGATGCCTTGAACCTACTGAAATGTTTATGGAGAAATCGTGAATAGTGCAGGCAATAGCGTAAAACACGCCTCTTACAAGAAGTGGTATTGAGTACTTTGTGCCAAAGACGTCTAGTACATGCAGTTACTCATAAAATAATGTAATATTGACCGGACAACAAATATTGTTTGTAGAGCACAAGGACATTTCAAACTTGACTTAAATATTTTGCTTCGTCTTTTATTTATTTACTGTTTAAAAATTTGGTTAGTTCTTCTCGTGTAAAGACAACTTATTGAAAACAAGCAATTCAATCTCGTTTTTCGTTTTTTTTTTTTTGAGAAATTTTTTATGAGAGGCTCCCCTCGAAGATTGATACTGATATTGTTGAAATGTATGTTGACTTTGAAAAATGTAAGAACTGCCACACCATGCCAATCTGCAAATGTTTTTCTTACTGTTTTAATATGATTTAGACCCAAAACCTACCGACAAATTGTGGTCTAATGGTTACTGAAGTGGGTGCCAACCTCGGAGACTAGTGGCAACAAATACTAGGTGACGTCTTCCTATTTGCCTAAGCTTTAAGTCAACTATTTCTACCGGCAAGGTTACCATCGTTATGAAAACAATATGGATAATCCCTCATTTATACCTACAGCTTCCAAATACTTCTATCATATCCAGTATTGCAGCAGACTTGGTTTTTATCCATTCAGTAAGATATCACAAATTTAACATTCCATCTCCATAAATGGATTGTGGCAAATGTGAATGTGAATGTGATGCTCTTCTGCATTTTGTCATTTTCTGTAATTGTTTTGGATTCATTTATCTTTAAGGTGGGCTCACTTTTGCATGATAGAGACAGAAACCACTTCATTGTCTGACATGAGGATGTCCCTGTTAAGTTTTGTCATGAATACACTGCTCACTACTGTTGGAACTGGTTCAGGTTGCTGCAGGTCTCAGTTTTACAATGTTTCTCACTAGGAAAGGCCATGTTTTAACATGCGGAACTAATGGACATGGTCAACTTGGTCATGGTGACACATTGGATAGGCCAACACCGACATGCATAGAATTACTGGCATCTATTGGTTCTGTAGTTCAGATTGCTGCTGGTCCTAGTTATGCACTTGCAGTGTCTGATGATGGGACTCTGTACTCTTTTGGTTCGGGTACTAATTTCTGCCTTGGTCACGGAGAGCAGCAGAATGAACTTCAGCCACGTGCAGTCCAGTCATTTTAGGAGGAAGGGCATTAATGTGGCTCGTGTTTCTGCTGGCGCTGAGCATGTTGTGGCGCTGGATTCCCTATGCTAAAAATTGGCCCGAACACCATAATTATAAAAAAAAATAAAAGTATGTATGCTAAAAGTTGATTTACTTACCACTAAACAACAGAAAAAAGAAAGAAGAATAAAGTACTAGTGACTATTGATTTCGTGATTGCAGGTGTATACTTGGGGGAAAGGTTACTGTGGTGCATTGGGGCATGGTGATGAGATTGATAAGACTACTCCGTCACACTTGACCAGTCTTAAGAGCCAACTAGCTGTTCAGGTCTGGCATTCTTTTACATTTGCTAGTTGATAATACAAGATCAGTATTAGCCAAGGCAATATTTGGAAATATGAAATAACTCAAACAAGTAATAACTGAATGGCTGTAATGATTACAAATAATTCGAGGCTTGTAAAGTATGTAATGCAAACAGTCTTCCTAGGCCTAGCTTCATTTTGCCTGCCCCGTCTCTCTTTTATTCAGCTTCCTTCCTCCCCCCTTTAATCATTGACTTGTATTAAATTTTATGATTTTGGTAGGTTTGTGCAAGAGGACAACTTTTTTCCTGGTAGACGATGGTTCTGTTTATGTCTTCGGTAGCCTCGGATTCCTTGACAGAGGAGCATCAGATAAAGTTTTGAAGCCCCGGATACTGGAGAGCCTGAAAAAAAAAAAAGAATGAAGTTTCTTCATAAAAAGCAAAAAAATAAGTTAAACCAAAGTAAAAAAGGCCGAGCGTTCTCTGGGGATGAACAAGACAGCCAATTCACGGAACTCTCACTAGTGAAAGAAAATGAGAAAAATACAGTAATATTGTTGTGTCTAAGAGGTTCTGATTTGGAAGCATGATATTAATGATGATGATAATTGATGAGTTGGGGTGGGGGTTGTGTAGGGAAGGTGGTGAGCTGCTATCAATAGATAGAGCGCACGAGGGGTGGGGTGGGGTGGTGGAGTAACGCCATAGCTAAAAAATTCATCCGCCATGAACAAACTCAGAAAGAAATTTAAGTCAATCACTGAGAAAATCTTCAAATTCGTTGGCACTCCTTCAACTCCCTCTTCACCTTCCATCCTTGAGAAAAGTTTTAATATTCCAGAAATTTTAAGAAAAATCCTTGTGGAACTGATTTATTTTGGGAGAAATGAGATTTGGGAGAAATTTCAAGAAAAAGCCTCCAGCGCCGGCGTGGGATTTGGGGATATGAATTTGTTCATTAGCATATTAATTGTAAAGAAAAAATGGGTTAGGGTATTTATAATTGGGTTTAATTTAATATTGATTAAATTAATTAGGTGGGTGTGAAGAACAGGTTATTTAGAAAAATTGGGTATTTTACTTAATTTTGAAAATTTCATTTAAAATAGGAAAATTTTTGCTTACTTTGGTAACGGCATATATATTTGGCCTTATTTTAATGAGAGATAAAGTTAGCGAATAGGTAAAAACAGAAAAATATTTTTAACCCTTTTCTATTTTAAAAATATTTTAAAAATCTCTCAATTAAATTTCTGACTCCAATGTGATCTATCATAATAATATTTTTAATATCAAAATACGATATTTTATTTATTGACAGTTAAATTATATAAATGTTGATTAATATTTTAACATATTTTCTTATAATATTAATATTAGAAAAATAATATCTTTAATGTAATTTCTGAATATTCAAATTTTTAAGTATTAATTTAATTTAATTTTGGGGGAAGAGAGCACACAAGTATGGAGAATGTAGAATCTGCTGGCACAGAGGTGAATTTTCTACACTCTGCTCAAACATTTGCACATCGAATCAGTTCCAAGCTTCCATTTTCGTTCATCGCTGACCAGAAAACGGAAACAGTGCTATTAAGGGAAAGGGAAAGAGCAAAGTACTAGCTATTAAAGAGATGGCAGACCGTTTCTTTCCGAACACCATGCCTAGTTTCGTCGATGAAGCTACAGTTCAAGAATCATTTCTTGAAGGAGCAAAAGATCCGCTGTCGGAGCTTCTGTATTTGCCATACCGAACCGTTTGTGAGAAGCTTAAAAGGGTTGCTTTGGACCTCAAAGAAACGGTACTCTGTTCTCTCTAGGTGCTATTTTTCAACCAGAGTATCGAGTGCCTGCCAGGTGTTTGTGTAAATTCCCTGTTTTCTTTTTCTTTCTAATTTTGCTTTTGTTATGCTTCAGATTATGAAGGAAACATGGGTATGTAAAGGGGGACGGGTGAGTGACTATACAATTTACACCGGAGCTTTGGGAACTGCTTTTTTGTTATTTAAAGCTTACCAAGTTACTCGTGACAAGAATGATCTTGCTCTCTGTTCTGATATTATCAAGGCTTGCGACTCTGCTTCCCATGGTTCTGGGTACGCTCTCTCCCTACAACTTGAGCTTAAATTTTGACTTGTCTTGTCTAAAGAAAGATTGGAACTTTTTTGGTTTATGAACACATCTTGTGGTTTTGATTAGCCTGCTTTGGAGGTTATGTTAATTGTATATAACTCATTTGGCTGATATCTAGTGCTTTTACATTAAGTCACTGAATATACAAGTAAATATATTGTGGGTTAAATAGTTAGTGTTTTACTGGAAATCTTCTAAATGATTATCAAACAGTTACATAAAATTCTAATGCAGAGTGGCTGAAATAGGAAATAAGAAAATAGACGGAAAAGAAGTGGAAGCGAGGATTGGGAAGTCCATGAAGTAAATCAGAGTCCGAGCAGATGGCAGTATACCTGTAAGAATTGGTAGGACCTCTTGTAGCTTAATGGGGGTACGCCTTTTGGTGTCACAGGTTTTACGGTGTAAATTCGCTTGTGATTTACTAGGTCTTGATTAAAAAGGATTTAGCTTCTCTCTTCATGTGTTTAGATATTTGGTTATTGATTTGGCCTACCTGTTGGTGTTCCCCATTTTTTTTCTTTCTTCTTTAGTCATCCTGATTGGATTAAAAAAACTCAAGTCAGCACTAGCCAAATGTTCTGACCAGAGAATACAGCCGAAGTTTCTGTTTCATAAACTCACATAGAAAAGTGGTTCAGGTAGAATACATGAGGATAAGTTGAACTCTAATTTGTGAAACTGCAGGCGCGTGACCTTCATATGTGGACAGTCTGGTGTTTATGCTCTTGGTGCAGTTGTCGCCAAACACAGGGGGAATGAACAATTGTGTGACCACTACCTGAAAAAATTCAAAGAGGTGGATAGTCCTACCTTAGCTACGTTAATTCTCATGTCCATCGCTATGTCCTTTTCATTGTTCCACATAGAATATTTTCTGTTTATGTCAACTGTCTCCTCATTGTCTGCCTACAAATGCAGATTGAGCTTCCTAAAGATCTTCCAAATGAGTTGTTGTATGGGAGAGCTGGCTTCTTGTGGGCATGTTCATTCTTAAACAAAAATATTGGTAGAGATACAATATCTCCGGCCCAAATTGTAAGAAATTCCACAAAAATAATCACCTTTGGCATCTTATGCGCCAATATGATAGTGTCTTATGCCCCACTATGATGGCCTCTTAATTTCTTTACAATTTTTTTATGCAGCAAGCAGTTGTTGCTGAGGTTATAAAGTCCGGGCGAAAAATGGGTAAAGGAAGATGTCCTCTAATGTATGAATGGCATGGAAAAAAATACTGGGGTGCTGCTCATGGGTTAGCTGGGATAATGCATGTACTTATGGACATGGAACTGAAATCAGACGAGGCCGAGGATGTGAAGGCCACACTGCGTTACATGATCCGAAATCGTTTTCCTAGTGGAAATTACCCCTCAAGTGAAGGAAGTGAATCTGACCGGCTTGTGCATTGGTGCCATGGTGCTCCAGGTGTTTCCCTTACTCTAATCAAAGCAGCTAAGGTATGGAGTAATCTTGATACTTTTTTAGTACTCACAGTAACAGAGTAATCTTGATATGCTAGTTTGTAATAGTTACTGTAACTCCTCATCGTCCATGACAAGAAATCCCTCTATTAGCCTGGAAGGGCTTTATGATATGTGCATTGCACACTTCTGCCCATTCAGAGTATAAGAGTTCTAGAAGGGCCTTTTTATATAGCCACCTCATATCACCACATTGTTCTCCCCTTCACTAAAGTCAATAGGAAGATCCAATTGTTGCGGGTAGAATCTGAAAGTTGGCCTTTGCTTAGGGTGGTGCAAGGCACTGCCTAATCCTTATACTACAACTTGTAGTTTTATTTCATTTTGATCGTCTGAAACATCTGCTCATTTGTCTTCAGGTTTTCAGCAGTGACGAGTTTCTGCAGGCAGCTGAAGAAGCAGCTGAGGTGGTTTGGAATCGGGGCTTACTCAAACGAGTTGGAATTTGTCATGGTGTTAGTGGGAATTCCTATGTATTTCTTTCACTATATCGTTTGACAGGTAAAGTGGAGTACCTGTACAAGGCGAAGGCCTTCGCGTGCTTTCTGCATGCTAGAGCTCAAACACTCATATCAGAGGGAGTTATGCATGGAGGTGATCGTCCATACTCGTTGTTTGAAGGAATTGGAGGAATGACATATCTCTTTCTTGACATGATAGAACCAATGGAAACAAGGTTCCCTGCTTATGAACTCTAGTTTTGTACACACAGAGTGTGCCTATGTAGATCTTTAATGGGATATGTGGATGTATTATATTACCTTTTATGATCCAGATTCAGCTTGTGCTTGCCTCTTTACCAAACTTGTAAGGCAAAAACTGATCTTCAAAAAGCTACGTGAAACTCCAGAAATAGATTTAAAAAATAGCAGCAATAATAACAAGAAACTCATTATAATTCCACAAGTGTCTTGTGGAGGTTGGAGAGGGTAATGTGTATGCAGATTTTACCTATACTTTAAGAGAAGGTAAAGAGGTCGTTTCCCATTTTGCTATAAATTTGTTAAATATTTGAACCAATATTGTTTACATCATATCCTGGCGTCTTTACACTATTAACTCATTTAAAAGACAAGTACCTAATTACCCGTAATAATTAGAATTAATTACCTAGAAAATAAGTGAAATCTAAATGCAGCAGCAGATTAAATTTCATTGCCATATTACATTATGATGTAAAAAATATCTACACAAACAAGTTAAAATTCTTTAATTAAGCTCACATGCTGCGCAAGTTTTTTGAACTATCATTGAATATTTTTCAAAATATATTTAATTATTAGTCGAGAGTTTTTTTTTTCTATCTAAATGACTAATAATTAATATGTACTTTATATATAATTAATGATAATTCAAATTTTAAAAAAAATAACCAAATGATAATCCACCTATGAAATTCAAAAAATCATACTTTTGAACCATTTACTTTTTCTTTTCCCTCTATCTTTCTGCATGGGTAAAAGTTGCCACAGGGGACAGGAGATTGCCAAGTCATATACTACAATGGTTCATATACAAAATAGAGATTCTTGTTACTTCTACTTGTTGTACTTATCCTACTACTAGTTGCTTCTACAAATATCCAAAAAAGATGCATCTCAATATATATATCATCCAGATAAACTCTATAGATTTCTCTCTCTTCTATATATATGTTTAATTGGTTCCATCATTCAACACAAATCTACTACTTTTAGTGTCACCAAATTTGACAGAAAAAAAAACAACAGAAATCTGAAAGATGGCAGAGCGTTACTACCCAAACGAAATGCCTAACCTTTCAATTGAAGAATTGGCCCCTGAAAATGCAAAAGACTCTCTCTCCAAGCTTCTTTCTCTTCCTTATGACACTATTTCTCAAAGGCTCAAGCAAGATGCTATCAACCTCAAAGATGAAGTATTCTTTTAACTTCTTACGCTACGTGGATTCAGAATTTAAATTTTATACTCGCCCCGATATTTGTTTATGAATTATTTATGTTTTGCAATTACAATTTGTCATGCATCTAACTTATTAGTAATTGTTATGTTTTAATTTTGTTTCCTAATTAACAAGGTTGTGAGGGAGACATGGGCAGCAAAAGGAAGACGTGTATATGACTACAGATTATACACTGGCACTTTAGGGACTGCTTATTTACTATTCAAATCATATCAAGTAACTGGAAACAAGGATGATCTTGCACTTTGCTCTGATATTATTCAGGCTTGTGACACTGCTTCTGCTGGTTCTGGGTACGTCTAATTACGTAACTAAGTAAATAAAAGTATGCTCTTTCCGATATTTTAAGCTTTAAAATAAGATCATAATTCGTCGTGGTATTAAGAAACTTAATTATGTGTATATGGATCACTAACAATATTCAGAAATAAAAATATATATGCAGACCACCTACATTTATAGGGGGGCATGCAGGTATTTATGCTCTTGGTGCTGTTGCTGCAAAGAACAATGCTGATGATCAGTTATGTCAACAATTTCTGATCAAATTCAAGGAGGTATCCAAACCTTTTTCTCCTCTTTGCTTTCACTATCCGAAGGGGAGTTTCGAGTTGGATGTAACTGGTAAAGTTGTCTCTATGTAATCATCAAGAGTTTATGGGTTTAAATCGTCGAAACAGCCTCCTACAGACATATAAGATAAGATTCTGTAAAATAGATAGACTTTTGTGGCTCGGTCTTTCTTCAGTCAAATTTGACTAGTACAATATTTATGTTCTCTCTTTAAATTTACTACCCTTGTGTGTGTTGAAATTTTGGTTACTTTTAAGTTATACACCACCTTATCAGGTCAATCTAAAAATTACCTGAGGGTTTTGTAATTTTGGTTATCTACTACAATAGTTAAATGTGACCTAATTATGGTGACACGAATTATCTTAGACCGATAGTGTATATAACTTAAACTCTTTACCCACGCATATTATATATTGATATACTTATATTCCGAGCTTCTGTTTCTGATTGATTTTGGCCTCTGATTGTTTTCCAGATTAAACTTGCAATAGATGTTGCAGATGACTTGTTCTATGGCAGAGCAGGGTACTTATGGGCATGTTCTTTCTTAAATAAACATCTTGGCAAAGGCACAATATCCATCTCCCAAATGGTAAACAAATTTTAGTATCAAATTTAATTTTTCATTACCATAATTAACTGAAAATGACATAATTTTCCTTTTATGTTTGGTGTAGTTTAAAGTAGTCCCTAAAATATTTTGCGAAGCAATTTTAGTCTTTTAAGTTTACCAAAAATGACAATTTTTTTTTGGTTATTTTATCCCTTAATTAACAAGAAGGCATTACTAAAACATGGTATTCGAATTTTGTTTCACAGAGAGCAATTGTGAATGAACTCATCAAGGCAGGTAGAAAACTGTCGAAATTAGAAAACTTCAAATCCCCTCTAATGTACGAGTCGAGGGGGAAAAGGTACTGGGGAGCTGCCCATGGATTAGCTGGTGTTATGAATGTTCTACTGGACATGGAACTGAAACCAGATGAGATTGAAGATGTCAAAGGAACATTAAGGTACATGATCAAGAACCGGTTTTCAAGTGGGAATTATCGTACAAGCGAAGGAGATGAATCAGATGTTCTTGTCCATTGGTGTCACGGTGCTCCTGGCGTTGCTCTTACCCTTGCAAAAGCAGCTAAGGTAACAGTGTGTGTATGTACATTAGAAGAAATACCATGCGACTTTAATGTTACAATGTGTAATGTTACGTGAAAAAAAAAATAGTTTTATGACTTTACTGTTATAGCGATAAACTCATGAAACCTCGAGGATATTGTTTTCAGGTTTTTGGTGATGATGAGTTTCTGGAAGCAGCTAGAGAAGCAGGGGAGGTAGTGTGGAAAAGAGGTTTGCTAAAAAGAATTGGGATATGTCATGGAATAAGTGGGAATGCCTATGTTTTTCTGTCACTTTACAGGCTAACAGGGAAAGAGGAGTATTTGTACAAAGCAAAAGCATTTGCTTGTTTTCTACATGACAGAGCTCATACTTTTATCTCTGAGGGTATTATGCACAGGGGTGATCATCCTTTCTCCTTGTTTGAAGGAATTGGAGGAATGGCTTATCTATTTCTGGATCTTGTTGAACCATCTGAGTCTAGGTTCCCTGCTTATGAACTCTAGGGACTTTTGAGAACAAACAAGATGTTTTAATTTTAGTCTTGTACCTATGTGTGTGTGTGATTGATGTTTTTAATGTGTGTGTTTTTCTGCTAGTAAACTGAAATTAAAGGAAACTGATGTAATCTTGTTCATGCAAGATGTTGTCTCAATCACTCCAGTTTTTGATATTCCTTTCTCCCTCTTTTTTTTTTTAACCCCTTCGTTGGAGTTCCAGTAGCGCAACTAGAAATTTTATTAAGGGTGTTTAAGATTTAATATATACGTATTAAAAATAATTTTTGATCTATATATTTCGTATAATTTGCAATATATATGTGTAGTATTATTTTTTGATGAATGGTGTTCGACTGGCTATCCACTTCTATGAGTGGCTACGCGCCATTGAGGAGCTCCAACTCTTTTTGCTCCTTTGATGACTCAAACCCACGACTTTAAGTTTGAAGGTGGAGGTTGTTTATCATCTGAGTAATCTTTCTTGACCTAGACATGGAAGCACTTTATTTGTCATCGAACGAATAATACCTTCTTTGCATTGTTATTACTCGAACAATCATGTAACTATGTCTGCATATTCGTTCATAGGTTAATTTGAATATATAATTATTGAAATAATAGTTAAGAGACTCAAATGATAATATGGGATAACTTATGTTGTATATGTTAATGAAATTCTTTTTTCTTGCATTGTATTATTTGGTCTAATGATAATATTTTCTTTTGGGGTTTCCTTTTAATCAACTAAGGGGTCTTTTAATTGTTAATTAGAATTATATCGTGATTAGTTATACAACCAAATATAGTACTATTTTAATATATGTATGAGATTATACAGAAATTAAAATAAAACACGAAGGAAAGATTATACAGAAAGATGCCCTACATTTCTCAAAATTTAACAATGGATGAACAAGAAACCCTGACGAGTAAAATTCATTAACTTGGAGCTTGAAGTTGAATGAATCTCAAAGAATTTCGTTTCATTTCTCAATAAACACTTTCACAATTCTCAACTCTACAATTGCCGATTACAGAAAAACCATCGGTTTCTAACCAAAGGTGTAACCCTTTCTTCTTCTTTTTTTTTTTTTAAGCTTTCTATATCCTGATATTCTACTATTCCCCAACCCCCCCATCCCCCCACCCCCCAATTGTCCCCTTCACAGTGCCTAATCAGGCAGACTCCTATTTTAGTCCCAGATCCACTGGCACTAAAGCACAAGAACAAAGAAAAATCACTAATATTACAAATCTCACCGATATCTGTACAAAATTCGCAAACCTGGTTGTAGCAGCGTGTAGCGCATCGGATCAACTCTCTGAGACTTTCTTGTTTGGCACTCTATATCCTGATTGGTAGTCCAAAATTTTGGAAAGTCCTGATTTCCCCTCTTCGGCCTGCGGTTACAATGACCAAACCCCAGGCGGACTTGGACTGGTTTAAACCGTTTGAGAAGTCAACACTAGCATCTGTACTGACACGAGGGCTACGGTTTTTCGTAGCTAACAAGAGTTTTTCCTCGGGCCATGTTGCTGAGAATTTATCAAAGAAGTAGCTGTTCATGGCACTACTTAATGTCCCATGAAGAGGACTGTTACTGCAGCCAGATACCAGTGGTGAGCACTCCGTGCCATTCTCTTCAATGGGTGTGGGAGGATGGTTGGCAGTGGAAACCTCATCGAGATGATCAGCATGCCCATTTTGTTCCCCAAATGAGGAATCGGGAAATCTCCAATTATCGGATATGCCAGGCCAAGGAATGGCCACTGAAACATCTTGACAATGGAAATGCTCATACGACTGTGTAATGGTAACACCTCTATTTCTGTTTGGCCGGGAATTACCTTCGTGTTTCCAGACATAGACATGTGAGTCCTCACTGGCACAGACTACATATCTACCATCAGCAGTCACAGAGGCTGAGATTTGACTGTTTGTATTGCGAAAACCTGTCATAGTTGCTAATTCAATACTAGAATAGCAGGAAAAAATATTAAAGCTGAAAAATTGTGGGAACATCTCACAATTCCGCCGCTATATAAGAGAATAAGGATTTGGCTCCTGAATGGTTATCAACTCAGTGTAAAGGTACATCAAAGTGTAGCACAGAATAACGACTAAAAGTACTAAGTTGTGGCAAAATGCAACGAAACAAGCAAAATGCACCGGAAGTAACAATATTCAGATAACTGAATCTCAAAGATTAGTTCCTCATCCAAAAGGAACTTCATTTCTTTTTCCTTTTTGATAATGCATTGTTTGTTCAAGGCAAATCTGAAGATCTTTATATTTGACTTCAAGCATCTTTTGATCCAATACGTAAATTGCAAAAGTAGAGGCAGTTACTGATCCAACCAAAACACAGGCATGTTCTGTTAGAAAAACGAAGATCCAACAAGGGAAGTGAAGTCAATCATGTCATGAGAAAACCCTTACCCCTACTTCAGCAATTGTTGCTCATGTATTAATTAAATGCTCCGGAAGACTCAGACGGAAGAAATCCAGGAAACTTAACTAGTAGGGTCCCGAGCAATTTCAAAAACCAATATTCCTTTTGATAAGTTCTAAAAAATTAATAGTAATCGTTTCTATGCAAATTCAAATTTGAGCACAATTCATACTCAGTGTATCTACAACCAAATTCAATATTTTAAACAGGTACAGACCAATATAAACTGACAACTTGCTTTTTCATTATAGCAAAAAACATGAAGCAAAAGCATTAGACTTGCAGAGTGTATCATAACTGTCCTACATAGTTTAGTACTTTAGTTATTAAATCATGTACATCTTCCCAATAATAACATTCATTATTAATTAATTATTTTTTATCTTCTACAGCATCCATTATTTATGCAGTAGATAGTATCTTTAACATAAAGCAACGCTATCACTTTAATTAATAATTGGCTATCTCTTCAGAACAGCTATGGACCAGAATAATGTAAGAAATTGAAAATCTTGCATCCCCCATTCAGTGTTCTCTCTTGCCTTCACACCACTCTTTTCCCTCTGGTTTTATAGATTTTTTTTAATAGTTAAAATGGAAAATGACTAATCATCGTTTTGAAGCATATGAGATTCCAAATTATAATTGATCAAACCAAGAAACAAGAACCAAAACATAGATAAATTTTTTACTGTTTTCCATTCTTTGCCACCCAGATTTATAAGAGTGAAAAAGGAAAGCATACAAAAGACTGAGATACTCGAGATTAAATTGGTGCAGTACACAGCAAGAGAGAAACGCGCGAACTTTCACAAGGTGGGAGTCCCAGCAGCTTCTACAAGCCATCATAAGTTCAGTGCAATCACAATTGTGTCCATAGGGTGGAAATTGAATTATAAAAAGGACGGATTTTCCAGCTTTAGACTGTCATATACAATTAGTCAAGTGGGACCAACTAGAAACTTCAATTATAAACCGACCAGCTTTATAATGTAATCATAGCAGTTTCAATGTACCTTTGAACTTGTGAACAAGATCAGCACAATCAACCACCCGAATTCTCGAGTCTGCAGATGTTACAAGCACTTCTGATGCACTCCCCGGCACAAACTGTACATTTAAATTTATCATCAACCAAGGAATTCGCAAAGGTCATAAGATAAGCTTATCCAGAAAAAAGCTACTATTCCATCTGTTGCATATTAAACGCCCCACTTGCTATTTGGAGTTAGCCAGGACCTGGCTACTTTAAGGTTATTTAAAAGATATGTGTGATACACATTATGCACCATAACCTCCAGTAAACATGGGAGGGGAAAAAAAGGTGCCTCTAACAGCAATCAATTAAGAATTACCTGGAAACCAGTAATTTTCTTCTGGTGAGCCTTCTTCTTCTTATTCTGCAGATTGATTTGAGCTTTTTGCTGCAATTTATTATCTGAAAATAGAGAGGACAAAAAATCGGCATGCAGAGTGCTTATTTTTCCACCAGAGAAGGATGAGAAAGGAGAGGAAACAAGGAAACATGAGGGACAATAAGTCAAACCTGATGTGTTGTATTGACGACAATTCCCCTTGTATGAACCAACAAATGCACCCTTCAAACAATAATTAAAAATTTAGCAACTAAAATTGGAAGGATCCAAATCCCAAGAGTTTAGCATCTACCCATTAGTTCAACCTCACACCACAGTGAGCACTATCTTTAACTATCTCACCTGACCATCTGGTGTATAGCAAGCGGCAGTGACCATCTCATGCAGATCATTCCAATCAACAACTTGCCTCTCCGGAATGCTCCATATGCGAACCTTAGCATCAAGGGATCCACTGATAAAGTATCTATCATCAACAGGGTTAAACTGGATGCAGGTTACTGTGCCAAACAAAGCAAGTCAAGAGCACACTGCAATCAGTCAATTAGTGAAAAAGTTCCAGCCTAGAAAAACACTGGTATTCATATTCTCCCCGTGGGAAGTGGAAGGGTGAAAAAATAAGAGCTCGAGTCAATTGACATTACCATAATCACTATGTGAGAAGACCTTCAAACAAGACTTGCTAGACAAATGCCAAAGCCGCACTGTTTTGTCCATTGACGATGAAAGCAAATGCTGTGAAAGGACGGTGATAGAATGTATCAGAGAAAAAGTACAATTACTAGCTCATTAATCCAAAGAACACAATGGTATATGGCTCCAACAACCCAAATTTTAGAAAGCAGCATGAACAAATGCTTCAAGGGTTCCCGCTTATCAGAAAATATTGGGAGTCATCAAATAAAACCATTAAATTATGCAACTTTAACGAATTATCTTTTTATAAGAATTAGTGGACTTTAAAGAATCATCCAACATCTGTAACCATAAAATGCAATCCGGATAATACATATATTTTTTGAACTGTTACTGCCATCTGGATAATATTCTCAGAACCGAGGAATAAAATGGTGCAAAGTAAGTGATTAAGCTGTACCATTCTAAATCTGCCAGATTTCTCTATACAATTTAATTTTAAAGGTGCAAGCTAATTCAAGCACCAAGAAAGATAAGCACAAGCCACAACAGCATGAGCCATTTGATATAAATACCAGCCAGATCAACCCTTCTGTCCATTAGACTATGGCCATTTATCCTCATTACAAGATGTTCGTTTGTCATAAACAAGGAAGAAACAAGTAACTGAAAAGGTGCTAACTGGCAGTCAACTAGGGAAAGCTTGACGCGAGATATTGTATGATGGGAGATAGAACTAAGCTTCATTGGTCTGCTCAATCTTTTACAAATGGGTGAGACAAAGCAACTACAAACAGCTAGGAGTATTTTTCCCCTCCAACTGAAGGGGTTATATAAGAAGCAGAACTTGTACGCGTTAACAAGCTCTGGTAGCTCCAGATAAATTAGACTGACATCCAGTGTCAAGCCCTGCCACTGTCTATCATCTTATAAAGAGATTAAATTACTCTGCATTTCGTCCTCTTGTGTACTCCCACACGAAAGTAACTCCATGATATCATTCTGTCAGAACAGATGTAGAACTAATCCTCGCATATCTCCAGCAAATCTTTCATATTAAAGTAAGAATTGTTGCATAGTACTAGATCCACTTTGATAGAAACCTATTACTCAGCACACCACTCAAACCCTGAATAAGTTGTGTCCCTCAATTTGAACTGGTGGCAAATGGATTGCAAGTCTTAATCAATTTTACTGGTTCTCAGGGGAAAAAGAAGGTAAGTGGAAGACGAGTGACTGATAAAATATAAACAAGCTGACATCTGACCAAAAGAATCATCTTTATTTTGTTTGAATTGAAAATCAGCTTCCACTTCTCATCTATTACATGCCAGGTACTCCTAGAGACTTACTGTTCAAATATGTTGTCGTTTAATAGCTAGTATCCAAAGATATCTGACAAGGTACATACAACATTGCATGGCATATTCATATTGGTGAAATGTTTAGCATCAAGGAATGTAAAGAAAGCTTAATTCTTTTGTAGGGAAGTCAAGGGTCCAGAAAGTGTCCCATATAAAAATAAAGAGTGCCAGCTAACCTGAGACTTGGACCATGAGAGGTCAAGCACATCATCCACATGCCCCTGAAATGAAGAGATGGGCTTTTCTGAAAGTGCGAAAACAGTCTCCGGTACCAAAACATGGTCAAAGCTCCCTGATTTTCGACTTATAGACAACCTTCCTCTTCTTTTCTTCTCCGGGTGGCCATCATTTGGTGACATTGTAGTTGGCTCTGGAGATCCATTTGCCAAAAGCAAGAGATTTAAATTCCCGTCTTCTGGTTTATCCAGTAACAGGTCACCCTTCCTCTCTGATTCAGTAACCTGCCAGACATGTATTATACAGTCCTCACCGGCACTAGCGAGATACTTCCCGTCCAAACTAAATTTGATGGTCCAAATAGCCCCATTATGTGCTAGTATCTCTTGGCTCTTATACAGAGCTGTAAGTTCTTTGCAGGACTTCCCATACTGCCGAACCCGTACTCTTTCAGGCCCATGAAAAGAAGCATCCTGACTATCATCTGTAGCCGAGCTTGACCTTCTTCCACCCTTCTCAGATGATGTATCCCTCTCATCACTGCTCCGCCGCTCCTTATAACCTGTCATAGCACCAGCCACATTTTTGATACTCTTCAACCAACTTCCCCTTTTCTTCGACTTGGGTCCAGTTTCACCATCCTCATTTGTATGACAATCCAAACTATCCTTATTCCCATCCTCTACATTCTGCCTTCTCATCAGTTCTTGAACAATTGGTGAAGTCCCAACACACATCTCAAACTCTTCTATGGTCAACTGCCTTCCTGTACCCACTTCCTTGACTTTTTTCAATGTCCCATCTTCCTTAACTTCATTAACCACAAACTCCTTCCCATCATCAAGACTCTTTATCGTGCACACTTGCTCTTCAATTCCAAGATCTCCATTTGATTCCAACCCTTTCTCCATCTCATTATTTGCAAGTACCGGCAACAAATTACAGCTCCCATTGTTGGTGGAATCAGTTCTCGTCCTCCCTGTGGGTGGCTTCTTCGGGGATCCATTGCCATTACGTAATAGATCCTCGCAGAGACTTTTACTACGGTTTCGGTTATTATGTACAACTAGACCGTCAACTCCATTGGCCATATTTACTTGTACTGATGACATGGAAGTAGAATTCAAGGAAATAACTTCGGTATTTTTATGAACTGAATGAGAAGAAGAACAACAACAACAATTAGAGGAATTGCGATCACCATCCGATTTTGATCGAATGATCCCACAAACATTACTCTCAATACTACTAGTTTTGGAAATAATACTATTAGAAATCCCCTCACCGCCGGCAAGTGGACACTTCAAATGATTTGCTGAAACCGATCTGCCGAAAATCTCAGGTCTGTCGTCAGCATCGTAGTCGGCAGCAGCAGACTGAGAGAGTGAGGGTCTGTGGCGGAGGAGAGAAGGGTCACGGGAGAGACCCATTTGACTGAGGAGTCGAATACGGCGTTCTTCGACGGAGGAGGGTTCAGAGATCCATACATCATAGTTGTTCGAGACACCCTTGGGGAACCGCGGAACAGGGAGTGGGTCCGGAACACCATAATTTGGGGAACCGAAGCTGAAACCAAGATCTTTAATGTCGTCTTCCTCGTTATCAGAAGAAGGAGAGGAAGAACAAGAAGTGTTAGTAGAAGAGAGTAACCGGTCAAGAGAGTCGTGAAATCGCTCGTCCTCTTCTTCTTCGTCTCTAGTTTTGCTCATCGTCTTGCAGGCATTCCCATCTGGGAAATGAAAATGCCCCACAATTACCCCCAGCCTAATCCAACTGGGGGTTTCAAATTCAAATCCTATGAGTACCGTATTTTGTTCAAACAAACAATTACACAAACACCTGGTGTGCGTTTCGAGAAAACTAGGAGATCGGACAGTATTAAAAATGGGGGTTTATCAGTTTCCTTCAGATCTAATGATGGGTTCTACAGAGGGTTAAAGAAGCGACCATTGTAGGGGTGGTAAAGAGGAAGAAGATGGAGAAGATGTCGTGTGGTGAGTTGTGAAGTAGCTGTGTTTGTTAAGGGGTATGTGCGGGGTTTTTGGGAGATGCCTTTTTTTTTAATTTGCGAGAAAAACTAAATGCCGGAAAACAGTGCAACTTTTTTTATTGGGTTTTAAGGTGGCGCTATGTGTTGTTGGAGGAACAAATGGTAAGTTGTTAATGGATAATACTAGTAAAAATTTACAAACACTATGCTGCAGCCTGCAGCTATAGTGGATTATCTGTTAAAAAGTCTCATTTGATTAGCGGATTAAATTATGTTGATCGTAATTTTTAATTTATTTTATTTTATTTAGAAGATGAGTTAAAATAAATTTTTATATCATTAATCAAATAAAAAATGAATTTAATCACAAATTTAATTCTGAATATCACATTTTATCCCGTGTGAACCAAATAACCTCTTGAAGCATTCTATTAGCTCAAGCTTTGGCTTTTTGCTTTTTGGATCAGCTCACATACAATATCTTAATTTTGCCTATCAAACTTGAACAAATTGGAAGCTTCTACGTAAATTTTTATGTTTGTCGAAACAACTAACCAGAGTCAATAGTATTTTGTCGATTGAAAGTCAAATAACAAAAAGAAAGAAGTTGGTATTCTTCTAATGCGTGAATCTTCGCTAATGAATCGATTTGCGAGTTTATATAGTTTTTCAGAAGAAAACGTTGGTGATCACTTGTTTAAGCCTTTTATAATTCAAAGGTTTCTCTTCCTATTAGAATATAATTTTTTTTCGATTTTTCACCCGATATTCAATATGGAAGTCCCATTAAATTCAAATTCATGTCATGAAGGCATAAGTTTTTCTAACAAAAACGACCTCATGCATAAAATTCAATCCGAAATATTTTACTAATTATAGATGAAAAAGTATTTATTGCTGCACTACGACTCTTTTTGATTTATTTAGAAACCATTCAAGTAAATTGAGGTTTGATGTATGCAAATTTCTTCTCCTTTTACTGTCAGTTTTCATTCTTGGTTTGTACTCCATGTATTAGATTCGAAACAGAGCGTAAAGGCAAAGTAAAAAAAAGGGAAGGATAAAAAGAATGGAAAAATTTAGTTGTATTTGTTTGGATGATTGTTACCTGATGTATCGTACTGTGTTATTATTTAAATTCTATTATATCGTATAGTTAAATTCATTGTTAGGTAATGACTAAAAAGTCTCATTCTATATAATGATTGATTTGGTCTGATCGTGTATTATTTTGTTTCTTTTTCTCGTTTTGTCTTCACATTTTATCAATAATCATATATTATATCTTTTATCTTATCTTTTTGGCAATAATTCTACCTAAGACCCTACTTTTCTCCTGAGTTTATTACTCAAATTATTGACGCGTGACATTACGTAATGACGGAAAACGATACAATCTATCTAAATATTGTATTCATTAAAACGGATACAATTCAATCAAAACAAAAAAGTCCCTAGAATTACTCATACGTAGATACATGGGATAGCTTTATTTCATTCAAATTCTCGGCTAAAAATCTCAAGATCCATATAATTATCACTATAAATAAGAATCATAATTTTCATTGATCAATCTTATTCAGACACATCAATTAAAAATTTTGATAAAAAAAAAAACCTCCCTCACCCTATTTAATTGTCAAAAATAACCTGTCATCTTACACAACACAATATAATACTATACGTTTCACATAGAGTATAAAGAAAGGTTCATGTTAATTAAAATATGTTCTTAACAAGAATACAATTAATGGGTCCATATAGATTCAACAGGATACTAGTAAAAATAAAATAAAACTTTGAATTAAAAATAAATAGATATGCTCAATTAATGGGTATCTCATATAAAATAAAAAATGGCATTTGTTTCTACACCTTGAAACATTAATATTCAATTCTCTCACCATTCTGTTGAAAGTCCAACGGTTTAAGTTTTTTTTTTTTTTTAAATATATAAATCTGTTTTATTAAAAAAGAAAAAATCAAAATTATTGCAGTACTATTATCTACTATTTACAATAAATAACAACATGTTACATCTCTTTCAAATCATAATGAAGATAACTTGTAGTAATTTTTCACAACTGGTAAAAAAATAAATAAATAAATAATAATAACAACAACAATAATAATAATAAAGGGTATAAAGGGCATGAAAAATTCAACTATAAGGAAGAATAAATTAAATCACAAATTTTTAAAAGTTTGGGATCTAAGCTTTTATCCACTGGGACAAAACTATATTAACAACCGTTTAATGCTTGCAAAGGACAATTTTCTTTTTCTTTTTTTTAATTCTTTGTCTGATGTTGGCTATTCATATTAGAATCTGATTAATTTAAATTTATGTTGTGTAAGACTCATCCGAAGAAACACTCCGTATCAAAAAAGAATTCATATCTAAAGCTCGAAATCAGAATCTCTAAGAAAGAAGCAGTTTCATCCGCTGCACCACATTCCTTAGTTATCAAAATACAATTTCTCACTGTCTCCTGGTTGGCTTTTTTCCCCTTTCACTAAATAATTATTCATAAAATAGAACACCGCTAGTATGCCACAAAAAGGCATAACCGGTGGCATACACAGAGTTTTTGGCAAGTCTGCGTGTCTAGAAGTGTCACTTTACATGATTTATTTTTTATATTTGTTTTTATCTTTTAATTATATATACATATTTAGTTTTAAAAATATTGATGAAACAGTGTTACGTGACACCCCTCGTAACTCAGTAAATCCGCCACTAGGCACAAATATGATACTACACTAATCTTTAATGGGTTTAACTTATATAAGTCGTGTAATTTATCTTATTTTTAAGATTATAATTTTTTTTTTATGAATAACTATTTATAAATATTATTTTGGTGATCTGATGAAGAAAAAATATTTTAAACTGCTTGAGTATTAGAGATTGAATGGAACAAATTAAATTTATAGGGACTATTTGATTACTGAATAAATATTAAGTTAATATATGAATAACTTAATTATTCATGTATTAATTTTATATATTATTTGATTTCTAAATAGAATAAAGTCTTATTCGTATATTAATTTTAAGAAAGAGATATTGACATTAAATAACATTACCAAACAAATGATGAGATATAGAGAGACTAATTAGGCTTGTCGGGCAAGTTAATTAGAAGTAATGAGTAACAGAAAAAATAATTCACCTGTTACAGTACTAAAGGTCTGTAATTAGCAACTCAACCTAATTAATTATGTGAAGAGACAAATATTATTGGAGGGACAGCAAACTCCAAATTAATAGTAATTAAATTGTTTGGAATGATGATGGAAGAAATACAAATGAGGCTTTTGGGGCATGTACCAACATTAAGTGAAAACGAAACGTGACAAATAAAAATAAATAATAAAAATATTTTTGAGTTATCAATTGGAAATAATATAATTATTAGTTTGAAAAGGGATTATTTTGCATATTAAGAAAGAAATACTTTCCAAAATTATATGTGTAGAATGACAGAAATTAATTTTCACGAAAAATAATTTTTGTAAAAACATGTAATTGTGTTTTGTCAGAGTGGAAAAATACTCTCTGAAAAAAAGTATATATTGAAAATTAATTACACTGTTAAGTTATTAGCCGATCGGAATGTATTTTAAATGAAATTCTTGAACAAGAAAATTACTAATAATGTCCAGTATTAATTGAAGCAAGTAATTAAAATTATTGTAAGAAAAATTACTTTTAATTGTCCATAACTTAGATAAGTCTATTTTCCTCTTCTGTTCTTAATTATTCCTCTTTTTTCTTTTTTTTTTCTTTTTCTGGAAGTCGATTTATTTGCCTAATATTAGGATACAATTAATATCTCTTGTAAATATTAATCTCTTTTTCTAAATGTATTTTAGGCTTAACTAGAACACGTTTGAAGAACAATAACCATGTTTTCCCACCAAAAATTAGATAATTTGGTGACCAATTCATGTGCTGTTCCAATCTACGTATTTTTTTAACTAATGTTTATTAGGTTATAAATTGGTTGTTATGATAGAGATTTAACATATAATTATTTGATAAGTAATTTGACTGTGTAAATAATTTTTACAGTACAGTTAGTGTATAGAATCTGAGAGAGAACTAAGAGCTGAAGTTTACTGTTTCGTACTAGAACCTACTTATTAGGTTCATAATTAAATATTTATATCTATTTTGTAGATTTAGCAATACAAAATTTAAGTAAAAGCTATTAAATTTGTCTGAACCCGTCAGAAATACTTTATCTCCGTCTCATTCAGAACTTAAACTTTTTTTTTCGACCAAGTTTTAGTGCTCTTGGGCTTCATAGTATCAATTTGACGTCGTCCTGAACCAATCAATGGGACATTCTAGTGGATGCATGCGTATAGGAAGGTCAAGATCCACTACATAAGATAAAAGACTACGACCAAATAACAAGTCGAAGTGATTCACTTCTATATTCATTGGGATCAAATTATAGATGGAAAATCTCTGTATTGGTAATTTAGAAGGAGACCACCCATCTCATTACTTTTTTCATTCTTCAATATCTCACCTCACATCCAGATCTAAATATTTAAAACGTGGACAATTTAATTTGGGGTCCAGCTTCAGTGAGATGGGTCCTACTGTGATATGAAATGAATCTTGGTCCTAACTCAATCAAAAAACTAGCTTACAAGGAGAGAATTATGCAACTCTATACAAAGGGATCACCCTTCTCATTAACCAACGACTACCCTCGATATGAAACTTTTTCCATTCTTCAACGCGACCCGTTTTCCCTATAGGCTAAACCTCAAGTTTAATAAGCTTTGCCCTGTGGACAATACTTTTGAACTTAAGCATTTGCCCAGGAGGTAAAAAGTTTAAAATTACTGGCTTTCATTGTCGTAAAAAACCACTGAACTCGTCCTAGATGGTAAAAATGTGTTTGGCACCTCTGCTGATAAACACACTGCATGTGTTTATTAATTGATTGAGCGGCGAAGGGTGTTTTGCAGGATGGGATGCATGCTTTGTCTACAGTGTGGCGTAGTGTGAGTCTATAGGGATCATCAATTTTGAGGGCTATAGGGAATTAGGTGTGCAGATAAAATTACACCACCAAAGTAGTTGGGCCTTTAAAAAGTTACAAGTTACGGTCCGAATGAGGCCAGCCCATTGCTGGTGAAAAATAAAGTTGAATGTGACCCTTCCACAAATCCAACTGCCTTTTCTGGGGGACCATTTTTAGTTAATGTGTACTTGCTGTGTGTAGCCTGTAGACATACATTTACATTTATGTTACAAAATATTTTAGTGGTCCATTTAATACAAAATAAATAAATAAATATGAGGATGAGTGGACATACATAGACATACAACATCTTCGTTTTTCAACTACCCTTTAGATCAATAATTATATAGAGAGAAATGACCAGGATGCCCTTTTTGAATATGAGGTTTATTTATTTGGGTGGGCAGGTTAGTAATTCTAATCCATTTTGATTAAGTTTGAGTTGGGGCAGGCGGGCTATATTTTAGGTTTATGTGTTTTATTTTTAAAAACGAGCAATTTGTTGTGACGTGGGGATTTCAGTTAAATAGGTGTTGAAGTGAATAGTTTGATGACGGCGGGGACAAAATTTAACAACATATTAGGACAGAGGATAAAATTAACTACTAAACTAAAATAGCGGGGTAAATTTGACATTTTTCCCTCTTTAACATTTATTAGGCCTAATACTGTAGTGGATGGAAGTTTATATCTTAACTAGTATTTGGGTATGCGCGTGCATTCCATATCATATATAAGTATAAAATTTTTGATAAATCACATAAATATTATGAGTACTATATTTGTGTTCGAGTTGGCAATTTGATTTTTTTTTTGTTTGAAGACCAAAAATAGAGTTGTTCATTGACTTAATAAAAGCAAAACAATATACATATGTGCTTGAATAGAATAAACGCAAATCAGATTTATAAAAGAAACAGATGAAAAGTTGTCGACCTTACTAAATTCCTCAAAAAATAATTCTAAAAAATGTACGGTTTGTAAATCTCAAAGTTTTAATTTTTAGCATCGCCACCATTCATTCAATTGACTTTCTTCCATATGCTGGTTCTTTCTTGACATGCATTTCTATCTTCGTGCCCTGAACGTAGATATATTAAAATATAAATTAGAGAACATAACAAGTTAATAAAAATATATTAATCATGGAACAAATATTTTTCAATAAAAGTGATCGTTTTAGTCGCGATAAAATAAATATGGTGTAACAGGGCAAAATAAACATTGTTTAGCAAATAAATAAAGACAATTGATAAATAATTAAAACACAGCTTAGAAGACTTCACAGGCTCAGGATCAATGACTTAATTACATCACAACATGAACAGACTTCTATTGCATCATCTAAACAAAATGTCACCAATTAAAATAACAAAAGAGAAGACTAACAATCACCAACAGGGACGCACTTTGAACACAAAAATATGTCATTGAGCTTTTTCTTTAAGTAATGAATTAATTAATATACTTTTCATCAGGAAGTTGAAAGATGAAGAAACTAAATATTGAATAGACATATTAAAAATTGATATTAACGGACATTTGTAATAGATAGGAAAGACTAAAATAATTCTAAATTTAATTGATTACAGTAAATGACATTAATTTTAGAAATATGAACCATCTTCATATTATTCATCTTTTACATTTATTATGTACTATCACTTCATTATTTTTTGAAATGTAAGTTATATTTTAGTAGATGAATAGGTTTGAAATAAAGGGTGAATATGGTCGTTCAATTTTTTATAAATATTTTAATCTTTTAACTTTAGACATGCGCTTCCTACTTTTAGTATAATCATATTATTATATAAGTGAAAATGTAAAAAGTGAAAAGTTAGATTAACATGAAAGTAAATTAAAGATATATGATATATAAGCAAGTGTTCATAAAATAGTGAATGACTATTTTACCCAATTTCTATAAAATTATATATACTAAAGGCTAAAATTGCATAAAAATTAATATTATTAGGTCATTAAATATTTCACAATGAATTATTTAGATGATGATGAAGGAATAAATCTATTTATTATTTGAAGGGTATATTAGTCTCTCAATATCTGAAGGTTATTTTAGTATTTTAACTTTTCACTTTTTGTTTTTCCACTTATTGTTATTATTATTATTATTATTTAGTTAGTTAGTTAGTTATTATTAACATTTATTCTTATTCTTATTCTTATTATTTATTAGTTATATTCATTTATTTATTTTAACTTTTCGCTTTTTGACTTCTCACTTATATAGTAATAAATATATAATTATGATATGATATGATAAAATATTAATATTTAATTATATATTTAATTAAACTTTAATCTAGCGAGGGGGCAAAATGATAATCTAATTTTTCACTTTTTGGCTTCCCACTTATATAATAATATGATATGATGATGATTTTTACATATTATATTTATTTTATTTAGTGGAGGGTTAAAATGGTAATGCAACTTTGAAGTTAGGAATTTTTCAATTTTATTATATTTTAATTTAATTTATTTTTATTGTTATTTATTTATTTTACTTAGTGGAGCTTGTTTAATGACATAACATTAAATGACATTAGTTAAGTAAATGAAATAAAAAAATAATTTTAAAATAGAAAAAAATTCAAAAAAACAAGAAAAAATAAAAATAAGAATGAAGGCCTTCGAGACATGCCACATCAGCATGCCTCTAAGTCTCCTTTATATATATATATTGATCGATTGGTAAATTATTTTTTAAAAAAAATATTTTATCCTCAATATTAATTATTTATTTTTTAAATTATTTTTCAAGATTTAAAATTGTACATCAATTTAATATGGGTATTATGGTAAAATACGCATTCATTATTTCTTCAGAGGCGTGTAAAGTTTAAAATGGACAAGTACAATAAACGGAGAGAATATTGAATTGTCGGGGATCACAAAGTGAAAAATTAAACTAGGACCAACAAATGAAAATCTAAATAGCTAACCAGTTAAACTATTATAATTTCCCAAATAGTGATAATAACTAAACTAAGGTACGCTTGTCTTTTTATGGGGCATTCGCGTAAATGCCCTTATTTTAGAGTGTTCTTTGATTTTTGCCACTCAAATTTGTGTTTTTTAATTTGTGTCTTGACTCGATTCTACATTGAAGAAAGAATCGAATATTCATTGATCAAATCATTCACTCCACAATCTGATAGATCTTTTGAAGAACTAATTAATCAGACGATAATAAAGATAGAGTCCTGTTGGCACTTTAAGTGATTAAAAAATGGTGAAAATGCCCCCAATATTATTTAAGAAAACGGTATTAAAAAAAAATCGCAAGACATAGGTTAACCCTAGAAGGCAGAATTTCATGTTAACTTATGTCCAGTTGGCATAATTTCATTTTATTGAAATTGCGCCTGCTTCTGCATAGACATAAGTTCATGTTACTTAACTTATGTCTGATAGACATAATTTCATGTTTATTGAAAATGTGGAATAAGTTATACATGAATAATTAAACCCTGCATAATTAATTCCTACATAAAATAATATATCAATTATCTCATGACTAATTCATATATTACTAATACCCGCATAGATTTAACCAGCTACCAGACGATCTCTTAGTACTTAAATCACTTCAGAATTTGAAAAAAAATAATTATTGTTTGTTTTCAAAAAATACCTATCAATTAATAGAGGCATATTAATCACATTATAATCTCTATTAATTTAAAAAAAAAATACATAAATCTTATCTTTTCAAGTAAAACCGAATAAAAAAATATTTGATTTATTGAATAAATAAAAGAGTGCATTGGCTAACAAGGAAAACCCATAGCCTATTGAAGAAAGAAGTACAAAACAAGTACAAAAATATTGTCTCTCAACTTTTGAATTCGAACAGACAATTTCAACTGCTACTATTAATTAATTTTTACTTTTCCCCCCATGAGGTCTGCGTCAGTATTTTTGCTGAGACAATTTTGGCACAATTTTCTTTAATTTGCTCCCTATTGGATTCTCCATAAAACTAACAAACTACAGTAAAATAAAATAGTCGTCGAGATTGATATACAGTTAAATTTCATTATTATAAGGATCTAATTTTTTATATTATATTTTTTTTATTTTTCCAATAATAGTGAAATTTATTATAGCAGTATATTTTGCGTATCCATCTATAATAATTATACTTAAATACTGTGTAATAATATTTTATAAAAAATATATATTTATATATAAAAATAAAATATTAAACTATTTATGATAATTATCATTAATATACACGTAATAAATTTCAAGTACGAATATATATCTAAAAGAAAAAAAATATTTTAAAATGGTGCATATAATTTTTGGTCATAACTTCATGAGGAAAGACTACTGATGTTTTGTCTTTTTTATTTTTTTGGTTAATAAATACATTTTTTCTTCTTCTTGATAGATAAAATCATTAAACTATTTTTTAACATGTTTTTATTTATATATAAGATATATACGCTATATATAACAATCATAAGATTTTCAAATAAACATTATCACTATAACAAAGTTTGATTATTGCATGCATTGGATATCTTCAAAGTTTGTGTAGGTATCTGTGTTTTCGATCAGTCAATAAACTTTCAATATCTGTCTTTTAATGAAAGAACAAAACAATATTAAAATCAGAAAGATAGATGAAGTAGAAAAGATTATTCCAAGCGCACAAGTTTCTTATGTGTTCTTAAGAAATTATAACCCTTCACTATTGACAAGGTTAGAGCTACTTCCTCCCAAAATATAATGAAATACTGTTTCTGTAATAATGACAATGCAAATTACAGAACTCCAGTGAACTCAAAGAACAGAGCAGAATCACACTTGACGCTTACAGTTTTTCTTTTGAAAACTTATGCAGAGAATGTAAAGGAGAGAATTTTTTTTTTTCGTTGTTTGAGATATGTGATTTTTCATTATTGTTCGTGATAATGTCTGTTCAAAAATAACCGTTTGAAAATTATAAATTTCGACGGACGAACGGACCGATGTTTGGAATTACCGTTCGTGTAGTCTTACCCTCTTAAAAGACAGCAAAAATTATTTTTGATAAATGTTAAAGTAACTTATATAAAAAATCAGGTCCTAAAATTCTTTTTCAACCTCTTAAACGTGAATATTGTAAATGTTTAAATTAAAGATAGAAGGGGTCCAGCTAGAAAAAAGTAGTTGCTTGGTTGTATTTCAACAAAACAACTGATTATAATTCTTGTACACACAATCAAGAAAATGACACAAAAGTGGAGCTCGTGTGTACATGCGACTTCTTCATAAACAAGTTCATTAAAAAACACAACCAAAATAATTTTAGTATTTACACTAAGAATTTGAAGAAAACAAGAAACATATATTATGAAAAAGAAGAGGGGACGGTGGGTGACGGTGTTGTTTAATTATCATAATTCGTCAACGCTTTAAGACAAAGGAATATATATTATGCTTTTTTCTTCTTCTTCCTTTTGAGTGAATGCTTTTCAAATATGGGTTGTATCATATGAATGTGTATTATTGTCTTCCACATGATGATTATTTTTATTTTTTTAAACTATATATTGTGCAATATTGTCAACTTAATTGGCTGAAATTCTTTAAATCTTGTTATAATTATGAGTATATCAAGGTGTGGCTAGACTTAATTATTACAATTGAGGATCGGTGTTCTTCTTTGCGGATGCAAATTACTATTTGGGAAAAAGTGGTAAAATGAATGTGTGAGAAAAATTGTCTCAATGAAATAGATCTCAACTATTACTTATAAATTTTAATAAAAACAATCCAGTTTAATCCCAAAAAGCGAGCTCTGGGGAGGATAGAATATACATAGATCTTATCCCTACTTTAGAGGTAGAGAGATTGTTTCCAATAGACCCTCGGCTTAAAAAAAAAATACACAACAATAATAACAGTTCAAAACTACACACATCAGTTTAGATGACTCGGTCTCCACTGCTTATTTGATCTACCTCTAACGCTCCTAAAATCGTCTATAGCCAACCTCTCACATATTCGCACGGGGGCACTTGTGCATCTCCTCGTCATATGTCGGAACCACTTCAGCCTTGCCTCATGCATCTTTTCCTCCATCATAGCTACTCACCTCAACCTGAATCTTGTTATTCCTAATATTATCTCTCCTAGTATATCCACACATGTTAAATAATTTCACAAATTAAGTGTTCTTTTATTTCTTCTTAATTAATTGATGTATCTTGTCTTTTAAGATTTTTAAATTTCAAATTTTATAAAAGCTAATGATATTTATATTATAAAATATTGTTTACGATTGTGGTATATAAAACTTAAACTCATTCATAAATTCGAATGAAATTAAGGGAAGAAAAAGGGGTTGCTTTCTTGGTCAAGTAACTTTAATTTGAATTCTGGATTTGGGCTGGAAAGCAAAATTTGGAAATAAATAAAACTACTAAATAAAAGTCCAACTGACCAAGTCAAATAGGTCCTATGGTTGACTCCATGCCGATTTGACAACAAAAGCAATAGAGTATTTATTTTTATATAATACTAGTCTATATGTACGTGTCTCGCACGTGTTACTCGTATTAATAAGAATAAATTTATAAAAATAATATAATTAATATTTTTAAAATGTATTTATGTAATAATATAAGAATTTAAAAAGAAAATTATGAATTTCAAATTGATAAATGATTATGTCGAAGAGTTTGATCCAATTTAATAGTTCTTTCTTCAGTTTGTTTTGATACTTGTTTCAATGAGCAAAATAGTCATAGAAATAATGTTTGATTGAAAGGTAAAAAAAAAGTTATTTGTTTTTACATGAGCACTTAAATGCATGCATTATATGTGTATATAAATATTAGTATTTTCTATATATTTCAAATAAGGAAGAATTTAATACATAAAATTTAGTTAATTTTAAAATCCTAAATATTAGAAAAATATTTCAATAATTATTTTGTTAAGTGTGAACGTTATTTTTAAAAAGGTAAAAAAGTGAATGATATTTTGCTATGACGTTTGGTATTTTAAATATTTAATAATAACTTAATTTTAAATTTTTTTATTTTATCCTTTATGAGATGATTTCGCTCAATTTTTTTCTCTTTATCTTAATCTATGTGTTTAGTCAAACGATTCACATAAATTGAAATGAAAAAAATAGTGTAGATTTAACTAAAAGAATGAATAACAAGAGTACTCGATTAATTGAAACAACTTAAAATATGTTGTGTCTATAAAAAGTTTTCGATTATACAACTTTTTTAATGAAAAAGAAGGAATTCATGTATTAATACATAATAAAATTACATTCTTTATTTAGTTTTTTCGTATTGAAATATTGTGATGTATAATTAGTTAGTTTAATAAATAATGGATTAATATATAAGTTAACATAATTGTAATTGATTTTAAAATTTTAAACGTTAGGACTTTTAATATAGTTCAAATAAGGTAAGATTTAAGAAGAAAAATTTAAGTCAATTTTAAAATAGTAAAAATATTAATATTTTTTAAAAAAATTATACAAAAGATCTCTAGTATGCAAAATGAAAAAAAATCAAAAAGGAAAAAAAAAACTTTTATAGCATTTCCTACCATAAAAAAGGAAATCCAAATTGAAAAAAAAAACTTTCGTAGAAGGGCTTTTATTTATTTATTTTTATTATTATTTTTTAATTTAATTTAATATAATAAAATAAGATTGAAAAAAATATGATTATCAAAAAGAATTTATGTTACATGATAATAATTTTATCAATTTTGTTAAAAATCTATTTTTTAATATATATAAAATTATATTATCAGCATGATTGATAAATATAAAAAGTAAGATTAAGTCGTTATTATAAATTAAATTATATTGATGTTGTAAAAGTCGTTACGTTTGTAGATAATACTCATTCATCGCCCTTGTTGCTATTTTCCAGAAAAAAGTTGAATTTTTATATAATAGAAATAGAGGGAGGTGTGTTTGGTACGAAAAAATATATACCGAAAAGTTTGAAAATTCTAAATTCTTATTTATACAAAAAGTAATGATTCTAATTAAGAAAATTGATAGAGTGTTTGTCACCAGGCTTGGTAGGCTGCGCACAGTCAAAATTTGGGGCCGAACAGAAACGGTCAATCAAATCTCAAGAAATTCGTGGGCTAACACACACCGAAAATCTTAAAAATCATAAATTCTCAATTATGCGAAATACAGTGATGCCGACCAAATAAAGTGATAGAATGCTCGTCACCAGGGCTGGTAGGCCGCACACACTAAAATTTGAGGCCGAATGGAGACAGTCAATCAAATCTCGAGAATTCCATGGGTTAATACACACCGAAAATCTTGAAAATTCAAAATTCTCATTTATGCGAAAAATAGGATGTCGACCAAGAAAATTAATAGAGTGTTCGTCACCAGACCTGGTATGCTGCGCACAGCTAAAATTTGAGGCCGAACGGAGACGGTTAATCAAATCTTGAGCAATTCATGGGCTAACACACCAAAAATCTTGAAAATCGTAAATTTACAATTGTGTGAAATACAGTGATACCGACCAAATAAAGTGATAGAGCACTCGTCACCAGGCCTTGTAGTCTGCGCACAGCCAAAATTTGGGCCAAACGGAGGCGGTCAATCAAATCTCGAGAAATCCGTGGGAGTCACACCGAAAATCTTGAAAATCGTAAATTTTCATTTATGTGAAAAATAGCGATGCCCATCAAATAAAGTGATAGAACGGTCGTCACCAGGCCTTGTAGGCTGAGCACAGCCAAAATTTGGGGCCGAACAGAAACGGTTAATCAAATCTCGAGAAATTCGTGGGGTAACACACACCGAAAATCTCAAAAATTGTAAATTCTCCTTTATGCGAAAAATTGTGATTCCGACCAAATAATGTGATAGAGCGCTCATCACCAGGCCTTGTAGGCTGCGCACAACCAAAATTTGGGGCCGAACGGAGACGGTCAATCAAATTTCGAGAAATCCGTATGTTTAATTGATCAATATTTTTGAAAAAAATTTTTCACTAGAAAAATAATATTAACGAGGAAAATGACTTCCTAATAAAAGTAAGAAAAACAAGTTCCATAAAAAGCACTTGAGGTTGACTATTTTCTTTCGAGTTTCCAATGCACTTTTTTTACTCCACCCCCGTTAGCCCCCATCCCCACCACCCCTATCCAACATCCCTACGTCTCATAATATTTGTCTAGATTATATACAAAGACTTTTAGAATAATATTTTTTACTCACGTATCAACCAAAAAAATAATAATAAACAGAAAATCCACCTACCTTTCTAAAACATCTTTCAAAAAAAAAAAATTTCTTCGTGCCCGAACATGATTGAATTTTGATAAATTGGCTTTCCATTCATGCATCTTAATAAGATTGAACTATTTTATCAATCTAAATTTAAGATACTATACTAATAATAAGAATCTTGCCATATGCTTTTGTGAGATTTACATAATCTTAATAAGTGCATTTTTCCATGTTCACATATATATATGTACACTATAATATGTTTTTGGGAGAAACATATTAGTGTAGTTTCAACGTAGAAATAGTATATTCCCTGTTACATGTAAATTACATGTAATGATGTTACTTATTAGCTAATTACATGTAAATTTATTGATTTGTATTAATTGTATTAATCTAATAAAAACAATACTCTGATCTACATATTAAAATTCACTGAAACAACAGAAGTAACTTTACTTTAATTTCAAATAAATTGAGCTGAGGTATATAAAACATAAATTTTCATTGCTTCAAATTTTACCTGTTACTATATTTAAAAAAAAAATCAGCAGTATTATTAATATATATTATTTAAGTCAATTAATTTGGGGAACGTCATTTTTGTTGGTGTTAGGTTTTTGGTTTTTCACTTGGTGCTCGATTTTGGTATTAATATTCAACTAAATTTGAATTAACATATTATAGGGTTTATTTGCGTTTTTCAGTAATTTTTTTTTTAATTTTTAAGTGTTTAAATCGAGATATCTGATTAAAGATGAAATGATTTCAACTATGGATGGCAATAGGGCGGATTAAGGGGGGCAAACTTTGACCGATTTAGATTTTAACCCGCCCCGTCCTGTCCTATTTAGCATTTTCAAAAAAATTGCCCCACGCCACCCTGTCCTGCTAAGCCCCACCCGCCCTGCCCCATTTATGTTATCTTTTCTTCTTTGTTTTTTTTCATTTAGCAACATGAATTTTTTTTAACTTCTTTACCATCTATAAATGAAAGTTAATTGGATAAATATTTTATTGCGACGTCTTACTTTTCATCTTTCAACTTTATAAAAATAAATTATTCTAATTTGGTATGTAAAATTTAACCTTTGCTATAATTTATTTGGCTTGATTCAGAACACGAGGTTAAACTAATTAACGTTTGGTGTAAATATGAACATTCAATCTTCAGTTTTTAAAAAATAAAATTTACATATTTAGAAATTACATAAAAACTATTATAAGTCATAATTGTTTACCATTCAAAATATGTATAAAATATTTGAAAAAGTTATGATCAAAGAAAATTTTCTCTTAATTATTTAAATAGTAACTAAGACAAATAAATTAAAACGAAATAATGAGTATAAATTTTTATTGTAAAAGAATCAAAAACACACTTTAGTAAGAAAATTTATTTTTCTAGGGACTATGTCTAAAGATGATAGTCTTCCCTTATTTTAAAATATTTATATGATATTGCGCAAAAAGATCAGGTCTTTTCGGGTATAAACTGTTACCGGTAACTTTAATTTTTTTTTTTGAGTCTTCCCCTGCCCTACCCTAATATTTCAGAAATAATATTTTTTTCTGACCCGCCCTACCCCGCCCTATTTAAATTTTTTCATGTCCTGCCCCACCCGCCCTGCCTCGCCCTATTTAAATCTTTCCCTGCATTGCCCCATTAAAGACTTGCCTTGGCCCACCCCAATTGTCAACCCTAATTCCAACCAACCCATCACAATTTATATTGATCACTGTTATTATTATTGTTGTTGTTTGTCTTGTGTTGTGTTTCAACTATAAAAGCGTAGGTTTAATCACAATCAAAATTAGTACTTGTTTGGATAGTTGTTATCATTATTGTTGTTTAAATTTTAATATTGTTAAATTTATTTTTACAAAGTTACGTAATGAGAAAAAGCTTAATTATTTTATGTAACTATTAATTTGATGTGATCACGTCAATGCATCATTATCTTTTAATTTTTTATTTATTTATTTTGTCTTGACTTATTAAGTATCTAATCAATCTATTTTATTTTCTTATTATAATTTTATCTCGTACTCTATCTTTTTTTATATATTTGTTCTTCAAATATTAATGTATAACATTATGCAATAATAAAAAATAATATAATTTATGTAATTATTATATCCATTAAAACAATACGATGCCGTGTATCCATTAATTTTTGATTAATTTTTTTTTCATTTGACACATGACACACATGGTGTTATGAGACAATGACATATAACATGATGTCAACACTCGTACGGATAATTTCTAATATATTACTACTATGTTAATATGAGTTGTATGTTCTGCAAAAGTACACTTTCATAATGCACTTATTTATTTATTTATTGTAATAATTCATAATAACTATTATAGTTAAATAAAATTTAAATGTCAAATAATATTACACGTATATAATATAACATTACTATAATAGTCAAATAATCTCAAAAAAGATAAAATTATTATAAAAAAATCTGACTATATTATACTTTATTCGGCTCAAAATGAAAGCAAAATTTGGAGTGCAACGATCAAATTATCGAATTGGGGATACAATTTATTATCAATTCTTCAAATTTGTAGAATAAAATTGGCATGCTTAGTAACTACACGAGTATATTGAATTACAATTGCTTTTAAAGTATTTGACAAAAGGGCCCCTTCATTCATGAATAAAAATAACATTGAAATTATGATCTTTATAGTATATAGTATGTAAATGAATTAAATTATGTATCTTTGCGTATACACATTTTTTTTCTCTTAAATATAATATATAGTATTTATTATCATTTTTAATTTATAACTTCTAGGATATATGCGGACGGGCAGAAAATATTTTTTAACTTTTTTATATTTAATTAGTTAAAATATTAAAAAAATATTTTTTTAATAAAAATATATTTTTTAGAAATAACTTTTTAATGAAAATTAAAGAAAATAAGATTTTATAATGACATTTTTATATTGATTGTATCCTTTGATTTCTTCCTTAATACACCACCCACCTCACCGCAACTTCATATAGTAACTTTTTTTATATTATATATAAATATTTTTTACATATAATATATTTTGCTTAATATTGAATATAATTTTTTTATTTACTTATTTCTTTAAAAAAAATAATATTTTCCTTTTGAATTGAACACACACTTAAATTTTATTTTTTTTAAAAAAATAAGCTCAGTTTCCAGAGATTTGCATAATTATTCATTTAAGTATTATTGGGCATAAAAATAATGAATATTAGATATCTAAGTTTGATCCAAATGGGGTAACATGGTCACGATATTAATAGTGGTAGACAGAACACTAACACGTGGCTTGATTCCAAACAGCCTGTTAATTTTTATCATTGCCCCAAACTAATTAAACTTAATTATCATCTCTGTACCTATATATATATATATATATATATAATTTTATATACAATACTGCTACATAGTAATAGGTTGGAACATTTTTCAACTGCTATTCTGATAATCATGCTTCTAAAATTCTAATTAAATTTAATTATCGGAAACCGTGTAATTTTTGTACCGTTTGTGTACAAATTCCCTTTATTAATAATTAGACAAGTTAATTAAACAATGTACACATCTGTAAATGAAAGTACATAAAAAGCCTTTGGCGTTTGATTTTTAGAGGAAAAAGAACAGGAAGAATTAAAAGATATATATGTCACAAATCGGCATTTAAATTTTACTGGCTCTGGCTCGACTAATTCAGATATAAAATCGGATAGGATCACTAAGTGAATAAATCATTTGTATTAAAAAGCCTTCGTATCAAAGATTTTAACACGAAATATTTAATTATGGATTGAGAAATCTCAATTATTTTATCGATATTGTAAAGATTCTTTCCTACTGCACAAGGATTATAGAATGGAAATGGTGAAAGGAGAATAATGATAATTGAACTCATGTTTATTGTAAGAATTTTTTATCGATAATATTAGACTCTACGTATGAAGAATTCACATATTATTTGATATGAATGACTATTTATTTTTCGCCAAACTATAATTTTGACCTCCGATCGAACTACAGACACAAGTAGACAGACTTGCTAACCTATAAAGGGCTACTAAAAATAGAAGAAAAATATTGCAAATTTGCAATGTTCAACTGTTAATGAGACTCTTTTTCTTGAGAAAGTTTTTTAAATTTCATAGACTAAGATAGATTAATTTAGATCTCTTTGTAATTGGATTTTTGCTGGTATAATTAAATAGCTATTTTAATGTATTATAATATTGATAATCCAAATCTAGTTAAGTTTAGCCACTGGTTAAGCACTTGTATATATATGTGACCCTTGGTTAAGTTAAAGGGCCAAAACAAGTATTGATGGAAGCTTTCAAGAAAATACATAATACATGATAAAAATTGTCAGACAGAAAACTGAAGCTGAAGCTTTGTAAAAAGTCCAATTAATCAATGGAGAGAAGCTGCATTTTTCTGGCTTCATCAAGCCATGCATGCATGTGCTATCCAATTAATTTTATTCTAATTTGTGAAGAACCAAAAAAGAACAAAACAAGATTTTTTTACGCGATGTAATATCTCAATAAATTCATAGTAAAAAATAATCCTAATCTTTATTTCTTACAAATTTTAGTTGCGCGAGACTTACCTGTGAACTAGCAAGATTATTGTCTACTTATATATTTGAGAGGCCTATTAATATTATTGATGTAATCGGGTTTGTATAAATTATGTATTGAGTGATATATTTATTTTTACACAAAAAGAAATACAAACCTATCACAACTATAAATGATTACAACTAGACGTACAAGTTATTTTTTTAATCGTCTGGCTAAAAATGTTAAGAAAAGAAAAAAAAAATAAGGAAAATCCCAACTGATAAATGGGAACATAATGATGATGAATACATCTTTTATAGACATAGAATGGACATTTTGAGAAAAATACTGGGCTCAAAATACTCATTAGTGAAATTATTGGTCAAAGGAAACAAATGGGATAAACAATTGGGAGACACTCCTCAATCCTTCACTATATCATTACAGTATATTTATATAATGTCATGGTATCACTGATGGCCATTTATGCGCAAAAGGCCTGCAATCTCATAGTGGAGCACAAATTGTAATTATTTTGGGCCGATTGGGTATTTTAGAAATTAGTATAGAAAGGTTTATTTTGATATAATTAATTTAGTTTTATAATCTATTTTTGTGTACTTTTTCCATTGGGAAATGTAGCAGAGCCTAATCTTTCATAAAGCCCACTTATATGTGGCCCAAGTCCAAGAAGTAGTTGTTGGGCCCATGGAGGCTGGAACCATGCCTAGAAGGACAAACAAAATAGTTCAGACATAATTCTTGTACTTGCTAAACAAACAACAATAATGAAATTGTATAAAAAACTTTCTTTGATTCCTTTTAAGTTATTCAGTATACGTTAATTTTAGCAATTTAAGAGAGAAATAATTATTTTTCACCATGTTACTCTTATCGTTGAGTAACCATTTCTCATACTTACTGGAATACAAATAGTAAAAATTAGATTTTCAAAAGTATGGAAAATAAGGATATAATTTAGCAACATAAACACTTGATTAGAAGTTTGTTAATGAGAGTGTAAAATGCATATATACTTACTGATGAAATGACTTTTGTTAGGTCGATAATTCGTTAGCTAGTTTACATATGCTTCGATAGATAACTAATAGTATCATAATACTAAATTTATTGAAAATAATTCAAGAAAAGTAAGATATGCTTTTCTCTTTTGCTTATTTTAGTTCATTATAGCTTGGTAGATTCAACTTTTCAGCTCTCATGTTATAATCAATTTGTGAAATTGACCAAAAATGGTTATTGCGCTAAATATGAGTCGACTCATACAATCCATTTAAACTATGGGTAATTTTCTGGGTCAAGTGAATAAAATCTACAGGTTACACAATGTATACTATTATCTGTAATAGATAGAAAATTGAGCAACTTATTTCTTGGAAACACTACTAAATAACTTGGGATAATTTATTATAATCTATCGCGCTATCATTTTTTATATATATTAAATATTGATGAGTCAAGTATTTTATCTATTTTTATTTGATTCGTCTTTGATATGACCATATTCAACTCAATCCGTTCGCTTATCACTCATTCTTTTGTCTCACACGAGATACGTGTCATCTCCTACCAACAATAGATACCTATCCGTCAAGAGGATTGAAGTGGAAAGAAATCATCAAGTTCTCCCGAGTTCAGAAAAAAAGAGAGGAATAGTACCAATCCTAATCTCAAATCTAACAGAAGGTTGCAGACAAAAGTTCACAATACGTGTAACATAGAACAAAAATTTTATGCAGCATGAAGAAATATGGTACAACAAGCTTTCTCCAATAAGACACCTACAACAATAAATCCAATGCAACTAAGCAATAGAAAGTTGTATTATGCATAAACTTCAATATCACAACTATCTTAACAGATAAACTTTCTAACAAACTTGATCACCCTCATTTGTAGGCTGCCATGCCTACACCGGCTTCGCCACCATATGGTACGGGGCCACGCCGCGCCTTGGCATAGGACACATAGTAGAACTGGGAGATTATGCTGGTGAAGAAAATGAAAGCTGCTCCAGCTGCAAAAACTCCTTTTCTCAGAGTCTCACACGATAGAGGCTTATCGCTCATCAAGATGGATGATGGATACTTGGTGTGATAAGCATTCCTAACCGAACCGGCCAACAAGCAGACCTCAGCTATGAAAAATGTAACCCTGAAGCACAAGGGTTAAACATTCACATAAGGGGAAGTCACACATTAGGCTGTTCAGCAAAATATTTAGAGCCGCTAGCCAATATACATATATTATAATCTGATTATACATATATTATATTTCGGTCAGCTATTTAAGTTATTTTACAATGACCTAACTTTCAAGTTGCACGATTTAGCATTTGGAAGAGAAACCAGGTACTTTTCTAGCCAAACTAAAATTTCGCTTGTTATAGTCGCACTCACCAACATATGATGAATAAGAGAATTGCACAAGCTCTTGAACCTCCGGGGCTCAAAGCCTTTCCACAACAGAAGCAACGACTTGCCACCATTATAATTATTTGACTAACCATGAGAAATAAGAAGGCACCAACACCGAATCCAGTTGCTATGTCGGAGTCATAGACACAATAATTAAAGTTATCTTCAGCATCTTCTTTGATTGTTGCCTACATATGAAGGGATATATTCAATCAGGTGACATAATTATCTTGAACCAAATCTGGAGGAGACTAGAGAATTCATGTAAGAAAATAAATCAGATAGGAAAGCAACATAAAGAAATATCGGTCTTGAGTTGTCATTGACAACACTACAATACAGGTTTGCAACCTAATTTGGAAGTCTTTTCCCTCTTTACCTAAGTTATTGATAGAACTAGGACACCAAAGCTGGTATCTTCACATGTTTGGTTCACATTCTGTACATATATGTATCAAGAAATTCACTAAATAAGTACAAAATAATTATATTTCGAACCCACTAAGTAAATCAAGTGAAGAGTGGTAGAATTCCATACTCGAACCTAAAATATTCAAATCCTGAATCCGCCTTAGACGGGTAAGGCCATAAGTACAAGATTGGTTCAAAGAAGCAGAGATTTTGAAAGTAACACAATTACAAGGCGTTCTACCCACAGCTGGAAATCATCTGAACTACTATTCTGGTTCTGAATAGATTATTTATATACATTAAATGAAATTTTCAATACAAATACAGAGTTTGAGCATAATCTACTGTCCGCCCCTGAATCAAATACAAGTAATAATTCCGGATGACCATTGATTAATCCAACATTGAACTCATCTTGGATTCAATGAATAGCCACATCAAAGAAGAAAATATTCAAAAATCCTAAAATTGAACAGCAAACCCAACAGATCCAACAGAAACAAAGCAAAAATTAATCAAATTTGTCATGAAATTGAGAGTTAAAACTAACAGTATGTCACAGAGATGCAAAAGAGACAGTAAGTACAGTGAAGAGAAATTAAAAGTGCTTACAGTGCTTCTTCTCCGTTCAGCAGCAATAGCCAAACCAAAAGCAATTAGATCCAATACGAAAATAGTAATGATTAACAACTTGGAAGCCATTTTGGTACTGAAATCAATCAGAAAAATCTAGATTTCTTCCCCCCTCTCTCTCTATATGTCACTTTCTCTCTCTAGATATACTAAAGAGCGTTTGAGTACTGAAAAAGCACCAACAACAACTGGCAAAAATAATAAATTGAACAAATATAATGACGTCCCAACAGTTCACCAAAAATCAGAGCTACTGAAACTTCACTAAGCACCAACCACACCGCTCTGTTTCGGCGTTGAGTTTTGATGTTTTTTATACTGTCGGTGGCATCAATTGGGGTAAACAGAAGTTTCGGATCTAAAATATTTTTTTTAATATATATATATATATATATATTCCAATTTAAAGTCCAAATAAAAGAATTTGACCCTTCGAAGTAATACCAAATAAATTATGGCAGAGAGTATTTTTTAAATGGGCGAAAATCTTTTTCACTATTTTAACTTTACTTTGAAAATTTAACATTCTTCTTTAATTTTAAATAATAGATATTTTTCATTTTTATCTTCATTGAACTTCCTTTTTATTTTTATTTTTTTAATTTTATTTTAATTAGTAGGATAAGATTTATATACTCATTAATAAAAAAATTAATATAAATGATAATTTGATTAATATAACTTAATTAATTTTTTAAAAATATACAATAATAATATTTTTTTCACATTTTAGAATGACTTTAAGTACTAAGGTAGAATTAAAAAAATATAATCAATTATCTCTTGAATTTTGAAACTTTAAAACACTCATTTTTAGTACACCTAACAATTAAAATAAAACGAAGAGAATAATACTTTTTTATATTATATATAATATTATTTTCTAACCTAAATATTTATAATTTCTTATTTAAATTCAATAATATTAAAAGTAACACAATATTTCTTACTTAAAATTTTAATAATTAATTAATTTTTATTTTTATTATAAATTATAAAAGTTTGTCTTTCTTACTTTATTTTATTTATTTTTTTCCTTTTCCATTTTGAAGAAAAATGTATATTACGTGTAGGCATAAAACCCGTATCATACACACAAAGTTTTTAGCTTTTTTCAACTCTCAACGTACAACAGAAAAAGAGAATCCAATACGTAATTACAACTCAAAGTAATTACTATGACTTTTTGTTCATTATATATATAATATATATATATATATATATATGCCTAGACAATATTTTAATCTTATATTGACTTTCCATGTGATAACACTTCAAATTCCAGCCTTGATAATATATTTTAATTAGTTGTACTAAAGTCTAAAAAGATCTTTGTAGATTACTCCAAAAATAACACAATAAAGAGGGCTAAAAAAATATAAAAGATCTTACTTGTCAGACTTGAAAGAAATGTTCATGTGATGATCACCGGCATCAATGTCAGTGATTAAGCTAAAAAATTTGTTAAGAATACTTAAAATTTTAATATATATTTTTTAAATGAAAAAATTGGACTTGACGAAGAGTGTTCAAGGCACCACCCTTGAATCTATATAGCTGCGCCACTAACCAGCATATATATATATCCACTTAAAAGAGGGAAAAAATGGAATGATTTAAGAATTTAAATGATATTTTGAGATATGCTGCATTTATATACTAAGATACTTGCACGTTTAGATATTGTTACCTAGCTCTAACCACATATAACATCAATGTAAGGTGAAGAAAATGTAATAGTAATTCAATAAAACAACAAATTAATTGATGGTTTGTTAATTAAATTATCTTTGATTGAATGTTGATACGTACTTTGTACCAGGGCTAATGTCAGTTTGGAAAGGGAATTTTCAGAAAATGGAAAATAAAGATTGTAATTGATTCTACTTTCCTTTTTTAGAGTGCATAGTCATGGGCTTTGGTATTTAGCTAATTAAAAACAGTATAAGCTTTTTAAGTATTTCTTTGTATTTTTCCTCTATTGTGAAGTTGATAGTGAAACACACAAAGGAACTAAAAAACATAAAATGGGGTTGAGTTTGCTTTCTTCATTTGCTGGATTTATTAAAGGTTCAAGATGGAGACACCATTCTAAGTGGTAAAACTCCTAATATATCTCTTTTTTCTTTTCCTGTCCCGAGGGTTCGTCGGAAACGACTTCTCTGTTTCTTAGGTGGAGGTAAGATTTGTGTTCGCTCTGTTTTTTTTCAAATTCCACTTTGTGGAATTACATTGGATATATTATCATTGTTTCTTCTTTTCCTAGCCACGATATATCACTAATAATCGCTCTTTTTACCTCCCTTTGTGGAGCAGTAATAATTTTGATTCAATTTTAATTTTTATAAGTTTTACAAAGTTATTATTGAGGATTGAAAAATTCAATTGGGCACAATGTATATAGTCTTTTGCAAACTTGTGACACCATAATTTTGATATCATATCCTGTTTGAGATCATTTTGATAAATATAGAGTGATTTATATAAAGTTGGTAGTACCTAATAATGAATTAGGTTGAAAAATCTAAAATCTCACGTTAAATTTCAACAGTAAAAGATATATAAAATAATTTATTTTTATTTGTTTAAAATTTAAAATTTAACAGATAAAGTTACTCGATATCGGAATCAGTAACGACAGCAAACTTTCATTTACACTGTGTCGGCAGAAAACAAAGAGTATATGATTATGTCACTGTATGTAGATCTATTCCTGTTTAATTATTAGCTATTATAATTTTCAATTCCTTTGACTTATGGATCGAAAATTTTAATTTAGGGTCTTCATCAGACTATCAGTATCAGTGTGATTTACTTGTTATAAAATATTATTTGTTATTAATTTATTATTTTTAGCGTTCATTTTTACTTGAGTTTTGCTTCTCTAAAGTCAAACTATATAGATTTTGATAATGAACGTTCTCAATAAGAGAGCTCAGATCGAATTGATATTGATATACCGATTTAATCTGTCTCTTGGAATTGGAATAAATTCGGCAGCTGTTAGATTACTGGTTTTGATGCTGTCAACCTCATACAGGGACCTGATCCCTTGTGCTGGTGTGACTCAATTTTGAGCTGGAAGGGAAAAGACTTTACAGTTGGAAAGTTTGCTTTTTGGCTGTCAGTTGGTGAAGACAATAGTGTGCAACAGAGCAGCATGGAATCATAGCAGCACCTAGGCCAAGTTGGTCACATGTGCTTGACCAAAAAGAGAGCTTTCTAGTGGGTATCATTACTACTCTCTCCTTTTATCCATGTGGCTAGTGGGTATCATCAATACACTCTCCTTCTACCCATGTGGATGAAAGGAAGCTGAAAAGATATAAAGGATAGAACCCAACAACTCTTTCCATCAAGAGAAATCATTCAGAAAAATTGATCTAAAAAATAAGCTTATTCTTCTCTCAAAAGGCAGCCATTGTTTCCTTGTTTCACAGCAAGAATCAAAGAAAAATAACTCAAGTTTTGAGGCTGCCATTGAAGGAGAAGAAGTGCACTGCAAAACAGAAACCTTGTATTTCGTACAAGTTTTATTTTCTTGTTTTTCATGAGTTGTTTTTCTCGTTCTGGTCTGCTAGAGCTAGTAGACATTTTGGCTAGAGTTAGCCTTGTATTTCAGTTGAGTTTTAGCTGAAGTAGAGAATATTGAAGTCTTGTAATAGAGGTATTACAAGTGGGAGGTTAGGAGGTTAACCTCTTAGTTGTGTACTAGGTTTTGTAACTTTTGTTGCTCAGATCTAGTAGTGGAGTTTGAGAAATCCTACGAGGTAGGTCGTGGTTTTTTACTTCCAGTGAGCAAGGAAGTTTTCCACGTAAAACTTCGTGTGTCTTCTTCTTACTGTTGTATTTTCGTGTACATGTGTCTCTGCCTCTGTGTAACCTGATAGAGGGACCTGGTCCTGAGTAAGGTGGTCGACCCATATAACTCAACAATTGGTATCAGAGCAGGTGCTTTCTAAAAGGTTAACACCTAGAAAGACTCCTGTAAAATATGGCAGCACCACCAAATTTAGAAGAAGGACAGTCTACTACCAGACCTCCCAGGTTTAATGGCCAATATTACGGATGGTGGAAAACAAGAATGCATGATTTCATCATGGCTGAAGATTGTGAGCTGTGGGATGTGGTACTGGATGGACCTTATGTGCCAATGAAAACCGTAAAGGAAGGAGAGACAACCATCTCTATTCCCAAAACCCGAAAGGAGTTTGATGATCATGACAGAAAACTCATAGAAAAGAATTACAAATCTAAGAAGCTTCTTGTTTGCGGTATTGGTCCGGATGAATATAATCGAATCTCTGCTTGTGAAACTGCAAAGGAAATATGGGACTGTCTCAGAACCGCTCATGAAGGGACCAGTCAGGTCAAGCAGTCCAAAGTGGATATGCTTACCACTCAATACGAAATGTTCTCCATGAGGGAAGGTGAATCTATTCAAGAGATGCATACCAGACTCACGTCCATCACTAACGAGCTCTATTGTTTGGGAGAAGTGATCAAGCCAAGCAGGCTGGTCAGGAAGGTACTCAGTGTCCTCCCTAAGTCTTGGGAGAGTAAAGTTGATGCGATCACTGAAGCTAGAAATCTGGAAGTCCTCACGATGGATGAACTCATAGGCAATTTAAAAACCTATGAGCTCAAGAGGCAGCAGGACCAGAGCAGGAGTGAGCTGAAGAAGGACAAAGGATTAGCTCTTAAAGGAGCTCAAGCAAGCTCCAGCGAAGAAGATGAAGATATGGCCTACCTAACAAGAAGGTTTCAGAAAATGATTAGGCGAAGTGGCAGCCTTCCTAGGAGGACAAGCTCGAACAAGGGACCTGGTTACAATGATCTGTGTCACAAATGCGGCAAACCAGGTCACTTTATCAAGGACTGTCGTATGCATAAGATGGATTACAAGGAGTATCTGAGAACCACTGCCGAAAAGGCCCAGAAGAAGAACCGAGTCCCTGACAAGTTCAGAAGAAGAGCTGCAGCCGACAATATAGTCAAGCAAGCTCTAGCTGCTTGGGGGAACTCCTCAGATGAATCTGATAAGGAGGATGCTGTGAAAGATGCTTCTATGATGGCTGTGGAGGATGATGACTCACCCTTTGACTCAATGTTTGCCTTCATGGCAAATTCGGATGGAGATGAAGATGAAGAGGTAACTTACCTTGACATTAAAAAGAATCTAAAAGACTATAATGGGAAAGAATTGAGGTCGCTAGCTTGTGTGTTAATTGACTCTTTTTATGATCTTACCAAAGAAAAGGAAAGTCTGAATCAATATATAGATAAACTTGAGCTAGAAAAGGTGAACTTGATCTCAAGTTTGGCAGAACTAGAAGAGAAATGTCAAGAGCTAGTCAATGAGCAAAATGCCTTTATTAAAAAGGGAGGGACTAATGACATGAAAAATGCTCAAAAAGAATTCGAAGCTGAACTGAAAAGGTCACAAGATGAGCTCACTGTAATAATGAAAAGAAACACTGAGCTTGAGAAAAATGTGATCCAACTGAATGCTGAGCTTGAGAGATCGCTTAAATGGAATGCTTCTTCACAGATCTTACAAAAATTAACCGGACAAAGATCTAACTCCGGTGAAGGGTTAGGTTATAAGAAAAGTAGTCCTCCTTATAATCCTCACAGTAAATATGGATCTAATCCTGATAATTTGTTGTGCACACACTGTGGTAGGAATGGGCACCTTAAGTCTAACTGTGTATCGAGGCAAGCAGCCTTAAGAAAGACGGTGATTAGTAAAGGAGAATTAGGGACCATAAGAGGATCTGGTTCCAAAATGTCTCAGATCTGGCTGCCTGAGTGGTCCAAAAGAAAATTGATTTATCCTCTGTCTCGGTACTGGGAACTCAAGCTGAAATGGGTTCCCAAGTCTAATCTATAATCTATATGTGCAGGAAGGAGTGAGAGAAAGCAGTCGGAAATGGTATATGGATAGCGGCTGCTCAAAGCACATGACTGGAAATGTTGATAATTTTCTCTCACTCAAGGCATATCAGGGAGGCTCAGTATCTTTTGGGGATGGCAAAAAGGGACACATTCTTGGTGTTGGGAAGATTGGAAAGACACTTGCCCATGCCATAGAAAATGTCTTCTATGTAAATGGACTGAAGTACAGCCTCCTGAGTGTCTCACAAATCTGCGACAAAGGAAATGAAGTCAAATTCGTTTCAGACCAGTGTACAGTGATAGATCTTCAATCAGGAAGAGTTGTTTTGACCGCAAACAGATGCAAGAGCATGTATGTTGCTGATCTTGATTCAGCTGCTAGAAATGGGCTTAACTGCTTAAGCGTGGTGGAGGATGAAGCTACCTTGTGGCACAGAAGGTTGGGACATGTAAGTTCTGTTCTTCTCAACAAGCTAGTATCCAAGGACCTGGTTCGAGGACTCCCAAAGGTGAAATTTGCTCAGAGTCAGATCTGTGATGCTTGTGTTCAAGGGAAACACACCAGGTCTTCATTCAAGAACAAAAAGGAAGTGAGCACCTCCAGACCCCTGGAGCTACTACACATGGATCTGTGTGGACCTGTAAAGGTTGCAAGTCGTGGAGGAAAGAAGCTGATCCTTGTAATTGTTGATGACTATTCAAGATATACCTGGGTGATGTTTCTTCGCACTAAAGATGAAACATTCCCCACCTTTGAGTCATTTGCAAACCAAATTCAGGTAAAGCTGAACTGCAACATTGCAGGGATCAGGTCCGATCATGGAACTGAATTTGAAAATGCCAAATTTGAAGCTTTCTGTGCTGCCAAAGGAATCAGTCACAACTTTTCTGCTCCCAGGACTCCACAACAGAATGGAGTAGTTGAAAGGAAGAATCGAACTCTTGCAGATATTGCTAGAACATTGCTCATAGATGGAGGTGTGGCAATGTCATTCTGGGCAGAAGCTGTCAACACGGCCTGCTATGTGGTCAATCGGTGTCTAATTCGGCCATTACTTGGAAAAACTCCCTATGAGCTGCTGAATAAAAGGAAGCCGATGCTGAACTACCTCAGAGTCTTTGGATGCAAGTGTTTTGTGCTAAACAACGGCAAGGACCATCTAGGGAAATTTGATCCCAAAAGTGATGAGGGAATTTTTCTAGGATACTCATTAAATAGCAAAGCATACCGAGTCTATAATAAACGGACTCAGTGTGTTGAAGAAAGCATCCATGTCGTATTTGATGAAAATGGGAAGCTGAAGAGCACAGAAGCACTGGGTACGGATGAATTTGAGGAACTGTGGCTGTTCCAAAGAGATGATGTCAATCATGATTCATCTGAAAAACCTGACATCACAAAGAACTCCCTGCAGAATGGAGATCAGACCACTCATGATGAAGCAACAGAACACATCAGAGAAGAGGAGGCAGAGAAGGAAGATGATGCAGAAGGCAACCCAGAAGAGGGACCTGGTTCCAATTCTGGAGAATCTGCTGGAACTGGTTCCAATTTTGGAGAATCTGTTGTAAAGGGATCTAACTGGAAACACAAATCTTCTCATCCTCTTGACAACTTAATGTCTCCATTGGACTCAGGAATGCAGACCCGATCCAAAACTCGAAACACATTTGCCTCATCAGCCTTCATATCACAGATTGAGCCCAAGAACATCAAGGAGGCACTGAAGGATGTGGAATGGGTGAATGCTATGCAGGAGGAGCTGCATCAATTTGAAAGAAGCAAAGTCTGGCACCTGGTTCCAAAACCATCTGATAGAACTGTTATAGGAACCAGGTGGGTCTTCAGGAACAAACTAAATGAGCAAGGGGTCACCGTCAAAAACAAGGCTCGACTGGTTGTTCAAGGGTACAACCAGGAGGAAGGGATTGATTATGATGAAACATTCGCTCCAGTAGCCAGAATGGAAGCCATTCGCATGCTGATTGCCTTTGCCTCTTTCATGGAATTTAAATTGTTTCAAATGGACGTCAAAAGTGCCTTCCTAAATGGGTACTTGAAGGAAGAAGTGTATGTGAAACAACCCCCTGGTTTTGAGGATATTGATAGACCTCATCATGTATACAAGCTGGACAAGGCACTGTATGGACTGAAACAGGCTCCAAGGGCTTGGTATGAAAGACTATCAAAATTTCTTCTTGATAATGGTTTTAAGAGAGGAAGAATTGACAACACTCTTTTTCTCAAAACAAGAGGAAGAAATCTGCTTATTGTTCAAGTCTATGTTGATGACATTATATTTGGAGCCACTCTTGATTCACTCTGCGAGGATTTTGCAACGCTCATGGGAAGTGAATTCGAGATGAGTATGATGGGAGAACTTATGTTCTTTCTGGGGTTACAGGTCAAGCAGGACAAAGCTGGAACAGCCATCAGTCAGCAGAAGTATATCAAGGACCTGCTCACAAAATTTCATATGGAAAGTGCCAAACCAATTGACACTCCCATTGGGACTGCTTCAAAACTGGATAATGATGAACCCGGTCCTCCAGTAAATGAAACTATGTACAGAGGCATTATTGGCTCCCTGCTTTACTTAACAGCCAGCAGGCCAGATATTGTGTTTAGTGTGGGTATGTGTGCTCGATTCCAAGCTTGTCCTAAGGAATCTCATCTGAAGGCTGCTAAGAGAATTCTCAGATATCTTAAGGGGACCTCTGATTTAGTCCTTTTCTATCCATTTGGAGGTTCCTTTGAACTTATTGGCTATTCTGATGCTGACTATGCTGGGTACCTGGTTGATAGGAAAAGTACCTCAGGCATGGCTCATTTTCTGGGTTCTTCACTGGTCTCTTGGGGATCAAGAAAACAAAATTCAGTGGCACTCTCAACAGCTGAAGCAGAATATGTGGCTGCTGCTTCATGTTGTGCTCAATTACTGTGGATTAAGCAGCAACTGGAAGACTTTGGAGTCCTGACCGAGTGTGTCCCTTTGATGTGTGACAACATCAGTGCTCTGAATATGGCTAAGAATCCAGTACAACACAAGCGGACTAAGCATATTGACATCAGACATCATTTTCTTAGAGACCATGTTGAGAAGGGAAATATTCGTGTGGAATTTTGCAGGACAGAAGATCAGATTGCAGATATCTTTACCAAAGCCTTGAATAGGGACCAGTTTGATAAAAACAGATTAAGGCTGGGCTTAATCAAAATGAATTAAATTCTCCCTCTTCTCTATCTAAGTGTTGACTCTCGTTTTTGGCTATGATCTGAATGCAGGTATCCTTGCTAGTTTGCTGTGGATGCGTCTAACTCAGTTCTATACCTCCCTAGGTATACACGCATGGTGGATGTAAGGAAGGCTGGACTTAGACAAGTCAGGGACTTTGGACTGCCTGTTCAACCTCATAAGGGGACCAGGTCCTATCAGGTCAGTATTACTTTGTCACTTATAAACATAACTTGAGAATATTGTAAGAACTGCCCTTACCGCTTGTTTCTTCCGGTATCCGGTCATAAAGTAAGTGTTGTATCTACATCCAGTTCAAAAGTCTCTCTGATTAGACGTGTCATAACCCCTCTTAAAACCCTTTCCACCTTCCATCTTTCCTCTCATCTCTTTAAACTGCTCTCTGCAAATAACCTCTTCAAACTTCCTATTCCTCCATCTCTTACTCACCAGATTTCTTCCAGATATAGGACCAATGAGTCTACTGAGCTGTCCAAGGAAGCCAGGCAGCTTATCTTGCAGAACCAAAAGGTGTTACGGGGCAGGGTATTTGATCCTGAAATTTGTGACATGGAAGGCATGGCTGAGCTGGTGGAAATGGTCAATTACCAAAGTTGGCGACACTTATTTGTTCCTCCAGTTCCTGTTTTACATGAGAATGAGGTCAGGAAATTTTATCATGAGCTGGAATTTGCTGATAATGGTACCAAGATCTACAGTAAGGTGAGTGGAGTCACCTTCATGATAAATGAGCAGGTTCTAAGTTCCATCCTTAAGGTTCCTAATAGAGGGATCAGGTCTGTCGATGGAGAATGTGCGCAAAGGCGTTTTATTTCCATGATTGCCAAGCTTGACAGAGTCACAGGGGAGAGAGTTCTCAAGAAACAAATGAAGGGTGTGTATCAACTGCTGTTTGAGTTTGTAAATAAAGTACTTCTACCAAGGGCAGAGAAGAGGACTTGATTGCCTCGCAAGAGAAGTCCAATGAGGCTGAAATAGTTTGTCTGAAGGCGCACCCAGTAGAGGACCCTGGCACCATATCCTCCCTCAAGGAAGAGAATGAAGCTTTAAAGGCTGAGGTTAAAGATTTAAACCAAAAACTGCTTACTGTCAGTGATCCTCTCAAAGCAGAAAATGAAGCCCTGAAGGTTGAGGTCAAGGACTTGACTAAGAAATTGCTTACCCATGAAACCTTCAATGATCGCCTCTCAGCCCTCTTACCCAGACTACCCGACTCTAAATGATTTTCCTGCTCTCTTATCTCCTTCCTGCTTTACTCTCTTTCCCACGATTATGGACAGTTCTTGTATGATTCTCTTTTGTTATGCTAAGTGATAATGTAATACTTTTCTGATTGCAGGGGTTGGCTGTTGCATTGTTCTTATTGTCTATTTGTTTTTCTGCCTTTCTTATTTCCATTAGTGTCAGTGTTGCCCAGTGGCCATGAGTTAACTCATCTATGCATTCTTGTCTTGGTTTACTGTTCTCTTCTTTTTTATGATGCCAAAGGGGGAAGATACTAAGACAGGGGATACTAAGACAGGGGGAAGACGCGGATACTAAGACGTGGGGAATTATGCTGACAGGGGGAAGACTGTGAAGTAAAATGTGCAAAGAAGGTTGTCAAGGTTGTCATCATCAAAAAGGGGGAAATTGTTAGATTACTGGTTTTGATGCTGTCAACCTCATACAGGGACCTGATCCCTTGTGCTGGTGTGACTCAATTTTGAGCTGGAAGGGAAAAGACTTTACAGTTGGAAAGTTTGCTTTTTGGCTGTCAGTTGGTGAAGACAATAGTGTGCAACAGAGCAGCATGGAATCATAGCAGCACCTAGGCCAAGTTGGTCACATGTGCTTGACCAAAAAGAGAGCTTTCTAGTGGGTATCATTACTACTCTCTCCTTTTATCCATGTGGCTAGTGGGTATCATCAATACACTCTCCTTCTACCCATGTGGATGAAAGGAAGCTGAAAAGATATAAAGGATAGAACCCAACAACTCTTTCCATCAAGAGAAATCATTCAGAAAAATTGATCTAAAAAATAAGCTTATTCTTCTCTCAAAAGGCAGCCATTGTTTCCTTGTTTCACAGCAAGAATCAAAGAAAAATAACTCAAGTTTTGAGGCTGCCATTGAAGGAGAAGAAGTGCACTGCAAAACAGAAACCTTGTATTTCGTACAAGTTTTATTTTCTTGTTTTTCATGAGTTGTTTTTCTCGTTCTGGTCTGCTAGAGCTAGTAGACATTTTGGCTAGAGTTAGCCTTGTATTTCAGTTGAGTTTTAGCTGAAGTAGAGAATATTGAAGTCTTGTAATAGAGGTATTACAAGTGGGAGGTTAGGAGGTTAACCTCTTAGTTGTGTACTAGGTTTTGTAACTTTTGTTGCTCAGATCTAGTAGTGGAGTTTGAGAAATCCTACGAGGTAGGTCGTGGTTTTTTACTTCCAGTGAGCAAGGAAGTTTTCCACGTAAAACTTCGTGTGTCTTCTTCTTACTGTTGTATTTTCGTGTACATGTGTCTCTGCCTCTGTGTAACCTGATAGAGGGACCTGGTCCTGAGTAAGGTGGTCGACCCATATAACTCAACAGCAGCGAATCGCGAAATCTTAGTGATCTTTTCTATCTAATTAGTGAGAAGTCCGCTTTAAAATCCTCCGTCCTTCACCTCAACAGGAATCACATAAGGGTCGATTAGAAACCTCCGGTAAAATGCCCGCCCGTAACCTAATAGATAAAGTACATTACATAGTGCAGGGATTGACGACTTACCCATTCGGTGACTTTGGCATTGAATGTTCCCAAAATGGGCACTATCGGGTAAATTCAATATAAAGAAACATGTTGGCATTCCAGCTTTCCTTTTTCTTGCAGGACCTATCTGAAAGAGAACCCAATACTTCTTGGTCGTGAATATTTGAACTAATTGTTTGATGTTCACGAATTCTTGTTTAGACAGTTCATAACATTTTAAGATGTATTTCTTAAAATTAAATATTGAATTATTTTAATTCAGTTTAGCTCCGAAAATTAGTCAAATCAACCCTCTTGAAGCGAATAATGACAAGTAAAACTAAATACAAAAATTAGATTAGTAGCTAGTTAGACGTTACGGGTAATTATTTTTTAAATTGTCATAACGAGTTTTCCTGTATACAGCAAGAAGCTAATCAAACAGCTTAAGGCACGTTTGGTGATACAAAGTAAGAGAAGAAATGCAATTATAAAACAAGTACGCGAAGACATTTCTCAACTTCTTCAGATTGGGCATCATCATTTAGCTTTTGCCAGAGTAATTTTCTCTTCTGATTTGCTAATATTTAAAAGCTTCTAATTACTTACTTAGCAGCCAATTAATTCAGCATAATTTCCTGTTAGTTCTAATTAAGTCTAAACAAACAAAACTTTGTTACAGGTTGAACAACTTTATAGAGATGAGTGCAGGTTATCTGCATACAATCAACTTGACTATTTTTGTGACTGCATATCGATGAACCTCCGTGATATTAGCAGAAACAGGTAATTAAAGGGAACTATTTTGTTTTAATTATTCATTTTTCAACTAATCTTTCATATTATTTTTGCTTGATTGGTACTTAGAATTCCTTTTTCACTTAATTCTAGGAAAGTCGGTCAAATTTTGGTATGTTTTAAGAAAGCGGAGCGGGGCCAATTTCTCGTACTTGCTCAATGTGCCCCCTTTCTTCGAGTGCCCCGCCCGGTTCACTATTGTCAAATGTCGAGTCATGATCAGTGATAGAGCCAAAAATATATATATAAGGAGATTGAAAAAGAAGCCGGATGTGATAATTGGGAATATATGTTAGACTTTTAATTAATTTATGTGTGACCCAATTAATGTAAAGCCCATAACTAATATTTAGTGAAAAACAAATCTCATCTGTTAAATCAGTTATTTGAAGGACGTACCAGATTAAATCTCAAGCTCTTTAAATAGGTTGATCTTCCAACCTCCAAAGTTAATTTTGTACATTCGATTTACCTTTTATTTTGACCCGTGAAGTTACATACACGGTTTGATCCAATAATTTAATGAATCATATATTTGGAATTCATGAATCTATTGGGTCAAGTCAATAAAAGAATCATAAAGATGTGTTGATTTTGCCGCGTCTAAATTACATTACGTGTTTTCTACAGCAATAAGTTGTGTGATGATGTTAATGAGGCATTGTCCAGCATGATATATGCAGCGTCGAGATGTGGCGAATTACCAGAGCTGCATTCACTTAGCAATCTCTTTAAACAACATTTTGGTCAATCATTTGATCGACTCAATGTTGAACTGCTTCCAGGTAAGTTACATTTAAGGGTATCAAATAGTCGGATTGATCTGAATTTGATCGAATTATTAACCTATCTGGTTAAAAGTTGAGTTAAGATGAGCAGAGTCAAAATGGGCTAAACAATGAATCATAGTCAAACCCCTCCGACTCTTATCAAATTTAATCTTTTTGTTTGTTTTATTATAATTTGGGCTAAAGTGTTCATTTTATTTTTATGAACATTTCGAGAAAAAAAATTCAAAATATTTTAATAAAGTTTGCCGTTGGTCAACATGGCATCTTCACTACTTAATTTGCTTTACACACTTATTTTTCGATATTTCTTGAGCATAGGGGTCTATTTGGAACAACCTCTCTATCTTCACAAGGTAGAGGTAAAGCTGCAGACCCCACTTATGAAATTACACTGAATATATTTTTGTTTCTCGTTTAATTTGTCAATCAGCTACATATATTTAGCTTAAATTCGCTCAAAATAATGAGTCAAAATAAGTTAAGTTAATAAATGAGGCGAAAAAACTTAAACAACTTGAATAGATCATATTTTAATGGACTAATTTTGCTAATGCGCTATAGGTAACGCAGTTAACTCAGAGACCAAGTAGTACTTCACAGGATAAGCATAGGGGTCGTTTGGTTCATGAGATAAGATGTGATATTCCAAATTTAAGTTTAACATAAAATTTATACTTTGTTTGATTAAAAGTATAAACTTATTCCTACTTCAAAATTTTTAGACTTATAAATCGGGCTTAATATTGTAGTGACATGAACAGTGATGACTTTACGATCCCAAATTATATCAGATTGATGTAGTCAATATAGCTATCTTACTCGAGAAGCGTATGCAATGATGCATAGTTATTATTGGCCAAAATAATCATCCGTCTATTATGAAATATCGTCAAAATATTTCCAAATTCCGTTGTAGTCTAGTTGGTTAGGATACTCGGCTCTCACCCGAGAGACCCGGGTTCAAGTCCCGGCAACGGAAGTTCATTTTTTGGTAAAAAAGGAAAAACTTATTACTCAAAATTATTTCAAAACAATTATTCGTTCTTCTGTTACAAATTTCTTGGACAATATAATTTCAAAAGACAGAATTTCAAAAAATTACAATTTAAATAAATTTGGATTGAATTGAATTTTTTAAGTTTGATTTTTGAATTAATTTATTCGGATTTTTAATTTTTTATTTTTGAGCTTTTAAGCCAAGACCATAATCATTAATAATCTCAATTCACTAATAATTTACTCCTTAAAATTTATAATTTTCTAGAGCTAACAACCTGAGAACACCCTACCGCTCATGTCGAGTAGTTTCATATTAGACTTAATACTATAATGGTAGGGTTGGGTTTTAATCTATTGGACATTCGAAAATTAAACTTATTAGTATTACGCACATTTGATATAGGTACAACTGAATAGAAAATATAAATTTTTTGAATCTAACGAATATCCAAAAACTCGTAATATTAAATTTGATATCTAATTTAGAATTCCAAATTAAACATTCAAAAAAAGTTCCAATTTCAATTTAGCCGAAATTAAAAAATTGGGTAAGATCCACCGAAGTGGGTAGCCTTAACCGGATGTGTCTGATAACAGGTAAGGCCCGAAGGCCGTTCCCGTCCCTGTCGGGGGAGATGCCAACCATCTCTCCTTTCTACGAACACAACACTTACCAACTTATTTCTGGTATATAAAACGATATAACATGTATAAACAAGCGATGTGGGATTGCTGATAAGATTTGTTATCACTATGTCATTTGATTTCCAAGGTTTTTTGGCTTCTTTTAAACAATAAAAAAATCAGAAACTTGAGTGTTATCAAAGATTTAGAAACTAGAAAGAACCTACTGTTAACCTCTCTAACTCGCAAAGTTAGGGTAAGGTCGGCATGCACCTCACCTTCCCCAGACCCATTTGTGGAACCATAGATGAGTATGTTTTCTGAGTAAATTAGCTCCTATGCAATAGTTTGCAGACCACACAAGAGATGTAACTCGTACTATGTGCGAGAATTTCTGACAGAGAAGGCTGTAAGTGGAAGCGATCCCAGGTCTCCTACGTAAGAAACCACTCACCTAACCAACTCAGCCAACCCTTATGGATTTATACTGTGTATGTTGTTGTAGTCAAAGTAGCATCTGCTAAGTCACTCAAAGACAATTTCATAAAAACAAATATGAATACAAACAATAAAGTTATACAACAAAAGAGAATTAAATGAATCTTTCTTCTCCTTTTTTTGTTACTTTTCTTTAGGTAGAGAATAAAGGAGCTTGAAAACAACATTACACAAAACAGAAATTTAGTCTTAGGATACAACATCTTATTAAATAAAAACCACAACACTCATCACACAGAATTTCACAGCAGTAATATAAACCTGATGCCTCATTATGCCTTAAAAACATGCAGCTTCTGTATAATTTTGATACAGTAAATTCCATGACTTGATCACAAGGGGAAGAATTCAGTTTTTTCTACCAAAGAAAAGAAGCTTTCTGAATCCTTTGGTAACTTTAACTGAGCTTTCATCAGTTGTCCATTTCCGTCTTCCTTGATTCGTCTCGAGGTTCATTTCATTATTCGAAGGTGGGGTGGAAACTTCATTAAAGGGTATATCTTGGCACACTGGAGGGTCCAAATTTATGTTACTGTCCAAATGCACATTTGATACAGAGGAAGTCAGAGGACTAACTCCAATAGCATCATCAACTGCTGCTGAGGTTTCAACTTCAGACAGTAAAAACTTTACAGCCTTGTTAGAACTTTGCTTCTTGTCATCTATTGAATGTTCAGCAGAAACAATAGGTATATCTATCTTCTTCTCACTTGATGGTATGCTATGTACCTCCTCCGTGTTCTTAGCATCAATGGTTTCATTAGAAATCTGTGGTCTTAGTTCAGATTCACATTCATTTGAAATTAATTTTATGTCATTCTTACCATCTTTTTCCTTCTGAGGATCAGATGAAGAATGGCTTTTTGCATGAACTTTGGCATCTAAAGGCTTGGCCTTACGCGGACCTTGCTTACTCTCTTTTCCAGCTGATTTCTTCAATGGAGCAATCACTTTATTCTCCTTTTGACTTGCTTTCTTACTTGGAGCAGTTTTTGACTCAGTTGATCGATCCTTAGCTGTCTTTGTAGACGCGAGGCGTTCTATAGTGGAACTCTTACAAACTGGTTTTTGTAATCTATTGGTTGCCTCAGTTGGAGCCTCAGGTTTAGGCTTCTCAATTTTTGAAGATGTGGCTGACTCTTTTGCATTCTTCCTTGAAGTTGGTTTGGTTAAACCAGTGGCACCACTTCTTTCTGCAATTCTCTTTTGACGCTGCAATAAAGATTGTTCCAATTTCTTTCTACTCTCCTCGTCCTGTCAGTAAGATTAGAGACATTTAAAACATAATAATTATAATAACAATGATAGGTGAAAAGAACAAGAAAAACTATCCAGTGCAATAATGTTCATACCTTCTCAGCTTTACTCTTCTGCAATGTGGTTCTACTACTTGCAGAAGGCGATTTCTTGATTCTTGATGATGTATCAGATTTGGTCCTTCCAAGAGATCCAACTGAAGGTTTAGATTTTGGTTCTTTGCTAACTGCCTTTCGTCCAAGGTCCTTACTGGTTCTTCTGTTATTTCCTTCGTCATTTTGGTGAAGCTTCGTATCAGCAGAAGCAGGTCTGACATCAGTGTGACTCTTAAGAGTTTCAGCAAAGAAGCCATCATTTTCGTTATTCATTTCAGGAGTCCAAGAGGCTGAAAATTGCTCAGCGGCTGAATCCCTTCCAAGCACCATGAAAAGGTCATTTGGTTCACATGCACCAGAGGGATCAAGCTTATCTTCCACATGATTAGGCATGTTGTGCTTAACTTTTTCATCTCCGATGATGTCTGAAACCATGAATATGTCTGTCTGTTGGTGATAATCAGACGCGGTATCAACTGAATGGGCTCGAACCACAATGGAGTCATCAAATAGAACGCCTTTCTTATCTTTCCCCATCTCCAAATGATCATCATGAGAGGCTGAAGCATAATCTCCAACAAAGATACTTTGATCGGAGCTTTTTCCTTGATATGTTGATTTATTTAGTAGATTGCCAACTAACCAATCCTCCTCTTTTTGGCTCTTAAGGACTACTGGTTCAGTGGCACCATTGGACGAGATTGACTGAGGATAGCCCTTTGGTTCCTGAGTTCTATGCGAAAATAACAGCTCTTCCTCTGTGCTCTCTCTTCTAATAACTGGTCGAAGCCTCTTCTCTTCCCCTATGTTTTGTCGCGGGATTTCATCTTCATGTCCTAGGTGTCTCTCAGCCTCAATGAGAGAATCAGTTGTAGGAGTCAATATCTTTGTCACCAAGTACTCTTCCTGGACATTTTTTGGCCCCATGTCATCGGACCTTGAATCTGCATCTTGCATAAGAATGTTCTGGAAGATATCCCAATTCCTACCAATGTTGGTTACTTCATCCTTAGCATTCTCCTTAGAAGTCCCATTAGATACACTCCCACTGTTGTTTCTCTTCTTTCCATCGCGTTTCTTCTTGTTGCGAGATGCTGAGTTATGGTGCCTCTCCCATGATCCAACTGCTTCTTCTACCTGCTTTCTGAGGGAACCTGCATCAGTGGATCCATCCTCATCATCAGAACTATCCTCAGTGCTGCTGTCACTTTGTTCATTTCTATTCGAGGCGATGTAGTTTATGTTGCGGATAACAACTTTTCTTGATGAACTTTTCCCATGCTTCTTGGTCTGAAGATGCTCATTAGACTGCTGCATTTTCCTATCCTCCTCATAGTCATCAGAATCACTGTTAGAGCTTGAATTGTTGCTTTCATGTCTATCCCCATTTGAATATTTCTTCTTGTTCTTGGAAGGTGGTTTATTCTTCCAATTATAATCTGATTCAGGACCGGGGCCTCGACTAGAATCTTCTGGATTTGCAGGCCATGGCATTCCAGGATAGTAAGTAGGATTAACCTGCATGCCTGAAAACATGTAACCTGGATATGGGGGAATTTGTTGAAATGCTGGATTTTGATAGTTTTGCATGTAAGGTGGTACATTGTTTGGCCATATTGGTTGTGATTTCCCATCTGTAGAGTGGATTTTGATGGGTGGTGGTAAACCATTTTCTGCAGATTACACATACAAAAGCACCAGAGTTTAACCATCACACATAATGAATATAAAAAATGTGAAAGACTCACAAGTTAAAAAGTCTAAAATAGAACATCTATTGTTCAGGAAGAAAAGCATAATGAATTCATTTCATGTTCATGGTAAAAATGACTTAAAAGATGTCATCTTGGGAGCTCATTAATACGAAATTTCAAGCGAAAACAAACAAGAGAACGATGCAGGTATGGAGAATATCATCATGTGTACCTTGATTAGTATCTAAGCTTCCATGACTTGTGGTATCATCATTCTGTTTTCTGATGGAGTTCACCATGATATCTTGAGTAACATCACTATGTTCAGCAGCAAGCGTGATCCCCGACCTCCCAAAATATGAAAATTCAGAAGGTGAGTAGGCCTGAAGGGCAGCAACTTCATCCATCCAGATTCCATCATCTCTCTTTTTGTTGCACAACTCCATAAACTTAATGCATGCTTCTCTGGATGGAGGCAAAGTATATTTCAATAGATATTGGCAATAGTACATCTACCATCTTAATTACTACGATAAACAAAGATATTTACATGTTGCAACAGAACGAATAAGTAGCTAGCAATCTACCTCATTGCTCCAGTTCTTTGCTGTAATTCGTTGGTGCAAACAAAAAATATCACTAAATGAACTACACAGGACTAAGCAAATTAGGTTCCTTAGTCTCTACCTAGATGTCACAATTGGCTGCATTCAATTTCTACCTTAATCGCAGAGCGCCAAAAGCATTGGAAAAAGATATGAGGTCATCCAAATTGTCCATATCAAAGCCAGTTACCAAAGCGCGAGCATAGGCCATTGCTTGCTCTTTCCTCAAAACTGCTTTTCTGCTTTCTAGAACGCGTTGAAGACGAGCCCTATCCATAGCAATGAGCATGCAATCATATAAGTTAAATCCCCAAAAATAATTCATATAAGTAATGATATGATAAACACAAGAGCTTACTTGGGATTTTCTTCTTGTGCAGCATCAGATTCACCATTGGACTTCAGTATCAAATTATCAGTAATTAGTACTAAAGAAAGTCCAGTAAACACGCGATACAACAAGTTTTATTTACTCTACATATTGCTATACCTTAGAAAAACCAGCAGAGAATTTGGATTCTCCATCAAAAGCTGATGCATTTCCTGCTAATTTCAAGATTCAATGAAAAAAAAAAAAAAAATCAAAACACTGCAGAATTCTGGTTATCCTGTATATTATTATTGAGATCAACAGAAAAAAAGAATGAAATTCAACTGACATGCATCAAATATACCTTCAGCATTGATAGTGCCATTTGCTTGTTCACTCTCAATCTGTGTAATTTCTCTTTCTATGGTTACAAATCGCTCGAGAATTTCTGGAGTACTAACAAATCTCACAAACCTGAGGGTATTGAAAAAGACAGCAGCACATTAAACGTCGAAAATCAGTCCATCTTTTACAGAACAACCAAAAAAATTGTAAACTATGAACACATATTACCTTTGTAATGTTGCTTTGGTGAACCAAGAAGCATTAATGAGTGATGGTCGAAGAGTAATTGAATATCCACCTTTAGAAATCTGATCTTTAGCGGATTTGAGATGAATGAGGAAAGGTTCGAGCAACCCAGAAGCTAACTTCTCCGAATTGTTACCAACAAAGATTACAAGATCGCATCTTTGAAACATTCAATCAAATTGAAACAACTTCGATGTGTGAGAGATCCCAAAGAACAGTTTTAATAAAGAATTTTTTAACATTGATTCTGTAAACAAATTTTATGTACCTGGTTCTTGTTGGAGTTAGCTGAAACAGAGCATAATCCAAACGGGTCCTCGAATCCATATCATAACAATTGTTTCAGCACAGAGAAGTTTCAATGAATCTTCTTAGAAAATACCCATAAGGAAAGAACAAGAATTTCACACTTTTTTCAACAGTAAATTATTCTCTCTTGAAGGAAATTGCAATATATAGAAACTGAAACAGAACATAATCCAGATGGATCCTTGAATCCATGATCCATAATAATTTCATTGAATAATTTTAGCAAATACCCACAAAGAAAAACATGAATTCACTCTTTTTCAACAATAAAAAAATAGTCTTTCTTGAAGAAAGTTGCAGTATAGAGAGACTGAAAAATGGAGTGTGATGAGCAAGAAGGGAGGAGGAGGACAAGGGAGACACAAAGGGATTGGGAGGGATTTGTTGATTTTAAAATGGGGTCCCCATTTTCAATGCCGACAATTCATAATATCTTAGGATCATTACTCTCTGAATTTTGAGTAAAAATAGCTTATAGTATACTGGAATATGGTGTTTGAGAGTGGCATATGATGTGATCGGAAGCGGAGCCAGAAATTTTTGATTATTGGCTCGGATTAACATTATTAATGTTTACTGAGTTCTTGATATTCCTTGTTTTAGCGTAAGTATCTTATTTTTTTTTTTGAGTTAACGATCAAAACATCTAAATTATCACAGTTTTTTGAGTTTTATACATAATTATCACGTGTTTTTTGTGTGAAGTATTACCAAATGTTTATCAAAACACAGTTCAACTATCAGTTATTCTTTTTTCCTATCTGAACGAACGATGGTGTTCCTTTTCCTATCTGAAATATCACCGATATTCAAGTAAGAAAGTGAACAACTTATAGTTGAGGTATGTTTCCATAAACATTTGGTGACAATTCAAGCAGAAAATTCGTCATACTTCACCCTTAACTCTTTCTTTTTTGGTATGTCCCAAAAGAAGCGTCTCTTTCTATAGTTAGTAAGTTTTTCAGTTCTAACATTCCATATCATAAGTTTTAGATGTACAAGATTCAAAAGTCTTTCTTTATTTTATTAAACTCTGTGCCCAATCAAATTAAACCACTTAGATTGAAGACGGAGAGAGTATATTATTTATACATATCAAACAAAGTTTTTAACACAAATTTCAGTTTTAAACCAAAATTATTGAATCCCGCCGAACTCGTAGATAAAGAATGTGATGATGGGGCAGGGGGTTGGGTGAGATGTCGTCTCAAAAGTCTATAATTCTTGTAGTTGAAGACAGCAGCAATGGGGGGCTCCTCCTCTTATGCTTCATCTTCTTTGTGTTTCAATTTTGATCTGATTTTTCTAAAAATTGATTTTGCTTTGCTTTACTGTTACTCTCAATTGTAATAATAAAAAGAAGAGTTTCATAAAGGGTAAAGTCCCACTATTACTACTGCTGTTACCGAATTTACCAGACTTTCCCGCTGCCCATCATTATGACTATTTCTTCTAAAACTTTTAATTAAAAATAAATAAATAAAGGTAAGGGCTAACTTGATTCTCTTCCACAGAGATCTCAGATGAGGAAATTTTGGAAGAGCCGCCGACTCCAACTATCGTCCATGTACGATCCATACTAGATCTGACCAACTGTCCATCCTATCTGGGGAGGTGGGGTGAGGGGAGGGGGGGATTTTGCAATAATAATAGTATAAATATAACACATTTCATATGTGACAAATAAAAAGTACACAAACATTAATTCAGAACTAAACATGCTTAGGAAAAATTTAATAAAATTTAAAATATGAATTTATGAATAATTGAGAGAAATAAAGTACAATTATCCCACAACATTAATATTAAGACTTGTTTAAAAGGAAATTTACATGTGTTGCATAATTCAAATTGACGTTGTTATCATGAACATTACAGTAATTTGAATTTCTCATTTTACTTCTCTTTTTCAAATTTACTTCTAATAACAATAGATTTAGATTTGAGTCCTGAAAATGAGAAAAACTTATAAGGAGCGTTCTTTTCATTTTAATAAACTTCGCGTCGCTCAAATTTGAATCAGTCAAACAAATAAATTCCAATTAGTCTTAATAAGACCGTTTTTCTCTTTCATAGATTTTTTAGAGTCCTATGTTTTAGCTCAAGGAAGCCAAACAGAACCTTATTAATGGAATAATTAGTTAGTCTTTTTTATTTTATATTTTCTGCCGGTGGGGTGGGGTCAATTAATAGCGTAGCTACCTAAATTGAAGGATAATTAAATGGATAATTTTTCTAAAAAACTCATTAAAAAATAATACAATTACATAAAGGTTAAATATTTCTTCTTATAAATATATCTTAAATTTTAAATATTTTTAATAAAAATTCTGATTTTGTTATATACACATTTGTATTATAGTGAATGTCTATAAAGGTCTATCTTTTGGAGAAAAGTTAGGAAAAATTATTCTATAAATAGAGGGGTTCTCCTTCATTGTATTTCATTCCATCAAGAGAAATAAGAACTTCTCTCCTTCTCTTTTTCTCTATAATATTCTTGTTCTTTCTTTATTATTTCATAACACGTTATCAGCACGAGTCTCTGCCTTGAGCACTCACTTTGAAAGATGCCTTGAGCACTCACTTTGAAAGATCTGAGGTAAGAAAAATTAAAAAAAAAATTTCTTTTTCGAAAGATGTATTACTTAACCGTATGAGTGATATTCCTTTGGTGATATTGTTGCTCTACGACTCTACTGTCTCAAAATTTGAGGCCAAGGTATTATTATTTTTTTATTTTAATATAGCTAACCTTATGAATTTGATTTCGTTGCCCTTCAAAGTTCGGGCAAGAACTACCTTTCATGGGTGTTGGATGCTGAAATCCATATAGATGCAATGGGTCTTGGAGACACCATCAAAAGTGAAAACAAAGCATCAAAAATCCATATGGATCCAATGAGTCTTGGAGACACCATTAAAAGTGAAAAAAAAGCATCAAATCAAAATCGTGCTAAGGCTATGATATTCTTGCGTCATCATCTTGACAAAATTCTTAAAATTGAATATCTCACTGATTAAGGATCCACTTGTTTTGTGGAATAGCCTAAAAGAAAACCCAATGACATGATATAATTGGATCTATCAAGACTATAAGTCTGTTCCTGAGTATAGCTCATCAACATTCAAAATTGTTTCAAAGTTGAAACTATGTGGAGAAACTATTAATATGTGGTAGTACACAAAATTAATTGAGAGCTCCGGAAGAGCTAATGTATTACTACTTGAAGGAATGAAATTATTGTAGTAACTCTCAAAAGAAAACTTATAAGTTTCAAGGACATTGAAAAAAAAATTGAGACTATAATATCTTCATGATACTACAATTGAAGCGGGTTATAAATATTTATGTAAAAGATTATGCGGCGTTTTTTTTATTTGTAGTACATAAATATGGGTATGAATGAAATCACATATGAAAGTAAACTAGAAGTTTACTGAAAATAAGCTGGCATAATTGATTGGCTATCCCGGTTCAAATATGATGCAAAAATAATTGAGAATTCACGTGGCTATATGTTGAAGAAATAAAAGATTCTTCAAAAATTCTCTTATGTTGCTTGTTCTCGTGATAGAATGATCTTGATCAGCTAAGATTGAAATTATATTCCCTGAAATTTTGAAACTTATAAAAGGGTGAATATGGGCCCGTATCTATGGTATGGTCACATGTGTTTTGATATCAACTTGCAATTGATTTTTGTAAGGTTGTTGCTCAAATTATTAAATTAGGAGAATAGTTCCAAATTATAAAATCATGTTGATAATGCTGATTCATATCTATGTTGGTTTAGCAAAAATTGTATGCCTCCAATTATAGCTAAATCATTGGTAATGAGAATAAAACTCCCAAATAAAATTTGGTATGAGATATGTTTATTTAACATTTAGCAACACTTAAATGCATCAAGCCAAAAAGGTTCCCTTATCACAATTGGTTCAGGTTCAGGAACTAAATAATTGCATCTAAAAATTTGAGTGTGCGATATATGATTCAATTGCTCCACCACAACGCACAAAGATGGTGCACAAAATCGGTGCAAAGATTCAACGATGTTCTCATTAGAGGAAGTTAATATACGTTGTACTCTTTTTTTATCAATACAAGTTAATACGCGTTGTACTCTTTTATCGACGCCTTAAATCTATTCAATGCAAGTTTATCAAAAGGTTTCACTTTCCCTAAAAAAGAGATAAACATGAAATTATGCAAGCAACATCACACCTTTTTATCCCATTTTGAGAAGATGTAACAACACAAATATCATACCATGAAGATGGATTAAAATAAAAGAATTAAGTTTGAAATAGAAAAAGACCTACCCCTTTAATTAGCTGGATTAATTAGGACAGCCTTCTCAATGATGATATTGACCTAATACCTTTTTAATTTCATCAAATTTTCAACTCTGCCAGTTTATTTTCTTTGTTCAAACATTGATTTTGATTTGCAAACCACCACCACTTTGTACTAACTTCTAAGATAAAATTCCTCTAACGTATTGCTAATATTTGTACTAACTCTAAGTCCGTTTTTCTTGTGGCCGGAGAGAATAACTGGGAAAGATTCGCCCAACAAGCTTTATTTATTAAGAGAGTATGAGGAGTGAATCGATATTCTTGGCGCGAACAAAATAACAAGGAAAGATCAGCCCAACAAGCTTTGTTTATTAAGAGAGCAGGAGGAGTGAATCGACATCTTGGCGCGAACAGAATAACATGGAAAGATCCAGCCCAACAAGCTTTATTTATTTAAAAGAGCATGAGGAATGAATCGACATTTCTACCAAATACTATGAATTAGTCGAGATACACTCAAACAGAATCAAATATTAACACTAATGTAGAAAAAAATAAGTTAGAAACATAAGTAAATCCAAGATTTTAGTTTGATATGAGTTCGAGCTTTAAGGGTTATAACACGAGTTTACAACACTCTTAAAATTATGAGTTCAAATAAAGTATTCGTTGAAATATTAGCAAGTTTATACATATTCACATGTTCTACGTTAAAAATACTAAATCCAAATGAATCGATTGATACCTAAAGACTATATCCTCCCCTGATTAGCAATATGCCCTACACCAATTTTAAAATATTTTCTTTACTGATTCAAGACTATATTTAAATTTGTACCGAAAAAATCACATATTAAAAGATAAAACGCTCCGTAAAAATAATTTCATACTAAAAACTTTAGTACTTACTACTCCACCGTGATATTTGTAGGTCTAGACTTATATATAATCTTGTAAATTACATTTACCAACATTAAAAGGAAAGGCAAAAGGGACGTTTATATACATGCCTTGGATCTGTGACACTTTTTATTATTATTTTTTTAGTGCATATTATATAATCTATTTATCTTTAGCCAAATTAACTCTACATTATCTTAATCTTTTTAATTTGTTGCTGTCATAAATCAGTTAGCAAGTTACTATTACTAATTTGATGCAATTTGAAGTAACCATATTCTATTACCATATGACAATTAGTTTCATATTCTTGATAACAATGATGTAATCATCATCATTATCACTTCTCCAAATTAACAGCCTTTAAAAAAGTGCATTTTTTTAATTTGTAATATCTATATATTTGCTTCCATAATTAGGAAATGAAAAATCTTATTTATTTTCACAAATTATAAAATTTACATTGAAGATGAATTAGGTTACCAGTTCACATCATTGCAATAGTAATTATATAGAGCTTTAATAAATTAATACATGGAGTATGTGATTTGGTACTATTATAATATTTTACCAGCACGAGTTCAAATGTGATGATTTTTATAATATTTGTTTCAACTAGAAATGAACAAATAATTCAACCAAACAAGCCATACTTCTAAAGTTTTATTATATATAAAATTGGGAAATTACCAAGATAGCAGGTTGAGTAGTTGATATTTAAGATTTTATTTTTCACTTGGAGATAATAGAAATTAATTAAACAAATGAGCCTAACTTCTGCTCCTTTTTTATTTTTTATTTCTTTTTTGACAGGGCATGATGTCATTCTAGACTTTGTGACATCATAATATTGCATCTTGAATTATGGATTCCCGTGATAGTTAAAATATAAAAATTAAGTTGGATTTCTCGTATGATCATTTAACTAATAGTTATTATCTTAAAAAATTATTTTTTTTTAAATTTTAATTTCTTCAATAATAAAAATTAATTTTTTGAGATAACACAAATAATTATTAATTGACTGACTTATATGAGAAATTAACTCTTTACAAATTTAACTTCTTAAAAATTAATTTATTTGGAAACTATGTGTATTTTGTAAGGTTTAATATGGTAAACATTTGTTAGTTAGGGTCAGACTGGAATCTTCTTATTATGTCCTTAATTTAGAGAAAATAAATTCATAATTCAACAAATAGAAAAATAAAATGTGGCTGCTGGGATTCGAGCCCAGGTCTCCACGGCCACAACGTGGAATTCTCACCACTAAACTACAGCCACTTGATGTTGGTGTTAACTTCAAAATACTATGTAACCAAAAGATCTTTAATTAAAACCAATTTTTTTTTTTTGTTTAATAAAAAAAACCAAGCCTCATATTCACCACTAGAGTAGATGATGATATGTGAATCCAAAAATAGATCTATTGAACTTGCACAATATATGCTCTTAGGTATTTTATTGTTTGAAATCATATGTTATGTAGATCAATGCACTTATCGAGATATATATTATTAAGAAAAAAGATCATAATATTTATTTATTAAATTTTATCGTTATAATAAGGTGTGATAGAAAAAAACATTCTGATGAATTTAAAAGAATTTTATAAAAAGAAATTGTATTATTTATTTTCTACACATATTGCTTTTCAATGCATGTATTCTTCTTTTTGTGTGCTATATGTCATCTAATTATACACAATTAATTAGTTCTATTTAACTCGTGTTCTCATCAATTTAGAGAAGCCCTTTTTAAGTTATTATGTATTCCAAAAATAAGCAAAAAGATTAAAATGCATTGACAAATGTATTTAAGTTATATATACTATTCGTATAAGAAATTTTTATATGATCAAGTTATTTTTATTTGTTATATCAAATAATTTATTTTATTTTTAATATTATAAATCTCATATTTTAATAAGATTAGCTTATATGTAGATTTTTTTTTGAACAATATAATAGTGTAAACAATTATTTATACTGATAAATTCGAAACGAACATATATCCATCTCCCGAAGCATAAGTTTCAGAGAAAATTACTCCTAGTAATCCCAAAATATTTAGTCTTCAATATTCATCTCCACTTAATAATTTTTTTTTAAAAATGATCTTAACTTGAAAGAATTTATTTTACCCATCAGACTTATAGTTTTAGCGTTTGATTATAAACCAGAATTTTTGATTAAATGAACAAGTTCATTATTTTGAATAACTTGAATGTTTGTCTTACATGCAAAAGTTAGAACTTATATCTAATGGACAACATATCTAAGTTCTAAGTTTTGCCTATAAATCAGGACTTCGGTCAATTGAGCCAATTTATTATCTTCAAATATCCTGAACATCTATCTTATATACAAAAATTAAATTTTTTTGAAACCAGAACTATTTTTTAAAAAAAATTATTAACGATGACCAGAAAATCAAGATCACTCTTTAAAAAGACTATTCTTATTATGGAATACAAAATATCAAGACCTTTTAAGTTGACCCTAAGTCCCATGAGACTTTTGGCTCCAATTTTTTTTATCATCCCGTGGGCATTCGGAGCTTTTATCACACTGAAAGCAGTCTCAAAATAAGTCTCTAGTAAGCATTAATTTTCCATAAATAATGCCAAATGAATGTCAATTCAAGTTGTTAACAAATGCACAACAACATAAATATCCCTTGAAATTCTACAAAATAAATCATGAAAAGGATAGATCGATTATTTTTGAAAGATCAAAATAATAGTGAAAAGAAAATATTAGTAAACAAAACATGAAAACTAATAAAAAATATTTTAACAAATATATGATCAAGAAATAATTTTTGGTAATATTAATTAAGCCAATATTGTTTAAATTGCACGTTTAAACTTTAAATCGACGTAAGAGTCACCTATAAACGTTTTTGAAGGTTCCAAAGAACTTGTTTGTATTTGAAAAAAGACAAGAAGGAAGAACTTCATTAAGGGAAAGTTCAAGTTCAAATTCAATTCTTCGTCAATATTCCTTCCTATAGAATTTTTCCTTTCAATTTCAAAAAATTGAAATTGAATATATATATATATATATATATATATATATATATATATATATATAGTATTTTGTTTCCAACTTATATCCCTATATACTCATTTTATATCTCCGACTAATTTGAATATATATATATATATATATATTGCTAATTTTATATATATATATATATTGCTAATTAAAAATTATTAAAGAAGAAAACACTCTCTAATAGAATATTTCTCGTTTTGATAGCTCTAACTGGAAACGTCGAATACAAGAATCTATTCAACTCATCGCAATCTTTAATAGTTATTAAAAACTACTGTGCTCCTATATTATGAGTAGTACTAAAACAATAACATATTTAATGTAATCTCATAAGTGGGACGATTTGGGGAGGATAGTATGTACACAGATCCGGCCTATTCCTACTTTTATGGGGTGGAGAGGCTGTTTACGATAGATCCTCGACGGAAATAAAAGTTATTGGAGCAGGTTTTCCTGAAAAACTGACGGCAAATTAGTAAAATACAAAGTAAATAAAATGAGAAATAATAATACACATTAAGAAAAATAAGAAATTAGGCGATTATTAATAGTAGTAAACTCCAAAAATATTCTATGTTCACACATACATTCAACTTCCTTTAAACGGAAAAAAAATAAATACAGCAACCTATATAAGTAGCACAAAGAGACTCAAATTTAGCAAAACAACATTCGAGAATCCCAAAAAAAAAACATTAGAGTAATCGAAAAAGAAAAAAAATGCAACGCTCATCACTAGTGTCAAATTTATTGCAACGGCAATTAGTTGATCATGCAAGGCAAAGGATTAGCAAAAACCAAATGATTAAGAAAGTGATTATTAATAGATCACAATTATTACCATGTGATGTGTTCATTAACCACAGAGGGAACGACACAAAGAGAACCATAGCTTCATTGTTGTACGACCATTTGACGCGTTTAAGGATTAGTTCATTTTTAGACAACAAGAACATGAAGCCAGGTGACAAATTGTTCGAGAAAATCGACAGTGCAATTGAGGAATGCAAAGTTGGTGTTGCTGTCTTCTCACCACGTTATTGTGATTCTTATTTTTGCCTACATGAATTGGCTCTATTTGTGGAATCCAAGAAGAAATTGATTCCTATTTTTTGTGATGTGAAGCCCTCTGAGCTTCGTGTTGTAAACAATAAGGGAAATATTCCACTTCGACCTAAGGAAATTGAGAGGTTTAATTTGGCACTTGAAGAGGCTAAACACACCGTTGGCCTTGATTTCAACTCTAACAAAGGGTACGTACGTCTTTAATACTCCCTTCATGATCACTTTCAGTAACTTTTTTGTTTCTCGAGAGTCTGATCACTTTCAGTAACTTTTTTGTTTCTCGAGAGTCAAACTGTGTGAATTTTTATTAATATTTTAAGTTATATCTTTTTTAATTATACTACAATATGAAAATAATTGTAACTTATAATAGTATGTTTTGCATAGTTTTCGAACATCTAAATTTTTAAATTTAAAATATTGACACTATTAGAAACTGCGGTTTTTTTCACCGTGAATCAATGAAAAATTTGTATTCTAAAACATGATTTTTTCACTCATTTCCCACCGAACCAACTCACTGGGAAAACGAATAGTGGGAAACAAATTTTCACTTAAATAGTGAGAAGTTTCGTGATTTTTCCATGTGAAAACAATATTACTTTTTCTTTTCTTACTGAATTCAGTCAAAATATATGTGGGAATAACCACTTAATATTTTTTCAACGAGAAATTTTAATTAAAAAATAGTAATTTTATAGTAATGAATATATGGATTGAAATGCAAAAATGATCAAACCTACTATCATAATAGTAAGGAAATTTTGGTTTTATTGAAAGAGTAAGCGGATATTTTAAATTATATATATGTTATATACTAATGTTTAATATATCAAATTAAATGTTGGATGAAAAATAATATTTATATTATTAATTCTCGCATAACTCGTGTACGTGCCAAATTACGAGCTTGTGAAGTTACATATCAGCTTAATTACAAAACTTAATTAATTTTTGACAATATTAAACTGTTTGTAGGAACTGGTCGGATGTGGTGACAAAAGCTGCTGATGTTGTTATTGAGAGCTTGATAGAGATTGAGGAAGCTGAATTAACCAGAAATCCCATGAAATTAATTAATTAATTATACCATAACCACACCATATCAAAAAAAAAAAAAAAAAACTATCATGAAATTAGTGTCTTGAATAGTTAGTTTTGTAGTATAACAAGCAATTTTTTTTTTTGTAACATGTCCAATATGTTGTTTTAGTTTCCATTGCCAATATGTGACAGGGAGGCTGAATTAATTCTGAGGTCATTGATTATTAATTTTTTTTTCTTTTAACAGAGGGTTTCGAAAATAATTTTTTATCTCATAAAATTAAAAATAAATTTTGCATACATTCAATTCTCCTCAAATTTCATTTGCAAAAAAATATACTAAATATGATATTATTGCCGTTATCGTCTTTGATTGATTATTGTTACGAAGTTTGTTTAAATGTAAAGTTCATCGAATAAAATTTCTTTTTAGTGTTTTCCTTATTTATTTCCTTTACCTTCTTCTGTTTTTCAAGTTAGTGCAATATACGGCTTTATTTTTCGCATTTGTAAAATCTCCAATTCTCTATTTTCCCCTATTAATTTTTGGGTCATTTACTGTTTAGTAAAATCCATAAATAGAAAGATATTTTTGGTGTTATGTGGCTATTTCAGTCGAATTTTTTTAAATAAAAGATACATATCTTGTGCATTTACAATATTTAGAGCATTACTGATATTATTCAAAAATGAGAAATTTACGTAAATGACATATTTTTTATTGAAATAAAATTATTACAGCCACATTTTTATTAATTATAATTTATAACTATATTTTAGGTTTCAATGGGATATATTCATTTAAAAAGGGTATTTTATATTTGAAACAAAAACACTAATTAATGCCATGAGTGAAATACGAGAGATACTATCTTTTTAAAATGACAAATAACCAAAACTCACGCTATGATTAAAATACATAATCTTTGAGGCATTAAACAATTGTATTGTTGTATTCATACATGTATTTAGGTTATATCATCTATCACTCTGTATGTTGTATTTTCACTTCTTCTTTCTATTTGTATATTTTTTGAGATGTCAGACGATTGTCTTTGTTGTATTAATATGTGCATTTAGGTTGTATTCATTCGCCCTAATTTAGTTTGTATTTATTCGCTCTTTGTATCAATTTTATCATTCGTGATATATAAATACAAAAGAATAACACAAAAATAGAGAGGAAAGAGAAAATATGGGAGAGAGAGGGATAGAAGAGAATGAGAGAGAACAAGAGAAAGAGAAAGAGAGTGAGTGAGAGAGAGAGAAAATAACAGAGACAAGCGAGAGAGGGATAGAAAATTTTTTCTCATTTTTTATTAAATACATAAATATAATTAAAAGTTGAAAGTATAGCTAGTAATTATAATCATCCCTTATATTGATTTCTTTGCTTGTATATTGAGGCTACTATTAGTGAGGAAATCTTGATACCACTGGGCCGACAGTTTTGGGCTTCGGCCCAACGTAAGAGGATCAACATGATAAAGCCCAAATTTAATGGTGTAACCAAATGTCCATTCAAAATTATCCATCAAGCTCCATATGAAATAACCACGCACATCAGCACCATTCCTGTTCCATCAGCATCATATATATAATAGAAAAAAAAACAAATACTGTCAAGAAAAAGATAAAAGGTAGTTTATATGTTTAAAAACTAAATATAAAATACTACAAATCAACCTAATATTGAATTGAACCTATTAAATTAGTCCCAGATCTACCCCTCAACCCAATAAGAATATTTTTATCGTGATTTATTCATATGCTCTTTTAAGTAATACCTGATTGATCGAGCCAAAGATGCTAAGTATGCTTTGTGAAATTTAATTCTCTTCATGTCTTTTTTCAAATCATATCCTTTTTCTTGATTCTCAACTGATGCGTAGCCTGAATTAATATAACAATTTAATTATATAATACCTTTTAATTACATAAAATCCACATGAATCGATCATAATAAATAATCAGTGAGAAATTCTAAAAGTTTAATTAAGGGGATTAATATTTACCATTTTCGGTCACAAATATAGGCATGTTATTGTATCTCTTCTTAATATAATTAACAATATCCTCCATGCCTCGAGGAACCACATACAATCCAGGCATTCCCGTCTGGAAAAAAAAAAAGAAATTTATTTATTTTTTATTTTATTACTATTATCACCGTATTATAAAAAAGAAGCAGTTTAGTGTACAATAATATCCATCATTACCCAAATTATATGGGACCCGAAAAATGAAAGTCTACGTAACATGCATAACGCGCAAGCAATAATGACAGATAATTGCATAATAAAGTTGAGCCCGCTGTTCAAATTGATATCCCAAAGAAAGGGGCGGAGCTAGCTAGGATATTGTAATGGGGTGATCAGAATACCCCTTGGTCGAATATATTTAGTTGATATTGAATTCCCTCGATTTCACTGACATAATCTAGATAGATCTGTAACTATTGCAGTGTCAAGCAGTGACAAAGTCAGAATTTTCACTAAGGAGGTTCAAAATATGAAAAAGTAAACACACGAAGAAGTCAAAGGGGGTCCAACATCCACTATATATAGATATAAAATAATTTTAATCATATATAAACAGCGTAATTTTTCGTCAAAAGAAATTTGAATGAACCCCTCAACCCTACATAACTGTCACGATAATCCGTAATTACTACCTCAAGTTTGGTTATTATAACTATGAAAATGATATTGGTGGCAGATCAAAATATAGTTCTCACAACAGCTCATCATGAGTTCCTAATTAAAAAGGAAATGTCACGACTCGTATTATAACCTATAAGTCACACACAAACAACACGTTATCATTCTGCGAAACTCCCTTCATCACCATATATATCATAATAAGACTAATTTAAATGTTATTATTAATATTATAACGTACCGGATCCCCTATGAAGTCACCATCTTTATTCTGTCCAGCAGTGAGTAAGAACCCAAGGATTGCACGATTTTCACCATGGGAACACGTAGTATTATCAGTGTCATGCATGCAATCCTTGACGAACAACGTTGTATAATGGTTAATTCCTATGAAATCAATGCTGTTTTTTATAAGTAATTTTTCTTCAGAGCTGAATCTTGGTAATTCTTTCCCATGATAATGTCGCATTTCTATTGGATAATCTCCATGTACTAGAGGATCAAGAAGCCTACAAGATCATTTCAAATTGACACGTGTAAATGTACCAAGAAACTAATTAACAAGAATTGCTATGGATTACAAATATTGGGTGTAATTTATTTTTTTGTAATGTACAAATATCTGGTGTAATATGTAGGGAAAATACGTACCAAGCCACATGAAAAGTCAAAGCTCTAGTTGCAGCTTTCTTGTCAACTTCTTCATCCGTCATTGACTTATACATGTAAGCACTCACCACCATTCCTACCATTCCACCTTGTTCCACCTACTCGTATATACGGGTAACAATAATATATTCAGTGTAATCTTACAGATAAAATTTGAGAAAAGTAGGATATGCGCAGACTTTGCTTTCTATCTTTATGGAAAATAGAATGAAGGGTGAAAAGCACAACTAAAGTATCATTGTTTTTTGAGTTTCATACCTGATAGTTCGGATAGAAAACTCAAAAAACCTAAATACTACGAATGTGTTTTTGATACTTCACTCTGAAAAATAAAAGGCGAAAGAATACTTGCCTGGAAATGGTCACGATAAATTTTGACAGCCTTGGCATGGGCCAATATTGAGTTGTGGACAACAAGTAAAGGCTCAGTATCTGAATTACCAGAGGAACATTTCCCAAATGGGGGAGAACAATGGGCTGGTGGAAACCTTCCCTTCATATAGGCCAGTTCCGAAAATAAATTGGGCTCATTTATAGTGGCCCAATACTTCACTCTATTCCCAAAACTCCTGAAACATGTTGCTGCAAAGTGCACAAACTCTTCCCTGCAAAGCTCAAAATTATAACTAATGAAGCCCAAGGTCTTTACACAAATAGTCGATTGATTTCACAGTTTACTTTTTTTAGCCAGTATATATATAAAATACACACTGATTATACATATATTATATACCTGCCGACTATTTTAAATTAACCATAAAACTTACTGCATGAGAGGACTGAGCCAGGCCCCATATCTGTCCTCAAGTTCTTGAGGATAGTCATTGTGGTGGATTGTCACAAATGGTGTTATTCCTGCAATATATAATTTTATCTATTATTAATATCAGTACTGTATCATAATCTTGACTTTTGGTGAACTCTCTATGTAAGATTAAGTGCATTATATGTTAAAATATAATCAAAGAAGAGGCACCTTCGAGTAAGAGATTATCAATGACATTATTGTAAAACTTGATTCCAGCAGGATTCACTGCCCCAGACCTCCCACCTGTTCAGCTCCACCATAATTATAAGGGGTCAAAAGCAAATTAAATGTGCACAATTTAAGGTTGTTAATTAATTAAGTAGCTTTTTTTGTTTGAATTAAATTCAAGGTTCATTTTTTTTAACTGGGTATTAAAGTGATACGATCGCCTCATTCTTGGGCCTTAATTTACTCAATGCTCTCCAGTTGTTCAGGCCTGAGCGTGCAAGATTTGTCCTAGTTGAGGGAACGTATTATTCTCTGATTTTGAGTTATCCTTGCCTCTTGCGATAACTTTTGGATCAATTAGGGTGTATTCGGTAGGAAAGAAAATAACCAGGCTTCTTACTTATTTTCTTGTGTTTGGTACATAAGCTAAAAAATATTATCCTAAAAGCATTTATATATAATCTAGACAAATATTGTGGGATATGGGGGTGGAGATGGTGGGGATACGAGTGAAGATACGGTGTATTGGAAAGTGGGGAGGACACAATCAATATCGAATACCACTTGCCGAAACTTGTTTCTCCTACTTCTATTAGGGAAGTCGAACTTGTTTTCCCAAAGAAAAATATTTTTTAAATTAAAATTTAAACCAACCGAACGTGACAAAATAAAAATATTTTTCTCCATACCGAACACACCCGCTTAGACTCGAGCTCATTTTCTTAAGACAAATAATAAGTTAAAACGAGCGAAACTAATACTATAAAGAACATCCCATGATATCCTAGGTATTTATAAAGAGATTAAAGACACTATATTTAAAAATGTCAAAGCTCAGGGGATCTTCATAAAGAGATCAAGGCATCAAATACAACCTTCAATTTGTCAAAGCCATCGTCCACATTCCTAACATTCAACTACATTATAAGGAGGTTGAAATCATTTTGTATTCGAAAAATACGCTATTAACAACACTCAAATCATAGAGAAAATTTCAAAGAAGAGAATAAAAGAAGAACGAAATTGTAACTCACAAATATTCATTAACAAAAAATTTTATTTTGCAAAAAAAATTAAAAAAATAAAATAAAGAATCTATAAAACACAAAGAAGAAGAAACATACTAGGTAGAAGTCTACTCCAAGAGATGGAAAATCGATAGGCATTTACTCCCAGAGACGCCATCATATCAATGTCTTCCTGCCATCATTAATTAAAACAAAAGACAATATGATCAAACATATACACGGATGAGGTAATGAAATCTCTGGTCTCCTACATAATAAATAGAAAAAAATAATTTTTTAAATATTTTTATTAAATAAAAATTTCTTATAAAAAAATAATAATAAAAAATTTAAAAAAAATTATAAGTAATCTAAAAAATTAATTCTGCAGTACGATTAATTTAATCAGTACCAGGTAACGATGATAATGGTCGTCAGCTATGTCTCCATTTCCTCCATTTCTTATGCTGCCTAAACCAATTCAAGAACCTCCCCCCCAAAAAAAACCCCAAAACCAAAAAAAAAAAAAATAGGAGGACGCATTAGCTTATATAAAAGGGACATATTACAGAACTTTTTGTTTTTGGGGGTTGGGGGGTTGTACGTATATATATTAGAGAACTTTATAATACCATTATTGGTATGAGAAAAAACATCCCAATTGCTAAGACTTTTGCCATCTTCAATATATGCTCCTTCAATCTAACACAAATAAAAATTATTCATATACAGACGTGGGATTTTCAATAAGGAGCCTATAATTTCCTCATCCCACAACAAAATTGATAAAGAGCAGTTGAGAGATGTAAGGTATTACTTGATAGGCAGAAGTTGAAGTTCCAAATAGAAAACCATCTGGAAATTCTGATCTCTTCACTTCTTCTTCTTCTCCCAAGTTGTCTGAAGAAACATGCTGCAATAATATTAAGAGGAGAAATATTAAATAGGAGTACTTAATAATCATGTCTTAATTTCAGATAAAAACAGATAGATAGAGCCTAATAAGTTGTATTTATATGATTACTAATTACTAATAATAATTGAAAGGATTAATTAATGATTTAAAAGTTTGATGCACCTCTCATATATAATATTATAAGGAAGCCACGAAAATAACAATTTTTTAGTTGGCAGTTGCAGAGGAAAAAAATATAGTTGCCATATTTCGTTTTTTTCGAAAGTTAAATTATAAAAATAATTTAATTTAATTTTACTTTAAAGATAAGTTAAATGCGATACGTGATAAATAAAATTAAATGGACGGAGATTGATGGATGATTTTAGCTGAGGGTCTTAAAGTCAAATAACGTTAATCTCGTGTTTTATTTTTTTTAATCTCTTTAAAATCTCACATTGTGTTTAGAGGAAAAAAATTAAAAAAAGAAAATTAAAGGGGGCGGGGGGGTTGGGGGGGGCTTGTTCAGTCGTTGAGCCAGCTGGTAGCTTCCATTTAAAAATCTTAAAAGTTGTCATCAAGAATCATAAGTAGATTTTATAGCCTGGATTTCTCTAACTAACAAATTAATTAGTATATTTTGAATAACAATTAGTGTTTGGTCAAACTTTTAAAAGTATTTTTTTTGTGTGTATTTTCTTAAAGTATTTGTGTTTAGAGTTTTTAGAAAATAGTCTCTCTACTTTCACAAGATAGGAATAAGGTCTGCGTACTTGTAAGATTATACTGAATAAGTTATTTATTGTTATTGTTAAAGTGTATTCTCTATTACCAAAAACAACAACAACAGCCCCGCGTAATCCCACCAAGTGGGGTGTGAGGAGGGTAGAATGTACACAAACCTTACCACTATCTCAGAAGTAGAGAGACTGTTTCCGATAGACCCTCGATTTTAAAAAAGGCAAACTTTCTATTAACAAAAAAAAATTAGAAAATCAATGAGATCAATGAAGTACTTTTCGAAGATCAACTCAAATAAAAAGTGTTATCCGACGTGTTTGATATCAAATACATCTCAAGAAAATCTAAATCATTCTACATTCGAAAAATATATTATTAACGATCCTCTAATTATAGAGAAAATTTTTAAAAAATAATAATAAAATACGCCCTCACAATCTTGATAAATAAAATTACAAAAAATTTAATCGTGTTTATATTGAGCTCTTTGCTTGTATATTGTCGAGGCTACTGTTAGTGAGGAAATCTCTAAACCAGTGGGCCGACATTTTTGGGCTTCGATTCAACGAAAGAGGGTCAACATGATAAAGCCCAAATTTGATAGTGTAACCAAATCTCCATTCAAAATTATCCATCAAGCTCCATACGAAATAACCACGCACATCAGCACCATTCCTGTTCATCATAATTTATTAAAGAGAAAAAAATAATTTTAATTTAATCCCAACAAAGAAATATTAACTTTGTTATTGATCCAACGAGGGACAGACGCAACTTGCATTTCTTGAACTTATCCGAACCCAATATGTTTTATACGAAATATTTAAATAATTTATTAAATTCAAAATTTAAATTTTCCTTTGATCCTAACATATGTATTTTAGATCTAACGAGTTTGATTATAACAACAAAAAAGTTGTGTGTATATTACGTACATATATACTTGAACTCAATAATTCATGTTATATTAGTCCAAATATAGTAGAGATTTTTAGAATGTAAATTAAGAGATACTTCAATCTCTGTAATTTAAAAATAATCGTTGTCATGAAATTTAAAATTTCATAGGTAATTAAAACTTTAGAATATTATTATTCAGTTTTAACTATAAAACTTTAAACTCTATGAGAATAGTTATTTTTCAATTTATATAACCGAAAAATAATTACCTAGTGCTATAATTACGTAAAATAAAGAATACCTAATTGATCGAGCCAAAGATGCTAGGTATGCTTTGTGATATTTAATTCGCTTCATATCCTGGTCCATATCATATCCTTTTTCTTGATTCTCAATTGATGCGTATCCTGCATGAAGTATATATATTATTATAATTTACTTTCAATTATGTAAATCAATAATCGATCGAGAAATAATGCAGTATTAATTAATTAGGGAGATTAATATTTACCATTTTCGGTCACAAATATAGGCATGTTATTGTATCTCTTGTTCACATAATCAACAATCTCTTCCATGCCTTGAGGAACCACATACACTCCGGGCATTCCCATCTGAAAAAATTAAGTCGATCAGTTAATTTTGAACCCTTCCTCAATAATATAAAATCATAAGTCAGGAGTAATCTATTTATAATTTTTTATAATTAAAATAATTAATGGTCATGTGTGCAAGAATTAATATTTACTTGATCTCCTATGTATACACCATGTTTCTGTCCAGTAAGGAGAACAAACCCACGAATGGCTCTATTTTCACCATGTGTACAAAGAACATCACTGTCCATGCACGTGCAATTCCCATTAAGACAATCCTTGGCAAACCATGTTGTATAATGGTTAAGTCCTATGAAATCTGTGCTGTTTTTTATAAGTAATTTTTCTTCACAGCTGAATCTTGGTAATTCTTTCCCATGATACTGTCGCATTTCTATTGGATAATCTCCATGCACTAGAGGATCAAGAAGCCTGCAGGATCATTTCAAATTAAAGATCATCAATGGGATGGATGAGATAATTCCTCTGTCTGTAATCAGAGTCTTCAGTTTGAGTATTTTGAAATGAGAAATTTTTAGTAGGGGGCTTAATTTATTTTTCCACACGAATTTTATTTGACGTAAATCTGTATTAATTAAATTAGGGAATTTTGAGTACTGAATAATTTTAAAAAATAGCACCAAAGTTAGAGAGTATATAACTTAAATCACATATGAATTCCGCATATATACCAAATGGTAACTCACCTGCTCACCTTGTTAAAATTTACTAATAGTATTGTAAATAACCTTTTTTTTTATACTGCTAAATATATATATATAGAGAGAGATAGATAGATAGATATATAAAATTTAAATCCTTTGGTATATAAATATTCATCAAGGGCGAGGATGGAGTTTTTTACCGTCAGAGTCACTGAATCCAGTATTTTTGATGTGGAACATATATGTATATATACAGAGGCAGATTCATGATTTAAATTTTATAGATTCAATGTTAAGATTGTAGCATTGAATCCATTGTATTTTTAAAAATACGGATTTCATATCTATTATTAATTTCAATTTTAATAACTTTTTATACATAATTTTATGACCCACATCAAAAATTATGATTCAATTGAACCCATATCTCTAAAATTAAATACGTCTCTGTATTTAGCTTATAATTTTAAAAATATAAAATATTAAAAATATTTAAATGTTAAACTCATAGAAGTAAAATTCGAAACCCATCCCTTATTAGGGAGTACATACGTACCAGGCCACATGAAAGGCCAAAGCCCTGTTTGCAGCTTTGCGGTCAGCCTCATCATCCGTCATTGGCTTATACATGTAAGCACTCGCCACCACTCCTATCATTCCACCTTGTTCTCCCTGCACCTCATACATACATTATTACACTTTCTGTTTTAATTTATTTATCTTATTTTAATTAGCACGAATTTTTAAATTTTATATTTTTAAATATTTTTTAATATTATAATTTTAAATATATCACTATAAAATTAAAATTAAACAGTTGTCAAATAAAAAAAACTTTCTTTTTTAAATGGATTACAAGAGAAAAATAACATAAACAAACTAGAACGGACGGAATATTTACTACCAATGCCATTTATTTCCAAGTTTTTAATCCTAAAAAGTAGAGAGAGAAATTAAATATCTATAAATAATTGAGATTGAAAAATGAAAAGAAATAAGTATTGTTAAACTTTTTTTACAATAATTATTTTATTAAATTCTCTTTGAAATAAATTTTGGCGTTGCATCATATTGTATATCTTATATAATGACATTTCATTACAGTAGTCAAAAAATATCCAGACCAAAAGACGTTATTACACAGAGACTTGATACTTGCCTGAAATTGGCGGCGGTAGAGATTGACAACCCTGGCATGGGCCAAGATCGAGTTGTGGACCGCAAGTAGAGGCTCAGTGTCTGAATTACCAGAAGCGCATTTCCCAAAAGGAGGAGAACAATGTGAAGGTGGGAATACTCCTTTCAAATAGGCCATTTCCATATATAAATTGGGCTCGTTTATAGTGGCCCAATACTTCACTCTATCCCCAAAACTCTTAAAACATGTTGAGGCAAAGTGCACAAACTCTTCCCTACAAACATGATCAATTATAAGTTTTGCCCTCAGAGAAATACTCTCTATGTCTCAATTTATGCAATAAACTTTTCCTTTTTAATACATCTTTTCTTTTTGTGCAAATTATTTAAATTTTAGCATTTATATTTTACCTTTAATGATATGATATAATGGGAATATGGGACACACTTGATATAAGGTACGTTCTTTTACAAAAAGAGAGTGAATGCAAAATACATGTGGTACTCTAATCACTATGCATTTTTAAAATGATAGTTTCTTGGTTTTAGTTTATGTTATTGTACGGGGAAGAATTAGAGGATAGGCACGTGGCATCATCAATAGGACCTGAACGAGCCTCGGACTACCGAGACCACGAGGGCTTAGGAATAAGCAGCAATTATCCCCGAGATAAGCAACGGTGGAATGATCATCTAGTTAAGGATAAGGATAGGGGAGCCAACGCCTCCGGTGACGTGATTTAAAAGACAAACAAGGGACAAGAGAGTCAAAATGATTTGATGTACGGACGAGCTCGTATTGATCTAAATAAGACAAAAAAAGTGGTCGACACCTTCCTAACAGATTGGACATATTGCACAAGGATATACGGCATAATATTTTAGGGCTCTATGTCCTTTATCGACAGAGACCTAAACTCTGTAGCTTATAAATAGTCGTCCCTCCTCTCTTGTAAAGGAATTGAGACTCCATTATCTCCCAAGCAAGTATACCGGCAATACATAAAAATATATAAAATATTTTTTAATTTCGTGATCTTAAAACGAAGAAAGTAATACATAAAACTTACCGCATGAGAGGACTCAGCCAGGCCCCATATCTGTCCTCAAATTCCTGAGGATAGTCATAATGGTGAATAGTCACAAATGGTGTTATTCCTGCATTTTATTACAGTGTTACGTATCTAATTAAAAAAACTACTATCATAATTTTATTTATTTTTGTCAACTCTATACAGTGCATTATTAAAAAAAATTAAATTAAATTAAAAAAATAAAAATGTAAATTAACAATCACCTTTGAGTAGAAGATTATCAATGACATTATTGTAAAATTTTATTCCAGCAGGATTCACTGGCCCTAAGTTTCCTCCTGTTCAGCTCCACCACAATTAAAGACTCAAAAACATATACAACAAGAATAATTTAAGTAGTAATACTATCTTTTTATTGATCCAATAAGATGCAGTAAAAAGAAGAAAAATGCCGATGTATTCGGTGGAGAGAAAAATATTTTTTTATCTTTTCATGTTTGTATGTTAAAGTTTTTGAAAAATATTTTCTTTAGAAAAATAAATTTCTTAAAAATGATAAAAATGACTTTCATAATAGAAATAGGAAAAACAAGTTTTACAAGTGACATTCCACATTAATTATATCCTCCCTGCCCTCCAACACACTTCATCTTCACCCTCTAGCCCTCATTCCACCGCCCTACACCCCTACCTATCAGTGACGAAGCCATAAATTTCGTTAAAGGTATTCAAAATTTAACATATATGTATGCAAAATAATTTTTAATTTATATTTTTTTACATAATTTTCTATACACATAATATAATTTTTTGGATAAAAGGTGTTTGACTGGACACCTTATGATATCTGTGGCTACGTCAATGCTACCTATTCCCCCACCTTCCATAGTATTTATCTAGATTATATATAAATAATTTTAAAATAATATTTTTTAATTTAAGTACCAAACACAAAAAAATAATCATAAAAAATACATTTATTTTTTATTAAAAAAATATTTTTCTTCGTAGCGAAAACATTAAGAGCCAAAAAAGAAACCGAAAAAAACAAAACATACATACTAGGTAGAATTCTACTCCAGGAAATGGAGAATCGATAGGCATTTACTCCAAGAGAGGCCATTGTGTCAATGTCTTCCTGCTATATTCATTAATTCGTTAAAACAAATTAAATACATAATTAACACATCTTATCAAATTTAATTAGTTGGTACCAAGTAACGATGGTAATGGTCGTCAGCGATGTCTCCATTTCCTCCATTTGGTATTCTACCTGGTGTACCAATTTAAGTACAAATAATTATGTGATTAATTAGGCACGGTATTTAAGTAAGAAATAAAGTTTTTTTTTTGTATATTTAAAAATAATTTTATAATTTTAATCATATCATGATATTCTACTAGAAATGTTGAAAACATAACTACTCATCGTGCTTGGCAAATGAAATAAAAAGAATCAGACCCGCACGCACCATTGATAAGACAATAAGTATCCCAGTTGCTAAGACTTCTGCCATCTTCAATATATGCTCCTTCAATCTAATTAACACACAAATTTGCAGAATTAGGATGTTATATATAATAATATGTGACAAATTAAAGAGGAAAAAAAAAAACAAAAGGTGTGTAGGTACTTGATATGCAGAAGTTGAAGTTCCTAAAAGAAAACCATTTGGAAACTCTGATCTCTTGACCTCCTCTTCTTCTTCCAAGCCATTAATTGAAGAAACATGTTGCAATATTAAGAGGAGAAAAATGAAATTGGAGTACTTCTTACTACTCCTTGAACTCTTCATTTTTTGTCTTCAAATAATTTCATAACACAGCATTTATAGAATGAAGTGGGAATATTTATTACTTTCCTTCGTTTTAATTTTATTTGCGTGATTTTAATTTGATATGGAGTTTTAAAAAATTTTAAAAAATTAAATCTTGTCTTAAATTAAATATTTATAGAATGTACTCAAAATATTTTTTAATCATGCCGTGTTAAATATATTAGGTGAAAAGTTAAAATTAAAAAATTATCAAAAAAGAAAGGAGACATTCATTTTGAAATGGACTTAAACGAAAAGTAAGACACACAAGTTGAAATTGAGAGAGTGTATATATTTATGTTACTTGTTACTTATTAAAATACTCCATCTGTCCATTTTTATTAGTCCACTATATTAAAAATAGAGATTCATTTTTACTTGTACAGTTTAAAAAATCATGAAATAATTTATTAGTAATTCTTAATTTATCCTATATATAATCATTTCTCAAATTATTAAATACACTATACTTAAAAGAGTAATATAATAAAATTATCCTTCTATTTTTAATTTTTATAAAAATATATTCAATCAAATACTAGATAAATAAAAATTAGTGGAGTGAGTAATAAACATTACATTGACAACTTCACATGATTGAATGATATTTTATTTTCAGGATAAGACTAGTATTTTATTAATTTATCTGTGAATATTTAATGAGATAAGGCACCGACCCCTTTAATTTACACTTCAGTCATAGATTTGCATATATATATATATATATATATATATATATATATATATATATATATATATATATATATATATATAATTACATAAATTCGCAAACTTAACTAGTCATTTACAATAATCACCAAATCTATTAAGAAATTACAAAAAATAGTAAAATAATTATGAAGTAGTGAATTATTTTTTTTTTTAAAAAGAATTACTATTATATAAAATTTTCTATATTTCTTTTCCAACTTATTACGTTCTCTCTCCAATTTAATTCCTTTATTCTCCCATTGTACCTCCCAAAAATTTCTCTTTCGAATCCCCCATAATTTCATTTGATTTCTCTCTCATCACCCCTTTTTCGCTCTTTCAAAATTTTCATTATTTTTATATATTCCCCAACCCCCCACCCTCTTCCCTCTTTCTCAGCCACGGCGATCTGGATGCAGAGAATTACAAATCTCTAGAGAAAGCAAAAAAGGATTCGAAATTTTTGGTGAAGAAAATGCAGAGAATTGTAGTTCTCCATTGATTTTATCAGATATATTCTCTGATCTGTACTAGGTCGATGGGTGGGTGCTCATTATTTCCCGTTAACTACTCCAGATATATCATTGTCGGAGAAATTGAAACTCCAAATTTGATTAGTAATCATTCTGATGGAGAAGTCTTTGCTTTGTTTCACCAATGTCAAAGAAATCATAGCAGAAGATTTTATTAACAATCTATTATTGCCGGATTTCTCAAGCTTTTGACTTTGTATATCAACACCAGATTGATACGCTGTAATTTTTTCAAACTTTTGTCTTTGTATATCAATGCAGAATTGATACATGTATTAGTATCAGATTACTGATAAATTCAGAATTGTTGTGTACCAATATATTGCTTTGTGTGTATCAATATATTGTACCAATTTATTATTAGTATATATCAATATAACCAGTGATACATAAATATAAAATACCCTTATTATTTTGTGTATCAATTTAGAAAATGTTTGCCAATTATTTGATATATTTTCATGTATCAGTATTATCTTGAATAAATTACAAACTGAAAGTTACCCATTCATGTTCATCAATGTATGACAACTGTATCATTTTTTATAAAACATTTTACCGTTATAGAATTCTACAGATTATAAATTCTTTAATTATGTATCTAACTTTTTATTGAAACTGATGATACTGTTTTTATGTATTATATTTGTATATGCATCAAAAAAAATTATGCTTATTTGTATGCGTCCATATTTCTAGTGAAATACATAACTTCCATTTAGATGGATGAGTTTTTGATACATCTATCATAAATTTAAAATTTTTTTCCAAATCTGCAACGATGATATACCCAAAGAAAAAGAAATTTTCTGCAAAATCTGCGATTTCAGATTTAGAAATTAAATGCATAATTTTGATTTAAAATTTTAAATATGGGAAAAAAAAGGTTCAAGATCATAAAAAGAGTGATTTACTCCCATTAAATACGCAACTTTCATTTTAAAAAAATACCAATTAAGGAGGAATTGACCAAACAACACCAATTAAGGAAAAATTACAGGGTTTGAAATTTAGGTACAGTAATAATGATTACAGTAAATTGTATCAGAAAATAAAAAAACATGTTATTTTCTGTAATTTTAATAAATCACGCTATTCTATGTAATTATTTTACTATGTAGTGCTATCTATAGAAATTTCATAAAATATAAATATGATATAAATATCTTATACGAATATATTTTTATCGTAATAACACCTTCTCTTTTTGCATATTAATTCAAACTCCAAATAATAAAATTTTGATTTTTCTTTTATGATTCAGAATAAACGATTTTTAAAAATTTAAAAATGTATTTTTTTTCCTTTTTTTAAATAAAATTTTCAATTATATTTAATTGTTTTAAGAGTATTGAGAATAAGTAAAAGAATAATATTAACAAATTATATTTTAATTAGTATTATTAACTTTTTTTTAAAAGGAATATGCCGTATTTTAAAAATTTTATTTATTTTGAATCGGTAGAAATACTGTATCTATCAGTGCATTAAGCATTATTGGATGGAGAGTTGCTGACATGATCCTCTTCCTGGAGCTATCTTTATGGATTGGCACAAACTTATCCAGACTAGCTCATACGAATTTTGAAATTTGATGGGTTATGTCGGATAGATCCATCATTTTGATGAACCTTAAATTATTCAGTTAAATTCATTATTATGTAGGCTGCGGGCAGCGTTGGACAAACTCTTTTTCTTAAAAAAGTGTTATTTTAAAATTAATTTTTAATTTAAAGTTGTTTACATAAATATTTGTAAAATAATATTACATGAAGTTATAACTGTCTAATTATGTCTCAAATTCACAAATAAAATATCCTAATAATAGTTATTAAGTTTAAATTTACGTAAAGATTTGATTGCATGACTTCAATCCGAAATCACTGTCATTCTATTTAAATATCTTAGGTACAGTCATACAAGAAAACAATTTTGTTTGGCATAAAATTTCTACAAAACTAAATAACTTTTGACATGATATCACTCAAATCAAATAGAGATAGTAATAAGTAAACTAAATAATTAATTATTAACACTACTGTTAACTAAAAAGAAATATTAACCTCATTTTATTACAATAAATCATAATAATACAACAACAACAATATTTCATCAATTAAAATAATAATTTAAATAGAATTTAAATTTAAACTCCTATGATTATTTTTAATATTTTATTTTTATTTTTTTTATTATTAAATTTTTTATTTAATTCACGACTTATTTGAATCTAACTAAAAAATTTCACTTTTAGATGAATTCTAATTCCATTAAATTACAAATTAAACTGAATCGTTAACAAATCTAGTCCATGCTGACAACTGGATTTGCACGATTCTTGAGGAATTTTCCACATTAAAATATTTAGCTAATAAAATCTTTTGAAAATTTTACTGACAGAGATAATAATACTTTTCTTTTTTTTAAAAAAAGAAAATATATTCAATAAAGCTTTGCAAAGTGAGAAAAACCCTGCACAGTCAGTCAGAGGTGCATTAATATATTCATATTAATTGGTTTGATTCAATTTTACATATTAAATATATTAAATTAAAAATTAAATTAATAAAATCTCGATTTCAAGCTTTGACCAAAGCCATAAATATTCATTTGTTAATGAAACAAGAACAACTTGATCATTTTCATTTAAACAATCATATTATTCGCATAGAGCTGTCATTCTCAGATAATATTAACATAAAAATTCAATTTTTTTCTCAATGGTATACAGCCCTCATCTCATTAATACTCTTCAAAATGTCAACGGCGGATGTGTGACGGATCCTCCTAAAATAGTGCATTTTTTAAAAATTCGACATCATTTTTTGAAGAGTCGGAGCAACTTGCAGGACTATTTGTCTGATAAGTGATCTGCTTGTGTATACTTGAATGAAATTGCTTTCCCTGTTTCTTCAGCTTTGAGGCTGCTGCTGTTAGTCAGGAAATCTCTGTACCATTTAGCTGAAAGCTTGGGAACTCGATCTAAAGTAGCGCGATCAACGTAGTACAGACCGAATTTCAACTCATATCCACTCGTCCACTCGAAATTATCCATCAGGCTCCAAATGAAATAACCGCGCACATCAGAACCGTTCCTGTAAGTTTCCATACAAAAACAACAAAGATTCAGTCATTTCTTCATTTTGCGGAAAATTTTGGGCTGGTTGAGTCAAGACTCAGTTCGTTAATTTGCCACATAATTGACACGTCCAAGTTTGACCCAACCTGCTCATTTGTCACCTCTGATTCTGCCAATTGCATGTCGTTTCACTGTTTTAGTACGTGAGGACAGGTTGGGAGTACATTTACCTGATCGCCCGAGCCAATGATGCAAGATAGGATTTATGGAATTCAACTCGCTTAATATCATGCTGTAACTCATCTGCGTGCGCAGTAGTAGGATTCAGGGAAGAGTAGCCTGGAATGACCTCATAAGTCAGCTTTTTTCGACAAATTTACTGTCATAGTCACTCGTAACGAAAATTACTAGGTTAAAAAAAAAAGTTATAGACTCAAACATGACACATTCTCAAATTTAGGAATCTATCTTCCTTCTTAGCCAAGATGATACTTCGACTGGCAGAGGAATTCCATTTTTAGCTCAGATAGCAGTACTAACTCATCGGGTGATACTATGCACATGAAGTACGAATATGTATCATAAGTAATTATATGTAAGTTAAACGAGGTTCGATTATTCACCATTTTCAGTGACAAACATAGGTTTGTTATGATATCTCTTCTTCATGTAGTCCACAATCTCCTCCATTCCTTCAGGAACGACAAAAAATCGAGACATTCCTGTCTATTGAAAACAGGAGAAACATATCATGAGGAGAGAAAGCGAAGTCTTGGGTGTGGGGAAAGCAAAAGTTTAGGATTAAGAAACAATTCCGTACCGGTTCTCCAATAGAAACACCATCTTTCTCTCCTAGAGTAATGAGATAGCCATGGATAGGGTGATCTCCACCCGCAATGCAACTAGAATTGGAGCAAACGCAGCTAGAATAAATGCAATCCTTAGCATACAGAGTGCCATAGTGGTTTATTCCCATGAAGTCAATACTATCTTTGATAAGCTTTCGTTCAACTGAGGTGAACCTCGGTAGTGCATCTCCAAGATATTTACGCATTTCTGGAGGGTAATATCCATATACCAAAGGATCAAAAACCCTGAGACAAGAGGTTACCGGCACATCAAGATTCATAGAGCAAGTTCTAGTGATAGAAAAACCTCACACGTGGAAGCTTCAAGTACTAAGTTTTTTCCACAAAGTGTACGGACTCTTTGGTTTGATTATGAATTGAGGGATTAAGACAATGGACAAGTACAATTTCAATGAAATGCTGAAACTTTTCTTTAAAAAGTACTTCTTGTTCTTGTTGTTATTGCCCAATTACAGAAAGAAAAACAATATAAAAACGGGTGCCTTCAGCAGCGAAATCATCAAAGTTAACAAAATCAAAGCAAATACTCAAAAAGGGCAAGAAACACACTAAGGCACGTTAGGTGCTAGAGAGAGTCAGTGGGAAATTGATACATTAACAGTTTAAACTTCAATATCTGACGCAATATATGCATGATCTCCTGAGTTTTCTAAAAAGTGCAGAAACTTGCAGCAAAGTTCCGATTAGTCTCACTTCACCAAAAAATTTTGATTAGTCTCTTGAAAGGATCCTTGGAGATAAACAACTCAATTACTTGTTTAATGTCTTACAAATCATTGGTCAGATTCCAATGCTCAAGGGGCAGTTAACGCAAGGACTATTGCCAATATGCCACTGTCAATGCACGAACGAGATTGCTAAAGGCCAACTTTTAAGCCAGTAAGACTTACCAAGCAGCGGTAAATACCAAAGCCCTATTAGCAGCGTCACGGTCAAAGTCATTATTCCTTAACGGTTTATACATAAATGCATGCACAACAATTCCTATCAATCCACCATATTTAGGCTGCATATATTAGCATCAAATTTGAGTAAGTACATGTTACACCATTTGAGAAGTTAGGTGAATAGGTGAAAGCAGATACTTGCCTGAAAATGCTCTCGATATAGTTTTGCAGCCTTGGCATGTGCCAATAACATGTTATGCATTGCAACAAGAGGTTCGGTATCAGAATTTCCAGCTGAACAGTTGCCAAAAGGCTGGGAACAGTGAACAGGCGGGTAAACTCCTCTAACATAGGCCATTTCTGCAAACATATTTGGCTCATTGATTGTGGTCCAATACTTCACTCTGTCGCCAAAACTCTCGAAACAAATCTGAGCAAAATAGTAAAATTCTTCCCTATAAGCAAAAGAGGGGAAACAATTAAAATGCCCGCCCTTAAAGATCACCAGCTAGTGAACCAAAAGAATACAGAAAGAAACATACTGCATGAGAGGATTAAGCCAGCCCCCATGTTGTTCCTCGAGTTCTTGAGGGTGGTCATGGTGATTGAGAGTCATAAATGGTTTTATTCCTGCAATTATAGCACAAATTTCTGTAATCTAAATACAATATCCAAGAATTTATGAAGTAAAAACATTTATATTTGTTGATCTGCAACACTATACCTTTTAGTAAAAGGGAATCTATCAGCTTATTGTAGAACACGATTCCAGCAAGATTTACTTTACCAAAACTTCCTCCTATCATAATTTCAATACAACAAGAACTCAAATGAATTAACACTGAAACAGAATAAGTAATCCGATAAAAGCAGCAAACATGAAAACAAGAGAGGGCAAAGAGACAGAGTACTGGGAAGGATTCTGGTCCATGAGATGGAGAAGCGATACGCATTCAAGCCGATAGAGTGCATTAACTCAACATCTTCCTGCAATAATCCATAGATCAGAAAGTAAATCTAATTTCTTTTAACACAACTTTGGAATGATTTTCCTATTTCAGCAACACAAGGTGTGAAAAAAGTCAAAATCTAGAGCTACAACCTGAAATCGATGGTAATGATCATCGGCAATATCTCCATTATCTCCATTCTTTATCCTTCCTAAAACCATTTAAAAATGGAAAATCTTTCTCAGTGTGTGCTTAGAATTTAAGAAAGAAAAAGGAAAGGCAACAAAATAAGCTTCAGAAATGATATGGACTTTGCACTTAACTCAACCCATAAGAGCTAGCTCTAAATCCCCTATCCATGTGGCATCTAACACCCCAGCACACCCAATACTAGACATCTGGAGAGTTGACAATGTAACAACGGGTGTCCAACATGAGTAAAAAGACAGCCTGGTGCACTAAAGCTCCCGTGAGGTCTATTATGCGCAGTCTTATTTTTGACAGAGGTTGTTTACACGGTTTGAACCAGTTACCTCTTGATCACGTGACAACAGTTTTACCAGTTATGTCAAGCTCCCTTTAGCGTCCAGCATGAGTAAACCAAAAAATTTTGGATGAACCTGAATTCTGATACTATAAAAAGAAATGAATGCCTAACTCAACTTAAAAAACTAATTCATGATATGTGGTTTGACCGAGATCATATAAGGAGACTCATTAATTCTTATATCCCAACCAATATAGTATCAAAAATATTTATTCTTTTTTTTAAAAAAAGCAGCCCAGTGCACTAACTTACCATTATGTGCGGGTCAAGAAAGGGCCGGATGCAGCCTTACCCGGCATTTCTGCTGAGAAACTGTTTTCACAGCTCCAACTCATGATCCAGTGATGACATGACAACGGTATCAAACAATATGAAAATGGGTATTTACCTTTAGTATGAGTAAAAACATCCCAGTTACTCAACCCTTTGCCATCTTCAAGAAATGCCCCTTCAATCTGAAAAAAAAAAAAATAGGAATCACATATACATAAAAAGAAAATAATTTTGTTGAACAGTGACACATTAAAAGAGCAGAAAAATACTTGATAAGCTGAAGTGGTAGCACCAAAAAGAAACCCATCTGGGAATTGTGATCTCTCAGCACTTTGTTGTTCCTCAAAGGAATTTACAGATACAAATAGGAGTAAACACAGAAGAAACAAGCAGCTGAAATAGTTGCTGCTGCTCTTCATTTCGGGTTTAATCACTTGAATAATTACCAATCTAACTCTATTAGTTGAAACCCAAATCTAATAGCATTAACTATTTATGGGATTTGCTCCGAAAAAAAAAACACAGTGAGTTATCTCTACCAAAAATAGCCAATTACTTACAAGAGGAGACAATTGGGGAATATTGAATTGAAGTAGGTGGCATCTACTGGGACCATAGGATCCAACTCTTGATTATTCCTCGCCACGTTTTTATTTTTATCAACTTATGCATTTTAGGCGTCTCTTATTAAGATAAAATTTTAAAGATTAATATAAAAAATATTGTATTTAGTATAAAAAAATTTAATAACAATATTTTTAAAAATATATTTATTTAATAATATAAAAAAATTTAAAATATTTTTTTAATTTTATAATCTTAAATTATGTTATTATTCGTACGAAGAAAAATATTTTGGTAAAATAAGAATGTAGAAAATTAGAATTACTTTGGTTGTTTCAAGTTATGTAAGGTTTCTCGCTTATTGCATTTTGAGAGTCTGACTTGATTTATCTTCAAAAGTTAAATTAAATTATGAAAATTTAATATTTTAAAATTTATAAATATTAAAAAGATATTTTTTTAAAAATATATTATAAGTTATAATTTTTTTAAATGTCAATACAATAAAAATATATTTTTTAAAAAATATTAATCAAAATTTACATTATTTAAATCTTGAAAACCAAAACAAGTCATATAAATTGAGACAACAAAGAATATGGAGGAAAATATTTTTAAATTTCTTTCATATTCGATTGGTTGATTTGAAAATATCTTCTCTAGAAAAACAAATTTCTTAAAAATAAAAAAAATAATTTTTCTAATAAAAATAAAAAAAACAAATTGCATAACTGACATCGTCAGACTCCCAATTTATTATCACTTTCTCACCTCCCAACACCTACTTCTTGACCATCCCACCATCGAATCCACTCCCTATCCCACTCCATCACTATAATACTTTATTAGATTGTAAATAATAATATAATATTTTGTACGTATTAAATATACAACAATAACAGTCTAATATAATTTTACTGAGTGGAATCTACATATCGAATATATTGAAGAAAATATTAAAGAAAAGATATTATATTTCAAACATACTATATGGTAGGGCTGTGTATCGGTCGGTTCGGTTTGATTTTGAAAGTTATCGGTTTTATTTATCGGTTATCGATTTGTTAACATGCTAAACCGTTAAAAATTTGTTAAGATATCGGTTAATCGGTTATTGATCATTATCGATTCAGTTATCGGGTTAACCGATAAGATCTTACATGAAAAATCTCATAAGTCATAAGTATGTTTAGCTAGAAAAAAGTGAGTGAAAAGAGAGAACACATATAAAACTAGCTCAACTAAAACAATCAACTTTAATTTAAATTAAAACATCATCCCCTTCACTTTTTATCGACACCCATATCATCTTCTTGTTTGGATACTTCATATATAGAAGGATAAAATTATAATTTAATAAATTATTATCGGGTTATCCGTTAACCCGTTAAAAGAAGTGGTCAAATCGATAAACGAACCAATAATTTAATAACTTGAGATAGTAAATCGATAATCAAACCGTTAAACTAATAACTCAAATTATTAATCCAATAACTCAATTATGATTCGAGTTATTTATTTAACCATTAATTTGCGTGGACCAATAAAATAATAGTTGGGTCCAAGGACAAGGTATCAACAACGAATGGGCCTAGCTGTAGTATTATTACTATTAATTAATTTAAAATAAGGAGTAGGTGAGTTTTAGGTACTCCCTTTGGACAACATTATGTGATGTTTTTTTAATTATTATTTTAATTCAAAGTAAATGATATTTTACGTAATTAATTAGATATAATTACTTTTTCTAAAAATAAATTACTCTTATTTACACATTCTAAAAATTTTCTTTTTTCAGTTATAATTTTCTCTGAGTACATTAAATATATATTTTAACTATTCTACAAAGATATTTGATATGCATATAATATTATATTATATTGCTTTCCCATCGAATATGTATTTCAAATCACTTCGTTTATACTTATCAATTTAGAAATGAAAATTTAATTAACGATAATGTAATCAAAAATTTTCTTAGTTTTTAGAAATAAATAATTTTTGATGTGTCAAAAGTAAAACTATCAAATAATATTAACCGGAGGAGATGATATTTATATTTTATTCGTCACTAAAAGATATTTTCTTTATTTCAATTTATGTGTCTTAATTAGTATGAATACAAAGTTAAAAAAAAAGGATTTTTAAATGTTATTTTAAATTTTTATAAATATGTATAATATATTAAAATATTATTTAATTTTACAATCTTAAATATTCTCACGTAAGATATTAAAATTAAAAAGTTATATACAAAATAAGGAAATAAATTTTTTATAAAAAGATTAAAATTGAAAGTAAGCTAAATAATTAAAAATTAGAATAATATATTCATGGCTACACAATGGTGATTGGTTGATCAATTGCCACTGCCAGTGATGGGCCGCTTCAGGAAACAAATGAGAGAGGCAAGTTATGAACAATTGGGCCAGGGAAAAAACGGAGGCTTTTCACTTTGGGCTTTATCTGGTCTCAAGAAATTCTGGGCCTTGAGAGATTGAAGTAGAGCAAATTTCAGAAATGACCACAATTTGATTGCATATTAGGAGCAGTAGCTATATTTTTACTATATTCGTAGCAAAATTCGGTTGTCAAATGACTATATTCAGTGTATTCGTCAATACAATGAATATAATTAAAGTGAAATATAAAAAAATAAGGGTATATATAAAGATAGAAACAACCAAAAATATGAGATTGTATTGATTCGCTCTATTTTCACTTCTAGTTGTTAGCTCTATTCTCTCGATTGTTACCAGCTTGTATAGTGTATTCATTCACTCTAATTTAACTTGTAGTTGTTTGTAGCTACTTCTACTCATTCGCACACTACTATATCAATTATTACCAGCTTGTATCACATATATTCATTCGCTCTAATTTCATGTGTATTTATTCGCTCTTTTGTATCAATTGTTACCAGGTTGTATAGATTGTATGTGTTCACTTCATTCATTGTATTAATGCATACAATCATGATATTTTGCATGCGCTTGCTTAACAGATTGTGTTCTTCCTCATACAACAACAATATAAAGAAGAAAGAGAAGGAGGAGGAATATTCCTAATGTGACTCCATATCACTGTTGTCCGCCATTATCATTGTATATGACTTCATAATAAATAAATATAAAAATATTTTCATTGTCGAAGAACTCTGCCTTCCTCATTATACACAAATTCAAGCGAAATATTCATACTAGATATAGTCTACAAGCTAACTATACTGTGTAGTCTTTCAATATTTGAAGTACGTTCTGTAGGAATAATTTATGTCTCTTAGAATATAACTTTGTGGGTTTTGAAATAGAACTTATGCCTTCATCTACATAAGGTCGGTAGAAACTAAGTTATGTCTTACATGGTATAACTTGTGGATTATGAACTAAACTTATGCCTCTGACAATATAAGTGCCATAGAAATTAACCGATATAACTTGTTATGCATTGTAAGCAGGGGCCTTATTGATGTACTAATTACAAGGCACGTGAATATGAGGCCTCTCTATAAAACTATATATTTTACGTATATATTTTTAAAAATTAATATAATATTATATATTGCCACTCACACTATAAGAAGACTAAATGGTATAGTGGATTGAAAGGTTGAGTTATTAATTTTGAGCATGTGAGATTAATTTACACTTAATACATTTTTTTTCTTATGATATAAAAATATAAAATTTTACTTTTAGAGTGAGAATATCTATTATAAAGACCAAAAAGCCCTTAAAATTCTTGCAAATATTGATGAGTAGCTAATTCTAATTCTGGATTTACCCAAAATGCACATAGATTGCATGATACATTGTGTTATTTTTTTTTCCCTACTTCTATGGGGCAGTGCATGTCAGAACAATATTTAGTCCTCCTGTGTCTAAGATTATTTTTTGAAAAAAAGAAAAAAGGAAAAAGAAAATTATTGGCAGAGAAGTTTTTTTGATGGTTGGGATTCATTTGTTATCAAAAGGTTAAAAAGGTAAATAGTTTTTACCCCAAAAAAAGGAAATGAAAAGAAAATTAAGGGCAGCAACTACCAAAAAGTTTTGCTGGCATTAATTTTTCTTTTCCTTTCTTTATTTTGGTTAAAATTGTTTACTCCCTCTGACTATATTTACTTGATCATATTTGATTAGATATATTTTTTATAGAAATAATATATAAAATGTTAGTAATTTTATCATATCAACACTAATTGTTACTTCCACTATTTCCTTCTACTTATTACTTCCTTTGTTTTAAAATAAGTAGTGTCTTTAGCTTGCACATAACCTTAAGGAAACTATTTATTTCTAGAAAGTAAAATATACTTTTACGCACTTACCCTTAATAAATATCTTGAAAAATATGTAACTCTTTAGTATTTTATTAGTTATGTAAAACTCTCTTCATTTAAATCAGGGTAAAATTGGAAGAATATCCTTAATGTCTTCTTGATTATGTAAAACACCACTCACAACTAGAAATAGAGATTTTTTTCCACCGCAAATCAGTGAAAAATTTGTGTTATAAAACATGATTTCCCCACTCATTTCCCACCAAATCAATTCACTCAAAACACCCATGGCGGAAACAGATTACTCTCAGTGAAGTTGTGGAAAACTTCATGTTTTTTCCAGGTGAAAACACTATCATTTTTTCTTTTTCCACCGATATTAGTGAGAATAACCACTTAATATATTTCGGTGAGAAATTTCAATGGGCAAATAATGATTTTTTAGCAGTGGCTTATTTTGAAACGGGGTTAATATATTAAATATAAATATCCACTAAATTGAAAAATAAACTTAAAAGTCAAATTACTTTTTAAATCTTTGAATCACAATATTGACATTTAGTGGCATACTACATCTTTAGTATTTCAATTTAATCACTAATTAATCCTCCTTATATCTTGTAACACGTATCATAATCCTCTCCAAAATTTACGTATACCCAACAAATATTTACAACAGATAAATACATCAAATTCTTCTGTTTTTTTCCAATTCCATTCACATTTTTTTACCTCCTCTTTTCCTTCTCCAGGGAAGAGAGGGAAAAAAAAAAAAAAAGAAGTTTCCCCAAATTAAAAATGGAAATTACTCAGCTTGAAAGTGCAGCCATCTTCAAGAAAACTAATCTTCCTGTCACTCTCAAGGTAATTAATTAATTTATGTAATAATTCATGTTAAATTTTGAATATAAAATGTAATTATTAATGTGATAATTTGATGGTAGTTCTATTAATTTTCCAGAAAACTTACATTCATGCATTCGTTTGAATTTGATTTTTGGTGATTGTTATTGTACAGTTAGAAATGGACGATACATATTTTTCTTTTTGGAAAAAAAATAACATTTCTTTTGTGTTGATTGGTTCTGTTGTTTAAAATTGGTCCAAATTTCGTGGTTTTTAATTCTTACTCTATTCGTCCCATATTACTTGTCGATCTTTCATTTTACAAGTCTTATAAGAAATCATAAGTAAAAAAAATATTTTTACTAATTTATCATTTTAACTCCTTTTAATTCTAGCCTGCTTGGTTATGCTTCCAAAATTAAGTTAATTTGCGAAGTTTTTTTTTTTTAAATGCTTATCAAAAAAAAAAAAATTGTGAAAAATATTTTGTGTTTGATCAATAAATTTAAAAGTCATTTTTGAGCAGCAATTAGTGTTTGGCCATGTTTTTGAAAAGTAGTTCATTTTTCGCAAAAATATTTTTCAAATAAATTTGTGCTGATTTTCACAATCGATTTTGAAGCCAGAAAACTTTTTTATAATTATTTTTTCTTAGATGAGTGATCCTATCGTATCATACACTTTGATCTTGTGAATTACATTAGTTAAAATGATGATGAAAATGTGTGCAGTTTGAGAATGTTGTGTACAAGATTAAGCCCAAGAGTGAAGGTATGTTCAACAGTTCCTCCTCCTCTAAATCTGAAGAAGAAGAGAAAATAATCTTGAAAGGTATAACCGGTATAGTATTCCCCGGTGAAATGCTGGCTATGTTAGGCCCGTCAGGCAGTGGCAAAACAACTCTGCTGACGGGGTTAGGAGGCCGCCTTAGTGGCCGTCTTGATGGCAGTATCACTTACAATGGTAAGCCATTCGCCAATGCCATGAGACGTTACACCGGATTTGTTACTCAAGACGACGTTCTGTACCCTCACCTCACCGTGACAGAGACGCTAGTATTCACTGCCTTGCTTCGGTTACCTAAAACCATATCACACGACGAAAAGGTCGCGCATGCTGAGGCTGTTATTGCTCAATTAGGATTAACCAAATGCAAGGATAGTATTATTGGAGGTCCTTTGTTGAGAGGAGTTTCGGGTGGGGAGAGGAAAAGAGTCAGCATTGGTCAAGAAATGCTTATTAATCCCAGTTTGTTGTTTTTAGACGAACCAACATCAGGCCTTGATTCGACAACAGCTCAAAAGATTGTGTCCACTCTCTGGGAGTTAGTTAAGGGTGGGAGAACAATTGTGATGACAATACACCAGCCTTCAAGTAGACTGTTTTACATGTTCCACAAAGTGTTGTTGTTATCAGAAGGAAATCCCCTGTACTTTGGCAAAGGCGAAGACGTTATGGGGTATTTTTCGAGCATTGGATTTTCACCAGCAGTCGCTATGAATCCCTCCGATTTCTTGTTAGACCTTGCTAACGGTATGTTGATCATCTATGCTTTTACTAGCATTCTTCCGAGTCAATTTTTCATGTTAGTTTAATATAACTGTCACATCTCTGCCCTTGCAGCAGAGGATATGTTTATAGTTAGCTAGCAGGGTACTTATTAATTGGTTTGGGAAGACGGGGAACAACATCCATCGTTTAGGTTTCTAAGTAGCTAAAGTTAAGATAGAATAAGTCATCGCTTTCTGGGGGTTGAAGAATGAGCAGCTTTAAAAAGGCAATGGCAAGCAGGAAGGAGGGTAGTAACGTTGCAGGCCAGACATTGGTCTTTCTATCTTCTGGATGTTCCAAGAAGAAATTTTCGAGCTTTTGATATAATAGTTGTGGCACTCTTTTTCTTCCATACAGAAGAAACTTATCCTTACACTTTTGGAGCTCTGGCTTTGGTTACGTATAAAGATGGCGAAGACACTAGCCTAAGATTGAATTAATTATAGCAAATGTCATTTACATAGAAAAATCTCTTCAGGATTTCGTTGCAGAAAAAAGTCACCATATATATTGATAATATTGTCACACGCGATTGGGACTTGACTTCACTTTTAATTTCCAAGACAAATTCTTCTTACAACAAATGAAATTTCGTATGACATTTGAACTGGTGCATCTTCAATTTGTGGCAGGTGTTTTAGATGATCCACAAGAAGATCAAGCATCAATCAAGCAGACTTTAGTAACCGCTTTCAAAACCAATCTTTTAGATAGCGTGAAGGAAGAACTTCAAAAATTTGATGATCGCGAAGCTCATGAAAAATTACAGAGAGGGAAATTCAGTCAGTGGTCCAACACTTGGTGGCAACAATTTGTAGTGTTGTTTAGAAGAGGAATGAAAGAAAGAAAACACGATTCCTTCTCAGGCCTCAAGATTGGACAGGTCTTAGTTGTAGCTGTTTTGTGTGCATTGTTATGGTGGCAATCTAGTGACATACAAGATCAGGTATTCTGTGCTTCCTCTTTTCCATACCAAATTCGGGCAAAATTAAAGTCGTGCAATCTTTCTGTGAATCTTAACTACTTCCTCTATCCCTCAATTTATATCACATAGTTCGGATTTTTAGAGTCGCGACACCATTTTGGGATGGAAGGAGTGATAACTTGTCGTATAAATTGAGACAGAAGGAGTAATAAAGAAATGTACTTTACCAAATTAGATGAAAATATAGTCCATAATTTATGGCATGAATATTTGATGTCACGGCACCATTTTGAGCCAATGAACCAAGACTTGAGAGCCCGTGAAATGCGGCTATTAGCAATATATGGATTAAAATTGAAAATGACAAAAATGCTTGCACACTCTTCAAACTTATATCTTATATTAATTCTTAAAAACATCGAACAAGAAATAATCTCTGCATTACAATTCTTGCATTATTACTAACTAGTCTTCGGACCAAAACGACCCCTAAGAGTTCAAATTTTTATCTTATTGATGCAGATTGGACTCTTGTTCTTTTACTCCTCATTCTGGGGCTTCTATCCTCTCTTCCAAGCCATTTTTACGTTCCCGCAAGAAAGAATGATGCTGGAAAAGGAACGATCTTCGGGGATGTATCGTCTCTCTTCATACTTCATGTCAAGAACCGTTGGTGACCTACCTATGGAGCTAGTACTACCAACCATCTTTGTCATCATAACATACTGGACAACGGGCCTAAAACCATTTGCGCTGAATTTTTTCTCTACCTTATTTACCCTCCTCTATAGTGTACTAGTCTCACAAGGCCTTGGACTCGCGCTAGGCGCAATGGTCATGAACCAAAGGTCAGCTACTATACTCGGCTCAGTAATCATGCTATCATTCACTCTAGCCGGAGGATACTACATTCACCATGTCCCTAGCTTCATTGCCTGGATAAAATACGTATCGATTAGCCAGTATACGTACAAGCTCTTGATAGGATCGCAGTTTGAGGCTGGGGAAACGTACCCTTGTGGCGTAAATGCAACATGTTACATAGAAGATTTCCCCGCGATAAAGTCAGTAGGGCTCGGAGATAAAGCGGTATCAATTGTTGCATTGGCTATAATGCTTGTGGGATATAGGTTCTTGGCTTATGTTGCACTTATGAGGATTGGTGTGACAAAGAAATTGATATAAGTCATGTTGATTTTTCCTTCACATTTTGGAAAGAGTCCAATTTATTTCAAAGTTGAGATATTATCTTCATCTTGTACTTTTCTTGGATGTAACTTAGGTACAAAGGCAAAATGGCATAAATATTGAAAATTTTCAAGATGATCCAATTTATAACTTTTGATTTTGTGACACACTTCATATACCTTTTGAGACATTAAGATTTTGTATGTGTGTCTTGTTTTCAGCCTCAATATGATTGTTGTAGTAACATATTGTTTTTAATTACTTCTTGGCCAACACCTATTCTCTTGTTAAGAACAACTGATCAGAGAGATTAGAAGCAAAGGAAAGAAATATACATATATATATTTCAATTAATTTGGAGGGACAAAACTATTTGTAGTACTTGATAAGAAATGAATATTGGAATTAATTTAGTGCTAAAAGCTAGTCCATGTAGTTAGAATAGTTTAAAATTATATAAGGAGATCAAATAATTTATTACCGATCTATGTTCAGAGCTCGACACTTTTGGATCGGAGCATAAACAATATAAGATGAGAACCCAATAACATTAGATATAGAGGTGGATTTAAAATTTAAAATTTATCGATTTCAGTAATTTCAAATTAAAAAAAAAAACCTTTATTATAAGTGCCGAGGGGAATCGAAGCCTCATTAAAAGGCAACAAAGATCAAACAGGTTCCATTTCTACATGAGCTTACTTTATTATTAGGTTTTTAATAAATATATATATATATATATATATATATATATATATATTTAATAGATTTCTTAATATAAAACTATCGTCTATGCCAAAGTTACTAATTAGTTCTTGAGAACCCACACCTGATATCTAAGATCCACCCACAATTAAATAAATCATTAATTGAGATGTGTCTGATTCTGAAATCATAATGAGAAAATAAACCTTATATCTAGCTCGAAGCGAAAAAGATAAAAACAACATATAAAAAACCAAATAATTAATTATCCGTCATAATCTCAAAAGTACTAAAATTCAAACTCGTGACACAATTATAATCTAATTTGTGTTATCTTAATCATTGGATTAGTGTTCCCTAAAGCAAGTGGAGTATACAAATACAATACCATTAATGTCATTGATGTACACAAAAAAAGCATGAGAGGAATGAAAGTTTCGTGGTTGCAAAACAGGTGGAAATAAGTTAGGATAACGTCTCATTAATTGCAAAGAAACAAAAGAGGGAGCAGAGGATAGCGACGCGATGCGACGAACTCAGAAATTTTGTTAAGAATATTGAAAATTTAATATATACTGGTGAAAATTAATTTTTAATTCATATACTTTATATAATTTTTTATATATATAATATAATTTTTCGATGAAAAAATATTCGACTGATCACCTTTTAATTATGCCAAATAGAAGAGGCTGCATTTAGAAACTCTCCTGGGGAGTATTAGATTCAACTAATTGGGACATGTCCATAATTTATCCGACCACGAGCTCTGCACCTATTACTATGTTAAGTTACTAACCTAATTCTTCACAAAAGTTGTTTTGTTTCTTTGCTGTTTTTGAACTTCACCATTATCAACTTATCATTCCCCCTCCAGTCCCCACTTCTATCACTATACACTATTGCCTATTTGTTAAGCAACTGTTTGACCATAAATTTTTGAAATTTAAAAGTTTTGAATTTTTAAAGATTGTGATTTTAAAATTTGAATTTATATTTGGATGTGTATTTTACTTGAAAAAATTTTGAAATTTGCTAAGTGAAAGTTCTAAAAATTCAAAAATTGATCTGAGCCAGTTTTGGGAATTTGAAAAAGATCTGACAAAAATCATTCTAATATTTAATTAAAAGTCTATATTTCTAGTATATTATCGTCTCATAACTTGATCATATTTGTGTAATTACATCGTTATTTTGGGTGTTTCAAACTTATTATATTTTTTTTATGTTTGTAGAGTGTGTAGGATGAAAATAGACCGCACATGAATGATTTAGTGCAAACAGAGTCAAGAAAATAAAGAATTAAAATAGTGTTTATCTTTTCGGCTCGCCTCGCGAGGATTTCAGACGAGCCAAGGATTTTGGCCGTGTTCAAAATAGTGAAGTGAAGTGAAGTCTACAGACGAGGATCGCTTTGCGGGGAAAAAAATAAAAGTTCTGCCAGTTCGTCTACTTCCTATTTTAATGATACTTATGCGGCGCAAATTTAAATTGCTCAGGATTTCTATTCGAATATCGAATATCAAATAAAAAAAATTTTTTGAGTCAATTTCACTTCATGTAATTCTAGATCTACCTTATCCTATTTCAATGCTTTTAGTTGCTCACAATAGCATATATGCAGTCGAATTCAATTGAATATTTACAGGGCAAAGTATTCTTTGAAAAGAAGTTCACGAATAAAAGCAGTCAAGAAGGAAAAAAGAAAACACATCAAATTCTAAATTCTATCATAGTCCTAATTGGATATCAACTTAAAAAAGAGCATGAAAAGCATATAAATATCTTTATTTCACAAATAATTTTGTTGTTTTTCCATCATTATCTACTGAGGAAGTTGATTACTTGTGCTGTTTAAATGAACTCCTTAATTCATTGGTCCAACCCTAATATAATTCAAAGAAAATTAGGCAAACTGCAGCCAATTTTGGACCACTAATATAATTAACATTTAATAATTGTTTTTAAAGTTATTAAATGTTTGGTCATTCCCTACCTATATCACAGAAGAATAAAACTCCAACATTTGTGTTAAGATTTTGTTTTCCTGGAATTTGAAGTACAAGTAAAATTTTCTTGATGTTTTCCGTATTTTAGTCAGGAATATATATATTTATAAATTTATTTTATGTATTAAAAATTAATTATTTTAAATTACATTCGAAACAACGAATAAACTTAAATATTAATTTGATCATTAACTAGCCCACCTAATTTTTACTATGTGTCGAACATCTTTTAGGCCAGGCCCAGTGGACCCTATCTTAATAGTCCCACTAGACCCATTTCCCTAGTCAAAAATTAACTTATTTCTCAGCTCCCAAAAGTGTAAAATGGATTAAGAGTCGTTTGACTTAGCTGATAAGAATTAAGTGTTTATAAGTATTTTTAAGTACTGAAATTGATTTCGAGAGATCAATTTATGACTTATTCACTTATAAGCATTTTTAATATTATCAAACATATAGATAAATTAAAAGATACTTATAAGTTTGTTTGACCAGCTTATAAGCTTAGCCAAATACACTCTAAGTTTACAAATGATCTTTGTAAGCGTTGATTTTGATTTTTTGACTCCGCTTAGTAAGTCATTTTAAAGATAGCTTTCGCCTTAAAAAATCCTGCTTGGCAAAGCTTTTGTTACTACACATCTTATTTCAGGCTTGATCAGCTAGGATTACTTATCTATCGATTTGATTTTACATGTTATTAATTTGATCTATCGGTTATTGATTTGTGAATATGCTCTCCTAAATTGATAGTCGTGCTATCCGATTTGTTTTAACATTCTTGTCCTGACAAATGACCAACCTATTAAGGCATCTTTTTCAATGACCATCCTCTCCCATTCCAGTTCTTTTCTCTTTTTTTAGAGGCAAACAAAAACAACAATTGAACCAGAGAATGCGATTGCATTATAAAGTCTCTTTTAGCAATTTAAGATAGAATCGATGCATTTACTTAAAAATTATCTTATTTTCTGATATAGACAATCAATAAGATATTTATTATTAATTATCAATACGTTAGTGATTTACCGATAAGAAAATGTCCAACTTGCTCCTCAAAATATTTTTCTTTTGCCTTCTTGCTATCGTTTGTTAGTATGCGTTTTAGTCAATAATGATAAATTAATTGTTCTCAACTTTCACATTAACATGTGATACTTCCCCGACAAATAACTAATACAAAATTACAACCTTTTAACGTTAACTGTTTACTACGTGAAAAGTCACAAATAAATTTAATAAAAGATAAAAAAATCATGTGAAAACTATTAAATCGATTATTTAATACTGATAAATCAATAACATTTTCTCTGACTTAATTTATCAACTAAACGGAAATTTGCACCTCATAATCTCAGTTTCAAGGATATAATATCATGTGGACAATAGTATAGCTACCTCAAAATTATAGATTCCTTCATTGTATTGAAAATGATGAATTAAATGTGTGAAATGACTAAAAATTGGAGCAGAAGTGAACTGAAATTGATAGATGCAGAGTTATATAGCCACAGTAACCCACGTGCGGGGTAGTACAAATGTGAAATTAAACGAGCTTATAATTTATGATTTATAAATTTAAATTATATATTAAAAATTTTAATTTATAAATTTTTTTATTTAAATTATTATATCAATTTAAAAAATATATATTTATCACTTAATTTAAATATTTTAAAAATATTTTAATTAAAAAATATTTAAAATAAATTAATCCAATCAAACTCTATTGTCCTTAAAAGAAATGAGCCACTATGATTGGTCGGTGTGACTTCTGCCTACAATCATTTATCGCAGTGTCTGGCGTCGAAAAATAGAATTCGACATTTTCTAAATTAGGAACACATTTTCCACGTGTAATAGATAAGGGCAAACTTCTTAATTATTAAAAAAAAAAAAAAAACTGTTTTCATGTTATTTAAAGACTAAGTCATGTTACCATTTATGTGAAGTTTTTGTAAGATAATTTATGTTACTATATCATAGCAGAGATTATGATATAATTATATAGATTTAGTAATATAATGTCGTAATCTTGATCTAAGATTAAGGATTTGTACAGTTTAATTTCATATATTCAGAACGGTAGTAATTGACGGTTAAATTTGAGACAAACTTTCACGATCCGCTAGCTATTACTATCACATATAGAAAGTGCATATTCATTACAAGTTAATAAATTTTTTTATTTATTTATCCGTGGACACAATATCTTAATAATGACGTCTTTTAGTTTCCACAGGTTGGGTCACATTACCATCCGGTCAATCTATATATGTTGCTCGCAATTCATTATAATTAAGGATCTAAATTTTGTACAGATTCAACAGAATTCTTCTTTATGTATATAATCAAAATTCGAAATCTTAAATTTAGACGCAAAATATTCGGATCGTGAATCCCTCCTTTATTCATTGGTCCAATCTTCTAGCATGCATGTAGAACCACACACTTTGATCTCTTTAACTAAGTCATTTTTGTCCTTTTCCAAAATAGCAAAAGCTCAAAATGTATTTTAAGTAAATTGTTTTTCTTATTCTTTATAATCTTCCATAAATAATTTGATGATAATATATGTTATTTAGTTGCAATTTTCATATACTTTTCACTATATTTTCGTGCACGAATAAGTAAACAGTCCTAATTAAATCCAATTAAACGCATGATAAAAAGTATTAATTAATAAAAGTAACAGAATGAAGTGTGCACGAAATAGTTTTTAAATGAGAATATGCCACATACATGCATACATATCACATAGACATAAATTAAATGTACTTTTAAAGAAGGTCAAATATTTATCTATAATAATAGTATTACATCCATCACTTTTATTCTATCTAAACCTACGTGGCATTAAAATTAAATCATATTCTCCAACTACATCTTTGACCTACGTCTCTATAATTGTGTTTTTCTTATATATATTTATATACACACACACTACTATTGTGAAATTGTTGTGGCATAATTTTTCTTTTAATTGTTGTACTCTCTTTTATTGATCTTAAGTTATTTGTGTTGTCGGAGTGGTTTGGTGACTAGTTAGAATTATACAGATATTAATAATATATAAATTAGTTATAAAGAAATTTATATATTATTTTTATGTAGAGATTAGTGAAGCAGAGTTTAGTTATTCATGTATTATACTTATTTCACATTTTATTTTGCACAAAATAATACATATATTTCTTCATAATTTATACATATGTTAGTTATGCGAGTCTCTAAATTACAAATAATCAAACACCATATTAATTTTATATATGAATAACTTATTTCTTAACCAACAGTCATGCACAATATTATTTGATACGAAATCTAACTCATTTTCAAATCAACTATCAAACGATCGTCTGTTTACACATAAAATTTTAATTTGTGTGGACAACTAAGAAAACAACATATGTTTTGTCAAAAAAGAGGAGCATGACTTTGTAAGTAATTACTTGGACCACGTGGCAATAAAAGAACTCTAACAAATATCAACCTCATCATTATCATCCTCATAATAATAATAATAATAGTAATAATAATAATTATAATAAATCTCTATAGTAGAAAAAGCAATCGACGTGCCCCTTTGAACTACCAAACAATTACAAATTCTTATCTGCTACTGCTAGTATATTCTACTTTAGGACAATCAAAATGCTTGTTGATTTTGTTTAATGTTAACTCTAAAATTGCCACGTGCGTTAAAGTTCAAAAAACAATCCAATCATACGCACAAACATCATTGTCCATCCTTTTTATCTTTATGCCATTCCATTCTGCCTTTGATGACTTCGAGTCTTTGACCTTTGCCACTTCCTACCTCTTTTAACTTTTACTATATTTTAATTTGATTGGGAGTTTATTTTAAGGTATCTATTGATTACTCAATTAATAGAACATTTGACACTTACAGTTTGCGGTTGAGTATCAATTTTGACCTAATGCAAATCTAAATCCGAAGCTAAGCCGAGCAGTGATAACGGCGCGAGGGAAGACTCTCTTCTCAACTCTTTATTTGTTAGAAGATATGTTTGTTAATATAAGCGTAAAACTTTTCCTGTTCCCTACCAATGTAGGACAAAGTTCCTTTTATAAAAGAAAATTTTCAACTTTTACTTCCCTCTAATTTATTTTCTTCCATTTTTCAATTCACATCACCTTATCTTCAAGACTTAATCTTTGACGACTCCCAACAGTAGAATCATATAATAGTGTTAATAATTTAAACAAAATTTAATAATTTTGAAAAGAAGTACTGAAGTATCCAGTACCATTGGACATATTTGAAGAAAAAGAAGACAAGAGAAAAATACTTCAGGTTACTTTAGACGGGCTATTATTTTTTTATTTATTTATACATGTATAAAAATAAATTTGAGATTGATAACTCAACTTTCTTCTTAATTTTTATATTATTACGTTACTTACGCATTCTTATTTGCAATATCATCATAGAGTGTACTACAAAATTAGTGATGATCATGTAATGCTTAATTCTCTCTAGCTCCTTTTTCCTTTATGCTTGTTAATTAGTAGAGATTCATTATCTCACTAGGATTGGTAAGGTAAGACCTAGTCAATGGCAGAGCCAGAAATTTGACGAAGAATGTACAAATTTTCTTCTTAATTGTGTTAAGGATGTACAAGAATAAAATATACATTCATGTAATAACAAATATTTTAACCTTTGTGCACCACATAATTTCCGACGAAGGGTGTGCACTGAACCTCCCTCCACTTAAAGTGATTCCACCCGTGGATCTAGCTTCACTTGCTTGTACTTATCCTAATTAAAGTTTTTTTTTTAAATAATAAAATCACTATACACTCTAGTGTTATAAATTTGCCATAAAAAATATCGATTATGAGAATATAAGTTAAAATATATTTTATACATTTATTGATTTGATTTAAAACTTAAATAAACACTAATTTTATCTTTTATTCGGCCCCCACAAGCTAGTCCGCACTTTAGCGTGAATACATGACTTTCGAGTCACTATAAACGGTATTCAATTTTTGTATAAAAGATATTAAATGTTTTTGGCGTGCTTAATACGATAAAAAATATTTTTTAATTTTTTTAGTTGGTTGTTTTCAATGTTATTAAAATATATTTTAATTTTCTATAGTTGGTTGTTTTAAATGTTATTAAAATATTTTTTATCAAGAACACATTTTTCACTAATTTCAAAAGACTTCGACTAAGAGAAGTTATTTTCCAATACTCTCCCATGTCATTTAATTTTCAACGCTTAATTTCCTTAATCCAATCTCTCCCACCTTCATGTTTAAGAATGAAAAATTTTCATGTCGGTAGTTAATAAGATGGGTAATCTATTTATATAAATTTGGATAAATTTTTTTCTTATATGCTAGTTTTTGAGAATGAATTAGGCTCAAGATTCATTTATTTATAAAATATTCGAGCATCAGGACCCATCTCACCCGATATTGGACCCCTAAATTAAATTGACCATGCTCCAGATGTTCAGCCATGGACGTGAGGTGGGGAGCTGAAGAATGAAAAAAAATCTCACACATCGATCGTTAATTAGATGATGTGGTCTCCTTATATGAACTTGAGCAATCCTCCCTTCATGACTTATCTTTTGCAGTTTAGTTAAGTCTAAAATGGCAAAATCCATTTCTTTATACTCCACCCTATCAATCTCTCGCACCCCGAAACACTCTCCAAAAGTTAATTAATTTATCAAAGTTAAAAATATTTTTTGCTTACTTGCCAAACATCTAAAAATATTTGATAAAATCACTTTTACATATATATATATATTTCTTAATGAAAAGCATAGTACTAGAACACACTATTTATGCACGCATTTAATTTCTCTATTCAAATGGAAGAAGTAACTATCCTAGTTCGAAATTGTGACTCCAAATGCTTATATGAAACATCTAAGGCCACGTTTGGTTCCAAAAAAAATAAAACGTTTTCTCTATTCTTTACTACTTACACATATTTTAGAAATAGAATGGTTCTTTTTTATTTGTTACGATTTGAAGCTCAATCAATCTATCAGTTGATGACAAAGATATTTTATCTTGATAACAAGTCCTACTATTTGAACATTTTAATATCTATTTTAATTTGGTACATTTTTTTTTTCTTTTACCTAAATGTATGGATCTAGTTTCTAGATACCCATTTTAAAAAAAATTTAAAATCTGATCTTCAGAGAATCGAATTTCCTTTTCTTACAAAACGTGAATTTAGTGTTGGAATGGAGCTCCGAAGAGAGGACCGCAACCCATTGCACACATTACACATGACAAACATGTGTACATAAACTATAAAGAGCATCAAGTATTGTGGGGGAGATATTTGCATGGATTGCGGTGGGATGTTTCGGATTCTCTCACTGTTAATTAGAAATTTCAAGTTTGTCTGAAAAAGAAAAAGATCATATTTGTAGTGTCACTTTTAGAAATGGATCCTATAATGTGCGAGTTTGAATTTAATTGTACCCCAATGTAAGCAGAGGCGGATCTAAAGGGCAGGCAGGTGTTCATCTGAACTTCTATAATAAAAAATGACACTGTATATATAGGCAATTTTTTTTCCATGTAAATATATATGTTTTGAATCTCCTAAACACAAGACTAAAATTCGATCATGGTTTAGGGGTTCAAATTGATTCAAAGTTCAAAAACCTAGGCACTGTATTTTTATTTTTTGAATTCCTTTAAGAAAATCTTAAATCCGTCACTAAATTTGAATATCGGACAATGGGTGAAAAACCAAGAGGAAAAATATATTGTGCGATGAGTAATAGGATTTTTTTCACCTTTAAACAAGTAGGGGCATATTCAAGATTTAAAATTTTTAAGCTTGAATTTTAAGGTTTTTAAACTATCGAGTTTTAAATTTTAGTAATTTTTAAAATATAATATAGAATTTGAGCTGAAATTATTAAGTTCTACCGAATTCAGTTCCTTCTATTCCACCTTTTTTCTTATCAGAAATTTTTAATTTGAGATGTCAAAATAAAAAAAATATTTTAAAAAATATTTATTATTTAATTTTTTGCATATAACACAAATTAAAAACAAGTGAATGTAATACAAATATCAAACATTAAATCTAAAAAAAGTACCTCTAGATAGTGGCTAGAAATAAAATAAAATGTCAAGAAGCCAAAATACACACACAAAACAATTGAAAAAAGGATGGGACCCAAAGAAAGTGGAAGGAAAAAAAAAAGGAAAAAAAAGAGAAGAAGAAAGAATGCGGACGTGTCATTCAATTGTGACACCATTGCGATATCTTTTGTCTATATTTCCTTTTCTCATTTCCTTCTGATAAAATGAAATATCATCTCACTCTCACTTTTTATATTTATGTGTTAGTACGTGTAGATTTTATGATTCAATCCGATAAATTATTTCTAATTACTAATAATACTATATTAACCGTTTAATTATGTTATATTTTTGAAATTATTTCAATAATTTTACTTTTTTTTTATATCAGTATGATTCAGTTAAAGAGAATGATCAAAATAACAAATAAAAGTAATAAATTGAATAATAATAAAATAAAATGGAAAGCAATTCTTGTTGAATGTAAAACGAGAAAATAATTATAAAAAATCTAATTTTTTCCATTTTCAAACTTTTTTCATACATTTCACGCTATCATTAATAGATAGAACTTCACCACTTCAATATATCATTTGGATAAAATTTCACCACAGTGCTCTAGAAGCTAATGTCAGTTACATATCTTACAAAATAAAATTTCTCCTCTATTTCACACTCTCTTCTAAAAATTAAGTAATTTTAAGGCGACGTGATAGATGAATTTGGTGAATATAGAGATATTTGTAAATTCTAGAGCGGAACTAGAGCTACCATGCGAACAAATTTAGTAAAGAAAAAAATATAATAATATCTTTGTTATTTTTTGTGTGTTATACTTTAAAATAAATAAGTATACACTGATTAAGTAAAAAGAAAGTTTTAGATAAGAAATATTGATTACATAACTCATCAAAAAAAGTATCAGAGCGAAAATCTCCTCTAATACTTTTTTTTCTCTTCTTTGTTGATGTGTTTTTAACCCAAACATGAAAAATGTCACTTCATCTCTTCCCGTCTTATTTTGTATTACTAACACTATCATCAATAGACAAAAATCCACCACTTTAATCTATCCCTCTTTTTTATCGATGTGTTTTTTTCTCCTCTTTCTATCCTTTTTTGTATTACTAATGCTATCATCAATAGAATAAATCCACCACTTTAATCTATTCCTCTTCTCTGTCGATGTGTTTTTAACACATACGTGAAAATTGTCGCTTCACCTCTTCTCATTTTCTTTTGCATTACTAAACCTATCATCAATGGACAAATCCACCATTTCAATCTTTCCTTCTTCTATGTTAATGTGTTTTTAACCAAACGTGAAAAATGTCGTTTTGACTCTTCCCTTCTTTTAAAAAATAAATATTTTAAATTATTAAATAAATTTTTGTAATATATAAAAAATTACTCAATTTATTTTAGTATTACAAAAACGAATACAAAAGTTTTTGTAATAAAAGTAGAAATTTTTTAAGAAATAGAAATTTTCTAAGAAATAGAAAATTTTCTAAGATATTAGGTAAAATTATATAACTTTTTTGTTATCAAAATTATTTAGTGACTCTTTGTGACACTTTAGTAAAGTTGAATAATTTTTTGTTTATAGAATTATGTCAATAACAATAAATTAATAAATTTAGAGTTAAATTATTGTTTAATTAATAGAATCTTTTCACCTTTAAATGAGTAAATGCAGATTCAAGATTTAAAATTTTTAAGTTTGAATTTGAAGCAGTATAAACTAGCAAGTTTTAAATTTTAATAATTTTTTAAAGATAATATAGAATTTGAGCAGAAATTATGAAATTCTTCTATTCCACTTTTTCTTTTTAATCAGAAAATTTTAATCTGAGATGAAAAAAAATAAAAAAGAAGTCTTTTAAAAAATATTTATATTTAATTTATTTCATATAAAATAAATTCAAAACAAAGAATGCAGACGTGTCATTCAATTGTGACACCGTTATAACACTTTTTGTCTGCACTCCTTACTTCTATTCCCTTCTGATGAAATGAAACATCGTCTCGCTCTCTTTTCTTATGTCCACGTGTTAGTATATATAGATCTAATAATTCAATTTGATCAGTTATTCTTTATTATTAATTATATTATATTAATTTTTTAATTATTTTATATATTTTTAAAATTATTTTAATAATTTTGATTTATTTTAAATATCAATATGATTTAGTTAAAGAGAATGATCAAAACAATAAATAAAGGTAATAAATGACACAATAATAAAATAAAATGAAAAGTAATTCTTATTGAATATAAAACAAGAAAGTAATTATAAAACATCTATTTTTCACTTCTTCTTTTTTCCGTTTTAATTTTTTCTCATATATTACACGCTCTCACTAATAGACAAAACTGCACTGATTCAATCTATCCTCTAGATAACATTTCACGACAGTGTTCTAGAAGCTAAATTATTTAAGGTCATGTGACAGATGAATTAGGTGAATTTTGGAGCAAAACTAGAGCTCGCATGCGGGAGTGAAAAAATCGAATAACTTTAATTGTAATTTTTAGTTTTTAACTTTTTTTTTCTTTATTTATTGCTAACAAATTTAGTAAAGAAAAAAAATATAATAATATCTTTGTTATTTTTTTTGTGTTGTACTTTAAATCAAGTAAATGTGCACTGATTAAGTAAAAAGATAGTCTTACATAAAAAAATATTGATTACATGACTCACCAGAAAAAGTATCAGAGCAAAAATCTCCTCTGATATTTGTTTTCCTCTTCTCTGTCGATGTACTTTTAACCCAAACGTGAAAAATATCGTTTCGCCTCTTCCCATCTTATTTTGTAGTATTACTAATGGTATCATCAATAGGCGAAATCTACCACTTTAATCTATTCCTCTTCTTTGTCGATGTGTTTTTCTCCTCTTTCCATCTTCTTTGTATTACTAACACTATCATCAATGGACAAAATCCACCACTTTAATTTATTTCTCTTCTATGTCGATGTGTTTTTTAATACAAACGTGAAAATTGTCACTTCGCCTCTTCCCATCTTCTTTTGTATTACTAAAGCTATCATCAACGGACAAAATCCACCACTTCAATCTGTCTTTCTTCTTGTTCAATGTGTTTTTAACCAAACATGAAAAATGTCGCTTTGCCTCTTCCCTTCTTTTGTATTACTAACACTATCATAAGAAACAAATCCACCACTTTAATCTATCTCTTCATATAAATTTCATCCAGTATTTTAGAAGTTAAGTAATTTAGAGACAGGGTGACGTGTAGACTCGATAATTCAATGATGTTTTGTTAGATCCAAGGGTGGAATTGGAGCTCACTGCAGTATTAGTAGAACCCCATAATGTTAATTTATATGTTTTGTATTTTTTAAAATTTAATACTCACAAATTTAAAATCTAAGTTGCTATTTCAGATTGATTTCTTTTTTACCTTTTTTAAAATTATCAAATATTCAAAAAATTGATGGATAAATAAATGAGATTCCCCGTGAAAATAACTATAAAGCACCTACTTTTCCTTTTTTTTTTCTCCTTTTAAGATCTCTTCATATAGTTTACGCTATCACCAATAGGACAAAAATTTACCGCTTCGACTTATCTCTCTACATAAAATTTCATTAGAGTACTGGAGAAGCTAAATTGTTTAGAGGCTACATAGAAGTTTATGTTGGTTACACTTCCTCAATGAAAAATCTGTGCATCTCCTCTTCACTTTCTGAATCATTTCAATTTCGCCTCCCTCATCTTGTTCATCATGAATGTCACTCCCACCTTACCTCGAATATCTTTATACCTAATCTTATCTCTTATAATATATCTATATATCTATCTCAATATTTTTTATTTTCGCTACTTTCATCTCATAAATGTGTGAATATTTTAACCGACTGTAAGTACTTTCATTAAATTATTTAATTAATAATTATACCAAGTCAAAATTTTACATAATACAAATATCGAGTGAAAGCCTAAATATTTACCCTCTTCCGAAAAAGAATTCGTTCTTCTTACCTGGCTTATGGGTTCATGAACTTGGGCACTCCCTTTTCTACCATTAGATGAGGTCGGCCGCTTGATAACACCGAACCTTTACTACGTGTCGACTTTTAAACGCATGATGGACTTTGGGTCCCACCGTAAAAAACGTCCGTACTTATATCTACTGCCGTTCTTTTTACTGAGTCTCTGCCTATATAAACGACCGCCATAGCTCACAATTCAAGAAATTAGAAAAAGAAATTTCAGAAAAATTCAAATTTGCTGCTCTTCTCAGTTCTCTCTCTGCATTTAGAAGAAAATGGGTGTCCAGGAAACGGATCCTCTTACACAGCTAAGCTTGCCACCCGGGTTTCGGTTTTACCCGACTGATGAAGAGCTTTTAGTTCAATACTTGTGCCGTAAAGTTGCAGGCCATGATTTCGCTCTGCAAATCATTGGTGAAATTGATTTGTACAAATTTGATCCTTGGGTTCTCCCAGGTAAGTTTTTTTTTTCTTCTTTTTTCAATTTAATGTTAGACTTTCTCTGAGTTGGTTAATTAATTTTTTAGTTATTGTTGTTGAATTTGTGAAGGCAAGGCTATTTTTGGAGAAAAGGAATGGTACTTTTTCAGTCCAAGAGATAGGAAGTATCCGAATGGATCTCGACCAAACAGAGTAGCTGGCTCTGGGTATTGGAAAGCAACTGGAACTGATAAAGCAATTACTACAGAAGGGAGAAAAGTTGGAATCAAAAAAGCTTTAGTGTTTTACATTGGTAAAGCACCTAAAGGAACCAAGACCAATTGGATTATGCATGAATACAGACTCAGTGAACCTCCAAGGAAAAATGGAAGCTCAAGGGTACATATATATATCCCCATCACCCCCTTTTTTCAATTAATGGAATCAGAATTTAAAGTTTATGAATTTTGCTAAACCCACTCCCTGCCTTTGTTCACACTTGATTTATTTCTGATTTGTGACATTAATGGGTATTTTTTCTTTCTGGTATGTTTCAGTTGGATGATTGGGTGCTGTGTCGAATTTACAAGAAGAATTCAGGTGGAGCAAAACCGAATATCTCTGATTTACAGAGCAAGGAGATAAGCCATGGCTCTTCTTCATCTTCGTCTTCTCAGTTTGACGATATGCTCGAATCTCTACCAGAAATTGAAGACCGGTATTTCTCCTTACCGAGAACGAACTCTATTAGGAATTTTCAACAAGATGACAAGTTCAATCTTCAACAACTGGGTTCTGGTAACTTCGATTGGGCGACTCTAGCTGGGTTTAATTCCTTCCCGGAATTTGGTACCGGAAATCAAGCTCCGGCACCGGAAGTGAACAACCTCAACGGCAACAACAATTTTAATAATCTGAACGAATTTTTCGCCCACCCAACGGCGTTAAATTTTCACGGCGACGTTAAGTTTGAAGGAGGAGTTGATGATGAAGTAGAAAGCGGTGGTGTTATAGCTCAGCGGGTTAACAACTCGGGTTTCTACCAGGAGAACTCAACCGGGTTTCCGGGAACTTACACGAACTCGGTGCCCCACCCGTTTGGGATTCAGTACCCGATCCAAACTGTAAATATGGGGTTCACTGGGTAAATAGTGAAAAGGTTAGAACCAATTGTAAGGGGTAAAAATGTGAATGCTCAGAACTCAGAAGGATTAGATTTGTAATTTGAAAAAGCTTGGGGTAAAGGGTAAAATGTGACCTTCAGAAGATTTAGAAATATTGCTCTGATTATTGAGGGGGAAAAGGTATTTATTTTTTTGGTTTGGGGACTAAAATAGCAAAATAGTTAACCAGATTTTGTTCATGTAACTATGTACATATTATATATACTGTATTTTGTTGTACACGTTGTTGACCCTTGTAGTCAAATTTATGAAAGGAAGTGTATTTTCTCAAGGCTTTTGGTAATGTACTTATAGGAATACAAATTGGAGAATTGAGCTAATTTTCTTTTTGATTCCTTAACATGATTTTTTTTCGATAGATTATAAAAAATGCTTATCGTTTATATAACTCTGAGATAAATGTAAGATCTGCATATATTCGAACAATATATCTAAGAGATCATTTGATGAGATTGTTTTTGTTATTTTCTTATGCTTTTAACTTGTTCAACTCATCAACAATCAACTCGTACTTTATCAGCCCGTTAAAATTATGAATCTATTTGGCAATAAAATGGGTTTGAGACGAATTTAAGAACGGGTGATAAAAAATAATGTCCCGCAGCAAGAGGTGCAAAATGAATTAAGAAACTGTAAGAAATGGCGCATCGCTTACCTTTTTTATTTGGGCAAATTATTCATTAAAAATACGAGTAAAAAACATTCTTTAAGGATATCCTCGTTAGAATAAAACATAAGACCATTAGTAGGACCAAATTTAATATTGTTCCAATCCTAGTTTTATCGTACAAAGTTGCTGCATTAGTGGAATATAAACATGATCGATTATGAACACTGAGAAACTCTAAGAGTAAAAAGTACAATTTTTTTTGCTTCATGATATTATTTGACTTGGCATAAAATTTTTTAAAAAATAAAGTAAAATTTTAAAAATTTATGAACTAAAACACTTTTTAATTAATAGTGTAGCCATAAATTATTTTATTAATAATGAAAAGAAAACTTTAAAGTTATATTATTCTAATTATAAAAACGTAACATTCTTTTTTTTTTTTTTTAAAATGAAATTCTACTTGGGGCCTAGATATATGTAACTAAGAACGAGGCAATCAAGTGTTTGTTAAGATGATCTTTTTATCTTTAATTATTTTTAAAGGTTTAATAAGTACGTTATTCACAAATTACTCAATTCTCTTTAAAAAAAAGTAAAAGTATAAATTAATGGAGAACTTCTAGACACATGTTGTAATATAATATAAAAATAGTTAAGGCATAGTTTATAAATGTACTAGTTGAGTATGAGTGTGACAGTTAGTCAATTAAGTTCAATTAAATGGGGAATGAACTACTTCAGATAACTTCTGGAAAATCATGATTTCCCAGTGCTTTTAATTTCTGAAGATAACATTTTTTTTTTCTTTTAAAAAAAACGTATATAAAATTACGTTTTCGAATCTCGTTCACAATTTTAAATTTTACTTGCTATTTATATCTAAAGTAATTAAATAATATTAAATAAATTAAGTCGAGAACGCAGTAACAAGTCATTATATGAATCTATCACAACTTTCCAAATAGAAAAGTTTGGGGTCACAAAGCTTCATATATACACATGTCCTTCCACGTCTTCCTCCTTTATTCATAAGTTGGTTTTATTTGCTGACATATGGACTTTAATTTTTTACGTTACAATTTTGGGTTTTTTGGCATTTGGTAATACAAGGTGGTCCTTGTCTTATGCTGTGACAGCCAATACATACTATGTACACGTAAAAGACAATTAGTATGTTTTTTGGTAGTATTTATTTGGGGTCTACTTATTTCCTATTGAGTCATGACAAAGATTGCACATTCTGTGGATTTCTCTAGGAGGTTTCATGAATCAGCACAATGGTGTGAGGTCTATTTGGATCGAAAACCGTGTGAGTTTGGTCTAAAACGAGCAATTTCATATCATGTTAATGTCAGAATTAATAATTCGGTGAGATAAGTATATATAGAAATGGTGGAGTGAAAACTAGGGGCGCAATTTAATGTCTTTACCCGTTTACGAGTCGGTTTGCAACTTATATCCATAGTTTTAAAGATGCATAGACAAAAAAGTAGCTAGTAAACTTTGGTGTCGTAAATATTCGATTTATGTAGGTGACATACAATTAATCTTCAAATTAGCTCATAGTAACGATGGATTATGTGGAACTTAGTTCATGGAGGAAATTATTTGGTGTGTGTGAACAATATCCTATATGAAAAGTAAAAAGGAAAAAGAAAATACTTTTAACGGTGTAAGGCATTTTGATGAAAACGTGTGAGTGCGACTTATAATCGATAATAGTACACCATATTAAAAGTATGTTTGAACTAGTCTAACGAGATTTGATTGTAACTACTAAATAAAGCTTTAATAGTATTTCTCTTGATTGGTCAAATGTATCAAGTAAAAGCCAAGAGTCTAACGGAAACAGATTCTCTAATTCTGAGGTACAGATAAGATCTGCGTAAATTCTACCCTTCCCGGACCTCATTTTGTGGAATTACACTGAATTGTTGTTTTTGTTGTTGTTGGTCAAATGTATCAAGTCTTCATTTGGCTGTTGTTTATCCTTTGTTTTGGGACTTGGTCCTTTTCTATGAACATGAATTGGGTACAAAGTTATTCTTACTCCATACATTTGTGTTCCTCCTGGGCCTAGACTATTCCATTTAAAGGCCCAGTATCAGCTACTGTGGGTTCAATTCAAAAACATAGGGCCTGAGATATTTGTCAAGTGTTTGGTCTTTGCTAAAACATCTACTGATTTACACAACTATTTTCTTTTTTAAGCAATTATTTAGATCTTATCCTATTTTCAGTCTAATGTTTTCTTATAAAAAATAAAATAAAATTATTTGTACAAAAGAAATTTTTAGACTGTGATCATTGCAAGAAATAGAAAAGAAAGTCATTTATTAAATAATTATCCAAAGAAGAGAGTCTAATGTTTTACTATAGTAAATTTTGAAAATATTTGCACAGCATGGACACACAGGGAAATGGTTCCCAATTTGCCCATATAACTACAAGCCCAAATATTACAGGCCCTCAAAAGTTTAAAGAATGTCAGATTTTTTTTTTTGAGGTTAGCCCATCCACATACATAGATATTAAAAAACAATTTAGCAAAGCTTTGGATTCTTAAGATTTTTAGCCCAATGGGCAATGGCTATAAAGAATTTCAACCCGTGGTCATAACCATTTGTATCCGTTGTTGGGGTTGGCGGGGAAGGAGGTGGACATTGGGTGAGATCTATCAACGACGAATTTTCTATAAATATAGACTTCATAGCATTCATTAACTTAAACGAGCTGGAGAGCGAAGGAAGGGTTGTTTAGAGCGAATAAACTTTCGCGAATAAAGATATACAATTTAAACTTATTATATATGACTCCTATCAACAACAAGCCTTGACTCTTCTTTTTATAGACTCTCTGAGTGCATGATCAATGTATAATAATACATGGCATAGCTTTCAGTATGTCTCTAAATAGGATCCCCACTAATCTGGCAAAATAATGAGTATTCCTTTCGGACGGGAAGCAGGGCGGTTCGACACCACCGAAAAGTAAATGATTTATCAGTTTAAGCTGAAAATACATACATAGATAGTGAGTTAATATCAAATTCGACAACGAAAATTTAAGAGAGAACCGTATAAGGCGAAAATCTCACAGTTTTTAAAAAAGGAAATGACTATCTACTGGAGCTTCAATCAAGCACCACCAGTACAATATGCTAAAATTTACCCAAAAAGAAGGAATATTTTTTATTTTGTACTTTATTGGGTTGTTGTGTAGTATAAAAATCACAAAAATTTCACAGATAATCACATTTGGAAATGGGCCCCCATTTACATTAATATAGTGGAAGGTCCACATTGTCCATAGAGTAGGAAACAAGCCTTCAAAACTTTATGAAACTTTGTCTCTTCAAAAGGCCAACATTATGAGGCCTACTTAACATTTTGTTCTGATGAAATCAAACTTTTGGATAACAAGAATGGTTGAAATTACTTCGATAGATCCAAAATATATGTGCAGTTACTCATTCTTATCCAAAATTTTCAAACAAAAATAATCATAGTTGGTACTATGGTAGACAAATTATTTGATATATTCATGATAATTTAGTGGAAATTAACAAAAGAAAGACATTATATTCCATGGATAGCTGGCTTATGAAAGACAAAATCCAGCTTGTTGTATGTCTGAGTGTGTAAATTTACCTCCAAGGGTGTGTTCGGTACGTAAAAAAATATTTTCAAGAAAATATTTTTTTTATTTTCTTGTGTTTAATTAATAAATAATTAAGAAAAACGAGGTCGTATTGTCTCCTCCTATCAACAATCACCCACGCCACTATATCCACCGCACTTCCCACCTCCCCCCACCCTTCTCCCTCCAACTAATTAAGTTTCCGTTATACCAAACACACCTTAAGTCTTATATTAAGAATTGAGTTTAACTTCTACCTATTAGAAGTGTATGACCAAAGTTTAAACTGTCACAACATCTAATAGATAAGTATATATAATTCTGCATGAAAAATGTATGAAAAAATTTTCATATTCATAGTTGAAAAATATTATTAAGCTACATATAAAGTGTGTGAATATTCTTAATAGTATAAGATATTTTTTTTTAAAAAAAAGAATAGTTTGGATTTGGTCCAAATTGAATAACATCAAACCATGTTAACAATATTTTTTTGAAATGTTTTAGCCCAACACAAATATCAAAGCCAATAATTCGACAAGACAATTAAAGAAATGACAAAGTAATAATGTGAGACCCAACTTATTGCCTTTGTCCACCTACAAGTCAGTTTATAATTTTTTTTACCACGTAACTTTCCGAAACATACAAAAAAAACATGTGAGTTTTGGTGATCCTAAATATATACTCAAGATGAGCAAACAGTGAATTTCAAGATCCATGAATCTGGGAATGTAGAACTTTGTTTGAGTGGGAGATTGTTGTATGCGAACAGAATCTCATATTGATAATTGAAAAAGAAAATGAAACTACATATAATGCAGAAGAATACTTTTGATAGTATGAGGGTTTTTAATTAGGGTGCATGATATTTACTATAATAAAATACATTGTCTTAAAAGATGACAGTTTGGTGCATTAAATTTTTTCTATATACGGGATCGGAGGGAAAGGCCAAATTACAAGAGTCTATTATACGCAGTCTTATCCTTGCATTTATGCAAGAAATTATTTCACAGCTCGAATTTATAACCTGCTAATCACATGACAAGAACTTTACCTGTTATGCCGACACTCCTGATGATAAGTTAAATCCTTCTTAATTTGATACTTCTCCTTTTTTCCATCAGTTCAATGATCTATTCCTTGGCATGCCATTGAGAAAGAGCTAACAAGAAATCTGATTCTTATCCATTTTATCTTAATAGTATATATTTGTTTTCTCTGGGCATTCTTGATTATCAAAAATTACCACAAAAAACATATATGTTTTGTTTTTAAAATTTGTAAATATATTTATTATTCTCAACCACAACATAAATATCAAGATGAATTGTATTTGTAAAGAGCATCTTTCTATCTTTTTTTTTTCTCAAAATATAAAGTGAATGGATAATAAATAAAGACGACTTGTTCATTTTTTTGCCTAAATTTGGTTAAGCAGTAAGATCAAATGAAGATTAAGATGTCTAGTTATCACTTCATACTTAATCAATTGAAATCATATCATATATATCGTCACACACCACTAATTTCAAGAAAATATGTGTATGTAAAAAAGAAAATTACATTAGATAAATATAAAACTACACACACAAAAAGAAAGGGAAAAAAAAACACAGGAATTAGCTATGAACTTTGTCTTCAAATGACACACGCTTAAGATAAAGTTTTTATAATTTGTCGTTAATCCATCACTAAATTGAATTAGCGATGAATTTTGTTGTATGTTGATAGAACTTGTGTGTCGTTTTTTTAGATATCCATAGGTTTGGTCATATTTTTTACAAATTTTAAGTTGTTTTCCAAATATAAAATACAACTTCAAGTTAGATTTGAACTTTTCATGGCCAAACACTGATTTTTAAATAAAGCAAAAAGTTATTTTAGAGAAAAAAGTGAATATTTTTTTAGGAATATTTAGATAAATAGCTGATCAGATTCCCACTTTATAACTAATATACATAAAATATATTCTAATTATATACGATTATACACATAAGATACATAATATATATATATATATAATATTCATCGGCTATTTATAATTTAAACAATTTAATGAACAACTATTTACATTAATTCTTCTAATCTTTATGGCAAACGGATCCTAAATAAGTAAATTAGGTCATTTTAATTAGTTTCAGGTGCTTGGTGATATTTTTTTTATTTTTTATTTTTTGCTTGCCAACTGATTCATTGAACAAAAAAGACAAATGGTTTTGTCTTGATGTACAAAAATGGAAAATGGATGGGAACCTTTCAACTCTGTGATTAAGAAATACTTAATCACAGCTAATTAGTGAAAACAACAATTAATAGACCAATCTCCATCACATTATCTCAAATTACTTTTTTAAAGAAAAACAAAGCTGGCTTAATTTCAACCCCTTGTTTTGCTATTCTTAGCTCTTTTCTCTTTTTAATAATTAATATAATTCTTCTGTTTTTTTTTTTAATTCTATTAATAATTAATGATCTGAAGTTAATTACGGTCATCTGTACTTTTAATTAATTTCCTTGTTGAAAATAATTATCCAATATTTATACCTTTTTTTCCCTCAAGAGTTATGAGGTGTGCTCTTATAGTCAGCTATCATGTTTTTAAAGTTATGAAAAGATTTAATTTAATTGCTGAAATTAGTAATTGACTTATATGTAATGATCCAACACGGTAACCATGAAAATTACTAGTATTATTAAAAAATGTGGTTAAATACATCGTGCTTGACTAGTTACGAGGGATCAGGTTTAAATCTCAATAAAGATAATAATATATATATTAGTCGATACTTAGTGGACAGAGTCAGAGGTAAATGTATGCAACGTTAGAACATTGCGTTCATTTGATGTGTAAAAATTTCATTAAAACTACAATAAATAGTGGTTCTCAACACATAATTTTAATATACAATTATAGGTTTAATATTACTAAAAAAATTTAAAGATTGAACCATAGAGCTAGATAGAACTACCTGATAGACGATATTTGTGCTGATGGAAGATAACACATATGTACCAAATAAAATAATTAAAATACGTATAAATTGACTCGATCCGAAAAAAAAATCAAATATTAATTACTTGCGCCTTTAGTCTTATATGGAGAATATATATTGCTCCCCCGTGACTTTTTGGGTTAATGCGGAGTGTAGTCTTAAAATCATAATAACTTTGGTAATTAGCACGTGAATTATATCTTCATAATTATTATTTTTTTCAGTTTATTTTTATTTTTCATGTTTTAATTTGTTTTCTAAAAGTCAAATTATATAAATTTGAATTAACATTTTAAAATGTACTTTTTCATCATGTTAATTAATATGAGAAGAAGTGCAATTTATAATATTTTTGTACAATATTCAAACATTTAAATTTAAAATATTAAATTAATATAATTCCAATTAACTCTAAAGATCAGTCAAATTAAATCTCGTGAAACGAAACTTGATAAATAAAAATGAATAAAATGAGTAGTAAAATATATATGCCAGCAAAGCATTGTGACTTCCACCAAATTTTATTTGAAAAACATGGACATCAAAAGTATGAATGTAGATACATTTTCGTTTTCCTTTATAAATACATACATAAGTATGATGACTATAGATACAAGTGAAATTAATCGAAAGAAATTGAATATTATATTTACCTCGAACCAATAAATATGATTTATAGTATTTTTATTTGACTTAGATTAATTTATAAATACTTTCACCTTAACTAATTAATTATCTTAATAATGATAAATTATATTCATGCGTTTTGTCATGAATCTTGCCCACACAAGGGGAAGGATGAGTTAGGTAATTCAGGACGTTGGACTCCTAAATAAGACCTCGTCTAACCAGGGGCGGAGCTAGAGGTCCGAACCGTCTTCCTAAGAATTAAAATTATATCGTAGTTTTATGTTTTTTTATTTATATTATTATTTGCTGTTTTTTTTGTATTGATTATTATATTATTTTATTGTAGTATTATTCTATTACTATCTGTTGTTCTTTTACTATCTATCATTTTTTGTACTTTCTTACTTTTTTTTAGGGTTGCTTTGGATTGTTTTTTCTTGAGTTGAGGGTCTATCAGAAACAACTTCTTTATCTTTGATGTAGGAGTAAGGTTTGTGTACACTTGACCCTTCCTAGACCCCATGTTGTGGGACTATACTGGGTCACTTTGGACTATTTTCCTTGAGCGGAGGGTCTATCACTTCTTTGTCTTTGAGGTAGAGATAAGACCTGTGTACACTCTACACTCCTCAGATTCCATGTTGTGGGAACTAGATTAATTACTTTGGACTGTTTTTCCTTGAGCCGAGGGACTATCAGAAACAACCTCGCTCTACCTCTGAGGTATGGGTAACATCTGTGTACACTCTACCCTCTCCAGATTCTCACATTGTGGGACTACAGTGGTTCACTTTAGATTATTTTTTCCTTGAGGCAAGGATTTATCGGAAACAATATTTTTGCCTTTGAGATAGAGGTAAGATCTGCATATATTCTATCCTCTCCAAACTCCACAATGTGAAACTACATTGGATATGTTATCTATCCTCATATATTGAATTTTGTTAACTTTTATTTTCTTATATTTGAAAATTTATTGTAAAAATACTGACTCCGTCACTGCCTGTAAGATGAACAAAGTACCAAATACATGCATGCCAAACTAACCAAAAGGTTTGGTAATATAATTACGTGCATATTTGGCCTATAATTCAAAACAGAAAAAAGAAAAATGAGATAAGGGACATGCATGTTTTATTAATTAATTCACAATATAATATATAGATAGATGTGTCATGCAATTGTGACTTGCTTGAAATCTGTTAAGAGAGTGAGCAAACTATGCTTTTCTTGTGGCGTAATATCTGCAATAGGTGATAAAACTTGTGCCCATCAACTTCCTTTCACTAACAAATACAATTTATTTTGCAAACCTAGACATTGACATGAATTACCCTCTTAATTAATTCTCATATATAATATATATATATATATATATATATATCAAAATTCTCTTTTTGAGTCGATATTCTATCAAAAATAATTTTTCTACCTCATAAAAATAGAGATAAAATTTGCGGATATCCTACCCTCTCAGACTCCTCTTATAAGATTACTCCGAATATGTTATTGTTATTATAATTTTATTATATAAATGACAACATTTTTAACCTAATGATTATTCGATGTTCGATATTCAATTGAATTGCTTAATCCGGATTTGGGTGAGATAAATCAATTAAAGGAGAAATTCTCTTTATTAATATGCGGTAGAAATAGAGAGAATATGAACAACAAATAGTTGTACTAATCTTAGCACAAAGATATTCTTTAATTTGATGAGATGTATATTGTTTGTTTTTTGTGAAGTCCGCAAGATATTTTCTAAAAAAATTTCACACCATTAGAATTTATAATATGTGAGATAATCATTTTAATTGTTAATGTGGAAGTTTGTGAATTAGGATTCATGTAGACCAACATCATGTTCCACGTATCACCTCTCGATCTAAGTTCTATGTGGCCTACAACCATGATCCACGGGTCAATTTTCGAGGTTAACTGTGTGTCACCCACATGACCGATTGAGCATATATGGCCTCTGAAACCCATAACTAGTTTTTTGATCTTGTGCATGTGCATCTCCAAGCTACCTTTGACACGGTAAAGGTAGTACGTAAACCAAGCCTCACACCAGTACCGTTTTATCTTCTCCATACATATTTCAACAAACTATTGGCTCTAATACCATTTATCGGGCTAAATTATACACCAGCCCAAAAATATTCTTAATTGTGTGTGATATATCATTTGCTTTGGCACAAAATCTTACAATTTTCTCCAAAATGCCTCTTTTCGCTATTAAAAGTATTCTTGCACCTTATATATTACTTCACAATCTTTTCAACTATACAATGTGAGACTTTATTCGTACGGCCAATACAAATCAACAAAAGCATGGAAAACATCATTCAAACAATAACTTCACAAACTCAGGATCATTCAAGATATTCTTTTTTCCAGAAAATTAGGATATATAACTTGCTACTATATATCTTATTTTTGTAATAATACAACTGCAAAAACCCATGGGAGAAATGTGGCAAGTAGTACAAAGAGCACATGCATAGTAATTCACACATATCATTTATTTTCCACACTAAGAATACACAAAAGGGCAAGTTAGGTTAACCCTACAATAAAGAAACTGATAGATACCATATTTTTCATAAGTTATTAGTACTAAGTTTGACTCAGAGCTTATGTAACCCACATGCAAAGCTTTGTATATATATCTATTTTAATCTATCACGTTTTCAAACTTTACAATATGTTTTTCTATCATATTTTTTAGTTTAAATAATTTAAACTATAAATTCTTACGCTATCAGATCAATTTTTACCTATGGTAATAGATAACTATTTTATTTTTAAAATTTCTAATTCCATATTTTAAAGAGACTCACGTATGGATATTCTTCGCATCACTACTGTAAAATAAGAAAATTAGCGATGGACAAAATTCTGTAAAAGTCCCAAGCTAATCCCGTTTAGCTACGAATTATAAGAAAATTCAATTAGCTAAGAGTTTTTTAACGACAAATTAATCGAAAACTAGCAATAAATTTTATATTTTCTAATAGTAAATGACTTGATAATATAAAAATTATTTACGATTATGATATATAAAATTTAATTTTTTTCTTATGATATGGTTTAATTTCCTTAAAATGATAAAGAATGTGACACCCATAAATTCAATCCATATCATGACCTTCACTAAATTATGCCACTATCTATAAACCATGCGCACATTCCTCTTATTATTATCTTCTCACATAATTCATATGTCATTATAAATTCATGAGTGCTTCTTTTATAAATTTGGTAAAAAAAATATTCTTCTTTTTTATACTTTTTTAACAAAACAGAAACCAAGTGAAATAAAGATTAAATTGCACTCAATTACACTCCACTGTAAATCTTACTTTTTAATTTTCCGTTTCCAAGTAGTTATGAGCCCCTCACATTTTCGCGGATATCGGGTCATTTTTACTTGTTATATTAAAAAAAAATTATCTATAGATATCTTTTAAATGACCTGATTATATATACGTTGGTGCCTTTAGTATTTGCAAATTAATGATTATCTTTATTATTCGAACTCGAAGTAAAATATTGGATTAATACCGGTTCGGAGGTATAATATTTCAAGTACACTTACGAGTTTTCATTCACAAATAGGTCACAGGTTCGAATGTTGACCTACAGGGTCACGAGTTTGAATTGTGGAATCAGCCATTAATGTTAGTGCGAGTTAGATATATAAACTATCTATATCACAATCCCTTTAAACACGATTCTTCTTCAAATTCTGTATGAACACGAAATGCTTAATACATCGTGCAGCCTTTATTTTGTTCCTTGTAATAGGACTTTAAACATATAAACTCGATCTTATCTAGTAGGCGCTAGTACCATTTTTCATATGTTAAATTGGAAAATAGTGTTGTTTGTACCTTCTTAGTGTTAGGCCAACATGGCCAGAAATGTATTTATATGCTTAATAGGTTCAAATTATACTTATTTACGATATTTGTCGAGGTATATCAAAAATAATTTATTTACCTCTAAAATAAAGATAAGATATGCAAAAATTTATGCAAACTATTTACGTAATTTAACAACTTAATTATCTCATGAATAGAAAGAGCACTACATATTGATTAAACCCGCAAACATTGTTATTTTGTTTAAGTTGAATAATATACATTACTAATATAAATATTTTTTTTATTCTATCGATAAATTTTAACGTGTAATATTTTTTTCGGGATCATAAATTAATTCTTATTAAGAGACTTACCTATATAATTATATATCCAACAACTAAACATTTTTATGATTGGCTTTTGTTGGTCGGAGACAACGTTGCCGATGTTTCTAATACTATAAGCAAAAGTGGGAACTTAGATAACGATTAATAGCATACGTATGCAAAAATTTTCATAAATAATGTAAATAAGATATATAAATGACAATAATTACAAGTTGGTGTTATTTTTTTATATTTGTACTCTAACACAGCTTAGAACTACTGTATATTGAGCAACCTTTGAAGGCGCTCGGCCTTGTTCACTCTTTCAGCTAAGAATTCCGCTTTTTCTTTGAGGGGAACCGAGATTTGAAATATGTGGGATCTTTTGATCGTGTATTAGTTATAGCCAACCTCTTTCTGTCCTCCTATCTGATAAGCATGTGCTTTCCGTGTTGATCCCGCCCTTAGACTGGAATACAAAGCTTGACCGGTATAACTACTGCTGGCCGGAGAGCCTCCAGGACAAGGAGACGGCGATCAACCATCCACTCTCGAGATTCATATTGATCAATACCATGAATATATAATAACTTCGGACCATATAGACTTCTTTTCGTTTAGTGGATCGAATTTTGGCCACTGCCAAAGCCCATCGGGTCTTGACGAATTCATAATTTAGATATGATATATTTTGAGTTGAGAGATCGAAGTTTGAAATATATATATCTAATTATATATTTATTTTATACGAGCACACGTGCACATATATAAAAAAAGCTTTTAATTAAACACAAATTCATAGTTGATTCATTACTAAAATTCAACGCTTAAAATTTATATATATATATATATATATATATAATCTTATAACAATGATTATTATCTTAATTACAAGATTAAACAGTGACCGATAAGCGCTATCTCGATCAAAACAACCGTCTTATGGGCCTTGACCGTATTCGCACAAATATTTTCATCTATCTCTTCTTATCTTTTCCGATATATTCTTTGCACTCTCACCCCATAAATGGGGTCATTTGCACTTTTACTTTTATTTTGTTCTGATTTTTAATTTATAATTTTACGAAACATAAGTTTATATATTTATAGTATAATTTGTTTCCATAACTCATAAGTTATGTTTATACATAATTTTAATTTTTAAAGGACTATGTATAAGTTTAATTATTAGAGAAAAATATTAAAGATCAGTTTATTTAGGATAAAAATTAAAAACCAATCAATTTAAGAGAAAAATATGCAATTTTTATACCGAAAAATTTATCTCCAAATAGATGCCACGTGTTTTCCTATTTAAATTAGGAATATGTGCCCTGTCAAAGGCGGAAGCTGCATATTCGAGCGGGTCTTAATTAAATTGATAATGGAAAGGAGGTATATCTAAATTATTTTCGATAATATAAGGATATATATATTTGGTCCATTTTATGTTAAAATTATATCCAAGTAGTTCTACTACCCCTTCAATATATATCAACTTGCTAGCACATTACGTGGAGATTTAGACAGCAGAATACAATCAACCGTGGTAGCATTATTTTAAAATAAAAAATTAAAAGATGAAGATGGAGAGAAAAGATAATATGGTAACAATTTAAGACTATAAATTTGTGGTAGTAGATAGTGTTGTTTTATTTTAAAAAAAAAAATTCATCCAATTTTCAATATTCGAATTAAGATCGGACTAAATCTGAATTCACGTATTATAATTTATAGAGTTCATTTCTAAATGCAGCGGTTCTAATATAATTCTTTTTTTTTTTTGTATTTTTGAAAATTCAAATTTAAAATATTAACAATGATGAAATTTCAATCGTACGCCACCGCATATAATATGGTAATAGATTGTCATCGAATGACAAAAGCAGACCTTGACGTACAATATCACTAAATAGTTAAAAGGGGCACTAACTTTGATACTATTTGTATACTTCTTGTTCCGTTTTATTTTTTAGTTTTTAAAATCTTTTTATAGTGTTAAGAAAGCTACTTAATAAGAATGTTATAAAGACTTATTATAAGTTTGTTTAATTATTTATCAGGCGAAGGTAATTTTGGAAAAAAAAATTAAGACCATTTTGCTTTCTAAAGATTAATTATTTTGGTCAAATTAAAAAAAAAATCTATATAGATATCACTTTAAAAGGGGATGGAGGGAGTATTTTTTTTAGTCATAAGAAATAAGAACATAGTGTTGACTTTATAAATTTGGTCTTTGACGTAGCTGGTAGATGATACAAAGTGGATAGTGAGAACTCAGAAAACTAGCGGAGATTGCGGTAGAACGGTAAATATTTTTTCATTCTTAATTAAAGATTTTAAATTTGAGTTCTGATTATAAAATCGTCTTTATAAGAGAGTATTTTATTTTTAATATTAGACTTTCCGATGCGATTCAAATGTAACCGAATTCAATGCAAATATTCAATACCAGGTCGAAAAAGAAAAACATGATAACTTTCCGTCCATAGCATCAACTCATATGCAATTCTTGCTATTAAAAAAAAGAGAGAGAAAAATTCAAATATGTGATGTAACGTTTAAAAATGGCTCAACATCGATTTGTTAATAGTTGAGCTTATTCATGTCATCGCCATGACACATTCGATTCATTCGTACAACTAATCACTAATAGAGCCGTACTATTACTAGATTTTATCACGTGATGACACATTATCTAAATATTTCATTACTTATCAACCTCCACCCTCGCTCTCACCCTTTTTTACGAATAACATATGTGATCAAGTCATTTCATTAAATTCAATAGCAGTCTTTTCTCAATCTCTTATGATAAAAAAAAAATTCTTGATTCTTGACTTTGATAAGAAATGTGAAACGAAAAGACAAATCAAACCAAAAAAAAGTCCTCTTTTGGGACTAAATTTATGTTCCAAATCTCACTTTCAGATAAAATGGAGAGAGGAATTAATAGTGAATTGAATCCCTTAGAAAGAGGCTATTGAAAAAAAAAAAGTTAAAAAAATTCTTGATTTGATAAGAAATGTGAAATGAAAGAACCAAAAAAAGAGGTTCAGCATAAAATATCTTTTTGCATGAATTCCTTTGACACATAATGATGCCTTCCATTCTTTGTTTGTACTAATGGGAGCAAATATTTGATATTCAAAAATTATTGGCTCGATTAATAATTTAGATTCATAATTATATAAAATTTATTCAATTTGAAAGGATGTAGTTATAGTGGGTGGGACAAAATATTTTTCTTCTAGAGAGATTTGATTCGGAATTTTTAGGGCTCATTTGGCCATGCAAGATGAAATCATGATATAAAATCATATGAGATGAAGCTGAAATTTTGTTTGAACATGTAATTTGAAATTCTTAAATTGTAATTTTTTTTTCCTTCTCATGAACATAAAAACCTCATAAGTTGTAAAAACTATTAAAATTGCCCCGATTTTATACAATCTTATCTTATTAAGTAAAAGTTCATAACAAAGTATAATATATTATCACGAAGTCATTCTAAAAAAAGTACGACGCTTATTGATCGAACTTTAGATCAACACTTATTCCAAATCACGAGATGAAATCGCATGTCCAAACGCCTACTTATATATCCAAAGTTTAATATTGAAACAATTTTAAAAAATTTCCCGACTTTGTCCGTATCAAGAAACAATTCAAAATACCTTGACTTCTTTAAAATAAATTCGAATCAAATAGCAATGATTCAAAATACTTCTTTTTACAGTATTTCGAAAACTTAAAAACTCAATCGTATGAATAGTACTTCCTAACGAATAGAGATTTTCTCAAATTCTAGTGCTCTTATATACTACTCTTTTTTCGACTCCATTTATATAATTTTAATGAACTAATATGCTGTTGGTATTATTATTAAGTTAAAAAAAATATATTTTTATAAAATTAATCTGAATTGAAAATTTTCATTACACCATAAATCAAAGGAGGAGGATAGGAGAGTTGATATCGAGAGTCAATTTTTTCACCCATTTATATAGTTATTAATATCGATACTACTGAACTATAAACCTCTGATAAGCTTTATGTTACTTCGATTTCTAATATAAAATTTTTTGTATTAGAAACTTGGTGAATAATTATTTAATTAATTAATAAATTAAAAAATGCATATGAAAACGAAGACCACTAAGGAGATTTGGACCCACCCAAAAGCAAAATATACGGATTAGCAAACAAATGCTGTCATATTTGAGGTTAAACGACCTTCTTATCTTCGTCCTAATCAAACTTTTGTTGTTTGCCCGAATGTTGTCTTATGTCCATTGGATATTTTAACAGCCAGTCAAGCCAGATATTTAAAAAGCTTTACACTTTTTCTTTTTATTTATAATAATCGTATTTCAATCAGCTTATACACGTCTTGATAATTCTAGTAAAATATTTATTATTTTCCATCGGTGCTAGTATTAAATAAATGTATTCATCAAGGCTTGGCCATATTCTTACTGAAATTTAGTTAAGATTCAAGAAATATATAAGTCGATCACTCTCAATTTATAATTTAGGAATAACTTAATTATAAATGCTTTTAATTTGACAAATATTCAAAATAGCCTTTCTAAAATAAAATTTTAATTAGTTCTCCATTTTATTTCCGTTATTTATCATTCTTCATGCAAAAATACTTTAAAATTTATATTTTTTGAAAATATCTTTGAGCATATTTTAGTTATTTCAATAGAAAAAAAATATCTATCAACAACTTTTTACTAAGCACACTAATTGTTATTTCTTATTTGTCAATTTATGTGGTATTAGTTTTTTTTATTACATCTTGAAAAGGCAGAATGTCATGCCTTCTTAATTAGTAATGAAATGATTTATGAGCACATAAATATTGAAAGTTTATTTTGAATCATAAATATCAAAAAAAATATTTTTAAAATTTTATATTAAATTAAATAAAATTATATAAATTAAAAGAATATTAATTTAATTTTTTAATATTTAATACTTATCGACTATTTTTAATTCGTTGATTCAAATGAGCCGTAATTCTTTTTTCTTTTTTTATTTGGTCCTTTTCATGGAGGTTAAAAAGTTGATAACATTTTAGATGAGGGACTTATCTTCGTATTAGGATTAATCAAACTTTTTATTTTCCTTAGGTATATTTACAGGTGGACCCCATTTTCCTTCTTTTCAAACTTCATCTCGTGTCGGGCTAACCTCATATTATCAAACCATGCGTGTCGATTGATTAAAGGCCTAATTTTCAGTTCTCAATCGCTTAATTACGTCATTGATAGGTACTAATTCATTTTTGCTTCATTAACGTCCACTAACTATTAAATGGACTACGTTTTCTTTCTTTTAAATTACAATAATGCCCCTACTTCTTTTACATGGTATCCAGCCATAGGTTGAGAATGTTTTTCCCATCACAAGTTGAAAGCTATACCTGATTTTTTTAAAAAAAATTAATTTAAATTTTACATATAATTATAAAAAAACACTTACATAATAAGATCATTAAAATGTTAATTATGACACTATTATTTCTACTGACATAGAAAATAGGATAAGTAAATTCATACAATCGGTTAAATTATTGATGATTCTCGGCGAAATTGGGAGTGCAAAAGAAGGTTTATTTGAATTTTTTATTGAAAAATTATAATTTATATATAAGTTATTAAAAATATCTTTTTAAATATTTATAGTAAATATTAAATTACCTCAACTTTTTTCATGTGAAGAAAATTCTGCATTTGCTGTTATTAATAATGTAATATTTGCTTATTATGTCGCACATAATAACTTAAATCTTTTAAGTATTAAATAATTTCTAAAAATAAATAAATAAAGCAGTAAATAACGGATGTAGAGCATGAGTATTGAATTAATCTGAACCCAATATTTAAACATATAATACAGACATAAATATATATACCTATATATATATAATTCAATATAACTTTTTAATAAATATTAAATTTTAACTCCGTAATTTAAAAAAAAGAAAGATTCAATTGTAAAATATCTAAAATTTGAATTCATCAAATTAAAATCTAGAATAGGTACTCTAATTGGTAAAATTTTAGTACTAGTAGTAAATGTAGTATTAATGATTCTTTTTTTTTTTTTCACAGTATATATTTAGTGTATGTATAAAATATGATAAAAATAAAAATAAAATCAGCACCCATATACCATATAAAAGAAGTTGGGGGTCTTAACCAGCCAAATATTAAACTCAAACCAATTTCCAGCTGATTTTCTGTAATTTTGTACCACTAACCCACAGCACATAACAACACACAACCCACACCATTTCTCTCTCTCTGCTAAAGATCCGAAAATCTGAAGCAGAATTTTCGTACCATTCCAATCACTCCTCTTCATCCTCCTCATTTTCTAATTATTATTATTATTATTATATTATATAGTTTTATAATCAGCGGGCTCTGATCAAATATAATAATAATAATAATAATATAAAAAAGAAAAAACAATTTTGTCTAATGGAGAGTACCGATTCATCAACCGGCTCTCATCAGCAGCCTCAGTTGCCACCTGGATTCCGATTTCATCCGACGGATGAAGAACTCGTTGTTCATTACCTTAAGAAAAAAGCTGCCTCTGTGCCTCTCCCTGTTTCTATTATTGCTGAAGTTGATCTTTACAAATTTGATCCTTGGGAACTCCCTGGTATGTAGTAACTACTCCTACTGTTTATCACTATTTTTATCGGGATTTGCGGTTTACAGTCCGGTGGTATCGATTGATTCAGATTCTTTTTTACGCGATAAGTGTGAGTTCGATTCTCGTTGTTGTTTCTTTTTTTTCTTCTTCTCCCGTGTTGTAAAATGACAATTTTGTGTGTTTGAGGATTTTTCACACCATAAATGTGAGTTCGATTCTTATGTTCCTCTTTTTATTTTTCTTCTTCTCCTTCCTCTTTCATGTAATGGAAGAAAAAAATAGAAATTAAAATGACAATTTTCGACATTTTCATGCCTTTTGAGTGCTTCATATGTTCTAATTTTAGTTGAGTTTGATTATCTTGTTGTTCACTTTTTTCTTTTATTTCCCCTTCCCTTCTTCTTCCATGTTAAAAATGGCTAACTTCGAAATTTTGATGATTTTTTTTAAATATTTCACACAATAAGTGTGAATTCGATTCGTGTTATGCCTTTTTTATATTGCCTCTTTCTCTTCTTGTCCCATCTCACATAACAAAAATGATAATTTTGAAATTTTGACGAGTTCTGAGTATTTGAGAATTTTTCATATAATAAGTGTGAATGTGAAATCAATTCTTGTTATTTTTTTCTTTTTTCTATTTTTCTTCTTCTCTTTGTCATAGGTGGCAATTCCAAATTTCTTGACTTTTAAGTGTTTAAGAATTTTTCAACAAGCAATAAGTGCGAATTTGATTCTCATTTTTCCTTTTTCTTTTATCCCAACTTCCCTTTTCCTTCCTCGAATTTTTTTTTGTTTTGTTTTTTGAAAGCGTAATTTTGAAATTTTGATGATTTCTGAATATTTGAGGTGTGTTTTTTAATTTCAATTTTCAGCTAAGGCGACATTTGGAGAACAAGAATGGTACTTCTTCAGTCCAAGAGATAGAAAGTATCCAAACGGGGCGAGACCAAACAGAGCAGCCACTTCCGGTTATTGGAAAGCTACCGGAACCGACAAGCCGGTGCTCACCGCCGGCGGGACTCAAAAAGTGGGCGTTAAAAAAGCACTGGTTTTCTACGGTGGCAAACCACCAAAAGGGGTAAAAACAAATTGGATCATGCATGAATACAGGCTTGCTGACAATAAAACAAATAATAAACCCCCTGGTTGTGACCTTGCCAATAAAAAATCCTTAAGGGTAAGTAACTTTTTTTTTTTTTAATCTTTTTAAAATATATATTTGTCAATTTTATACTTTAATTTAATTTTTTATTGAATTTAATGTTTCCATAGCACACCATCTATTGGATTAATAATATTCCTTTTTGTGAGGATCACATTGGTAAATACGTAACTTCAAGACAGATTCATGTTTTTATAAAATTATGACTTTAAATTTTAATATTTGCTAAATATTTAGTGACTTTTAACACATGTGTCTATGTTTTTTTTTTCTTTTTCAAATTACTAGATTTAATTAAATCGTTGATTATACACTATATCTGCTTCTGGTGACGTATTCAGTGATGTAGCAATAAGTGAAGGGTGAGTAGTTATGAACACGCTTCGTCGAAATAATACAAATAGGAATTTATAATCTTAAATATTCTTAACAAAATTTTTATCTGGTCATTTGCAGCTGGATGATTGGGTTTTATGTAGGATTTACAAGAAGAACAATACTCAAAGGCCAATTGATCATGAAAGAGATGATTTGAATATTGATATGATGATTCCACCATCATGCATACCAAATTCAATGTCAATCCCAAATCCATTTGGTCAACCAAAAATCCCACCATTAAAATCTTCAAATTTTGGTGCTGATGCTACTACTACTACCACATTGCTTGAAAATCATGACCAAAATAATTTATATGAAGGTGGATCCCAATTTTCTTCAAAGAGGCCATTAGCTAATTTGTACTGGAATGATCAAGATGGAGCTAGTAACGATAATTCTCAATCAACAAAAAGGTTTTTAACGGAGAGTATGGAGGACGGGTTAAACATGAATGCTCGAGCAGATGAACAGAACGGATCTATCGTAAGTCTTCTCAGTCAACTTCCTCAAACTCCGTCACTTCATCAGCAACAGGTACTGGGCTCACTTAGTGACGGAGTTTTTCGACAACCTTATTCGGGCATGAATTGGTACTCTTAAGAAGAAGAAGAAAAAAAATAATCAATATTGTGAATCATATTATATACCATACAAATTAAAGATGTTTAATTATTACAGGATCCCTAACTAATTAATTATTGTCTCAGGATTTTCACATATTATTAACGAGGGTGTTAATTAATTAGATTAGTGGGGTTGCTGGATTTGGGTATTGAGATTTTTGTTTGTAGTAACTATATTTAAAAAAAAAAATTTAGATAATTTACAGTTTAGTTTGTGTTAGTTAAAAAAAGAATTAAATTAGGTGAGGCCATATTGTATATTTTTGCTTTATTTAACTGTCTGTCTTTTACTTTATAGTATATTAAAAAAATACATACATCTCCAAGGTTTGTCTGTGAATAGAGATGCATAGAAACAAATCTTTGTAATCATATTATATTCTATATCTTATTGGAAAAAATATTCTGCACATTGTTTTTTTCTTTTTTTACTTTTGTTGGCTTGATATGAATTTAGTTCAAAAAATATGATTGGATGATTCATATAATTGATTCTGACTTATTTGGAATCGAAATAATCTGATTATTATTATAACTAGAAAGAAAATACCGTCCAGATAATAATATGACCTAATTTATGTGAGTACATTTTCTTTTTTAATTCATTCTAATAAGAATGTCACATTTTTATAATTAGAAATAAAGTACAATTTTCTTTACTCCGTGATGAAATGATTTATAGTCACAACTTCAAAAAGAAAAATCTATAAACTTTGTGTTAATACAAATATTATCACATAAATTGAGTTGAGAGAGTTTTTTTTTTTTTCCTTGCAACAATTTTTAAATAAAAGAGATTCCCAAAAACCTAAGGATTAATTTGTATGTTTGTTAACTTAGTGGGAGATTATATCTACTAATGCTATAATTATGTGATAAGTAGCTAGTAAGGTAGGTTGTTAATTTTGGATAAAGAATTTGTTTTTCATTTCCCAAAAGAATTAGTGTGTGATTAATTAAACAGTAAAATTTGCTACCTTAGAATAAAAGAAATCCTCTTTAAGGGAAGAATCATTTGTTGTTGTGGAAAGCTTAGTAATTAATAGTGACATATATATATATATATAAATGTTCTAGAGGGTTCATATACATTGTATACATGATATGATTGATGTAATTATTTGGATTGGAGGAATCAAACAAATAGATCGATAATCTCAATGACAATTGGGTTATTGGATCCAATTTAAGTACTATTTAAAGAGAGAAAGAAGAAGAAGGAGGAAAAAAAAGAGGCACAATCCCTTTTCCATTAATTAATTTAGCATGATGACTCTTTTTTAATTATGTTGATGTTCGAGTCAATTTATATCCATATATGGGATTACATACATTGAATTTGTTGTTATTATTATTAATTAATTTAGTATGATGATATTTTCAATTATGTTGATGTTTGAGTCAATTTATATCCATATGTGGGATTACATACACTGAATTTGATGTTATTGTTGTTAATGATATAATTTATATCCACTTCAACTTTTCTACTAAGATATGTTACTTCCTATCAGTGAAGATATTAAATAGTTTCGTCGATCAAAACTAGCTATGGGCAGAGGCGGATGCAGCTTTTTAGCTATGGGCAGAGGCGGATGCAGCTTTTTAGCTATGGGTTCAGTCAAATCATAACGTTTGACACGAAGTATAGATTTATATGTAAAGAACTATTAAAATATCAACAAATATAGGATTAGAGCTTATAATTTTAACAATACAATTAGTCAATACTATAAGAATCTTAACAGCTGACTTGTTAAGTTTAAATTCTGAATTTGCCTCTAATTATGTAAAAAAAAAGTTACCTAGGTCTCTCATCTCTGACATAATTTAAACCTTGATCTTTCAGATTTTCGTTCATTTCATTAATCGATAGGTTACATCATGAGTACTCTTAATATGATATATTAATAACGAAAAAGGAGAAAATTAATAATATTTATTAGAATATTATCTAGATATACTTGGGATGTCATACTTTTCTCTTGATAATAATCTATAGTTTCATTTTCTTGGATTAGACATGGGCAAAAGTATATTCCCAAGAGCCATATATATAGAGGTCCTCACAATATTGACAACAAGATGCTACCTCACAATTACCTTTCTTTCTTTGCTTACTTTGGGACCATTTCACTATCATCAAAGGGGGAATCATTATCTCCAAAAGAAAAAAAAAATCTTTTTTTTTTAAATTATTATTTAATTGCATTTCCTTTTCAAGGAAACATAACAAAACTACTTTAATATGATTTCATTTTTCTGCTTCTTATTTTAGCAACCCATATTTGAAAAAGGATTCCAAATGCATGTATTAGAATCATGACTTTAACATCATCTATTTACAATTTTATACATTCATATATACAAGTGTGAACATACATATATTCATTTATTTATCTTTTTTACTTGAAGTAAGTTCAACGAAATACTTAATTTTTACCTCTTTTTTTTTCTCGCATTCCTAAAATACGTTGTAGCAATACGTACGTATAGGTATTGACAAGTGTACAAAAAAAGAATAATTATACTTTACTTGCTAGATCATGTACCTCAATTTCAAAATTATTCATTTGGAGGTTTAAGAAATTCTTTTTTCAGTAAAATAAAAAGGGATCTAAAATATTTTTTTTTTAAAAGTTAATTTACTGAAAAGGGATGGTCAGTGTGAATTTATGACTTCAATAAATATGTTGAAAATTTCTGTTAAGCCCACTTGAAATGATAATACATTGTCGTAATCTTTCTCAACTGATTTTAATGATAGATATAAATGGATAGTACTTCCAAAAATGGAGGTCTATTATAATTTATAATTACTAAGCCTATGACCAAAGATTAAGCAAATAATAATTGCTAGAAAATTGATTGATTGGACTCTTAATGTTAGTAGGTTATAGAAAATTGACTATATCATAGCCTTTTCTCTTTGTTTCTTTTTTTATTTTTATTTTTTTGTTGGGGAGGGGGAAGGAATATTACACGTTTAAGAAAATTTAATCTTGTAATTTTAAGACATATCACCTGAAAAAAGTTAAGCATACCACGTGGTTGACGGAGATGGCTTCTCGGTGGCTTGTCTTCACTGTCGTTTTTTTAATCTTGATATGTTAGATAATTAGGTAAAATTGTTTATATTAGTTTGTAATTAAAAGCCCAATTTTCTATCACCTGGGGTAAATAGAATTACCTTTGTTCAAAAGTGTTGGGGAGAGAAACAAAGTAGTGAGTACGATTTAACTATTTTACTACTTAATAGAAATTGTAGTTTATGTTCTGCTATATCTGTTGTTTTTTGTTATCATATGTTGTTATTTGTACTTACGTTACTCCATATCATATGTTATGTTGTTCTTTATACTTCTATTACTCCATATCATATGTTGTTCTTTGTAGTTTTGTTACTCCTTTTCTGGATTGGATTGTTTTGGACTGTTTTTTCTCGATGCGAGAGTCTATCGGAAACAATCATCTGCATAGAGTCAGACCTTTCCAAACCCCAATTTGTGAAATTACACTGCACATGCTGTTGTTGTTGAAATTCGTTTTTTATAAAAGATGATATATGTTTTCTAGTACTTCTATTTCCTAATAATGTTTCAAAGAAAACTTTCGAATTTTGAACATTTTGAGGAAGAAACTTCTTGTTGAGCTAAACAACTCAAAGGTATTTTTAACATTAATATGATACTTCAAATCCGAAAATATTTTTTCCAGAAGACCTTATACCGCTAAAAGTATCCAAAACATCTTTATAACTTCTTTTTCTTTTCTACTTTCCACGCGGGACTTTGTTCACACACACAAAAACTAATTGTAGCCATTTTCCAAGATTGCAAGGACTGTAGTGTAATTTCAAGAACTAGAGGGGAAAGCTTTAATATCAAATAAAATACAAGGTAGTTAAATGCAATTTTAGTAGTAGAATCAAGTTGGCCAGCTCGGCCAAATTGAAGATCTTACTCTGCCTCCTTTGTGAAGAGACAGGTAGAATCTTACCTGAACTTTTACCTTGTAGTCGAGGGCTCGACTCCCCACCTTGTAATCCCCTTCCCGTTTCCCTCCGTCTATCCCCAGTTATCAGGCTAGAACCACCAGTAAACGTCATTCATATTTCAAGATCCTTTAAGACAGTCAATATACTGTTACAAGCTATAAGATAGTCAAGATTATGTTATAAAGATATACTTCTATTATTGAAGTTTCTGTTGAAACTTCAGCACGAACATTAGAGCTCGAGATTGAACTATTTTACAATTACTACAAAAGAATTTGCGTACATACAGTGTGGAAGGAGGGCTGCACGCAAATCATAAACGAGTATCTCAGAGGATGTTTTCTGAGAGTGGTACAGCAAGTATCTGCAGCTATATCACCTCAAAGCTATACATTCCCCATTAATGGCTTCTCAATCAAGATCCTTTATATTTCCACATATCTCTGTTGTTTCTTTGCTCTTCCATTCATTTACTCCTACAGCATGCATCAAATTAAGGTAGTATGTCAATACAACTTCACCATACATCCACATCTTGTGAGTAGGAAGTTATTTCGCATACCTGTGGTGGAGCTATTGAGGGAGGTTGAGCCTCAACTTCTACTGATGCCTCAGAGACTCTAGATTCTGATTTCTCATTTGAATAACTAATAAACAAACAACAAATGAAATCAGAATATAATGCACTTCTTGTAGTTCCATCTGGCATTATTCTAACATCTTTTTTTTTAATAAAAGGTAATTGTATCTGCATTATTCAGTCATCAAAGTTTGAAATACCTCAGGGCACTACAGATAAGTCCTACTGATTGGACAAAGCAAATACAAGCAGTAATAGCGTGTAGATTAATCATTCAACAGGAAATCTAAGTCACCTAGCTGACAGTAAGGCAGCATGATTATCCCTGTACGAAAACACTAAAGCGAGTGTTTGATTGGGTGTAATCTAAGGCTACATGCCCCTAAATAGTCAAGGAAAACATCTTGTTAAAGAACAGGAAACCTTTCACATATATACTAAAAAGAGTATAAAACCATTGGGAGTTCACATATATACTAAAAGAGTATAAGATGGACTGCCATCAATTTCCTTAACTGGTGATGTTTTGAGAAAGATAACATTCAATGATAAAACCTTTGGCAAAATTGACTACCTCCAAAAAATACAGTGTTCAATTATTCATTCCAACATGTTTATAGTATTTCTGAAACTCAGTCCTTGAATACCATGCACCAAAAAGGTAAAAATTTGTGATTGAATTTGGGATGCTTACGTTGAGAGTATTGTCACCCAAATGAGTTCTACACAGTCAACCCAAAGAAGCCTTTGTTCAACCGGGATTACACCATACGTAATTAGATGAGCAAATGGCCACAGCTTCCAACCAGCCTGAAAAATGAGCCACATAGAGAGAATCCATGTTAAGGGCGTCATGATGCATGTGTTGCTACTAATCCACACTGAACCTCAAACATCATGTTGAATGATAGAAGCATGCATGCAAGAAACAACAGATAGGAATGATATAAACTGCAGGATACTATCATTCAATCACTATTCCAATCTGCACACCAAGTGTCAACTTATCAACAGATCAGAGGTTTAATTTGGAAAAGTAAATTATTATGTTGATTCAATGAACACTCTTGACTAAGAAATCTTCTTTGAAAATGCACAGTAATGTTCAACTATGAAAGAATTATGGACCAGATCAGAGGAAGAAGGCCATAAAAATGAAGAGAAAATGAACATGAGCAACACAGTAGCAACTATGGCCATGGTAATTAACATTGATATATCCATAGATATGAAAACCAAGAAACAATAATTTTACATAGTAATAAGAACCACTGCTTGATAAAAAATAAGTTCAATTCTGTAAAGGTGATGCTGTAATTGAAGCAAGTAAGAGCAAAAGGTCTTCTTACAGTCAACATTGGCAAGAATGTAGCCTTCAATTCACTGAAAATGGCAAGAGGGGATTCAAGACGTAAAATTCCCAAAACTGTATAGTAGATGCTGTTCCAAATTGCTGACCAAACAGTTTGATCAAAGGCAACCTTGGCAGGAACCACCCACCAATCTTCGAAAGGAAACAGTGCCTAATACAAATCAGAGTGTGTTGCTTAGTCCAGAACAATTAGAAGTTTAGAACCTATGATGGGGCAGCCATGGAAGTATGAAACATTTGAAAATAGAAGTACCTCGCAGAACTGATAATAATAATGAGAGAGGGATCCATGTAGAGAGAATCCAACCAAGCCTGATCTCAACATACGTGCACGATCGATGTCAAAAAGAGGCTTCCCTTCATAGCACTGCAATAAGTACAGGGAAGACTAATCAATACCTGTGGCGGAAAACAATTTCAAGTGATTCATGGGAATTACAGGAACTTTCTATTCAATCCCCACTAACCTGTGCAATCCAATCCCCAACAGAGTAAACCACTCCACTGATAACCATTTTAGCCAAAACTGGATTTCTTTTAAGGGCTTCCTCATATGCAACCCAGTTGTGCTGAGGTGCATATCTCAATATCTCAAATAAGGTCCATCCCTGAAAGAGAAGGATGATGTGCTATATTCTCCTGGATGTAGTTGAGAAAACATATACACATACTACAAATTGCTCCAGAAATAACAAGAAGTAATTCTACAAGAAACAAATATGTTACAATGTGGTGAACCCAAGTAAAAGAAAATATGACTATAAGTAAAAAATTGCTACAAGGAAAAAATGGAACTTGTCACTATAAGTATTATAAGTATACACGACTCCTTGTCAATCTATCAAAGATCAAACTATTTTAAGAAAAAAAGTACTTGAAATCAAGGAAGTGTTAAGACCAAAAGAGGAGGTTGTAATTCAAGAGGATAGAAAGAAGGCTTAGCCCATATATCCATTCTTCAAGATGACAAGAGAGCATACGTTTAGTTTGTAACAGCGAAAGGGCAATTAGGATAACAGCAAAAGAGCAATTAGGATATACAATTTTAATCTACAGTTCTATTTACTGAATGAATTCATATGCAATCATCACCACATGAACAAAGAAGGCCAGCACAAATTAGACTGCATAGAACTGCCAGATTCTCCAATTACAAAAAAAAAAAAAAAAAAAAAAAAAAAAAAAAAAAGTAGATACAAAATAAACATCACACCCCAATCCTGTAGTCCTGTAAACAGGTACACGACTATGATGATATTCATGACTAAGCTGCAAATGATTTGAACAACAGAAAACCGAAGACATTCAGATATACAGATCATTTTCTTTTTAGGATGAAGTAGTATGTTTCATTAAGAAAGATATACAGATCATTAATCAAGAATAAAAAATCTACATAAGGATTTTTGCCCTTGGATAACAGTAGAGTAGGAAAAAGAGCATGAGACATCCAATCCATAAGGCACCAAAATCTATTGGTTATATATATCTATGCGTACAAAAACGTGTCTACTATACATTGAACAAATCTTTTAGCCTAGGGTGGAAAGGTTTCTCTTTTATCTTTTTTAATTGACTCTTAGCATTATTTGAACCAAAAAGAAGAGTTTTTGAGAGAATTAATCATTTGGAAGCGAATGAATCAAAATTTCAAGACGAACATCAAATAAAGTCCTTGATAGCAATTTAAAGATAACATATCTCTTAAACCACGATATTCAAATGTATATGCTCAGAACAAGCAGCAAAAGAAATGCAAGAATCAAATTTTCAGACACCAAGTAGTTTAAATACAACTTAGTAGCTTCTAAAACATAATACGCAACTTACATGCCAGTAATCATGGTCAATAGTAAGCAACTTAGTGATAGCAAAAGATCCAGCAGCTAACACAATAGATGCATTAATAGCTCTATCAATGAGTCTCTCCGTGCCCTCCTCTTCATTTTCCGACACACCAACACCACTTGAAGACGACGAAGAAGAAAACCCACCAGCACCTTCGAACGACAACCTCCCTTCATTTCCGAACCCACCCACCACCTGATTTACTATATCTATCTCTCCGCCTAATTCTGGTTCTCTTTCTAACCCAATTACGACACCGTTTTGCTGGTCCGTACTGTCGATACTTTGGACCGGAATCACGTCGATTTCGTTGGCTACCGAGCCCACGACGGCCCAGTCCCTCAACTGCTGATTCTGCTGTTTAAGACCTCTGAATAAGAATTGAGACTTCAAGGGCTTTGATAGAGAGGGAAAGGGTTTTGGGTTGGGCTTCGGTAGAGAGAGAAAGGGCTGTGGTGAGGTCAAACCATTGATGGTCGCCATTGAAATCGAGATAGAGATTTTAGATCACAGCTCACTTCAGCTTCTTTCTCTCTGTCGAACTAACAGTAGAAGCAATGGGTTTTATATGAAAGAGGATACAATTTGGTGATCACATACTTCGCGGCATAGGATAATGAAAGTGATCTTCCAATCCTTGATGACTCGAGTAGGTTGAATAGTAACAAGGTGCTTTTTGATTGGTCAACATGTGGAGGTGCAGGTGATTACGGTGGAGCTTACATTCTTTGATTCCTAAGTGGAATGCGCTAGCCTTAAGCCACGTAAGAGCGAACCACAGCCAATAGTTGAGCATAAATTTTTAAATAAAGTCAACAATTTTATTTCTTATAAAAAAAATATGATAACTTGAATTTTTTATATTTATTTTACATACAAAATATATGAAAAATGCAAATGTGAATGGGTTTTTATGTATTATTTTTTTCTTTTAATTAATAATAAGATGTTAAAAGTTATAAAGTTGTGTTCTAAATAAACTTTGTTTTTAATAGAATTTGGACCAACTTAAAATAAAACACGTAGAAAATTAACTTATATCATTAAAATTAAAAGTACTAAGATATGGTATATTTTTACTTAATTTTAAGTGATTAAAAACCAAAAGGGGCAAAAAAGAAGAAAAAAAAAGGCATGGCGTTGGTCAACTTGCCACGTGGACTTTTTTTCTAATTGAACTTAGCTGATGATTAATAGGATAAATTATTTGCATTAAAGAAGCACAAGTTTCATTATTAAGCATTCACCAAGCTTCTGTATTTAAGTTTTCCATATTTCCTCAAAAGTAGGCAAAGAGAATTTCAAGGCAACGACTTTGATTTTTTTTTATCTATTTAAATTTTAGTGTACGAAGTTTTTTAATATTTATAATGATAAAAGCTAATAGATATTTCGTAAAATGGTGATCAGATTTGTCTTTTTAAGAGAAGGTGCATGAGTACTAGTTAATCTTGGAAAAAACGTTATATATACATATATACTATATATACAAAATCTCGAAAAATTATCATATTTTAGAATCCATCAAACATATTTGTTAGATTGAGGCATTTGAACGTCGTGCTCTTTTAGGTCCTTGAACTTTAATCTACGATTCGAGTTTGAATCTCGGCCATAATAATTTATATTTTTTTATGTCATTTGACTGATTCTTTTTAATGTTAATTGATATACTAAAAATAATAATTCCTCTGTCACGTTCAAACTTTAAATTTATCTCTGCATGAAATTAATTGAAATGCGCATAAATCTGTCACAATACCTTAATTATAAAAAAGAAAATTAAAAGAATTGGGAAAGAGACACTCTATTGTATATATGTCATATTTTCATAGTAAGCTTTTTAAATTTTAATTCTATTGATTTCTAGTGATGCATGTTTTTGCAGGGAAATATTTCTTTTTTTCTAGTCAAGAGAAAAGTAATAATTAAAAGAAAAAAGAAAATAACGTTTTTGTAGAGTTGTAGATTGATGAGTGGCAAAGTCATGGTCCGCTCCACTTGTCGACTCGTTTTGGTATCTACTCCTCTTTTCCATGTGTTATTTGTGACTAAGTTCACATGGAATCTCTTTAGATTTTGAAATTTATATATTTTTATAATAATTTTAAATTAATAAAAAAAAATTAAATTTATAATTAAGTATTTATAAATTTTTTAATATAAAAAAATTATTGAATTTCCATGATTCAGTATATTAAGGGCTAAATTAGCCCCTACTTTGGGGGGAACGAAAATCGGGAAACTAAGTAGATGTTATATACGGGCCAAGTTTCACATAAAATATTGTAGAAGTAGTCATTATCATTGAATTTAAAATTCAATAATATCCTGAAATTTTTTATTAAATATATATTTTATTTTTATATATATATTTGCGGATAAGAAAGCATGTCATGTTGAGAGATTTCTTTTCCCCCTTCGAATGTCATGTTCAGAGATTTTTTTTTCCCCCCAAATAATTAGAGGTCATTTATTGTGGGCAAGAGAGCTACAAATATTTAATCTACGTCTCATTCTAATATTACTATGAGACAATAATAATAGTTGGCTGCTCTTTTTAAGCCATACAATAACGTTAAAATCTTCTAGTATCCTACTAAGTTTTTTTCATTGGAAAATTCTTGAGGCATAGGATTTTCAGAAATGCCTGTCTTCTTCATCCGGTCAAACTTATTTACTATTAAAAAAGAATAATAAATCTAAAAAATACTACTTTTCTTTAGTTAGATATTTCTTTCTTAAGAGTCAGAGCAATTAAATGAAATTTTAAAAAAAAATGATAGAGAATCTGTAGACAAGTTTATTTGAACTTACTCTATTTTTGAAGTTAGATCGAAGATTGAGAAAGCCTGCCAGATGTGTGTTTAGTGAATATGTCCACAAGGCTGGTTCCATTGATTTGCTATAATGATGATTTGCCATTGTTTTCAATACCCATTTGATTAAACTCACTTTTTATATGTGAAATTTCTTCAAAACATTATATTTTAATTACTATGATTCGAAAAAATACTACTAGTATACAACAACTAAGAAAAAAGAAGAAAAAAACAAATAATATTTATATGAAATTATCTTAAATTAAATATTTTTTTAATAAAAAAATTACTTTACTAGCATAGAATTTTATTTGTATTTTTTTGTAAGTCCTCCTAAATCCTAACCACACATGATAGTTGGCAGGAGTAGTTTGAATGGACATCTCCAGTAATATTGACTTTCATACATGCACTGTTCAAATGCTCAACTTTCTATTAACACCAAAATATAAATTCTTCCTTTGATATTTTAAAACCCAAAACAGAAAGTAATTTCCATCATATTCAACCAACATATCATTTTTAATCATGCAAAACAGCTATGTACAAATGTAGAAAATTCATGTTTACCCCTATTTCGATTTGGTTAAATATGGGTTAAAATTCAAAGTTTACTCATTTAAAACATCACATACTTAATCCATTAACATATGGATGGATTGAACGAATTAACAAAATATGAACGAATTTTACACCACTAAATCAAATAATGTAAATTGTGCCTACACATAAATGGTTTTATTAATATACCTTGATGATACGCAACTTAATCCAATATAACCAATTAACCTAGTTCATTCAAAATTACAATGGACAATTCATCCAAACTTATAAAGAAATGCTCAGTGGCGATTTTTGAATTGTCGTATTTACCGTATTCGTGACAAACAACAAACATATAATAATTTCAATAAATATGATATGAAGGCCATTAAAATATGTATCAATCATTATCAGTCAATAATTAATAACTTCAATAAAATAATTAACAATACAATCTATATAAATTCTCTTTGTGATTTTCTTCATTTCAAATTTTCAATCTATATCTCTTGCAAGTTATATGTTTGAAGAAATTCCATGATCAACACTTTAGTCTGCTCAGTAATCTAGAGTCAGTCCATATCAAGTAGTTGCACGCCTTGTTATTCTGCAAATCAATTATTCTCAGTATGAATCTTTAAGTCTCAAAATTCAAGTCGTAAAATCTAAAATACTAATAATCAAATAACTTTAACTTGCACCATACTTTCAGTAATTAAAGTATCAACAACCTTGATTAGTATTCATCTAAAAACTTTTTATCCACAATAATACAAAGGTATCTAATAATGTGATGTTAAAGAAGATTTGAACAATAATAATAAACAAATCTAAAGAATTAAGATCTGATAACAAAGGGGTTGAAAATTAAGAAAAACATAGAAAGATTTAGCTTTATAAATAAAGATAATAAAGAAGAATAGTGCTTGGAAATTTCAAATGAACATCGAAATTTCAGAATATATTAGGGAGATATCATCAACAATAACAGCCTAGTGAAATCTCATCAAGTGGAGTATGGGGAGGGTAGAATGTACACAGATCTTATCACTATCTCAAAGATAGAGAGACTATTTTCGATAGACCCACGATAAGAGATAAAATTTATTTAAGCTATTTAAAAATTAGCTTTAAATCAATTCAACGAATCATTACATAAAATTAGCTCTAATCTTAAAAAAGTCACTTTTGAATAAACAAAATTAAGAGCCCTTTCAAAATAAAAAGACTCAGTCGACCCTCTTAATCAAAGCTCCCTGGGTTCTTAAAGAGATTTAAACAATTCTTTTGATTACAAGCTCAATGGTAACTCATAGATAAACTAGTATTTTGTACATTTTATGAGTAAAATCTTTATTTATGTACAAGTAATTTTACCCTATAGTTTATTTGTGCAACATCATTAAGGCGCAATCATCTTTTTAAAAGATTGGTACTATAGTCGTTAAGGGTTTTTAATATTAGAATCACCATCACTGCAAACTTGAAAAAATAAATATTGAATTTTGATTTTAAAAATTGTGTGTAATTTAATTGAATATTATTTTAAAAATACTGACAAAAATGAAGGTTCAAACTTTAGAAAAATTATTTATTGAATATTTATATCTAAAAATTATGTATATATTTTTGAAGTTTGGCCCACGCAAATATCAAAAGTTTGGTCTTAAGAAGTCAAATTTAAAGCAACTTTATCCAACATTTGGTACCAAACTTCAAATGTAATTTCTATGCAAATTCGATTAGGTAAACTTGAACTTGATTCTAAAAAAGTGAAACTTGCAATTTTTTATACACTACAAATATAGCTTGATGAGTGGTTTTAAAATTGGCTATTCGTACACTTTTTTCATGTTTATGAGACCGTTTTTATGTTCTATTTCATCTTTATCTTCACGCTACTATTTCGTTATGAAGTATTTAGCTTTATAAGGTGATTCTTATTGATTCAAACGAAATTTCATGTGCCTCATGCTACTTGGGTCATTCTTTCATCTTTGTTCTTTTATTCGAAACTACAGGTGAGGGCACATGAAAATATATAATCTGTCCATTTATTAATTTTTATTCACCTAAATTTAATCCCATCCGAAAAAAAGAAAAGGGAAAAAGATAAACAATAGCCAAATTGACCAAAGAGGGTAAAACAGAGTGGTAAAAATACGAAAATGGGAAAGACGGAGCAAATCTGCTGAGTAGCGGAAATCAGTGTTCAGTGAGCAGTTAAAAACTTCACTGAGACACACCCTCCCAAAATCTCAACTTCCATTTCTCTGTGGATCCGCCTGAATCACTAAAGCGCATATCAAACGCGAATCGCAAATAGGATTATTAGTTCGTCTCTGGAAATTGCCGATCTCGGTGCAACACATATGGTTTCTGCAGATCGGTAATGGCGAACTTCTTAGCTCAGTTCCAAAGTATTAAAACTACTTGCGATCACGTCGTCATTGCCGGTAAACAAATCTCACTTTTCACTTCTATTTCATACAAAACCCTAGCTTCACATTTCCAATTTTAATTGCATTTCTCTCCTTTTCAGTTGTATTTTTCCGGTGTGCGTAATCTGAATTATAGTTGCGGTAGCGCAGGCCACTGCTGCTTCAACTGTGATCAGCAACGTGATGGATCACCTTCTCCTAGTATTAGATCACTTTGAAATGCTAATAGTTACTATTCCAGATATAGACATCCACGAAATTGCAGAACTTGATTGAACCATGCTATATCTTTTTCCCCTGTAATCTATTGGAATCAATATAAAGTTAGCTAATAGCGGAACACAATTGATGATTCAAAGGATCTAAATAGGTGATTCTAACTGGTCTTGGATTAAGGTGCTGTTTCTGTAGTTAGACTTAATAGTAGGTCCGGTGTTTGTCTGGGGAGATTCATATGTCAAGGGTAGGACTTGGACAACTTCTAGATTACCTTAAAACACAAATTATTTAGCATAGAAATGAAATTGGCTAAACGGATTTAGAGAATTTATATAGCAGAACTGAACTAGCTTGTGATTGAGTAGTAATTGATTGGATAATACATTGTTTTCCTTGCATATGACTGTGTTTGAATTACGTGGTACAACTGTGGGTCGTAAGTCTGTTGTTGTCCAGAATAGTTGCGGCATTACAGAAGTTATGCTCACTTCGGATATTGAAAAGGTATAACATTTCTATTTACCAATGTGGTAAGTTTGGTAGTAGCTTCTATTCTTGGCTTGTCTACTTCAGGCTCATGTGAGGGCCTTGGTTTGATGTTAGATTCTATAGCAGGTGGTTAAATCTCTTGACTTTGATGCTGTAATTTGTTATACCTGTATATTATTTTTAGTTTCTAACTTTCTAATAGTTTGAACTTTGCATCAAGTATGTCCGTGCTGCTTGGAAAATTGTCTCTAATTTTGCTCTTCTTATGTGCTCTATCAAAATCTAGTACCTGTACTTGAATAAGTAACCTCTCTCCTTTTCTTTTGAAGGGGAGACATGTTACTACTAATATCTGGTGCCCATTTTTGCCTCTACTAGTACTGCTAGAGTATAAACCTTAATTTGGAGCTCTGTGAGCTACACAGTGCTCACACCAACAAACATAAAAGCACATAAATTGAGAGCTGTGCTATGACTAGTTCGTCTTGTAAATTTTTTACTTTCGTGCATTATTTTGTATGGTCCAGTTGCTCAACTTCATATTTCCAATAATATACTTTGCAGTTGAAGATGTCAGTGATTTATGGCCCCTTGTAAAAAAGGGATTTGAAGACCATTTGCCATTCAAGAGAGCTTTTCTAAATAACAAGACCCGTAATCCTGTGCTTGTGGATGAACTGCCAGCTGAATATATATTGACAACAGATTCAAGACTTCGTAGTCGATATCCTCAAGAGCAATCATTATTTTGGTTCCGAGAGCCATATGCTACTGTGGTTCTTGTCTCTTGTGAGGTAGCAAGCACACTAGACTTCTTAAAGTTGAATATTCTATCTTGGTATCGTTGTTCAATATATAATGGCCTTGAGTGAGTTGTTGTTACTATAAAAGATGCAGTTGTTTAGAATTTAGAGAGATGATGATGTGGATTGCAACTGATCAGTGAAAAGATGTTATACAGAGAAAATAACATGTAGTTATCTTTCCTATCAAAAAAAGGCAAAAAGAAAAAAAAAAAAAGAAAATATGTACTTATCTTAATCTATGCAATTGTCTCACTTTATATATTTCAAGTATTACAATAATGCACCCAAGGGTGTGCCATAATGGTTGGGGAGAACCATGAAGTCTTTAGGTTCAAAGCCTAGTAGAGACAAAACAAACTACTTGATTTCTTCCTATGTGCCCAAATCTTGGTGGACAGAGCTAGCCGGTACTCGTGTTGGTGGGAGGTTAGCAGGTACCTAGTGGAACAGTTGAGGTGCCGCAAGCTCTCATGAAAAAGTATTATAACTAATTATGAAAGAAGTTTTGATTGTAATGCTGGAAGGAAATAAGTGACGTCATTTTTTTTTGTGGGCTTCAGCCTTCAAGGTGGCTCATGTTAGCTTAGTCCGAGGCAGAATATGAGTAAACACACACATCTTTAAATCAGTTTTGTTTCTATAGAAGAGGCAAAGGAGTCCAAATTCTGGAATGATGTGTATCCCATGTTTATCTTTGCTGTGCCTCTAGGAAGACCAGCAACAAAGTCATCTTCATTTTCAGTGAAAAGGGGAACTGGGAGTAGCAAAAACCTCATTTTATTGCAAAGTTCGTCTTCATACTCATAAAAAGGCCTGCCAATACTTGTACCTTAATTATTCCTTACCAATGAAATTAGAAAAGCAAATATGGCCAATCCTAAAGTAGTAACACTTACGTAAGAGCTACAGAAGAAGTTTGTAAACAATTATTCTTTTCTTCTAGACGACTAAAAGTAATTTGTGAAAACCTTTTGGAATATCAAAAATATGTTGTGCTAATGGAGCTATTTGTATTGACTATGAAATGGTATTAAGACTGAGAAAACCAAAAAACAAGATGGGTAAAATTGTCTCCTATTAACTGTGGGTAGTTTGTAAAATTGTTTGAGGGAGGTAGTGATAGAGTATAGTGGGAAAGAATATCAAATTAGGGACTGTAATGAAATTAGATTTTCTTTCTTAATCTTTTTGTTCTAGCTCTAAGTGATTTACGGAGCATGTTTTTCTTTAGTTGTTTCCATTGTAGTTAGCTCAAGTAGGTTTAGAGTTACATTGGGGGGGTGGGTGGGTAAACAGATTTAGCCTTGTTAGCTAAATTCCATTCCTGTCTTGGCAGGACTAAGCTAATATATGATTGATGGTTGAACGGATGAGTTTTTTTTTTTTCATTGGTGGAGAAAGTAACAATTTATAAATCATCAACACAAAAGTAGTGCTGGAAACCATATTTATAAGTTTCAGAAGAAGCAAAAGCTGCTCAGCTTACAGGTCTCACACTGCCTCCCACACTGCAGCATCCCAAAAGCTTCTTTGTAGTCCTAAGCATACTCCATCTGAGTTCTATAATGCTAAGGATAAGCTGCCATAGTTGATTTGAACCGCAAATGCAAGAACAAGTGATTGTTACTCTCCATTTCTGCTTGACATAGATAGCATCTGGAACACATGGGTAAGACAAGCTTGTTTATCTACCAACCAAGTGAAACAAGCCACTTTCTAAGGAATTTGTGTTTTCCAAATTTGCTTCCGAAGCCACCAATTACTTTGACCTCCACTAATAGAAAGAATAACATAAGAAAATCTAACTGTGAAGACCTTTTTTCTGCTGCCTTTGCATTATCTGTACCCTGAAACAACTCCAGGTTTTGAAAAATTCGACAGCTCTCTCTTATCTCCAAATCATTTAAAGGCCTTCTAAAATTTAGGTTGCACCCTTGGTATCCCCAAGCTTTCTCTAGTGTAACTTCAGGGAAAGAGGCCAAACTGTACAGATGTTGGAAGAGTTTCTTGAATGGACCATGACCCAACCTGTCACTCCAAAAAGATATTTTTCTGCCATTCCAATGCTTAATCCAATATTAGCAACAGAAATAGGCCATTGTTTTCTGATGGTTCTCCAAGTGCTCACCCTACATAGAGTTTTCACTGATTCTGAACACCAGTAACCCTCCATACTTTTGATTGATCACCTGCCTCATAGAGCCCGTCTTCACAGTTTTATCTCCATAACCATTTCAGTAGCAAACCCTTATTATGTACCCTTAAATTCCTTACACCAAGAACACCTTCTCTTTTGTTTGTTTTAAGAGACTTCCAATTGACCAAATGAAAATATCTAGCTTCCTTGTTTCCTTGTTTCCTTGTTAGATGAAGTTCTACTTAGACAATCAAGCCTCTTCTCCACTTTGACTGGTAGAGGGAATAAAGACATCACATAAATAGGAAGAACATTACACTGATGCTTGCATCAGCGTCAGGGTAGGCTGCTTACATGACACCCCCTTGGGGTGCGACCCTCCACCAGACCCTGCATGAATGCAGGATGTTTTATGCACTGGGCTGCCCTTATAAGTAGGAAGAATATCTAATACACTATTCATAAAAACCACCTGTTTCCTGAGGAAAGCTATTGTCTCTTCCATCTTGCCAATCTCTTTTCAGTCCTTTCAAGTATCCTTTGCCATATTTACATGGACTTATTCCTTGACCCAAGAGATTGAATAGATGAATAATATGATTAAAACTTAAAAGGGGCAACTGTGAAAGTGGATCTACCATTGTTAGCTTATATTCCTGTTTGGAGAGTACTAAACTCATATATGGTTGGTGGCTGAAATGGAGGAATCTTTTGCCAAGTAGCATGTCTATGGAGAAAACAAAGAAGGTGGTGCATATCGAGTGAGAACTTTTTGAAGGAGGGAAATACTAGAATAGGGAAAATTATATGCGTAGTCAGTAAGGTTGAGGTAGCTGGTTATACCTATTACTGAGTCAGTGAAATGACCCATTCAAACTCATTTTCTTGGATATTCACGATGGAAGTTTTTCCCCAGTGGCAGACAACATGATCTTACATTTAAGATAGCTGCTTATATTTCAGCATTCATCTGTTGTAAAAGGAATTGAAGTAGACAAAAAGTTCCAGTTATGCATAAAATCTTTGGCTTCTTCAGTGAGGGAATAATTGGCAGTTAAGGAACAACCCTGACGTGTTTTCACCTTGGTGCTTCCAACTTTTATTTTTGATAAGTCAAGTTGTTTATTATTTATTGTTGACAGCCTCTTATAGCTTAAACTGCTTAATTAACGTCTGATATTTATTCTACTTCTGCTTCTTTTATTTTGAAGATAGTTTCTTGTTTGTATGCAGTAAAAGTTGATGATTCTGTTTTCCTTGTTAGGACCTTGATGAGTTTAAGACAATTCTCAAGCCACGCCTAAAGTTAATAGTTCAGAATGATGAACGGGAGTGGTTCATCGTGTTCGTGTCTAAAGCAGCATCTCACAATGATCAGGCCACCAAGATGGCAAAAAAAGTATATGCTAAACTTGAAGTTGATTTTAGCTCCAAGAAGAGAGAAAGGTGAGCCCTGCTGCAAATTATATGAGTTTCTGATGCAATTAACAAGTGTGCTGATTCAGTGCCACCCATGCATCTCAAATTGTTTTGCGAGTCCTGAATTTTCTCTCTTTCCAAAAGAAATTGACTAAATGGGAAATATTAGAAGAATATTTTATTATATACTTATGGAAATCATTAGTGCATCTTCTGAGAGGTACAAGGACCGTACTCCACATCTCAATCTTAGTTCTCACTTTCATCTTCTTTCTAAATATCATCATGAAGGAGGGTTATGTTATGTTTCTAATAAGAAGGCTTATTAGATAATTACCATTCTTTCTCTCATGGATTTTGGTTTTAAGTTACCTTTCTTTTGACAGGTTCTCATACTGCCAACTTTCACTGCATGTGGTCTATTCCGTTATCTGTCTTGAGTTACATTAGTATTTTCTTCAGATCTCTCTGGTATTCATCCAGTTAAAGCATCTAGTCAAATAACATGTTAAAATTACGTGAAATCAGAGTGATGTAATAGCCTTGAGAGGAGACAGAAGTGTACCCAACTAATATTTTTTTTCCCTTTTAAAATAACCTGGATCTTAACACCCAAAATAAATTCTCTTTCTAACCTATTTGGATAATACGCTTTATATAGATGTTGCAAACTCGACATTCATGGACCTGATACAAATTTCTGGGATGACTTGGAAGCCAAGATCATGGAATGCATCAGAAATACACTTGATAGGCGCATTCAGTTTTATGAAGAGGAAATACGGAAGCTCAGTGAACAGCGCTTCATGCCTGTGTGGAACTTCTGTAACTTCTTCATTTTGAAGGTAATACAACAACAACAACATACCCAGTGCAATCCCAAATTGGTTCTTCATCATTAGCAGGATGGTTTCACAAACATAGAGAAGTTTCGTTGTTTAACAATCTAGACATGATTTCAAAGATTAGCAACTCCTGTTCGGAAAGGCATTTTAGTGCGATATATCTTCTATTGCAGATTATTTTACCTTCTTGGTAGTAATGAGTTAGCTTTATGCTTTGTATCAGTTAGTAGGTTAGCTTTAGATAATCCAAGTGATTATATTATGCTTATGTGGAGTTGCTTCAAACTTTTGCGTTTTTCGCTCAGCATTAGGTTTTAACCAGAGGATCCATGTTCTAGATTTTCACTAACAATTTTTCTCTTATTTAACAGGAAAGTCTCGCTTTTATGTTTGAAATTGCTCATCTCCATGAAGATGCATTGCGTGAATATGACGAGCTAGAACTCTGCTACTTGGAAACAGGTGCTTAGTGGCTGATTCTTCTATATTTTTCTCTTCATCATCAAGATGGATCAATGTTAATTGTTTAAATTTATTACCGAAACATAGTCGCCCTTCTTGTTTGCTATTGACCTCTTTACTTAGCCATCTTTACTAGTTTGTCTCCTTTCTTATTATGCTACCGAATTTCAAAAAGAAGTAGCATTTCTAGGTGTGTTTGGTATGAAAGAAAATGTTTGTGGAAAATAAGTGGATTTCTTACTTATTTTCTAGTGTTTGGTAAGAAAAAAAATTGCAAGAGCATTTATATGGAATCCAGAAAAACATTATGTGGATGGCATTTGGGGGGGGGGGGGGGTGTAAGTCGGGGCTGGAATGACGAAAGGTTAGGGGTTGGGGAGGAGACAATGATCTTGATATGCCGCTTATGAAACTTGTTTTCCCTACTTCCACTAGGGAAGTCATATTTCTCATTTTTAAGGAACTTGTTTTCCTAGAGAAAATATTTTTCAAAATATTTTGACCGACCAAATATGGGAAAATAAGAAAATGTTTTCATCCTTACCAAACACACCCTCTATTTCACCTTGTTTTCTTCTTTTGATCAGTTAAGAGCAATTCTGCTTCAACTTACTTTCTTCGCTATCAGTTCTTTTCTTCTATTTTTCAAATATTGAGTAGATTAGGGATTCTGGTTTACATTTTCAATTACTTTTTGAGTTGAAGGATGGGGGCGTGCGAGTATATCTGTGTAGCATAGACATAGTCTACTTATTCCAATATGTAGCTTAAAACATTTCAATTTTATCTAGAAAGAATGGTCCTTTTGGCACAATTACTAGAAGATGCTAGCTAGTTTTTGTTTCTTCCATTTGATACTTGCTCATTAGTTGGCATTGTTCTATTCTATTGCCAAGGAGTGTCTAGTGATTTGTGTAATTGAAGAGCTTTTGTGTTTAATTGCTAATTTGCTCTCAATTTTTGGTAGGTGACCTTTTTTCTCAATAAAGTACAACATTATCAACTGAGAGAAGCCTATCTCCTCCATGTGATAGTCTTCTAGTGTCTGTCTGTCCATCAAGTCTGAAATAGATCGCCTGATCAAGATATTCTTTTTTCCATAAGAAATATCATAATTGGGAAATCCTCAAATATCTATTTAGGGTTCTCTATATTTCTCTGTGGCGTTTTTCCAACCTAAGTATATGTGAATTTGCATTATGTCCTAGAATTCTAATGCTCTTCACAGGTCATTAGACCCAAGATGCTTGCAAACAATACTTAAATATATTACAATCAATTCCACCCCAGTAGTTCTTTTGACAGTAGATACTTTTTTGATTAATGAGCATTCTGATTTATAGTAGTACTCGTACTATGAAGTTTGGCGTGAAAGAATACATTGCTAAATCAATTTAATTTGATGACATGAGATCATCGGTGGCTTTTCTTTCTTGATTGTAACGTGAGAAACCACCATGATATTCCGTGCTAATATTTATTATGCTTTGCACTGTACTATTTATGCTAACTTGATTTTCTCTAATTGCCTGATGTTTTCTGGTTATAAAGATGCTAAACCTGATAACTGACTTGATCTTTATGTGTCACTATTGAATAGTGAATATGACTGGGAAACAGAGGGACTTTGGAGGAATGGACAGCGGAGATGACCAGGCTGCATTTCTCAACCCAGGAAAAAAAGCACTTAACCAGATTGTTCAGGATGATTCTTTTAGGGAATTTGACTTCAGGCAGTATCTATTTGCCTGCCAATCAAAGGTAAGTATGGCAATACCTATGATTAAAATAGTCTCGTTTTGCATAAGATAAAAATCTTTCTTATTCAGTCGAAGGAAAAATACTGCACTGCTCCATTGCATTCTTCATCCTTCTTCCTCTTTTGGGACATGCCAAAAAAGTTGCCCCCAACAAAAGGTGAAAGGAACTCAAGTGTAATTTCTAGTAATGCTCCAAAATGTAATTCTTTTGGCACTGCAATAGTTGTACTTGCAACCCTAGCAAGTGAAATCAATTTGCTCATTCCTAATCCATAACGTGCATTCTCAAAGAGGATCATAAAAAATGAGAAGAGGAAGTTCAGCTGATTAACCTGCTAGGGAATTTATCACTTCAACCTTGGTGGATTAGTTTCTGTTACAAGATCTTTTGTTACTTCTTCGGTCTGCCTTGTACTTCTCCCTGTTCTCACAACATGATTAAGCTGTCTATGGATCAGAGCAGCAACAGAATTGTGTTACCCATAAGATGCGCTCCTTTATGAGCACTATCAAACCGTTGAGGATCCCTCATGGTTTTAACTGGATGAGTACAACAAATAATGGAAATTCTATGTATACCATACTATCTCATTTTCATAGTACGGGATGTTTCCATTTCTGCGGCTACCTCGTTCTACTTTCATGCTCAGCATAATGCCATGATCCTGATAATACTTTAGTAGATGTGTCTAGCTCGAAAAATATAAAACTTCTCTGATTTTGTTAAGAATAGTTCTGAATATGAGGTAACATCAACTCTTGGATGTCATCATTTTTCATCTGCACCTTTGCAAAGAGCATTTAGTGCTAAAAAGTTTCTCACCGGCGCTCAACTTTGAGAAAATGTGTTTGTTAATCTTAGGAGCAATAAGTGTTTTTTCTCAATTTCTTTTCCTTATATAAAAACAGGAAGCACTAAGCATTTAAAGATATGAATTCTCCTTCAGTTTAAATGTTTGGTTGGGTTTCATGTGTCACATTTATGACTTATTCTTTGCAGCTATTGAAATACCTTTATTTGGCTACTACTCTGTCATCTGTATGTTCAAAAACTAATTGTGATAGAAAGGTGTTGCATTCTGGAAGATTGTATCATGCTCATTAGTTCAACCCCCTGGAACTCAACAAACAATAATTTAAAAAAAAAAAGAATATAGAAGGATCACTTTCCCTAACAATTATATTATCTTAAGCATTTTTCTAAATGATGTTTACTAAAGATTTATTTTTCCATTAATACCTGCAGCTTCTCTTTAAGCTGACCCGACCATTTGAAGTAGCATCAAGGGGGCATTCATTTATTATTAGCTTCTCAAAGGCGTTGGCCCTTCATGAGGTAATGAGTCCTCTTTTACCTGCTTCATCATTTCTATTACCTATGAGGATTGAATTCTTTTTTATTATTTTATGTTCTCTTTTTTAGTTTTCATTTCAATTCTTTGTTTTAAAAGACAACTTAATTGCCAGTACGGCCTGAATGGATTGGGATATATATAAATGATTCATATAGCTCCATCTATCTTAGGATTGAGGTGTAGTTGATTAATTGATTTTTCATATGTGCTTCTGTTGTTCCAGAGTATATTGCCCTTCTGCACACGTGAAGTATGGGTTATAACCGCTTCCTTGGCTTTAATCACTGCAACTGCTTCTCAATACAAAGATGGACAAGCAGTTTCTGACATTGAAAAAGAGTTTTACCGTGTTCAGGGGGACCTTTATTCTTTATGTCGTACTAAGGTAAATTAAGCTATGCCTAAGAGGTCTCATCTGATGTGGTCAAATGTATCTACTGAAGACTAACCTTAATCTTGATCATCCTATGTGAGATTTGTTCTCTGATGAGTTTTGAAATGCTGGCCACGTGTATGTAGCTTTGAAGAGCTGTCATTTTGCTCAAATTTTCAAATAACTTTGATTCTTGATTCAGTTGTTGCTCCTTTAGCTTTACTTATTACAAATTACTCTCTGCCTTCCATTGAAGCTTGTTATGGTTGTGGCAGTTCATGCGGCTGGCATATTTAATTGGATATGGTTTACACATTGAAAGAAGTCCTGTGAACAGGTATTCGCGCTGTTTGTTCTTGACAACACCTTTTTCTTGTATTGGGGCACTTTTGTGAATCAACTATTCTACAGGAGGGTAACCCTAGTCATACAATAAAGGCTGTTTAATTTACTGAAAGCTCATGTATATTATCATTCTTTTGAGCAGTGCTTCACTTAGCATGCTGCCTTGGCCTAAACCAGGAGTTTGGCCTTCTCTTCCTCCTGATGCTTCATCTGAGGTGCTTGTGAAAGAAAAGGTGCGTTTTTTCTTGTGGTCATGGAAGATAAGCCAGAAAGGCATGCCCATCTGAAAGCATACCATTCTTTTGGGGTGTGGAGAATGCATGAGAAGAACTGGTTTTCTCCTATAGCGATTGCCTAGATGAAAATTTTAAGAATAGTGACTGCTAAAGTTAATGAACATAGATGCATATGAAAGGGCGTGTGGTTTGTAAAGTAAAAATCCTCCCTTCTCATCAAACTGTCAGACATCTTGAAAGAACAGTTAGGACTCATTTTGTAGGGGAAGAGATAAGCTTAGGAAGGAATATGTAGCATATGCAACCCCTGATATATACAAACTAAAAAGTAAGCAACTAATTAAGCTAGAGGTTTGGCAAATCGTTATTGTACACAAATAGCTAATATTACTCGAGTTATAAGTAGAAGAGATAAAATTTTCATGTTCTGACCTCCAATCTAAGTTCATGGTGCCATTGGCAGGGTGAATACTTTTATAATAGACTAATTGACTTAACATTTTAGTTTTCTCTTGGGTACCTCTGTCCCATATTAATCATGTTGGTCCTTGGCACGTTTCAAATTTTCAAAGGTCTGCTTAGCCAGCAATAATGAACCCAATATCACTTTGACATCATTTGCATTTATGTTTTCAATTGAAATGCCTTCTGATACCATTGGCCACAATTTCTTTGCAGATGATGTTTGAAGAAAGTCTGCGGGTTAAGCATTTTGGTATTCAAAGGAAGCCTTTGCCTCTAGAACCATCTGTACTTTTGCGGGAAGCAAATCGCAGAAGAGCTTCTATTTCTGCTGGGAATGTCTTTGAAATGTTTGATGGGCATCCAAATGCAATTGATGGGTAATGGAGATTGATTAAGATGAATGCTCTGTTTGTACTTTTTATTTAAGTGCATTTCCATTCTTAACAAGGGAACAATTGGGTGATTGGGCTGTTTTGAGATTATCAGCTGCCATGATTTGAAAATTTTAGAAGTTCGATAATTTCTCGTGTTAAAGAAAAAAGAAGTTTGATAATTTTCCTATATCGCTTGTATAGGAAGCGACAAGCTCACGTCTCCTCTTTGCCGCCTCGACTTAATACGTTTCTGCCTCACTTATCACTATTGTGCAGTTGAAAATTTCTCTATTTTCAAAAACAGCAACATATTGTTCCGAATAATCGGTGAGGTGAATAAAAACTGCTATTTATAAACATACCTGTGCCAATTTGAGTAAACTACTGGAGGATATAAAGCTGAATAGACTGTTTTAGTTGATTACTCAAGGACATCTATGCATGGACAAAGTCTATGGTTTACATGAGTGTCAATATCTTTTATTAGTCCAAGAATTATCTCCTGAGAACATCATTAAGAGAAAGCAGGGCATGTAAAAGGGGATGACTGGTCTATGGCGTTTTCATGGGTTTCATAATAATCTCTTGACTAAGGATGTTTTCCTGAGATCATATGCTAAAATATCGAAAAACTCGAATATTGGTGTTAATTTCCCCAAGAAGCTTCAGATTTTGACATGTTTTATTGTAACCTCAAAGGCTGCGCTCTTACCTTGTCGTCATCTGCCGACAGCTCAGGTTCAATGTCTTCACCAGCAAAAGCACAGTCGATATCAATGTCAAGAACTAATTCTTCGCCTGGAAACTTTGAGAGCTCAATCAGCCGACCTTTGAGGCTTTCAGAAATTTGTGTTGCTGCTGAGCATGCTTTGCAGAGTACAATTTCTGATGCAGAACTTTGGAAATCATTGTCTTCTGTCCAGGAATTTGAGGTTAGTATCTTCTCTAAGGATTATGTGTACCTGTGAATAGTAATGGTACTTAGAATAGAGTTCTGTATGCTACTTGTGGAAAGGCATGATATTTCGAATTTGAGCTCTTCATATATCATTTTTAACTGCTCATGAATTGGACAACTTGACGCAGTGTTTAGGGAAGCATAAAGCGGAAAAAAGCGAGAAGGCCCTGCTTCGCTTAAAGAGTGAAGCATGAAGTGAAGCGCTCGCTTCATTGAAGTGAAGCGTAATTTTAACGAAAAAAGACCAAAATAAATAGAGACAATATATATTAGCAAATGTTCAAATTAAAAGCCCAAAAGTACATAGCACAAAATACAATAAGACAAACAAAATCAAAGCTAGGTCACCCATTTTAAATACCTGTTAGGATTAAAGAAAAATCTATCAATATAACAACAGCAAAACATAGCAGCAGGCAGCAGCAAACAGAGAATTAAACTATCAGCATAACAGCAGCTGCTGCTCTGTTTTTATGCTTCCTGAAAACAGCTGAACCAAGCAGAAAAGAGAAGAAGAAGAAAGAAGAAAAAAGAAGAAGGAAGAAGAAAAAAACCTGCGCAAAAACAGAGAGTAGAAAAAAAAACTAAAGAAGCAGGAGAAAGAAGAAAAAAGAAGAAGTACGTACCTGAAGGTGATGTGAAGAAGCAGCCGATGTGAAGAAAGAGGAAGAAGCAGCCGATGAAAAGAAAACCCTAGTCGCGATTATTTTTTACGATTGTTTATCGAAGACTCTGAAATATCGAGGACTCTGCTGTTGGTGAAGTTTCAAATAGGACTTTAAAAGACAAAAACAGAGAAGCGACACTTCTCTGCGCTTCACGCTTCCGCCATTGAAGCGTGCACTTTATTTACCTGAGCTCGCTTCAAGAGACTGCAGCGACATAGTCACGCTTCGCGTCGCTTCACGCTTAAAGTGATGAAGGGACCACTTTCCTGAACACTGCCTTGACGTGCATTATTCAGCAGAATTTTTTTTTTGTATTTTAGTCATGTTTTCTTTTATCTTCTTCATTCCTTTATGCATTTCTAATTAGTTTTATCTTAGCAAAAATACCTGGAGCTGTCAAAAGGTGCTGCCAACAACTATCATCGTTCATGGTGGAAGAGGCATGGAGTGGTACTTGATGGTGAAATTGCAGCTGTCTTCCATAAGAACGGAAATTATGATCTTGCTGCTAAATTATATGAAAAGGTTTGTGCTCTTTATGCTGGTGAAGGATGGCAGAATCTTTTAGCTGAGGTCCTTCCCAATTTAGCTGAGTGCCAAAAGGAACTTGGTGATCAAGCTGGCTATCTATCTTCATGTGTAAGATTGCTCTCATTGGATAAAGGACTGTTCTCCAGCAAGGAACGTCAAGCATTTCAGTCTGAAGTGGTTCGTCTTGCTCATAGTGAGATGGAGCACACTGTGCCTCTAGATGTGTCGTCACTGATAACATTTTCTGGCAATCCTGGACCACCACTGCAGCTTTGCGATGGTGATCCTGGTACACTCTCTGTCACTATATGGAGTGGATTTCCTGATGATATTACTCTAGAATCACTTAGTCTAACTCTCACAGCCACAACTAATACTGACGAGGGTGTTAAGGTATTCTGTTTTACTCTCAATCCCCTTTCCTCGAGTAGATTTTAGAAAGTGTATATTATAGTGCAATAAGCTTTTATGGGCTTTTTCCTCAGGCAATAAAAAGATCCGGTGCGACGATATTAAAACCCGGAAGGAATACAATCATGATCAATTTACCTCCGCAGAGACCCGGTTCTTATGTTTTGGGGGTTCTTACAGGGAAAATTGGTCTACTAAGCTTTAGATCTCACAGCTTTTCAAAGGGTGCTCCAGCAGACAGTGATGATTTTATGAGTTATGAGAAGCCAACAAGGCCAATCTTAAAGGTAAAGGATCTGTCATATAATTGGAGAGACGAAAAATGAATTGTGAAGGTTGTGATGTGTATTCCAAAAGGATAGAGTGTCATCCTTCACTTCTATCCTCAATTATTCTTAGTGATTCTTTTTTATGCGAATGATCTGCAATTTATTATACAGAATGATTATCTGAAAGTCCTATATTTCTTGAAATCTTTTGAAAAGGTGTTCAAGCCGAGGTCTCTGGTTGATCTTACTGCTGCTGTTTCATCGGCTTTATTGATGAATGAACCTCAGTGGGTTGGAATAATTGTGAAGCCAATTAGTTACTCTCTTAAGGGTGCAATTCTACACATAGACACTGGTCCTGGGTTGACTATTGAAAAATCGCATAAGATTGAAATTGAGAGGCATGTGAATGGGCACACAGATGAGTCAGACCATTCTGAAGGTTCTAAAGATGACGACAGTTCTGCAGCTACTCCCGAAGTAACGCAGATGTTTCTTCACGATGGAATTATTGAGCTGCCTGATTGGGCAGGCAACATAACTTCTGTTTTGTGGATTCCTGTGTGTGCTACCAGTGATGAACTTCCTAAAGGCGCTCCTGCAGGTGATGATTAATAAACTAGTGGGTTCAAACAGCATAGTCACAGCTCCATAAATCTGTTTTCTCCACTGCCTAAACTCCTGTTTTACCTCTCAGGTGAAGTTGTTCCCCAGAGACAGAACCTAGTGGAGGGATTAAGAACAATAGCTTTGAAACTTGAATTTGGGGTGTCGCGAAACCAAATATTTGAAAGGTTAACCTTCCTCACTTTTTCATTTTGTACTTCTAACTTTTTGAATCTTTTTTATGCATATTCTTGTTAGTAAGACTAATCTGGAATCTAACTTTCTTTGTAGGACAATTGCTGTGCACTTCACTGACCCCTTCTCTGTAAGTACACGAGTTACAGACAAAAGCGCTGATGGCAAGTTGCTTTTGCAGGTAATCTTTTCTGCCTCTTTTGTTTGGTGGGGTTTTGGGGGGGGGGGGGGTGTCAATTACAGGCTAGAACAGTCATTTTTTCTGTTGAACAGTGGCTCTTTATAAGTATTTTGGATGTCTGGATTATGTAATAGAAATAGAGAAGAAAACTCTCTCATGGTTATTGTTTCCTGCTTTTGTCTAGGTGATACTACAATCACAAGTCCAAGCTACATTGACCATCTATGACTCTTGGCTTGATCTTCAAGAAGGCTTTGCTCACACTAGAAATGGCGATAAAAAACCAATCTCTGGCTTCTTCCCTCTAGTGATCTCTCCGAAATCTAGAGCTGGAATTCTCTTCAGTGTATGCCTGGCAAGTGCACCAATAAAAGGTATGTTCTGTTATTTTCCCTCTTAGTCACATACTCAACAGTCATTAATTTTTGTCCTCCTTTATGTACTGGCACTGATAGTAGGGAGCCCTATTATGGCATATCATCCACTACACTTTCTGCAACACTGGGGGAAATCCTGGACAACATTTTTTCCTGCATGCTTCTGATAAACCCTCGAGCAAAAGTAGAAAAGAAGAGGAAATATGAAATATCTACTGGAGTCTCCTAAGGATATTCCTTTGTGGACAGTTGATAGGGATTAATTTGAATTATATGGAAGAGGAAAATGCATGCTATGTATTCTTTTCGAATTCTTGAAACACATCTAACTATTCTAAGAAGCACCGAATGATATTTCACGACACTAGTTTTCACTCTTGCCTTTTCTTTTTTGTGGTTTGCTTAGAAGAAGCTGAGATCCAGTGTCCTGAGAGCATTTTAAATATTAGATTTGGTATTTTGGGAAATAGAGCTGCTGGTGCTCATGACCCCAATGTTGAGAAACCTAGTGGACATGATGGATCTACTCAGAATCTGATTTTCAAGAGCTCTCTTCGTCTAGAGAGACCCGTGCTTGACCCTTGCTTTGCAGTCGGTTTTCTGCCTCTTTCTTCAACTGATCTTCAAGTAGGACAGCTTGTTAGCATGAGATGGAGAGTTGAAAGGTTAAAGAGTTTGGAGGAGTATGCAGCTTCTGAAAACAATGTAAGTACTGATGATCGGCAATCCTCTTTGGCAAATTGGCAATTTTAATAACAAAGTTGATCAACCCTATCTGTCCATATGAGTTGCTCAACCTTTCAATAGCGCAAAGCTATTTTAACTGGATAATTCCCTCGAGTTTCTCGACATCTACTTTAGACTCGTGAGGAAGCTTATTATTTTCTACCAAACTTTTGAAATATAGAAAGTGATGTAAAATTCAAAATCGAGCCCTGGCTGCTGATGCACATGTATATCTTTTTGATCTACTTATTCTTATAAGTTTCTCACATCATGTAAACCAACTTGTTATACCATATATATCAAAATGGGACCAAAAACTTCCTTTAGATAACAAGCACCTCTTTTTTTTTTTGGCTCTTGCAAGGATGATGTTCTATACGAGGTCCATGCAAATTCAGATCACTGGATGATTGCTGGGAGGAAAAGGGGACATGTCTTACTCTCTACAAAACAAGGTTTCTTCAAGTTATTGTTTTCATTGTTTGGCTTTCAACTTGTATTACAAGTGCTTCTATACACTTATGTGTCCTCTGCCGGTACTCATGCTTGTTTTGTACTGTGACAGGATCGAGACTAACTATTTCAGTATTATGCTTGCCGCTGGTCGCTGGATATGTTTGTCCTCCTCAGTTGGGGTTGCCAAATGTTGACAAGGCCAATATTTGTTGCAATCCTCCTAGTCCACATTTGGTCTGCGTCTTCCCTCCAGCTTTGAGTTCTTCTTTCTGCATACCAGCCTGAAGCCTTTGGTCATCCTTCTGACCTTTCTTTACAATTGGATTGATCGTCCTTTCACATTAAAAGCTTGATGAGCTTCGTCTTGATGGTTTAACTTGAGAACTTCGAGTCTTACCAGTGTTTGTACAATATGTAATTTTGTTTCCAATTTGCAACAGTAGAGAAAGCCAGCTTTTTTAGTGTCAATGATGTAGACCTAATGTACAGAGAACATTTTTGCTTGTACAATAGAAGAGATTCTGAGAGAGAATTTCCTTGTACACGGAACAGTAGTCGAGAGATAGATGAATTAAGAGGTAAAGTGATTGGTTTTACAATATGATGTGCATGCTCTGTCAAACAGTAACTGCGCTATTATATGCCTTGTGATTTTGGTTTAAAACTTGATGGTTGACAGATCCTTTTCTTTTCTTATCTTTTTTGGTTGGGTTTGTGCTACTTATCGATCCTTTTGGTTGAGCTAGATGATCTTCCAGTGTTCATCATTCATTTTGACGCTTTTCGCTTATTGAAGATCAATTTGACTAGCTTTCACAACTTCATCGTACTGGATTTAGTAGAAGTTGAAGTTTCAATTACACCAAAAGGACAAGGAGATGGAATAGATTTTGAAGTCCTAATCAAAGTAAATAAGTTTTAATATGAGCAGCGAAAAGGAAAAACATGTTTTGTGAGGGAGTAGATTGCAAAACATCTCTGGACACTATAATTGTTGTGCCAGTTAAACACAATAAGAGATAACGAACTAAAAACTAGTAGGAGTTATTATTGATCAAAATATATTTTCTGCTGGTTTAGAATAAGGTCTGCATGGATATTTTCTTACAGATTTGAAAAAGAATTTTATAAAAGGTTGCGAGATATTAAGAAGATATGTTGTTCTTCTTCCAGATTTGTGTTTCAAAAATAGAAAAAGAAAAGGAAGGTCCCACCGAGATTTGAACTCGGGTTACTGGATTCAGAGTCCAATGTCCTGACCACTAGACCATGGGACCTCATTGTCATTAGAACGAGAAAATATATATTAACCTATCCTCCACCCTCCACCCACCCAAAAGAAAAAAAGAATTAGAAGGTGATTATCAAGAAACATGATCTCCCGTTGAGTTACCCCCAAGGGCTCACTAAATAACACATTAATTTCAAAGTTAACCTTGAAATTAATTATACTTTATTCTTGGTACCAAATACATCCTAAATGAATTATATCTTAAATTGATCATGTCATAAAAGTTCATTACTATTGTCTTCTTGAAGGAAATAGTGTAAAGAGAAAAGAGGAAGGGAGAACACTTGAAAGCAAAAGAGGTTTGTTTACCAATCCAACGTTAACCCTGGATTAGGCCCTGTTTTAAGGACCCCAATATTCCGGCAAGTTTTAATGTAAAACACAAAAATCAGGAAAGAAGGAATATATTAGGTGTTTGGTCTCCAACAACTCTTCCACATGCTAAGTCTATATTGATAGTCGAAACGTCGTCGTGAAAATATAGCTTTCTCATTCTATAATTGTCACAAATATATGTGTTCATTACTCTTTTTTTTTATAATTATTATCATAGCATTCATGAAAAGCTCACGCTTTTAACTGCACTATTCATCACTTAAAAAAATTATTCTGAGCTTGTGCCTATTTAATTGCAAGATTAGTGTTTAAACTTTTGGATATTAAAATTGACCTTTGAATTCGCTCTTTTTATAATAATAATAATAATAATAATAATAATAATAATAATAATAATAATAATAACAATAATAACAACAACAATATTATTATTATTAATCAAAAGTCCAAAACATCCTTAGAATGGACGATACAAAACTAGGAGAGAAGAAATATCATTAGATGTTTGGTCTTAAATCATAATCAAGACATTTAGGTGGCCTTCTAATAGTCCAATTTATTAAACCCAAATCTTGTTTATAGTGATAGTTGAAACATCATTTGACAAGCACAAACATTGTCCTACTATGAAATGTAGTTGAAACACCTAAATCATGAAAAATTTTGTTAGCAAATCCTTTTAATCCTACCAAAACCTACAATCAACATCATTGGTGTTCTAGTTTGTGTCACAAACGACCCGTGAGGATGTAACATAACTCAGTAATTTTTGTTCGATTCTTATATATGTATTAAAAAAAAATTATATATATAAAATTAAAACTTAGAATTGAGTTATTAGCATTTGAGGTCGTTATTCTACAATTCAGAATTCATAAAATTTAAATCTTGAATTCATTTCTATTAAATGAAAACTCTTGCCCAACTCACGATTTTGATTTATCACAAAGCGTCATGAGTGATTTGTTGTTTAATATAATAATGAGTTTATTTTATATTATAAAGATCAACAAATTTGAATCATATATAATCTTTTCTATCATTACGAGTGAATTTCATATTGATAAAAGACAATAAAAATTATTTGGTATATAAAGAAGCAAGCTTCGTGTTTAAAGTCGTGTGAGCCTAGATCCAAAACTGATAATATCACTAGTGGACTGAACTGTTAAACCTACACATGGAAAGAGGCTACTAAAAGTAAATACTCTTTTTTTTCAATTTGTTTGTCTCATTATTTTTTTTTCTAAGTCTATTTCAAGAAAAATGTTTCTTTTCTTTTTCTGCAATTCTTTAACTCTAACTTTTCACATGTCATAATTAAGACCACAACATTAAAAGGTATTTTGATACATTTTACATATTTTTAGTTTAAGATGAGAGAATTCAAAAGTCTTTTCTACTTTTTTAAACTTCACGTCAAGTTAAAATCAGATAAATAAATTGGAACAGAGGGAGTAATAATATTGAACTCTATCTTTTATGTAATGCCTATTAGTAAAGTTATTCAAAATCATTACTTTGATCTTTTCTTATAGAGGAAAAAGATAAAGGGTCAATTTCAATATTCTTTTGTTGTTGTAGGACCTATGTGTATGTATTAGTCCATTCGTTTCTCTTGCTTTCACATGTTATCAAAATTTTCTGTGGTTTATTTTATTTTTTCTAGATTTCAAAATTAATTAATGTTCTGTTATACAATTTTTTAAGGGTATATATATGTATTTCATTATTTTATCTTCTTCATTTTTATATTTATTAACACAGTCATGTACAATCTACGTGCATACCACCATTTAAATAAAAAGAGTTTTTTTTTTGTGCCATCAACAATTAGGTTAAAAAAAGTCTTTCCATCAATATATTTTCTGAACATTATTTTTAAAACAATTTATATTTGGTTGGTCAAAATAATTTATTTTTTTAAAGAAAAAAAAAATTAAAAATCAGAAAAATGACTTTTCTGATGAGAGTACGTAAGAAAAACAAGTTCTACAGGTTGCGTTCTATATCAGTATATAGATTGTCCCTCTCCCAACCTCATAGCGTTTATCTGCATTATATATAAATATTATTGAGAATATCTTTTACTTATTTATCAAACATTAAAACTAAATAAGAAAATCACTTATTTTATAGAAAAATATTTTTTGTGAAGTTTTTTTTTCTCCCTTTTCATACAAACTACACCCTATAGCCCTCTACCGTTCAAATTCCAATTATACAAAAAGGAGTAAATGCAGATAAGACTTTTGAACTGAAAAAATGTTCCTTATAATATCTAATATGTCTAGGATAAAGACTTGACAAGGACCTCAAATTGCTTTTTTTTTTTAAAAAAAAAAAAAATTTAAAGAATTTTATCCAATTATTCAAATACCTAACCACATGTTATTCAAAGAGGTCCCAATTCTATTATCCTACTATATATTATATGCTATGTATTCAAGTTCATTTTTTCACCAGTCATATGGTTTGCCTATAGTAAATGAAATTGTGTCAATTTTGTTGGAAAAATGTTTTTATTTCGTTCAATATTATGGACAGAAAAGAAAAATAGACATTAAGTCAAACTAGTAGTAATGATGCAATTTTAAAATCTCATTATATTCTTAATGAAATGATTTACGGCCACACAAACATCTATAACTTGGTTTAAATTATAAATTTCAAACTTTCTTTATATTTTTTAAATTTTATACTTAATTAAAATATATCACATAAATTGAGATCGAAAAAATAGTCAAAAACCAACTTATTTCCACCCTACACTTGTAAAATCTAACTTACTACCGGTAATGATTTGCAGCAGACAGGTCCACAATTATTCAAAATTTTCATTTAAGTCTTTTCTTTTTCTACTATACGTACGATAATGACATCCCAACAAACTCCTAACCTAACTTATTTACCCCTAAATAAATTTCAATGGAAAATGGTTAAAAATACTTCTTTACTTTACTATATTAGCTGACTTTGTTTCTGGTTATATTATAGGGTCAAATATACCTCGGCTATTAATAGAGTAAACAAAATTGTCCGTCAATTGGATGTAATCCCCCAAATTGACTTAAAATATCCAATTTCAATTAAATTACCCATTTTTTCTTTAAATCTGAATCCGCCCATTTTTTCTTTAACTCTTTTTATTTCTAAGGTTTTTTCAAAATATTAATAAATCTCTCAGATTTTCAAAATAATTGTTCTATTCTTTTGGGTTGATTCAAGGAATCGAGTGTTTTTCTCAAATGAAAATATTTAATATATTTTTTGACCGTATTTACTTGTCATATTCCTTAAAAAATAATTATTCTAAAATATTTGCGATTTTAAAAAAATATGAAGAATTACTTTTTAAAAAATCTGAAAGAAAAAATAGAGTGAGCATTTATACATAAAGGTTAATATGATGAAATAATAAGAGTATAAATAAGGATTATACAAATGTAACTCTTCTTATTAATGTTTTTGTTTAAGAGTGTGTTCAATATTAATTTCTCCACATGAAGCTTGTTATTCTCTTTAACTCCGTCCATATGAGCTTTTTGTATTTTCGATTTCAAGTCCAAATAAAGAAGGAAGATTACTGAGGATTTGTTAAAAATAATTTTTTTAATGTATATCTTATCTTTTTCAAACTTGATAACATATTTTATATAATAACATAAAGTAGAATTTTTGAATAAATAGAGTGTACGTAGATTTTATAACCACCTAAGAAGTTTTAAATCCTTGGCTCGAGAAAAATTGGCCAATGCAGTTCAAACAAAAGTAACAAACAAACAAAAAACAGCCGACAGTAATAAAAATAACAGATCCTTCTCAAATCTTACTTGTGAAATTACACTGAATTTATTATTGGTATTGAAAATTGTTATTCTCACACAAGATAACAACCATTGCTACTATTCCAGAAACACAAATCTTCACTTGTATCATAAGCTAGTAGAGATTAAATCAGGAAAATACAACACAGAGAGTCAAACAAACAAAGAAAAAAAGCTAATTAGCTCTAGTAGCAATATTAATTAGAATACAACAACAAAATACCCGATATAATTTCACAATGTTGAATCTAAGGAGGATAGAATATATGCAGACCTTATCTCTACCTCAGAGGCAGAAAAATTATTTTCGATTGTCAGTTAGATTCATGTATCAAAAACATTTATGTACAAATTACAAATAGATTATCATCATATAAAGAAGAGCAAATTAAGATTCCTAATCAAAATGTGGAAATAATTAACACTCTCTGTATACATTCCATTTTCTGCATTTTCCAAATTTGAATTAATCTAGTAGATATTATCATTTATTGCATCTGGGTCCACTTCGCTTCCCCAGATTTCCAAAAAGGCCCCTAATAAAATAAAAAAGGTAGAAAACAGTACCCATAACTTATGTTTTTTATCACCAATATATTGACTTTCATATGCTATTATTCTATATATATTTTTGCAAATTTTCAACAGAGATTGTTGAGTCTCCAATCTAGTCTAACTTCATTGGGCCCCACAAAATGCTGACTTGGCTTGCTGAATGAGACTACGTGGCTGTTGACCATGAAGGCAATGACCCGCTCCGAAACCCGAATATCCTCCATCTTCAACTCTTGCAGTCTCTTCACGTACTCCGGCACGTGCACCAGATCCCACACCACCCCTACGCCGCCGGGTTTCAGTACCCTTACCACCTCGCCCAACACCCTCATCCTCTCTGCCGCGGCCGCCGCTGTTTTCTGCCCGAACTCCTTCCCCACCGTGTGTACGAACAACGCCGATGCCACCACGTCGAAGTAGTTATCGCTGAACGGAAGTGTTCTAGGGTCACCCGACCGGCACGTGACGTATTCCTGGACCCCTTCAAGCCCTGCAGTGCGGAGAGTGGACAGAGAGCGGGTCGGCGTTGGATGTAACCCAACTACCCGACCGGATGACCCGGACTTCTTCAGCTGGAGGGCCACGGCGTTGAGGAGGATGCCGCGGCCGCAGCCAAGGTCAAGAGCATGCTTGACAGAAGACCAGTCACCCACGGCGCTGACCATTCGCTGTGCCATTTCCCAGTGGAGAGAAACCGAGGAGTAGAAGATGTTGCCGCCGGCGTAGAAGAGGCAGACGGCGGAGAGTGCAGTGACTGAGCCGGTGAATCCGGCGGTGAAACGAGCTGCGCTAGGCCCAGGTAAGAAATGCTGGAAGAAGTAGCAGATAGGTTCGAAGTAGACTAGAAAAAGCACGGACAGTATAGAGAAGAAGATGGCATGAATTAGTAGGAATATTGGGGTGTGCCAATCATCGACCCCATATATTGAATAGATCTGTCCCCAATCTCTACCAGCTTTCCCCATTCTTCGCTTAATTCTCTGTAATATTCTTGATTTAACAACACTGTTAATTGAAGAGAACGATTTGCATTAAAGCTTCAAACCCCTTTTGAATACACAAAACAATCTGCAAAAATCAGTACGAAAAAGCTTCAAACTGTTATTACTGGATATGGAAACCCAAGAAAGAAAAAACAAACAAACAAACAAACACCATTGATGAGAGTGAGAAACAGCAACGTACGGTGAATTTATCAGATCCGAGAGGTAAAATTGATGATCCCAACGCGGAAAAGATAGATGGGGTGGGGATACTCAACAAGTTGATGCAAAAAGCCGAGAGCAAAAGAGTAGTAGGAAGCACGATGTCAGAGAGATCAGTAGTAGTATTTGCAAATTCTCATCATAGAAGAAAAATCTGGGTCCTTTATTACTACTCTATAGCAGTAGTAGTAGTATTAATAATGGTGATGTAATGCCGCGTTTGTTTGTTTTGATTGATTCGTCAGATCATGGAGAGTGCTCTTTGATGATGATGAGAAAAAAAAAAAGTGAACAAGTTACCAGTGGCCAGTGCTGTGTGGGGTTTGTTCTAATTCATACTTACATTTATATGCAGAAAAATATGAGAGTTGTTGGGTCTGGATCGGGTCGTGTTCCGACAAACTCAATAACTTTTATTTAATTATAAATTTAATAATTAAAATGAATTATAAGTGATAGCAAATTTTTGAATCAGTAAATTTTAAATTTTAATTTCGCCACTGAAATCGGGTGATGATGGGGACAGGAATATTGAAAAAAATGGCCCGATTAAGTGACTAAACTCCATAGTTTTCATGAGAGTCGTCCATATGGAGGTGTTGGATTTGATCTTTACGCTATCCAAATCAATTCCAATTAGCGTAAAGGCCTGCCGCCTCCTCCATTTTCTTTTTTCTATCCCAAATATAAATTTGTTAGAAAAATATTATTAAATCGGGTTCATTCACGAGGGATGTTAATTAATTCTAAACAACTAGAATTTTGAGTAGCAGCTATCATTTTTTATATTTGAGATTTTTTTAATTATGGACAAAGAAAATTCGGTGAGTAAGAATTTTTTCATATTATGAGATTGTATCAAATTTGTTTTTGCAAAGAAAAAACCCCAAGTCTCCTAAAAAGTATTCATGTGTTAAAATATCATAAACTTATTTTTCACTATAAAAATATTTATTTGTAGAATTTATGTAGTTGCCTGTCAATTATGTCAATTTTACTTTTTGAAAAGGAAATAATATTCATGTCCAAATTCACACTTATAATTAAGTATGTGGGACACATGTACTACAAAATTATGTACTAATTCTTTTGCTTTAAAAGGCAGAAAGAGTAATTATGTTAAAAATGTAGGTAAAGTTTGCTGCTCAACTGCTATATAAAAGGTATAGACATCTGTTCACGTAATTAGTAGGGTGTAATAAAAGGCTAATTGAATAATTATATTGTTTTAACTCGTATTCTTTTTAATACAATGTATAAGCTATAGTACTATTTAAATTTTTCAAAAGCAGCAAAAACTCCATGTTCTTGATTGTTATCTCTCGTGCGAGTAAATCTTCTGCATATTTATAATTTTCATTTGTCAAATTTTTTTTACACTTATTCACCCTTTTCAAATGTAAATAATCATTTTATTAACTTTTATCTGAACGAATCACTCACTAGCTAGCTGAACAAGTGAAATTACGTAGACATACTGAAAATCATACCTTTTAAACTGAATATAATGTCGAAAAGTATTGCAATTTTCAATAATTGCTCTTTGAGGATGACATTGTATGTCATTTTGTAACATCTTAATCACTAAACCTTAGCATATGGACTCTGCATTTTTCGTTTTTGCTGATTTATTTTAATCCATATACAGTATTATATATTTAAATGGATCAGCCCCTAACAAAGTAATATATCACATTGATATAAGTCAATGTTTTGTCGAGTTATGTGATTATTATTATTATTATTATTATTATTATTATTATACTAAATTATACTTTAAAAAAATGTCGTTACCAACTAGTCAAATCAACAGGAGAAGGTGAAATTCCATTGAGGGGTTTTAAAAGTATTTTATTAAAAATTAATAAAATTGGGGACTTGCGCTAATCAAGGGATTGTTTAGTCAATAGGAAACAAGAATAAACAAACTTATTATTGCAATCTTCTTTAACAATGTGCTTTAGGTAGCCAAGTCAATAACCTTCTCCTTCAATATTTTGAACGTTAAAATGGGTGAGCTAAGTTGAATTTAAATGTAATTAAAATAAATTAAGTTAATAATTTAATTTAATTTGAACTGAAATAAAATGAGTCAGAATAAGTTAAATATCGAGTCACAGTTTAACTTGTTTAATTATTATAAAAATATTATGCTCAGTATGATTCGTAAAATGAGGTCTAGAGAGACTAGAGTATACCAAACCTTATCTCTATCTCAGAGGCAGAGAATCTGTTTCAATAAGACCTTTGATTCAAGGATAAATAAATCAAAGCAATCTGAAAGAAAATAACGGATAAAACAAAGCATATCAAACATCATCTGAAGTAAAAATAATGTGATACATTATAAGGTTCAAGAAACAATATAATATCGTAAATCTACCTGTAAGATACTGCAGGAGTAATACTATGGCTATTAGTATGAATGAATTTATTAAACAACAGTCTTCTCTCTGCTAACTTACTACCCTAATTCACGTTCTTAGTGACCTTTTATAATATAACTTTATTAATAACTATCCATAACATATAAGCAAATAACGTAAATGTTAAAAATATTTTGAGAAAATCTTTTATGAGTTTAACTAAATTTTACTAATTAATTCAATTTTTAAATTAATTAGATTGAATGAATCAAAATGACTTAAGATAATATAATTAAATTTGAGCCTGTTGGCCGGGTCAAATTTTTTTAAAAACTAATTTTGATACTCTTTAATTCAAACTTCAAAATATTCCTCAATTCTTTTTCTTTTTTACTTTAAAATAATAATGATAATAATAATAATATATGCTGTAATGCCATCTTTAGGATCACTCGGTTTCTATTTTGTTTGTCACTTTTTTTCTCCGTTAAATTTAATTATTTATTAGTAGAATACTCTCTAAGATATTTTTTTCTATAAGATGCTACTTTTTTCAACACGCGTTGCGGCATAAGACAAGTTTACCCTTCCTTGCATGGTTCAAGCATTATATTAAGGAGCTCATTCTCAAGGGTTTTTTCGACAATTAATGGAAAAGCTACTTTTTTTTCCTTAATTCGTCGTCTCAAGTGAATTAGTATTGATTTAATTCTAAACTTTAAACTTTATCCTAATAAATTAATTTATAATTTCACAAAATATCTTTCTTCTGACTCTTAACTATCTAGAATTGCCACAAGATGGATTAGAACTTTTTCCTTAGAATTTTAAAAATAAAAAAATATCTAATAAGAAATACTTTCTTCTTTAATGATTCGCACAAATTTGTATACCACACGAGTTTTAATTTTTCTTTTTAATATTTAAAATTTTATGTTCAATTAAATATTACGTAAAGTAAGACGAATGAAGTACTTTTTTCGAAATAATAAATGTAGTAAGAATTTAAAATAGAGGTAATGGATTCCAAAGGTGAAGAACGCGGGAATGGCTAAAAATTGACCCAAGTGTGGATGGTGATAGGGACAGAATAGGTCATTTTCTTTTATTATTTTTAATATATGTGACGGTGCTTTAATTTCCTAGTAGAATATTTTTTTCTTTTTTCAACTCTTGTTTTAATCACGGTTGATTTTTATTCTTTTTTGAAATATTTTTTTGTGGGGGTGTAATGGGTATATGGGCGGAGTCACTTTGATAATTACATGTTAAATAAAATTTAATATTAAAAATTAATTAATAATAAATTATAATTTATAATTTAAAATTATTGATTCCGAATTTACGTGAACGTAGGAGATGACAATAAAAAGTCCAAAGTGAAATGCATGGTCCTATCCAAAACTTTGAATGTTAGTTGATAGGAAAAACACATACAAGAAGACAAAGGGATGCCTCTCTGTATCCCAGTTACTGTAACTCTGTAAGGGGTCGTTTGGTATGGGATAAAAGATAATCAGGATTATTTAACTCTCCATTTGATTCATAGTATTAATTAATCTTAAAATTATTTATTTTATTATTTATATTAAAATAATGAAAAATTATCTCATATACTTAATGATAATTATTCTTTTGAAAAATTTTAATTTATGGAATATATTTGTCTATCTCATTTTTCATACCAAATGCCTCTAAGAGAGTAGAACACAAAAATCATTCTTACCGCATAAAGTTCTATAACTAAAAAATTTTAGTAGTTTAATCGATTGACTATTTAAATTTTTTTCCCACATGTGAGAGTTTGATTCTCCATTTGTAATTCCCTCTCCAATTTCTTCTTCTCAACCCTCCCCCCCCCCCCCCCCCCCGCCCCGATCTCCTCCCAAAAAAAAAAGAAAAGAATTCATACAACTTAAACAACTAAAATATAAACCTCGCCGCATCATATATATATATATATATGTGTGTGTGAGTGTTCTACCAGAAAATATTGATGTAATATTAATAGCCTGTTTGACCAAGCTTTTGAGAGGTCAAAAGTATTTATTTAACAAAAAAAGAGAGGTGTTTGATCACATTTTTGCGAGAAAATAAGTATTTTTAGAGAGCAGCAGAAACTGTTTTTGAGAAGTTAAAAAAAGTAGTTTCTTCCCAAAAAACACTTTGGAGAAAAATACACTTAGAAATACTTTTCAAAAATTTGATCAAATATTAATTGTTGTTCAAAAGTACTTTTTAAATTTATTGATCAAACACAAATTGCTTCTCATCAAAAATGTTCTTTTGATAAGCACTTTTAAAAAGAACACTTCTCAAAATAAACTGATTTTAGAAACTTAGTCAAACAGACTATAAATAGGCTTAACAAAATGGATTAAACGTAATAACCCATAAGATACCTAATTTAAATGAAAAAAAATACGATACGGTGTTTAATAAGCTTTTGTAAGATGATTTTAACGCTCTGTTGGGATGTTTATTACATATTGTTTCATAGTTTATTGTATTATATTGTGTTGTGTTGTAACATATTATATTATTTTAATGAACATGACTTTTAAATAGATTGTATCGTTTTCCGTCGTAACATAATGTCACATATCAACAATTAAAAAGATAAATCTACAAGAAAAGTTGAATGCAGATAGATGTACTATAAAAAGAAATGGTAAAGATAAAATGAGTTTATTAAATAATAAGTAAAGATAAAATTTGGGGGAGGATAAGATAACAATCAAATCAATTTTATGTACAGTAATAATACTTTCCGTCATTACCTAATAATGAATTTAAATAATACTAAAATAAATATTATATTTGAACTAACATACGCAATAAAATATAATAAGTAACAGACATCCGAACAAGATGTTACGGTAACATTTTTTATTAAATAAAGAAATATTTACTCATTGAAGTAAATTTCATTCATATATAGGTCATTTACCAATTAAATATTAAAACGTTTTACTTATCAATAGAGAAGAATCAAGTCCGAATTATATCTAAATGGAACATTAGAAATAAATCCCCTATTTTTATTTTTATTTTCAATTATTTGGGGGGAAAGCATCTTCTCATCTTAATTTGTTACAAATCAAATTTGGCCACTTTGCTTTAAAAGAATAATAACGTGTTCTCCTTTTATATAGTTATATTTGCCTTTATTGGGAAAAAATTGTCCAATAATATTTTTAATATATGATATTGTATGCTTTGTATCGAGTTCGCACTATTTTTTTCAGAAAATTTCACACTATTAAAAGTGTATTCGACATTTTATATATAGCTTAGGTTTTATTTGCATACTCTATAATCTTCTTTTGAAATTATGTTTTACATAGGCCATCGCAAATTAAATCCTATATGACGTATATATCCATCACTTTATGATATTATCTCGAAATTAATTATGTATCATTAAAAAATTTATCTTTATTAATATTTATAAACTTCTTCAAATTATATGTAAAGATAATAATTCATGATCCAATTCATTATTTTTGTCAATTTCATACCCATATAGCCAAGCTATTGATCATATTATTAATTTACACTAAATCGAACTCGTACGATTAAAAATGTTATTAATTTATACTGAATCAAATTCACACGATTAATTTTTTCAAAAAAGTTAAAGCTATTAATTAATGTCTTATTATGTCCAAACACCACTTAATATGATACAATTTTTTTTCTTTTAAGGAAAGTGCCAGTAAGAAGCATTAATTGAAGTGATAAGAAAAATCCTGTATCAGAAGAAAAAATTGGCAAAAACTATGACTAAATAATAAGGTCGGCGATATGCATATTCTCTCCTTTATATTTTTATTATAAAAAAATATTAAAATTTATAATTAATTAATATAATATTATTAATTAATATTTATTTTTAAAAATATATAATAATTATTTTTTTAAACTCTAAAGTGACTTAAGTATTAAGAATAGAATTGAAAAAAATAATCAATTATTTCTTAAATTTTGAAACCAATAACTATTTGAAAATAGTTATTTTTAATATCCTTAATAATTAAAATGAAACGGAGGGTGTATGAAACATCTTTCGTCAATTAAAGAAATGGTAACATTATTAAGTAAACAAGCTCAAGAGTTAACAGTATGCATCCAGTTGTTCAATTAAGATAACATAAATGATATATCATTTAATTTAATTACATAATGATATAATCAATTTTTCTATTTAGGTGCAAAGCACAAGATGAAACTAACTTAATGAGCATTTAATTTCTCTTTTGTCTTCTTGTTAAGAATGGCATGTCTTAATTTAGGAGGTAAATGTCCACCACCTCCATACTGTAGATTTTCTTATAACAGTCATTTTTTATTATAATATTATATTTTTGTGAAATTAATTTTATATATATTATGTAATATTATTTATTTTTTGTAATAATATTTACTAGAGCAGCTAAAATTTTAGAAACAAATAATATTATTATAGAGAAATTTCATCGTATATGCTACCGACATGAAGTGATTATATTATTTTTTTAATATAATTAAATTTTCTACAATAGTTAATAATGGATGATTCAAAATTTGAAGGGTAATCAATTCATCCTTTATAATTTATTCTAGAAACTTCAACAATCAAGAATATTAAAATGAAAGAATTTGCATCTTTTGGGTTATATATATATACTAATTAAATGAATTAATTAATCTATGGCCAAATGTACTTTGAAATATATATAGTAAATGCCCATTTTTTCGTGCAATTTATGAATCTCTTAATCATGGTTTATAGATCACTTTTTAAGCAAATTGAAAATATTATGAAAAAAATATTAAATCATAATTCAAAATTTAATAGATATTTTATGATAATTTAATATATATATATATATATATATATATATATATATATATATATATATATATATATATATATATATATATATATATATATTCTAATAACTGTGATGTTCGAATTAGCTTGCATGTATTTTGATTAATTCCATAAAACATCTGTTACCTTCTATCAATAACAGATATCAATTATTTTATTCACCGAAATTAGAACCGAAGAAAAGAAATTACCTTAAATCCTCAAAATGAGTATGTAGGCCGACACATTGTGATCTAAAATTAAATGATGGGAAGCAAAAGAAGAGGTGTGATCTAAAATATAGGATCTAAGCAAAGTCAGTCCATCCATGCATGCATGCTTTATAAATGAGCAAAAAACAGCGTTGATGTGTTGCTAAGTCAGATTTTGCATGTGCAAGGTCTTCATATGATGACCAAATCCATATTTTTCAAAGCCAATATAGTCAATATACATAGACCTTCTTTTACCTTTATTTAAAAAAAAAAAAACCCTAGTACTATCTAGGGAGGGTTACCTTGTACTAACAAGTTTTAAATTTTAAGATTTGCGTGCCTCAAGATTATACATAGTACGTACTTTATGTCAAACATAGTCAAATAAGGTCTGGGGACACTACTAAAGTTATTATTTTTCATTAAAAATTTTCATTTAAAAATTATTAAGTAGCTATTTTTATCGATATTTTAATTGAATCGATGAAAAAAATAAATAGTATTTTCACATGAAAAAATCATGTAGCTTTCCTCTATTTCAGCGAGAATCTATTTTCCACTATGTGTTTTCCGAGTGAACTGGTTCGGTGAAAAATAAGTAGAAAAATCACGCACTTAAACACAAAATGTTCACTAATTTGCGGTAGAAAAAAACCTTTATTTCTAGTAGTGGGAATACATGAGCGTCCCCTTATCACATGTTTACGTGCAAAGGTATCTAATTCTGAATCTGTAAAATTTATTGGTAAATCTCAATCCGCATGCACCCGAATTGGACAAAAAACATAATGCAGTGGGTGTTGATCCGATACCGGAAAAAGAATTAAAAGGAATCTCGGTGAAAAGGACCGAGAACTATAACGCAAAGTCATTTAATTAAAATTAATATATTTTTGGCTCAAATTATATATATATATATTAAGAAATTTATTAAATATATATAAATTTTAAATTTCGAAATCTATAGTGATATTCTAAACCTATAAAATTTAAATTTTGAAATTGTTTCTCATTGGTTCCCAAATATTATGGCACCTTCGTGAGTCTTATATGAAACATGACTTCATTTGTCTTGCTTTCCAAACACTCAAAGGGACCTTCATTAAGCATATTGAGAGGACAATGTACGTAATGATGATCCTTTACAAAAGAAATGTTTTTAACATTTCTCTCAATTTATTTGATAACAAATGTGAGAGATACAACTTAGACAAATTAAAGTAGTTAACTAATTTCATATATACACACTTCGATTTTATTTCATAAAAAGAAAAATTAAAGGTGTATTGCATGTGGAACCAAATTAAATGTGTGGCCTAAATTGCAGTTTGTGGAACCAAAAACTTACGTAGCAGGATTAATTCATAGCACATGTTCATGTTTCTGTTACTTAATTGGGACAGCACATGCAATACACTTTTGTTTTATTGAGGTAAAAGCTACTATCAGAAAAACAATCAATGCTCATGGATTTCATTGTATCTTCAATTAGGTAACTTATATGCCACATAAAGAGAGCATTTTTTTTTTGTTCATAATTCAGAATTTCTCGAGGTCCAGTAGCGCACAGTTCGAAATTTGATGGATGATGGATCCCTTTCTGATTGTTATTTGTCTTCATTTAAATTCGAGCACGTGACGTACGTCTAATTCATATATAGCTTGTTGCGCTATTACCACTGGACCAAAGTCCCCGGACTCACATAAGAGCATCAATTTTCTTTCCCTATTCGCTAGTCATGATTTAAATTCAAGATTTTGCCAAAATAGAACTTTCTTATTCCACCTCTAGCTTATTTTTGGTCGGAACATAAAATTCTTAATCATAATTGGTTGAATTCGCCAATTTTCGTAATAAAGCTGGGGCAATGCGGAAGTAACCATATTTATATGTATCAGATCTATTTACTCGCTTTTGAAGGACATTTAATTAAACTCTATTGTTGCATTTCATTGATCCATCATAATTAGCAATCGAGCGGAACTAATTAGTTTCTCCCTTTCTATTTACTTAATATGCAAACTCGCTCCGAGCCGAGTCAGTGTTGGGGTTGGATTGGATTAGTTGATCGCCCAAAAAATTATTCTTATTACATCCTTCAGATTTGTATGTATTCATGATCCTGTTTATTATTTTCTGCTATCGTGACAATTACAATGGGAAACCAGACTATAAGGCGTAAAGAAAATCCTGAAAGATTGTCTTAATCCAGAATATTCTTTACAACTCGAGAACATGAAGTTAAAATCTCGCTAGTAATCATAGTTCAACATGCCATAGTAAGTCCTAGGACTCGTACACCCCGCCCACCACACTCTAAAAATTGGTCCTATATCTTGAAATGGAGTTCTCATGCATCCACCTCAGCTCAAAATTAAGTGGCTTAACAAAAAGGGAATTTTCTCATTCAGAATTTTTCATGGACCATATTGCATTATGCAGGCAAAAACCAAGTAAGTATAGTTCAAAGTTACTTCAAGAAAGGGGAAAAATAATCCACACAAAGCTATGAGAAACAGAATAAGAGAATTTATGGAGATTAAATGAGGTGCAATTTTCATTTAATTGAAAAATAGTCCCAATCAGACTTATTGAAATGTACATGGAATATGGAAAAGTCAGATATATAAAATTAGAAAAATTTACATGATTTAACTAACATATTACATGTATTTATCAGTAATAATTTAAATAATTGCAATAAATAGTTATACTTTATATTTCATAGCAAAAAAGATATATAAAAACACATATATTTGGTGTCCGCGATTTGAAAAATAAAAAAATTCAGAATTCATTGATAGACTGAAATATAGTCTTATACAAGTGTATATATATTAATTTTACCCCATGCGTTCGCCAGATTTTTGTTTGTCCTTTGAATCTCTCGCTTATGTTCACCGGATTTTCGTTCGTCCTTTGTATTTTTTCCTGTATATTTTTTTGAATTTTTTTTGTATTTATGTATTTTTGCCTTGATTTTGCATCATATATGTGATCATATGGGATGTTTTCATTGTGAGAACGAATACATTTGGCACAGTATTTATTGCGCAAATACAAAATAAATAAATTCAAACGTTTGACAATAAAACTTTACAACAAATGCTAAATATTAAAACAATAGCTAAGCTTGATAATAATTAGCTCCCAAACTATAGTGTTTTCTGTAAGTTTGGTAATTTGCTTCCACACTTGGCTACAGGCGGTTTGTTCATTAGCACGCTCGAGTCGAGGCTTCCACTCCGTCCTAAGACAAATCAAAGAAGAGTGGAAATCTCTCGTTGGTTTTTGAAATTCAATATCAGGAAGTGTTTTTGCACCATTCACCGATATTGACTCATCCCAATCTTTAAGGAAGAGATCGATGTCTTTTCCGCCGGATGACTCATAGGAGGTGAGAAGGGCCCTTACTCCTGTAAAGATATGACACCTGGGTCTAACTCAACCTCAAAAGCTAGCTCATGAGGGGAGGATTGCCCAAGTCCATATAAGCAAACTACCAGTCCATTCCACAACCAATGTGGGACTTTAACCCACTCTAACAAAAGAATCAAAAAGGCTAACTGAGAATTGAATACAATGATCTAGAATGGGGAAGGGGGTGCCTATATATAGACATAAACTAAAATCCTAATGCCCATAGGAATAGGATTACCTAAAATCCTAATGCCCATAGGACTACCTAAAATCCTAATGCCCATAGGACTACCTAAAATCCTAAGGCCCATTTGCTAACAATTATATGGGCTAACATTCCCCCTCAAACTCATAATGCGACAGTAATAAGCATTGAGAGTTTGTCACACAAGAAATGAAACCGAGACGTCGACTGAGCCTTCGTAAAAAGGTCAGCAATCTGCAAGGCTGATGGAACAAAATACCCTAGTCACAAAACAAACCAACAACGGCGTCCAAATCAAACCAAACCAACAACGTCCAAAATCAAACCAAACCAACAACGACAATCATACAACGCCGTCCAAAGCAAACCAAACCAACAACGAATTTAGCGGAAGCATCAAACACAGGAGAACATCAACTCGATCTGCGAAAATTGGTGATTATTTACAAGTAGGGAAGAATCGATTTATTTTGGCTCTGATACCATGTAAAGATATGACACCTGGGTCTAACTCAACCTCAAAAGCTAGCTCAAGAGGGGAGGATTGCCCAAGTCCATATAAACAAACCATCGGTCCATTCCCCAATCAATGTGGGACTTTAACCCACCTTAACACCCCCCTTCACACCCAAGCCCGACTGGCGTGTGGACTAGGAGCCCAAACGGAATGGACTTGGCTCTGATACCATGTAAAGAAATGACACCTGGGCCTAACTCAACCTCAAAAGCTAGCTCATGAGGGGAGGATTGCCCAAGTCCATATAAACAAACTATCGGTCCATTCCCCAACCAATGTGGGACTTTAACCCACCTTAACACCCCCCTTCACATAGTCCCAAATTGGTTGGGGAATGGACCGATGGTTTGTTTATATGGACTTGGACAATCCTCCCCTCATGAGCTAGCTTTTGAGGTTGAGTTAGGCCCATATGTCATATCTTTACAACTCCGTCTCACACAATGTATTACTATCGGTCCTACTAGGCAGCTAATTTCTACAAAATAATCTACATATACACGGGCTAACTGTTCTTACAAAGACACGGGTCTGAAACATATAATGGCCCAATAACAACCATAAAAACTAGCCCACATATCTGAATAAACTTTGGGCCTTCTCAGGGATCGATAACTGGAATCTAACTATTAATTTCACATCCTGAATATTGTAATATTTTCATGTAACACACACAATATAATGTTTAGTAAAAGTAGAAGACAAAATAGATGCATTGTACACCATGAGAAATAAAAAATATCTCTAATTAACGTCTAATCTTTCTGAAAAGACTGGTTTTACTTAATTAATGACATTTCGGCATGGATATATTATATTACTTAGTATTTAAATAATTAAACAATGAAATAAATTACCAATGTCTATTTGATATAATTCCTAGGTGCAAACACTGTCTATTCATATTTTGGTTAATTTAATATCATAGTATACAAAGTTAGGAAGCTAAGTCTCATCTTCACTGATTTAGTATCCAACTTAACACACTCCTTCTTCTATTAGAGATTTCGTGTTCGAGTACTTTTTTTTTAATGAATTTTATATATCCAGCATAATTTTAAATTAATCGAATATAAAAAATTTATATGGGATGAACCTCATATTTTTTAAAATTTGTATAATATAGAAAAAGAAAAAGATAGCTTGTACTTGGAGTTTTAGATAGAAAAATACTCCCTGCATTAAATACAAGAGTAAAAGCATCCCAACTGTAACAATGGACACATGGCAATTACCCACACCTTTTAACTATAGTTGCATCTTGCATGCGGGGTTTCCTTCTTCAAGTACATGAACCCTATAAAACAGAATTTTTTAACTCAAAATTGTCCTAAATATTTAATGATTCGTGTACTTGTTAGGATACAAACAAATAATAGGATATTTTTGCACAAAATTATTAATATCAGCGATTTTTTGATCAAATTATGAACGATGAATATTTTTATTTAATTTCGTATGACTTAAAGGCATTTGAAATAGCGGCAAAATTATTTTTTAAAAATTAAAAAAATATCTTTTTTTTTAAAATTTTTTTTAAAATCTTTATCAAACATAAATTGTTACTCTAATATTATAAAAAAATAATAATGATAATATTAAAACTTCATAGCCAAATGAAAACTACTAGTGCTCCCTCCGTCTCTTTTTATTTATCCATTATATTAATAATAGATATCTATTTTTATTTATTTAATTTAAAAGATAAAGCAATAAGTTATTATTTAATTCTTAATTTATCCTTATTATTAACTATAGTTATTTTCTAAAGCATTTTAAATTTATTACTTTAAAAAGATAATAAAAATAAAATTATCATTTTATTAATTACTTTTTTGTAAGTGTTGTCAAAGGACATATATAAACCTTTCAAGTTACTCCCTCCATTCCATTTAATTGTCAGGTATAATAAAATAGTTATTTCAAAATATTTATCAATTTCAAAATTTAAGAGATAATTAATTATATATTTCATATTCTATCATTAATACTTAAAGACATCTTAAAATATGAAAACAAATTATTATTATATGTTTTAAAAAAATTAATAAAATTATATTAGTTAAATTATTATCTTTGTAATTTTTTTTTTAATAAGTGTATAGAATTTATCCTAATAATTAAAATAAAAAAAAGGAAAAGTATTAAGTGGATAAGACAAAAAGCCCAGAACCCGACGATATAGGAGATTTCTCACGTACGCGTGGCAATGGTCCGTTAAGTTGGAAGCTTGAACTTGGACGTCGTTTAATTAATGATCAACCTGCGCCTTCCACGCCTACCCCCATACCTTAGCCGGTTTCGTGGCCCCTATTCTCCATAAATAACTCAATTCTCCAAGTGCCATGTAATACTATTACTACTATATATATAGCCCAAAATAACATTCTTCCTGTATCATTCAAAGAACACTCATTTCTTAGAAAAATCTTACTGAATTTTGTCTACAAGTTTTGGTACGATGGTTTGTTTTTGCTTTTTGGTAGATCAGAAGAAGATGATGAGGCAGAGGAAGCCAGTAGCCGGCTCGTGTTCGCGCTGCGGACACGGCGCTCAAGTTGCTGATATGCGGACCGCAACCAGATTTTGTTACGTCCCTTTTTACTGGAAATCTTGGAAGGCTATTGTCTGTTGTTTCTGTGGTGCTGTTCTAAAGTCTTACAGATAATAACAATAATAATAATAATCATCGAGTGATTTCACTAGACATATATGCATGAACCTATATATATATAGAAATGCTGAACTATGTATATATATTTATGTTCTCTACTGCCTAGCTATCAAGGCTGCCAAATTACTTAAAACTTTTACGTACAACTTTTGTAGAGAAAAGATGGTATTTTAATTTGTGTTGTTTGAATTCTTTAAATATACTATTGCATCTGTTTCAGGTCCTTGAAAAATAGACCCGACTTGCTCTCATCCCAACAGTATTTTTCAAGATTGGATCGAGCAACATATATAGGTTTTAATACAATAAGCTTTTCCTTTTTTTGTTCCTTATGTTATAATACAATTATATATCCCTTATCAATTATAGGACTAGTTGTGTTAGTTTGTCAGCTTATATATTAATTAATAATACACGACTCTACTGGAAGTACTAGAGGTATATATGTATATATCCTAGATCACGTTGTTTAATAAACTTATAATTAAACAAGGATTTTGTAATTAAATATAGTACATATTGCTATATTTAACGTATCAAATAAATTAAAAGATCACTACTCTGCTAGCTGTTACCCAAATTTGAAAGAGAGCGTTTGAAAATGTGTTGTTTGAATGCACCTTCCAAGACTTTCTGGTTGATGTTCACACTGTTAATGCAATTGCTACATTCACATGTAATGTTACTATATCCACTAATCTCTTCGTTTCATTTTATATTTATCCTATTTGATTAATCATACAGTTTAGAACAAGAATGATTTTTTTTTATACATATCAAAAATATCATTTTAGAACGTGTGATTTTAAACATGTCAATTTAAGGTTGGTCTTCATCAAAGTAGCTAGCACTCTGCAAAAAGTTTGATGCTTCGATTATTGGACTGAAATTAGGCCCAAAAAAATCTCCTAGTTAGAGTGGATGGGCCGGACAAAAAGCTGTTTAAGTAGTCCAAAAACTTTAGTAATTAAATCATATAATTGCACATTTGTCCTTCAAATGAGTTGGTCTTTAATCTTTCTCAGTCAAATGGCCAAAGAGTTAGTCTGTAATTTTTGTTCTTAACACCTTATCAATCGAATTTATATCTAGTCGGATATAACTTCTTCAAAGATGTAGGAGATAACTTATGAATATTTTAATATGAAAATATCTAGAATTTTTTGTTTTCTTTTCCTTTGAAAGAAAATTTTTTAAAAAGAGCACAAAGGAGGGACAAAAGTACAAATGAATAGGTAAGCTGTTTAGTTAGTGTAGATGGGCCAGAGAAAAAACTGCTTAGTAGTCCTTAACGTTGTTGGATTTGGCCCATTTGGTCTTGCACTGCGTTACTGGTCCAATAGGTAAGCTGGTTTGGGTCATTTGCACTTTTGCGTTTTGCCTCTATTTTGTGTTGATTTTTTTTTTCAGTATCTCAAGGCAAAAACAAATATCAAAGGATATATATTTATAGTTTCATATTATAATATTTTATAATTTATAGATCATGTTTTTAAAGAACTTATGCCCTGCTAGGTACAAATTTGAAGGGACAAATTGTATAGCTGAATGAAGCGGGTTATGGTGTTTCAACTCTTTAGTTTAATCGAATGAGTGTAAATGATATGTACTTCATGAAGTTACATTTTGGGTACAACATAGATAATAACATTGTTTTTTATTTGAACACGCTTGATTATAAAATTAGTTTCAATATTTTAAAATAATTAATATCCATTAGTTACTTTAATAAGCTACCTATAATGATCTCTAAATTATCTTACATCCACCGTGAGGAGTACAATGAATTAGCCCATGTAAATATAATATAATACTGCTCAACTTGTATTCCTAACATGTAAGCATTTACTTATAAGAACAGTTTCAACAAATAACAGTATTTTTTAGCACTTGGATATCCATCAACCGCTTTTAACAACACAAAGTAGGAGAAGAAAATATTTTTTTCGCGTTTAATTGACTTAAATGTTTGGAAGAATAGTTTTCAAATAAATTTATTTTTCTCCATTTTTTTTTAAAAAAATGATTACCTTCCTAAAAATAGAAAAAATCATCTTTCTAAATTCTCTTTCTAACTTCATCCTACACTTAATTCATCCAAACGCCTCCGACCCTTAGCCTCTCAACCTATCCTTCGTAATGTGACCCTCCCTGCCACATCGGCCAACTCGAAACTCGATCCGAGATCGCCCGATCTGTGATCCGTCCCCACCTGGGACCCGACTCGAGGCTCGACCAGCCAAAACCTACTGGGATCAAACATCCGATCCGAGACCCTCCCTGATCCGAGATACGAACACGACGTGAAAATCATTGATCTTGAATTGTGACCCAACCAGAACCCCGACCCCGACCTCGAACTGACATGGAACCCGACCCCGAATCAACAGAAGACCAAACCCCCGATCCCAACTCGAGAATCAATCTCGAGTCGGGTTAAATGTCGAGATTAGGTCCCAGGGTCAAGGTTAGGAGTGGGGGTCGGGGTCAAATCTCGGGATCTAGATTGGATCTCGGTTGTCAGGGTCGAATCTCGGATTAGGGTTAGATCTCGGAGTTGAGATCGGTCAAATCTCAGAGTCGGGGTTAGTGTCGGGTCATGAGGTTGGGGTCAGGTCTCGGGGTCGAAACATGGATCCGAGTTTAAAATCATGATATTTATCTTGATTAAATCTAAATGTTCTTGGAATAATATTTTCTCCTTACTAACCGAACAACTTAACTTTCAGAAAAATACCGAACACACCGGACACGTGTTTTAGTTTTCCAATTTCTTATACTCCAATTCAATAATTGAAGTAAGAATAAGGTAGTGCCTCCACGAAACCATAATAAGGATCGTGCTTAGATAAATTACCAATATAATTTTATTGATAAGAAATAATTGATATAGTTGGACCGACAAATTATATTTTAACAAAATTCATACATCGATTTTAATGATGAAAAAGAAAAGCTTACATTGGTCTTATAGATGAATTATGGACAATCATTACTGATTAAGCATTAATCCGAGTTTGGATGTTCTAAATGGATCTTATGGTTTTATTACGTCCACTGTTCATTTGAACAAATGTGTTATTATTATTTTTTTCTGAAAAATAATTAATAAAGTTAGAGAATAAAATTTATTGGGTAAACATGAAGGAAGGTCTCAAACTAAAAATATATCCTTTTAATATAAAGTGACTTCATTAAATAATCACGAATTGAGTGTGGCTTAGTGTTTAATGCGGAATTTAAAATTTTATTTAAAAATTAAAATATAAAAAAGTAAAAATATAAGAAGTTAAAGGGGTTTCAATATTATTATTATTATTATTATTATTATTATTATTATTATTATTATATACACACTTTTAACCATGTATAAACAAAACATTTTCCATTAAAGGAGATAGGATGAATCCCCTTGATCCTGCCTGGCCATGACCACGATGGTTAATATAGTGATTGAAATCATGAAATTTATGTAGTGATCAAATGAATCTCATGCTCAATTTTTCAACGAAAGCAAAAATACTAAATGATTTTCTTTTTATCTATACAAATCCTGATACATAGGATCACTCAATATCTATACTTACAAAAACAACAAACATTCATAAAATTAGTTGAAATAGGTGCAACCTAATCGGAAAACTACAATTATACAAAAAATAAGTATGATCGAATGGAAGAGTTTTACATGGTATTATGAATTACCTTTATAATCGGATATTATGTTAAGTCGCCCCCACCCCAACACACACAAAAAAAAAAAAAAAAAAAAAGAAGAAGAAGAAGAAGAAGCCATGACGTGAATTATTTTTTTTCTTTTAAATACTTTTTATTGTATGGACTTTTACCGATTAATAATATTGGATTAACGGGGGTGGCTTTTAGTTAATTTGGATTTTGACTTCACGACATCATAGTTTAAGACAAAGACAGAATCGCGCGGCGCGGCATTATTCACGCACGTTCCGTGAATGGCGGTGCTTATTTTCATGCACTAATTAACAACTTCGCTAATACTTCTAGGCACTTTTTTCTCAAAGCAGTTGATGATGATAATTAGTTGGACACAATTACACACGGAATAAAAATGACACAAAAATCTTCGACAAATACGTTAAAATAATATCAAAATCGTCCAGTTTGTCTTTCTAGAGGGACCAACAACAAATCTTTTCCTACAGTGAAGTGAAAAAAGATTAACATTATGGACCTCAATTCACTTTTTAGCATTTAACTCAAAGATTCAGAGAGAAAACAATTATAATAAGCTCATTCAAATTAACTTTAATATTATCTACTCTCGCCGTTCACTTTTATTTATTTACTTTAAAATGATTAAAAAAAATTAAAAAAAAAACTTATTTTTACGTGGCAGATTTGGCGGGAAGTTATTAAAGGAGAGGCACCACGTGTGATACATACGTGGCATATGATTAGGCTGCTCAAAGCAGAATTTGGAAGATTCTATTTTCTTCGTAATCGTTTAATTGCTTTCACTTTCTGACAATTTAAAGCCAGAAAATACTGAGGAATAATAGCCGCTAAAATATTAGCGTCGGTGTGGTAGCAAGATGAATTATATATATATATATAAAATTTTATATAAGATAGTAAGTGAAATAATTAAATCTTAAGTAATTAACACCTGCATAAAATCACTAAATAATGATCATTTGATATAATTTTGTTTTACTAAAAAGTGCTCCTCTAATAAATACGAAATATGGTCAGAATAAGAAGTGGTTCAGAAAAGAGGTTCTGTATTGTCAATTTTTCTCTGGAAAAGAGTAGACATGTGAACAGACACACACACACACCAAAAAAAAGGACTAAAATGCGTTACAAGACCTTGACTTGGGGCGAAAAAGGCTTTCCCACGTATTTTTAACTTCTTTTTTCTCTTTGAACATTTAAAGAAAAATAGAGAGTTTGAAACTACGCTGTGTATCGATCAGTTTGGTTTAATTTTTAAAGTTATCAGTTTAATTTATTGGTTATCGTTCATAGACATGCTAAATCGTTAAAGAATCGTTAAGATATCGGCTAATCGATTATTGATTGTTATCGGTTCGTTTATTAGGTTAACCGTTAAGATCTCAAATAAAAATTTTCATAAATCATAAGTATGTTTAGTTAGAAAAAAGTGGAGAAAAAAAAAAGAAAGAGCATATAGAATTAACTCAACTAGAGCAATCAATTTTAATTTAGATTTGAATGACATCACCTTCACTTGTCATTAACACCCAATTCATCTTCTTGCTGGAATACTTTATATATTAAAGGCGAAAATTATAATTTAATAATTATTATCTGGTTATTGGTTCACTCATTAAAAAAATAGTAAAACCAATAACCAACCATAGCAAATCAATAATCAAACCAATTTATTAATCTAATAACCTAATTATCAATTCAAATTATTAATTTATCATTAATTTACACAACCCTATTTGCAACATTATTTTATTGAAAAGCAGGATCACCTTAAATTATTTTTACAAATGATTTTATAATCATTCCGAGTGGTAAAATTATTCTTCCTGGGGGTTGCAAAATAGTGAAGAGGAATAATACTTTTTTAGCTCTAAAAACCAAAAGAGAATAATATCCCTTTTCTTTTCACATAACAAAAGAATAATATTTTCTGATTTTATTTTTACTTATTCAATATTAATTTAATATATTTTAAAAAATATAAATAATATAATAATTTTATTTATTTAAATATATTTAGAACTAATTATAATTAATAATAAAAATAATTAATTAAAATAAATATTTATTTTTAATATAATAAATAAATAAAAAATAAATGAAATAATAATACTTATTTTAAAAAAGGAAGCAAATGGGGACATTAGTAATCGAGGCCATGTGCTCTAGTGCGGCGGTTATTAGAAAAAGATTTGATAGGCTCGACCCAAAAATAGAATACCGATCTGTAACGCCTAACGACCACGAAGTCAAGATTCCGTCACCAAGTGGCCCTCCATTCTCACATGCTAAGCAAACGCCGTCAGTCATCAAAATGATGCCGTCACTCGTCAAGTTTATGTAACATAATTAATTACACATGAATTCTAAAAATACAAAACACCTTTATTTAAAATATGTAAATTTAAATGTGTTGGGATTAAAGTCGCAAATAATAAAGAATTTTGTATTGGTCACTTTTCTTTTATTTTACCTCTTTATTCTATGTGAAGGATAAATATTTTAATAGATTTTTCTCTCGTCTAATATAAAATTATTTTTTATTGAATTTATAAATAATAAGTAATTATTGTTAACCTAAAAACGGCGAAGAAAATTTTAGATTTGGAAGAACAGAAATGAAAGTAAAATCATGAAAAGTGTTCAAAATTTATTTTGAGAATTAAATGAAAATATTAGCAATAAACTTATAAATAATTTGGTCAAACTAAAAATGTGTTTAAGCTGTAAAATCATAAGTAAGTGGTGATCAACTTATGACTTATAAGCACTTTCAATATTTATCAAACACGTAGATAAGTTAAAAAATACTTACAAGCTAATTTAACTCGTTTATAAGCTTAGCTAAACACCCTCCTAATATTAGTAACCAAACAAAAGATACCTGCAATCCTAAATTTAAAATCGAAATTTGGTAATTTAAAATCGAAATTTGAATACCAAATGACCATTTATATCCTGTGTTTTAGTTTTAGTCCAATAAATTAAATATTTATCATTAAACATGTACAATTAAATAATTTTATTCTTACATAATTTTGAATTAACTTGTTTCCTAATCAAAAGATGTGCAAGTATTTTAGCTTCCGCGAGGCACAGCTACAGTTAGCAGACAAAAGATCAAACAGCCAACTGACGGTGACGGCAGCAGAGCGACGGCGTTAATGGTTGTCTCCTCCGTATCTCGAAGCCGCGTAGAAACGGGTACCTTTGGTCCCCCAGCAAAACGCAGTAACACAAGTTAACTAATAACTCGGAATTGTTTGGTTGGAGGAGCTACACAAAAATTATTCATTTAATATAAAATTTTATCTTTTCGTTTAATTGTCATTTTCATTTCCAAATGTAACTAATATCATCATAAATTTATTATGTACCTTTTATTTCAATTTATGTAAATATAATTTCCTTTTTAGTTGTTATAAGTTATAAAACACACATGTATGGGGCCCTCGAGAGAATGTTAAGCTACTGTCTTGACGAAATAGATTAGTAAATTCATATACAATCGTTTTTAATTAATTATTTTTATTAATTTTTTATTCGGTATTTGATATATTTATTAAAATGTGATTAAATTTGAATTGGCGTCAGAAAGTTTTATACTTTCTTCATTTTAATTTGTTAAAAAGAAACATCTCTTTATTTTGTTTTGATAATTTTTTAATTCAACTTTCTGACATATTGAAGATCACAAAATATATTTTAAATATTTTAAACTCTGTTAAATTAAAATCAGGCAAAAAATTAAAATAGATGAAATATTTGATATAAAACACTCCTCACTAACAAAGGTAATTTGCTCAAATTCAAGACTTTTCCTTAAAGATGAAGTGTTACTTATCAATTCGTGTTGTGTTTTTACCTAAATTCATTTTGTTTCTTTTATCACTTCATATCATTAAAAAATCAAGTAAAAATTTCAAGACCTTGTATTCTTTTATCATATTCAATCATTATAGCTACTATGGGTTTTATATATATGGGTTTATATGTGTATATATATAAAAAATTACATTCATGCAAAGCAGAGCCTGGCACAGATAGATAAATATTAATGTATCACTTGCAGAAGCTTCACAGCTCTTTCTGCTACAATATTCTAGTCTTGCTATAAGATACTGAGTATCAAAATCAAACCACAATGTCTCTTGAAAACAGCTGTTGCAAATGGGGGGTTGAAGGGGGTATATGATATGCAGTTCTTTTGTGGGTCCCCCATTTCCCCCTTTGCTATATCTTCTGTAAAATGACAGCCAAAACAACAGCCTGTAAAGAGCTGGTGGACTTTGCACTAAAAAGCTCTACTTGATTGTATTTTCATGGAGGCATTGAGGTATTCCTTTCTGGGTTTTCTTTATTTCTTCCTTTTGCTTAATACCCATTTCAAATCTTGAAGATTTGTTAGCTCTAGGAATGAGGTAAGTGTAGTACAAAAGCTTAATTCTTTCTTGTCTTATTCATAGCTTCTTGCTTAATTCTTTCTTGTCTTATTCATTGCTTCTTGCTTGCTTTTCTACTCTTACATTGCTCCAGATAGATCTATGATTTCTAGAGCCATTGAGATTGAGGGATTTTTCCAAGTGAGCTTGATTAGACCAATTAATGGTTTGCAAGATTACAGTTTAGTTTCTCCTTGGGGAATTTGGAATTCTGGTGTCTACCAGTTGTTTGTTAAAATGAGGACTTTTAGATTGGTGACATGGATGCCTTTGGTTCTAGCCTTTGTGTTGTCCAGTTGTTTTATTCAGGAAGCCAATGCTGCCTTTACTCCTGCTGATAAATATTTGATTGCTTGTGGATCATCCAAAAATGTAACCTTTCTTGGCCAGATTTTTGTTCCCGACACACCCCATTCTTCAGTTGCTTTGGAAAGTGAAGAAAGTTCTATTGCTGCCACATCCAATTCCACTGCTCCATTTTCAATTTACCAGTCTGCTAGAATTTTCCACACTACAACATCTTACAAATTTGATATTCATCAAGAAGGGCGGCACTGGGTCCGCCTTTATTTCTACCCTCTTCCTGGCCATAACTTAACATCTGCCTCAATCACAGTTGTCACAGAAAATTTTGTTCTGTTGAACAATTTTAGCTTCAAGAGATACAAGGGTGCTTACCTTTTTAAGGAATATTCAATCAATGTCACTTCAGATAGCTTAACTGTTGCTTTAATCCCTCCAAACAACTCCATTGCATTTATTAATGCGATTGAAGTTGTATCAGCTCCTGATGAGTTGATTCCTGACCAAGCAGTGGCTGCATCTCGAGCCCCTTTCAATGGTCTTTCTGGGCTAGCCCTTGAAACTGTTTATCGGCTAAACATGGGAGGTCCTTTGGTTACTGCTCAGAATGATACCTTAGGGAGAACATGGGAGAATGATGTTAAGTACCTGCACGTCAACAGCTCTGCGGTGAATGTTTCAGTTAGCCCTTCAAGCATAAAATATCCAGCTGCCATCTCTCCTGACATAGCACCAAATTGGGTTTATGCCACTGCTGAAACCATGGGAAATGCTAATACTGCCAATGGGAATTTCAATATCACCTGGGAGTTCCCAGTTGATCCAAACTTCATGTACCTCATCCGCGTACATTTTTGTGATATTGTGAGCGAGTCCTTGAATACTCTACTTTTTAATCTGTACATAAATGAAGACACTGCTTTACAGGACCTAGATTTGTCAGCTTCAGCTGGTAGTTTGGACGCGCCGTATTATAAGGATTTTGTCTCCAACTCCTCAACAAATTCAGGTGTTCTGACAGTCAGTGTTGGTCCAGACACAGGAGCCGATTGGATCAATGCCCTTATGAATGGATTGGAAATCATGAAGATTAGCAATGGAGCTAGAAGCTTGAGTGGGGTTTCATCTGTTGAGACTCTATTTGTGAGGCCTCACAAAAAGAAGAAGAAAGGTGTTATAATTGGTTCTGCTGTAGGAGCATCAGCTGCATTAGCAATTATTGGGTTGTGTTATTGCTGCTTGGTAACCCGCAGATCAAAGACCTCTCACCAGGGGCACCCATGGCTTCCTCTTCCCCTGTATGGGAACTCTTTAACTTTGACAAAGATGTCCACAACTTCTCAAAAGAGTGGAACGGCAAGCTGTATCTCCTTAGCTTCACCCAATCTTGGTCGATTCTTCAGTTTCCAAGAAATAATGGATGCTACTAATAAATTTGATGAAAGCTTGCTTCTTGGTGTTGGTGGTTTTGGTAGAGTCTACAAGGGCACACTAGAAGATGGGACAAGGCTTGCTGTCAAAAGAGGCAACCCGAGATCTGAACAAGGTCTAGCTGAATTTCGAACAGAAATTGAAATGTTGTCCAAACTTCGCCACCGCCATCTTGTGTCTTTGATTGGCTATTGCGATGAAAGATCAGAAATGATTTTGGTTTATGAATACATGGCAAATGGGCCTCTCCGAAGTCATCTTTATGGAACGGATCTTCCATCTCTTTCATGGAAGCAGCGTCTTGAGATTTGTATAGGTGCTGCTAGGGGGCTGCATTACCTCCACACTGGTGCATCACAGAGCATCATTCACCGTGACGTGAAAACTACAAACATACTCTTGGATGAGAACTTTGTAGCCAAAGTTGCTGATTTTGGTCTTTCTAAAACTGGACCAGCTCTTGATCAGACCCATGTCAGCACTGCTGTTAAAGGTAGCTTTGGATACCTGGATCCTGAGTACTTTAGAAGACAGCAGCTTACAGAGAAATCAGATGTTTATTCATTTGGTGTTGTCCTAATGGAAGTGCTCTGCACCAGACCTGCATTGAATCCTGTCCTACCGCGGGATCAAGTCAATATAGCTGAGTGGGCCATGACTTGGCAAAAGAAAGGCATGTTGGATCAGATAATGGACCCAAATCTTGCAGGGAAGGTGAATTCAGCCTCCCTCAAGAAGTTTGGGGAGACTGCGGAGAAGTGTTTGGCTGACCATGGAGTTGATAGACCTTCCATGGGGGATGTTCTGTGGAATCTAGAATATGCTCTTCAGCTTGAGGAAACCTCATCAGCTCTGACAGAGCCCGATGATAACAGTACGAACCATATACCCAGCATACCTTTGACACCACTTGAGCCATTTGACAATAGTGTGAGTATGATCGAAGGGATTAACTCTGGAACTGATGATGATGCAGAGGATGCTGCCACTAGTGCTGTTTTCTCTCAGCTGGTAAATCCACGGGGAAGGTGAAAAGGAACAATCTCTGGTGTATGTGACATCCCATAATTTTTATTTTGTGGCTTCAACAAAATATTAATGCGATTTAAAAATCTTTTCGTTCATAGTATTTGAGTCAATTTTTCCTAATAAAATGCTCGAGTATGTACTGTAAATGATTGGTGGAGCTGGGCATCCATTGAAATTTGTCTTTGTAATACTAAGAGTTGTAACCTTGTTTGAACTATTACATAGGTGATAGAGTTGCCTTTTTACTCATAGATATCATGACTATAAACTGTCAAAGCATTGTAATCAGTCACTCGGAGAGAAACAATATTAATCAATTGTTGCAGCACTTCAGCTGAATTATCTTCTGATGATGGCTGAGTTTGTCATGCTGTTACTCCTGCTTTTGTTTCCATACAGGCAGTAACTGTGCTCTCTTAAATTGATCATCGTTATGAGATAAACTCCATGTTGGGAATCTGCTTTAACTATTATAGATGGAGCTTCCATGTTAGTGCTTATGAAACAGTTCAGTTGAACACAGAATTTCTGTTTTGCATACAGTAATCCTCAATAAAGTTGTGCCGTGGGCCTCTCATCATCTTAAACATCTAGTTATTAGTATATGGGAAATCTGATTCATCTGTTATGTTGGACCTTTCATATCATATGCTTCTATAATTTCCTCTAATGCAATGTTGGCCTAATTATAACCATTTCTTGCGCTTAAGTTCTTAGTCACTCTTTTAATGCATCCAATTGTAGCACTTTTTCTTAAGTCATTCTTGAAAAATTTTGTTTGTAGTCTTAGATTCATATCTGCAGACTACAAATTTGTAATTCTGAACTAGGGAATATCTGGATCATGTGCCCTTGAGGAAAAATACTTGGTTATGGAAAGCACATACTAAAAGTCTAAATAAAAGCTGGAAATCCATGCTTTGCTGTAGATGACCAGAACAAAAAACTTTTTATTATCTGCAACTGACAACTTTTTCAATTGAAACAAAAGAAATAGTATCCCAATTGGGTGTTCATTTTCTGCAAACTATTCCATGGCCGCTGCTTGATCCTCCAGTACAATCTAAAGTCCCAAAATCCATGACTAGTGGGTCTGATTCTTTCAAAACTCCAGCTGGAGAGAAGATACAGGAGTTACATTTGGAAGACAAAAGGGTTGAAGTTCGGTACTTGTCTTCACCTCCCACTACAGGCATTGCAACACCTAGTTTTGCTGGGTTCTTGAAGTCTGGCTGGTATGTCCGGCCAAGAACGCCTTCAACCTTTGTTGAGAGGCCATAGAATCTGAATTGCACGTCCAGGTGAGCGAAGCAGTCATCAGAAGGTAACTGATAGTTGTGGATCCTGTCATCTTCTTTGGTAACAGGTACTACATTAACTGAAATTTCTGCAACTTCTGGAAGTGTGATCAAAGCACCATTCTTGTTTGAAGTTCTTTCTACCATAATGCTGCTTTCAGAGGATTCCCATATAGATGGATAGCCTTCTGGTAAGTCTAACTCCTTTCCATCATTATAGAATTTCAGATGATCAACTTCGTCGTCCCAAGTCTCTGCCTTGATAGCTTCCACTGAAAAAGCATGCATGTCAAAGAGGATTCCAAGAGCTTGAATCCATGTGTAGTCTCGGGGTCTGCCAGCAGGTCGCAAGCCAATGAAACGGGCATTAATCTGGAGATTAAGATCTGAAACCAAGCTGAAATGCTCATTTCTCTTGCCATGGAAGTAAAAGACAATTCCATCTCCACCAATGAAGCGGGGATCCAAGCATGCTGCTCCGGGTTGTTTGCAATTCGCCTTCCTATCTGTAAGTATCATTGATCAAGAATTTTACATTTTTGGGAAGTATCACGATTGTCCAATAAGAAGGGTTTCAATGTTTGTCATATGAACATGTTTGTTGTAAAAAACATTCTTAGACAATGAAAAAAAGAAGATTATTTATTCTGAGCCCAATCTTTGAAAACAGTGCATACAGTACTTCTGTGTTTCCGAGCTAAAGTTCTAGCACAAGAAAGTTGAAGTTCAACCATATGTGAATATAACATAAAACAGAAAATGGTTAAAAACTGATCTAAGGACTAAGAACATAGAGAATCTCTTACTTCTGCACTCAGGCTTGCACATTGGGGAATTACAGTTGACATAACAAACTTTAGCCTTCGGGTCACTTGGAGATTTTGATGGGCACTCTGCAGGGCAATATAATGGTTGCAGAAAGCATTTGCTTTTCTTGCTGGTGCAGGTGATGAGTTCTCCTCCACTGATCTCCGTTAGACCAGCTAGAAAGAGTATCACAACAGTGAAAAACCACTTGTTTTTTAGGTTACTCATCATCTCCGCGCAAGCTGGATGAAGCTCAAGATGACCTAGCTTGTCTTCTCCCTTGGCCTTTTATAGAATAATCCAAGGAAATGACTTTTCAATTATTCTTTTTAGTTCATATTTTATTTTCTGCAATTTGCCAGTAAAATACTAGTTAGTAGTTTTATAGCTTCTTCGTTCATTCAATTCACTCTCACTAAATCTTGAAGAAGAAACTTGCAGTTTAAAAAGTAGTTTGTAGTCTTTAGTCAATGCTTTGGGGCTTGCAACTGTATATAATAAAGGGAGTTGACGATTTCTTTGTCGGGTCTGCAAGCAAATCACATGACTACTTAGAGAGTCATGGATTTGGATCAATCTCCATTTCCTTTCTCTCAATTTTTCTCAAGTTATTGCTTAGGCAGGAAGTAGAGCCCCCTTCCATCAATAGGTACTCCCAAGTCATCGACCACACGCTCTATTCCCCCAGTAACATCCACAATAAATTAAATTTAATGAGTAAGATTTAGTTAATCAAAATAAATTTCTAACCATGGTTAAGATAATAAATACATTATATATTAAGTTTCAAAAATTATTGTAATTTCAAAATCTTAGCAACACATTTTCTTGTCCATAAATAGAGAAAGAAATTCTAGCTTTCTATTTTTTTTTCTTATGCAGTATCTATTGTTCAATTTTTTTTTAAATTAATAATTTATAAATTCTATATTTCAGTTTCTTCTAAAGTTTCAAGTGAAGTTATTATCACTTTTAGCAACATATTATGATTGTTGTATCTTAACTTTTAAATCAAAATTTATATTAGTAAATATTTATCCTATTTCAATTTGAAAAAGATTAAGAAACAAAAATACTTTCTATTTTATTAATTTTTTTTTATCTAAATGAGAATTCATGATGGAATTGTTATGATATTATAGATTTAAAAAGTGCATGAAATTATTCTATTTCGATTGAATATGTCATAATTATAATATGCTTAAAGTCATAAGTTTAAAAGTTAAATAATTATACAAATATTATAATATATTTTAAATAAACTATGTCTTTTTTTAATTAACGAATTTAAAATTGTGTCGCATAAATTAAGACACAACAGATAGTGGTGCAAGAACATTAACATGTTCTTCAACAACCTGGATTCTTGCCTACTTTTCCTCCGTGAACAGATCTTCGGACATGAACTACATCGTAGATTGCACCGCCCTTTTGCTTCTTGTACACAAAGTTGACTTGACCTTAGAAAATGAAAAAGGTGAATTGTACCCAAAAAGTAAAAAAAAAAAGAAGTTACTTCCTCTGAATCAACATAATATTTTTCTTTTGTGACTAATCAACATAATATCAAAATTATTCTAAAGGACGGTTATAATAATCTCAAATTAAGATTATAGTCTGTGTTAATAACATACTCTTTATTAGGTTAAAGATGTTAAAATTTGCTCATAAAAGAATAATCTCTCCGCCTTTATAAATTGTTATTTTTATTTTCTCGCTGACTCATTGTGTAAAAAATAAGTGAGTATGCTTTACCTAAAGTAAAGGCTCTATATGTCATCCAAATCAGCCCAAGCTTTTAGATGGTTAACTTGGCCTACGTCCAAATTAAATTGATCTTTTCTTGTACAACACTTACACTTATGTCCAAATTGATCGCTAATGTTTATATACAACGTTGTTGTTCTTATATTAAATTTTGAGAAGTTAACATGAATTTTATATAAATTTATATAGTTAATACTTATATACATATTTTATATAATTTTTATATATTAAATTGTGAGCAAACTTTTAAGCCTTGAGCAAGATATACATTTATCATATTGAATTTATATAGTTTTTTATACACGAAAATTATGAGCTAAACTCAAAACTTTGAGCGAGAAATACATATTCTATATCGAATTTATACAATTTATATATGAAAATTGTGAGTGAAATCCTACGCTTTGAGTGAGATATACATATTTTATACCGATTTCAAACATGAAATTTTGAGCGATAGAAATTTCATAACGAAAATCTCTTACTACATTTCATAAATGTATGTCTAATTTCGTATATAATATACAAGTAATTCTTCCTTCCTCGAAATGGGTTATTCCTACGAATGCCCCTATTTTTGAGGTGGTCTTTAATTTTTGCCCTCACATTATAAGACATGACTTATTTCTAAAGAATTTATGTTGGACAAGGAAAAAGTTCTCTAAATTTATGTCTTGCTAATTAGATACTACACATCTATGCCGGATAAGGTAAAAAGTTATTTAAACCTTTACCCTATAAAATTAGGTCATAGTTAAGAATATTTTCGCTCATATTTTTTTATAAATGAAAAGTAGGAACAAAAATTAAAAACTATTAATATATCCTAGTTCTAGTTGATTACCATCTAATTGTATCTCCTATTGGTGTATCTTTAGGATTCATATTCTGTAATCCCAATTCCCTTAGATGTACGTCAATCATATCAACTGTATATAAAAGTACTCATGTTTTGCAATTAGTGTTCACTGATGTATGTTGTCCTTCCCCTTTCGTATCAGTGAATGGTCATAGTTTATTCATGACCCTTCATCGTCATAGTTGTCCATCTCATAATGAAAGATCATGTCTTAGTGTGCGGAAGATATCTCAATAGGTGTTTGCAGTCGGAGAATGCATGAATTGGCATACTGGGCTTGAGAGAGCTCTCTCTTCACTTGAATACCGCGGAAGAAAGACAGATTACTCATATCTCTAATAGCGAAGGTGCTTTCCAGTTGAGCAATAAAGGTTGCGATGAACCTGGCATTATTTCCTGACAAAATAATATCACCAAAATATAGGAGAAGATTTGCAATAACATCACTTGAGTTGAAGACAAATACGAAAGGAGAGACACCAATAACTATAGAAGCTTAGTGTACCAAGCACGTGGAGCTTGCTTGAGGCCGTACAATGATTTATTGGAGCTTGCAAATATAGTGAGGGAGGTGTTGATGAGAAAATCCTTGAGGTTGAACCATAGTACATCTTTGATGAGATCAGCATGTAAAAAAGCATTTTGGACATCTAATTGACGCAGAGGCCACTACAATGCGATTTGACAACCGGGCTGAATGTCTCAGAGAAATGGCAGCCCTCAACTTGATGAAAACATATGATCACCAATGGGATGGAGGGAGGAGAAGTCACTGGTCGAGCAGTCGATGAGGGAGAAGAGAATGAATCGACAGGAGTAGGACTGGAGGGAGCATCAGGGGCTACTGGTTGTGGATGAAGTTACAGAAGAGGGTTGTGCTCAGGGTGATGGAGATGTGATGGTAGGAGAAGCAAGCATAGGAGTTGTTGCATTTTGCAATACATAGCCAAGGAACACATATGGTGGAGTGCGATAGTTAATTTTGTGCTTATTATAGGGCTTAAGATAAGGGTGACATAGGGGACTAAAAGTCTTGAGAAATAAATAATCCGGTGAGCGGTGAAAGAGCATCTCAAAGAGGGACTTGCCATTGTTAATAGGCGTGAGAAGACGGTTAATTAAACAAACAGCGGATTCAAACACAATGGCAATATTTGAAAGGGGTAGAGCTATGAGGCATTAGACTCAACCCGTTTTCATAATATGAGGATGTTTACGTTCAATCTGACCTTATTATTCAGGAGTGTACGGAGACGAACGTCTGTGATGAATACCAAATTTGGTACAAATGATGGATAAAGGCCAAAAATCTCCACACCATCAAATTGTAGAGCTTGTAGTTTGGTAAAGGCTAAAAATTGTGAGAAAATAGAGGCGACATCCGATTTTCGAAATCAAGGTATTGGCATGGGGGATGCGGCAACATACTTTACTTGGATTCAATCTCTTTTATTTGAACTCGATGTTCATCCTCCTAATGTCTAGACTCTCTGGTGTGATAATATTGGTGCAACTTATTTATCTCTTAATTCGATTTTTCATGCTTGGATGAAACATGTAGAGATAGATTATCGTTTTGTTTGAAATAAGATTGCTAGAAAGAATCTTCATGACCACTTCATTTCCACTAAAGATCAATCGGCGGATATCCTCACTAAACTCTTAGCTTCGGCTAGGTTTCAGTTTCTTTGTGACAAACTCAACGTGAAACATCCGCCTTCATTTTGCAAGTGGACTATTAATATATCCTAGTTCTAGTCGATTACTATCTATCTTAGTGTATAGTTAGGATTGTATTCTGTAATCTCAATTCCCTTTGTACGTAAATCAAGTGTATATATATCTCATACATGAATAAGATTTGAGAGTTTTCATCATTATCTAATTCCCGACAATCATAATATTAATTTAAAAAATTTAAAAAATCGCTCCAAAATAGGACAATCCGTGCAAAAACTTCTCGAAACCTTGCATTTAGCCTGCTTTGGCCCAACTGATTTCAGCACGCAGGCCCAAATAACAGACGAATGGATTTAAAATTCAGACCCTAACGCCGATGAATGATATTGGCCCGCCAATTTCAAATATCGCCGGAGTAGAGCTCTCTGCCGTGAATTCTTTGCTTACGTCCGCCTGAACACCTCCGCGATCTTCTTTCTCTACTAGCATCAAATTGTAAGTTCCCCTCTTTCCCTCTATCTGGATTTCCCCCTCTCTGTTTCTCATGAAACAAAAACCCTAATCCCCATTTCCATGATATAATTCGAATTTGGAATTGAGATGAAGTACTCTGTGATTCCTCCTACGTAAAGAAATCGACAATTCCAATCTGTTATAGTTCTTCTGACTCTTACAAAGTCATCTTACATTTCTAATAGCTTTCCATGTGACAGTGGCTCCAAACTTGTAATTTCTTAGTAGTGCTGATCAATTTTAATACCTACTTTAGTGTTTGTCTCAATTTTTCTGGAAAATAATTTTCTTTTACTTTATCTAGATTGCCATGACTGGACTAAACTGGTATTAGGTACCAGATTGCCGAGACAGTTGAATTTTGAAGTAAATACAGGCTATAATTAAGGTGAATTCAGTGTATATCGTTGTAGAAATACCAATTTCACCTCCGTTACCATGATATCTGAAGTTTCTGCCTAAGCAATGTAAAACTGGCTTCCTAATAGGCTAAAAAATCCAGTGTATTCGAATTGGGTCCATAATTGCATTGGGAGCTTCCAAGAAAAAAGGAAAGAAAATGGAAACCCCGAATTCACAGGGTCCAATCTCAAAGAGACCTGTCAGAAAGAGGATAGCTTCAAAGAATTATGATGAGAATTTGATGGATGATTTCATAGAAGAGCATTTGGGTGGTTCCGTGAGGAAGAGGAGTAGAACGAAGCAAGATTTGGAGAAAGAAACTGAAAAAGAGGCCCTGATAGCTCTTTCTTTGGGCTTCCCCATTGATGACCTTCTTGATGAAGAAAGAAAGGCTGGAGTTGTACGTGAACTGGATGGAAAAGAGCAAAACGATTACATCGTTGTAAGAAACCATATTCTTGCAAAATGGAGGGAGAATGTGCAAATTTGGCTGTCCAAAGGAAGGATAAGGGAAACTGTAAGTGGTGAGTATGAACATTTGGTGGCCATAGCATATGACTTTCTTTTGTATAACGGCTATATAAATTTTGGGGTTTCACCATCATTTGTATCTAATATACCTGAGGAACCTAGTGAAGGGTCTGTAATTATTGTTGGTGCTGGACTCGCTGGTTTGGCTGCAGCAAGGCAACTGATGTCATTCGGATTCAAGGTGGTTATCCTTGAAGGTAGGAACCGACCTGGAGGGAGAGTTTATACTCAAAAAATGGGATGGAAGGACAAGTTTGCTGCCGTGGATCTTGGTGGCAGTGTCATAACTGGTACCCATGCGAATCCTTTGGGAGTTTTAGCTAGACAGCTTTCCATTCCGCTTCACAAAGTTAGAGATAAGTGTCCTTTATACAAGCCTGATGGAGCTCCTGTTGATGCAGAAGTTGATTCCAGAGTTGAACTCATTTTCAATAAGCTACTAGATAAAGTTACTGAGCTAAGAAAAATAGTAAGTGGATTGGCTAATGATATCTCGTTAGGCTCCGTTTTGGAGATACTTAGACAATTATATGCTGTGGCTAAAACTACAGAGGAGAAGCAGCTTCTGGATTGGCATTTTGCAAACTTGGAATATGCAAATGCTGGATGCCTCTCAGAACTCTCTGCTGCCTATTGGGATCAGGATGATCCTTATGAAATGGGTGGTGATCATTGTTTTCTTGCTGGTGGAAATTGGGGTATAATCAGAACACTGTGTAAAGGAGTTCCAATATTCTATGGCAAGACTGTTCAGACAATTAAGTATGGAAATGAAGGAGTTGAAGTCATTGCTGGGGACCAACTTTTTCAGGCAGACATGGTCCTCTGTACTGTTCCTCTTGGGGTACTAAAAAGAAGATCAATTAGATTTGAACCTGAGTTACCTGAGAAGAAGCTTGAAGCTATTGATAGGCTAGGATTTGGGTTGCTGAATAAGGTTGCCATGATATTCCCTCATGTTTTTTGGGGGGAAGACTTGGATACCTTTGGTTGCCTCAACCGTTATAGCCATAGACGAGGGGAGTTCTTCTTGTTTTACAGTTACCATACTGTTTCTGGGGGTCCAGTACTTATTGCACTTGTCGCTGGTGACGCTGCTCAACTTTTCGAATGCACAGAACCGTCCACTTTAATTCATCGAGTTATGAACATTCTTAAAGGTATCATCCATCTTTATTTTTATATTTTTATATTTTTTTCTATGGGTGGTGTCCAGGTGAACTTACACACACTCGACTAATCCACCAATCAGCCTGTCCAGCTGACAAACAACAGGCTTCCCAAGGCTGGAGCAAATGGGTTTACACCAAGTGTTTTAGTAGGGATTCCAACCTTCATCCCATGATTCAACCACTAGGCAGTCGCCTTGGGGACATATCATCCATCTTTATACAAGACTAGATAGATTTTTAATTTTCTTTTCCCTGTTTTCGTTCTTTGAGGAAGAACGTGAAATCTGGTTTCATTTTCATCTGGCTACTTCGACAGGTATATATGAGCCAAAGGGAATAAGTGTGCCTGATCCTATACAATCCATATGTACGAGGTGGGGAAGTGATCCCTTTTCATTTGGCTCATATTCACATGTTCGTGTTCAGTCTTCTGGGAGTGATTACGACATACTCGCAGAAAACCTTGGAGGTCGGTTGTTTTTTGCTGGAGAGGCTACGATTCGACAGCATCCAGCCACCATGCATGGAGCCTTTTTGAGTGGTTTAAGAGAAGCTTCTCACATTTCTCAATCCATGAAAGTGAGGCAAAATAATCCAAGGAAAACTGTATTAAAGAATGTTGGACCAAGCAATGATGTATTGGAAGAGTTGTTCAAGAGGCCAGATCTAGCATTTGGGAAGTTCTTAGTTGTATTTGATCCCTCTACATATGATTCTAAATCTTTAGGACTCATGAGAGTTACTTTTGCAAAATCCAATGATGAATTTAATACAGAACAGTCTTGTGGGAAGGAGGCAGATAATATGCCTCAGCAATTATTAAATCCATCAGTGCAGCTTTATACAGTTGTGTCTCGTGAGCAGGCACTTGAGTTGCAGTTGGTGAAGGAGGGAAGTAAGTGTAAATTGTCATATTTGTTTAGAAGTCTTGGCTTGAAGCTAGTTGGAGCGAATGGATTAGGAGTTCTAGGCCATTCTTTGGCTACCAACATTGGTAATGCTCGAAGAGGTAGAGGCCGGAATCGAAGTCGTATTGCCCAACAGAATGCAGGCAACAGAAATAGTCAGTTACCTTGAGTATATATATAAGCTAGGCATCCTCAATATATCTTCAAATTTGTGGAGGAATGCAGCAAGGATGGCACTATTTTACATCTTATATTGACGGTTCACTGACCAGAACAACTATTGGTATCTTAGTTAAAGTGACAACAATTGCATTCATGTTGCTCGCCGGTATATATGGTGCAACTGGCAACAGAGTGTGTGAATCGACAAACGCTCAGTTTGCATCTGGTTTGGGAGTTTTCAAGCCTTCCTGCTTTGTATCTGCTGGGTTTGTTATGGATATTCTTTTGTTTGCTTGTCTTTTGTACTCCTGCATAATGCAAACTTTTTGTGTAGGCTAAAGATTTTTTTGCTCCCTTTTATAGGCAAAGTTGTATAATTTTTTGAAAGAAAGGAGAGAAATGAGGATGGGATTAAACTTGTAACAGCCAAGAGCTGAAAATGAAAAAAGAAACCAGTTGAATACATGTCCAGCTGTGTGTCAATTTATTTATTTCTTCTTTAATTATAAGCTCCCATTATAGCTATCAGTTTTATTTAAAAGTAATGTTATACCCAACAAAATCTGAAATTCAAACAAAATGAAATCAATTATAAGAATTCTTATGGTTCATGAAAGGTAATGTTGTGTACCAAACAAAAAAGACAGACAGTTGGACATCAAACATTGTTAAGAAAATCTACGCATGCACGACAATTGCAATCTTTAAATATGCACATATCACAGCCGAAGCAGACACACCTTACACAACCTTTGCACTTTGGAATTCTGGGGCAACCTCTGCACAATTTTCGACTTTCACGCTCTTCAGCTTCATTACAACTTATCCTTAAAAAAAAAAAGTTTATGCTTAGTAAATCAAACTTATGATAAACAATAAAAATAGAATCTTCATTTAGCAAGCTTTATTCTACAAATCATTCAGGAAATGATGGTAATAATTGTATAAATCATTCAAGAAATGATGAAAAATTGTTGTAGGGTTGAAAGACATATTAGCCCACATCTATTACAACCTACAAGCATATCTTATAAATGCATGATATTCTCTCATAAAATATATGCATTATTTAATGTATTGATTGTTACTCTTTTACTAACCTATTTAGCCTTTGAAATAGTATTCTCTGGTTTAGCCATTCTATCGGAAGCCATTTTTTTTCTCTTTCAAAACGTGTTATTGATGTGTTTAGCCACTCTTTTATGAAAAAGAAAAAATATATTTTTGAATAGTAGCAGAAGCTATATTCAAAAGCTGAAAAGAACACATATTATTGCTGTTATATTGAAAAAATTATAATTTTCAAATCGATAGCCAAAATCCAATTGTTACTTTCAAATGGACAAAGAAATAATTTTCAAAATAATCAGATTGTGAATGCTTTGCTAATCAGACTAGAAACGTGTTTCACATAAATGAGTAAATAAGATACACTACTTGTTACAAGGTCAAAATACAGTACTGAAACTGAAAATTTCCAGTAATGAGGAATACCTTTTCTGAGACATATCAGTGCATTTCCAGTCCTTCAAAGCAATAGCATCATGATAATATTTGCATTCTTCTTTAGTTCGCCGAAGAATCCGACGTTGTTTGTTACAGTTAGTGCAACGAATAAACTCATCACGATGTATGGTTCCTCCACGAAGCGGCCTACGGAATGTATCACTATGATACTTCAACAAACATGTCTTCCACAAACTTTTTTTGCGTCCTTCCTTATTATTCACCCAAATTTGACTCTTCCAGTTTTGTACTGCCGTCTTTCTCCCAGCATGTTTAACAAATTCAATTGGTGATAGCTTCACTGGATGCCAAACAAATAATTTCTCATTTATTAACAAAAAAAAAAAAAAAAAAAGTATCAAACTTTTAACAGTTAGTGATTTAACATAGGCAAATTCAATATTTTTGAGTTTATTAAGTTTTGAGTAAATTACACACACATACACATATATAATCATTCTAATAGAAATATAGAATTTCGATCAAAGTTATTGAGTATTGTTGAACCCCTTACTATAATTCTAGCTCCATCCCTCCATCATTAGCATTAGATCATAGAAACAAGTTTTCAAGGGGATAGTTCAGTAGAACTATATGATGGAATTATAATATGAAAATTAAATAATAACATGATCATTTAATGACCAAGATGTCCGTCTCCAAGGCTGTTCTTTAATATTCCTTAGAAAATATAAGGGAAAAATTGAAATTAAAAGTTTATCTCAATTTATCTAGTGTAAAAACCAAATAATTATCAATAAAAATATTTTTACTAAATAATTCCGTCATTATTTAATAATTTCGTCATTATAATCTCATAATCACTTGTTCCCAACCAAATGACTCCTGAAGTTGTTATAAATACACATTTTCTTTCACAAAAAAAACATACAAACATTTAATCAAATTCTATAACACCAAACAAATTCAGACATGTTATTGTAAAATTATTTGACTTTGTAAAATTCTGGAATAATTATACCACAAACTAGTACAAAAAGATTATTAAGGATTGAATTATTTTAAAATAAAGAGTACTTTATCAAAATCATCTATTATCAATTCGCCAAATCTATTCTTTTTTTTCCAACCAATTGCTATCGCAATAAAAAAATAAAATAAAATAAGAACAAGTATTGAAAAATTAATAATCAAAATAAGGAGGACCTTCCTTGCATCCGTGATAGCAATGGCACACAATTTCAAGCTTTCCATTTTGAAAAATTTTGAGACTTCCACTTGTATCACCATGTTTAGAACTAGTGACACCACATTCGATCTCCACATAGTCCGATTCTTTACTTAGAACGCCCATGAAACCATCTAACTCCTTGTCCGTAAACATGTCTGCAATTTTATAAATAAGAAAAAATTAGTACAAACATGTCATTTGAGAATCTAGCCACAAAATGTACAAAAAATCAAAAGAAAAAAAAGCCTTTTTTTTATGAATGTGACGTAAATCGTCAGATCTGTTAATTAATTTTTAAATTTCTAACATCAATCGAAAGAAAATCACCATACAATTATATGAATGCATCACAATTTATTGAACAAGATATGCCTATTTATGTGCATAAACAATAAAAGGAAAAAAAATAAATAAGGGTACAAGAATAACAAGTACTTGTATACCTAGTAAGAATTAATGTAGTTTTTTTGGTCAGGGAACTTGAGAGGCGGTGGTTTACCCTGCGGCGGATGTTAGCGTTTCGAGTCCGCTTATCTTCAACTAATGAATTTAGCCCTAAATAGCCCTTTTTATACTGACATTTGAAATAGCATCAAGTCGAGCACAAAATAGATCTAGTTGCTAACAAGGAGTAGACATACCTTCTAATAACTCGAAAAATTGAAAATGTAGGTCTCTGTGAGAAAATTAGGATTCGACTTTTGTGAATGAAAACACAAAAAACTTATGCGCCTATGTGGCCTATTTAAATCATCAATTCTCGACTCTGATATTTATGTAATCACAATTTTAAAAGGGCAGTTATCTGCAAGGTATAGTGATTAATTTCTTACCTATCCAGCATTTGTTGATTTATTAAGTTACATGATTTTAAAATAAAAATTTAAAATATTTAAAGGAATAAGTGTTACACCCCGTAAATTATCATTGATTAACTTATATCTGTGTGCGCTTGTGCAAGTGTTTAGGGCATGGACCGTGTGGGAGAAGGCTCGAGGGAGGAATGCGTGAGTACGTCATCGAGCGAGCGGAAGTTCAGGGCCTGAGGCAGGGCACACCAGGCTCCGCGTCGCGCCCCTCCCACGGTACAATGGCCGGCGCATCCCACCCGTATTTTGGCGCGATGGGAGGCGCGTCACGCTCCGCTGGCCACCGCCTCCCTATATATATGTTTAAGTGAGAGAAGTCATTTTATTTTAAATATTTCAAAGAGGGCTTCGGGTTTGGGCAACTAAGTTCACGAGGCTCATCAAATAAAAGCCGAATTACGCCGCTAAATCATCTTCAAACGTTAATTCTTCTTGGATAGTAATTCCTAGCCTGCGAAAAACGTATCTATGGAGTTATATCTTCGAAATTGGTCCGGTTTGATGGAGTCCCGCCAGTAGAAGTCGTAGAAATCATTTCTAATCAAGTCCTAACCATCTACAGGTGATAAGTAAGTGTTTCTACCTTCTAAATTCTTCGGAATTCAAAAGTTCCTGCCAAATTGAACTCGTTTGACTTATATTGTTACGTTTTGTAGGCTATGGATGTGGGCCTAACTCTTCAATTAGGAAGCCTTATTTCCTTAACGTGTAAGCTGGGATATGAAGGTATTACGAGTTCTAAACCTAAGCAGGGATGATTGAGCATAATTCAGCAATCGAGGTATGTTAAGGCTAATCTCTTTCGGTAAATATTTTCGTCATATAATTGATACGACTTGTACCTCTATAGCATCTTATGGTTATCTATGTTTGTAGTCAGCTGCTAAGAGACAAATTGAGTTTATAATATAGTATTCCTTGTCGGGAAAGAGTACATTTAGTTGGCCTATCGCTAGGAGCGTTGTAGAGACTTCTCTGTTTACTTATGTACCGTCTAGAAGGATTAATGATGTCTTGTTGTCGTACCAACGCCTTAGAAACCTGTAGTTAGCTGTTGGGCATACTTTGGTAAGGTTGGGCAGCATAGGGTGCAGCTGGGCGATATAACTTTATGTTTGACGCCTATATAGACAGTAATACTCGCCTATAGGCCGTTGGCGTACCCTGACGCCTCCAGGGCTAGAATCTTGATAGGGTGGCCTTACCTTCAAGTTAATGGCACCAGGGCTACCTAATGAACTGAGCGATAGCTTGCCATGTGATCAGCCTGCTGTCAGTGACCGTATAGTTTCAATCGACTTGCCGCATAGGTCGCTTAGGAAATCACTCTAGTTGTTAGAAGTCTAATAGTTTATGTGATACCCTAAGTAGGGACCTTTTAGCATTGAGATGTAGGGTCAATGCCTTTGGCTACTCATGCAGATGCCCATGTACCGGTTACCTAGAAGGGCTAAAATCCAAATATACCTGCCTACGGGGCTACAGATCGCTCACAGGGGCTATATGCTATCTGGACAGACCAGGTTGATGCCTGGGGGACTAGAAACTTAGTACCATAGTATTACCTTCAGTTAAGGGTGTACATAGGTCGGGTAAGTTTTGGTTTTCATGAAAAAATTACTAAACCAATTATGTCAGTTTATTAAATCCATAAACCAAATCAAACCAACATAAATCAGTTTTTTTGGTTTCAGTTTTAATCAGTTCTTTCGATTTTTATTTTTTTTTAAAAAAAACTAAATCAAACAGTTAAAAAATCAAACATAACGAAATTGCACCTTTATATATGTTTTTTCAAAAATTAAATCAAACGTAACTAAATTTTCCAAAAATCAGAAAACTACAAATGACCTCTGAGAAAATAAAAAAGATGAAGAAATGGAGGAAGTTTAATGGCTTAACTCATAAGAAAAATAGAAAGAAGAAATACTAACAAACAAGCAAAAGTGACCAGCGCCTAATGAATGAGGAGAGGAAGAGAAGTCTCTGAAAAGTGAAGATGAAGACTGAAGAATTTATTTTATCTTGCTAGGTTTTTAGGTTAATATTTGGGCCTTTATAGTTGGATCATTTACTCACTAGTTATTGTCTATTGAACAAATATAATTTACAAGTTTACAATTTATAAGCTCAAATTTGAATATATATCTAATTTCTAAACATTCAAAATAAATAAAATAAATTTAAAAATTATTTATAAAATAGATTATAATTAATATTTTTATGTATAAAAAGTTAAAAATATATATATATATATATATATATTGGTGGTTTGGGTTGATTTCGATTTGATTTTTTTTTGTTAATACCAAACCAAATCAAGAATGGTCGGATTTTTTCTAGGTTTGACTTGGTTCCTCGGTTCGGTTTGACTTGACAGTTTGACTTGTACACCACTACCTTCAGGACAAGAATTGTAGTAGCTGCCTGTAAGACATTGTGGTTGGTTACTTGAGATCATATCCAGTTAGTAGCAGCCTGTAGTCGTTCTAAGAGAAGGAATCATATAAATGGTCGCCTACAATCTTGTTGTTCGCTTATGAACTACCATGGTATTAGTATGACCTTCAGAGTATCGGTCAGATCATCCCGAACCTCGCCCTTTTCTTTCTAAGCTGACTGAGGTTGTAATTGCTGACATGACCATTTGGTTAGCTGTGGGCACATGGAACGTGCTTGTTGGCTACTACCTAGTATATTTTAGGGGAGAGTAGTGGTTGTGTTAGGCCTAAGGGGCTAGATACGCCTATTGAGCTACGTGTAGTATATAAGATAGGCCTGTCAAATGCTATACAGGCTGCTCAAGAAGCGATCTAGAATCCTATGGGGCTATATTATGCTCATGGAACAGTACAAATTCGTGAGCGACTATATTGAGGCCTGTAGAGTCATTTGAAATCTGGTGCCCTTACCAGCTTCCCCTATGCCTGAGGTGGCATCACTGACCCTCAATAGAGCCTTGTGTGCTCAGGATGCAGTTACAGGAGCTCAGAGGGCTCAAATATAGTTACAGAAGCCCAGAAGGCTCAATCACAGTTCTAGAGATCGATTATACGTTAGTTATAGGTTGTCTATGAGTCTACAATAGTACAGATAGGAGGGGTGTATAAATTACTTGTACTTGTCGGGCTTTTGGGGGCCCAGGTAGGTTATCTCTGTGTTACTTGCACCTTTCAGGCTTATGGGGGCCAGATTAGGTTCTTGTTTGTATACTTGCTTGCTAGATATAGTTTATGAATATATAATCATACAACTTAAGTTCTTATTTGTATAATTGTCTATTAGATGCAGGCTATGGTTGTGAAATCATACAGGTTAACTTCTGCCCCTTTTCGCTAATTACTTTCAGTTCCTTATCAGTTTCTATTCAGTTATTAGTACTGCTTTACATATTCGGTACATATTATAATGACGCCCATACATGGGGCGCTGCATGCTTGCCTGCAGGTTCAGACAGATAGATTTCGGGACCTCCTTAGCAGTTATTCATAGTCAGCAGATCGGTCAGCTCTATTCCTTCGATGTTGCCAAATTGTAGAGGTCTCCCTATCTTTTATTATATAGTTCTTGGGTAGGCCGTGGCCATGTCCCGACCAATATTTCATTCTTAGAGGCTTGCAGACTATAGTACATAATTAGTTGTACGTTGTTGGCCATGTGTGGTCTATATATGTTGTGATTTGAGGGTGGCCGCGTGGGGCCTAGTTATGCTACTTGTTAGCAGCCTTATCAGCGGTAGTTTATATATACGTACCTATCTTTCCTTTGTTATGATTTAGACGGCATGGTGGTCTTGTCGACCCGCATAGAATGATATTATTATTGCACCTGCTGGGTTAGTTATTTTTGCGCAAGTTTATATTGCGGCATTGTTGACCTGAGGCTATGTTTGTAAGATATAGTCGTTTGTTTCTTGTTATGTGCTGCTGGCATGCACCAGGAGTGTATGTGTCCAGCCAGGTCAGTTCAGCGTCCACTGTGACGTTAGATGCCAGTTATGCCTCCCAAGGTGGGGCGTGAAGCCAGGTCAGCTCAGAGTCCATTGTGGCATTAGGTTCTAGTTACGCCTCCCAAAGTGGAGTGTGACAATAAGATTACGTTTTACCTGAAAATTTGACTGTTTTCATCATAACAATCTGTAAACATTAAAAAAAAAGAGGAAGAGTTATTATTAATTTTTTCTCTTTCAAATGACAAATAGATCAATATAGTACTCACTTATTCGAGTTTAACTTGAACCACCAACTTGCAAATTTAAAATACATTGAAGTGTTTATATTTAATTTATCATTCTTAGCAACCAAAGCTAGCTTACTAAGGTAATTGACTTTTCCATTTTGAAAAAAGAAGGCGAAGGCCAAGCTCCGTAAAAGCCCAACGGGGCTCCTATTACAAAACAACTCTACCTCGAGGGTGGATGTAATTCAGCTCGAATGAAGTGAGAGGAAGCCAACGACGAGAATTTCGATGACAATTTTGGATAGGATATATAGTAGTTCAAAGGGAGTTAGGTACAGGCTCTTTTTCCCCTTTCATGACTGCAATCGTAAGATCAAGATCAGAAGTTTCAGGGTTAGTTTCACTCTTTTCTTTTCATTAATGAAACTCCCCAGTTATTATTATTATGAACTCAAATAAAAGGACAAAAAATTTGGATTTAGAAGGCTTCGCTGGGCGAGGGCGCCGCTATGCCCCTTAAATGAATCGAATGGTCCTTCGACCTTTATTTGATTCCGACGGACGGCATAGATCTCAATGTATTATTGAATCAACTAGTCATTGGGCACGTGTATCCACTTGACATAAAAAAATCAGCCCCAGTCTATAATCAAGAAATGTCACAACACAATGTTGTTTGCCAACAAGCAGTCAACCACCATGACAAAAATGTAGTTGATCAGAACGGAAAAATACAAGGTACTAGCAACCCAACAATTATTATGTCTTGTGGTTGAAAACAATTTTAATACTGTTAAGCTGCACTTTTTCACTAACAGCCTCTGTTATACATATGTTAAATGTACTCATTATGTTTTCGTTGTTCCTCCATCAAATGGAGTCGAATACATCTGACAGTGGATTGGTCACGAGCGAAGCTACTCGAACAGAGGAGGTGTAGGAGTTGTTGGAAGGAGCACACGAGCACCAAGTGATGGTGTCGTGGCACCAAGGGTTATGTTCTATTGTGATAATTCCTCTCTAAAAAAAGTGTTTAATTTAATTAGCTTTTAATAAAACACATGTGCCCATATGTTAGTCAATTTTGTGAAATAAGCGAGGATGGATTAAGACTTACAAGTTGGTGGTTCAAGTTATTTTGGAATAAGTGAAACCATATTGGTCATTTTGAAGAGTATAAAATAATTATTTAATAGTAAGAGTTTTCTTATGTTTAGAGGTTGTTGTGACGGTAATGATCAACTTTTCAGGTACGACATAATCTTATTCATTTTAATATTTTTAAAAAATTTTATTTTTCATCATTGTAGCTTAATCCATTAATGAATTTTATATTAGGAGAAATTAATCACAAGCAATGCATTTAACAAATTCAAAATATATGTAGCCTCGTAAACATTCCGATGTGATCATTTTTTTAGAGTATTGAATAGTTACACATAAATGATTTGTGTAGGACAAGGTAATCATGAAACCTTGGTTGATGCATCATGACTTGTATTGTTTGTTGACATCCTAATTTAAGAATTCAGTTATCATAGGGAGGATATTTAGAATACTTATATAAAAAAAATATTTTTTTTTGTCTTGTTTGTGACAACTCGTGAATTTAAAATATCGTGGTCTTTTACTGTGAAAGAAGTTGGGACAAGATTGTCAATAATAGATTACTGTGTTGGGATCCAAAACAGATATGTGGAAGAAGAAGAAGAGAGAAATAGGGGGTGGGGAAGGGAAAGTGGGTCTGATTGAGAAGGAGGGATCTGAATACAAAAATTGAAAAGAAAAAATTAAAAATTAATTTAAAATATAGTAAATTTCTATATAATGAGGTAGCATCTGCTTTAATCAAATGCCAGACCACGTGTAATTTTTAAAAGTCATGGTGGACAACTATTAAAAATAAGAATTCAAATAATATAGCAAAAAATAAAGTTAGCTAATAAATGAAAGTAGAGGAATAAATTTAACCTTCATCCAATTTATTAATCAAGATATGCTTGGTTATGCAACAATTAAAAAGAAAAAGTACTGATACAAGAATAACAGCTACTTGTATTCCTAGTAATAGAGTTATTCAAATAGCCCATTTTTAAACGGACATCTGAAATAACGTTTTAAATAAAGGTGCTACAGTGGTTATATTGTGTCATTTCTAGATCCTATCTGGATAAGCCCAATAAGCCTAGTCCAATTTGGACAAGCCCAACAAACCTAGCCTATATGGATTAGTTTCCTTACTATCACTCTCCAGTGCCCAACATCCATTCCCCTCCGTGCTGTGCGAAAATGGCGGTCTTATGCTGTGCCACTTCTGCTTATCCTACGCATACTCTGAGAGTAACTTCCGCTAAAGTTCCAGTGTGTTCGAAATCTCGAGTCTCAATTACTCAGCTGCATTCTTCCGATTCCCCGTTTGTCCCCGAGGTAGAACTGAATACCCAAATGCTCTGTTGAATGAATTTAACATTAGACAATTTTGGATTTGGTGGATAAACAAAACACATCCTTTAATTTCTCTGTAGGAATCTCGTTTTCTTACTTACCTGAACTTTTTTTTACACCATTGTAACTACTCCTATTTGGTATTGCTTCATGCTTAATCTTTGTGCTTTTAAGTATATCTACCAGCAATGTATACGTTAAATACCTTAGGCTTGGGGAACTATGGCAAAATTTCGGTTTCAAGTGGACAGTGCCGCAGTTGCAGATGTACTGCACAGCACCCAATTTATGTAGCACTTTTAGCTTTTTGAGAATCAAACTATGTAAACTTTGACCAGCATTTTCAATGTCTTTTTTAATCATACTGACAAAATTTTAATTTTAAAATACCGAGTTGATCCAATCCAATTTAGATTTGAAGATTAGTCAAATTGACTATCTGAAAAGCTAAAAGTTCCACATAAGTTGGGATGGAGGGTGTATGTGTTTATACTTTGTTTGCTTGTTTTCATTTACTAACACAAAGTCGTAGGGCATGCAGTGCCTCACCTCTCATTGACTTAAAATTCTGGATTGCTGGGTGTTGATGTTGTGGGCTTGAGATAAGTCTATTTCATTGAGAAATGAATGCAACATGATTGCCTTTTCTGGAACTGCAATGTGTAGGTTAACAAAGCGGTTGATTCTTTGTCAAAAGAGTTCAGAGAAGTTGACAATTCAGTGGCACGCAATACTGCACGAGTTTTGAGAGCTTTCCAAAGGGTAAAGGTTGGGTCTCATGTAAGTTTTCATTTTCAAAAATTTGTTAAATTGTAGCTTGTAGACAGCATTTACACGTGAATTTACATCTTTGGAGAAAATGGATCTTCAAATATATCAATTTTAATTGCAAGACTTCTGTTTATTCTTCGGTTCCGGTGATTTGTGAACTATACGGACATGGCAAATGACCATTTGGAGCTTAGGCCTAGAGTACTGATGGTTTAGGACCCTACTCCATCTTTACCTTAGGATATACTCTCTAGGGTCAGGTGGAAATAAACAAGTGATGAATTCGATTATATTGATAATTTCAAAAAAGAAATAAACAAGTCATGAGGGGCTACTTGTTTGTTAGTTACCATGACTATGATTCTTTTTCTTCTACTGCATGCAGTGAATGATATATTATCAGTAAAAAACTAGTCAAAAGGTTTTTTTGGGCGAGTGCTCTGACTTGTATTTTATTATTTACTGTTTATCAAAAATAAAAAAAAAGATAAGAATTTCTATAGTTTATTATCATGACTAGAATCAAGCTGATGAATAAAAAGTTTGTTCAACTGCCAACATCCAATAATCATCGTCGTTTGTGATGTGGTGAGACTGAATGTCAACAAATAAAAAGTACCTGTTACCTTAATTTTACAATATACCTTCTGTTCTGTGAAGAAAGCATAGTGCATATATTAACGAGCACACAATTTTCTTTCTTTTGGGGGATGTCGGATGTGGGGCGGAGGGAGTTGAGTCATGGCTACATGGGATTCAAATCTTTCAACAATTTGTTTTGTACTGTTCCTTAGGTCTATGAGCTAATGAAATAAATAAGGACAGTCATTGACACTCTTCCATCCTAGTTAAAATATTACATCACCCCCATTTAAGTGTGGTGGAACAGCATTATATGTTACATTGTATTTTTTACACTGCCCAACTTATTCAGAATTTGAGTTCATTTGGGATTTCATTTCCAAGTGTTCAGTGGAACACAATATTTTTGCTGAACACAGGTAACCAGAATGGTCTCGGCTACTGGAATGACATTTACAAGGTCTAAATGCCATAGTGGCAACTAGTAGGCACTCTATTTTGTTATTACTAAAAATGTAAAATATACCTGCATCAGCACTTTGGCGGTAGCACTGGCTATGGTCATGAAGAAGCTGGTGGACGTGAAGCCTTGGACCAGGCTTTTGCAGAAATTTTTGGTGCTGAATCTGCAATTGTTCGAGCACAGGTTTTCAAATTTTTTATATTTTGGGGTAGCTTCATATTCCCATGAAAGAGGGTATACTTGGTAGCTTCATATTCCCATGAAAGAGGGTATACTTTCTTAATATACTTTCCCACTTCACCTTCAGTTCTTTTCAGGTACTCATGCAATCACTTGTGCATTATTCGCTTTCTTAAGACCAGGGGATGAGGTATAGTTATTCTATACTTGTTATCATCACGATATTGTGTTTCATGAATTATTATAGGCCAGAGTAGCGGTTTATGTTTCAAGTATTTGTCAAGTTCTTTTAAAGAATTTTTTTATATAAAAAAATAAAAATAAAAATGACTTGAATCAACTTGATTCAGCTGTTAGCGGTCGCTGGTGCACCTTATGATACTCTAGAGGAAGTTATTGGAAAAAGGGACTCTGGTGGATTGGGTTCCTTAAAAGACTTTGGAGTAGAATACCGGGAAGTCCCAGTAAGTTGCATCTGCATGTTCTATTAGCTCCATATGGTTTATATTTTTGATAACCTAGCTCCATATGGTTTATTTTTCAGAATTTGAGAATAACCAACTTTATCTGGATATATCACAGCTTGCAGAGGATGGCGGGCTTGATTGGGATGCACTTAAAACCTCTTTAAGACCTCACACTAAGTGTGCACTCATACAGAGATCATGTGGTTATTCCTGGCGTCGCAGTTTGAGTGTAACTGAGATAGGTCAGGCCATCAACATAATCAAGGTTAACCTCTCGAAACCACGTCATTGATGATAATAGTTATTTCCAAAAACAAACTCTCAAATATTTGGCTACTAAAAGGCTGCCAGAGAATTACAAGTTATTTGAAGTATACCCTTTCTCAGGCATAATATGCCATGTCCATATAGTTGATGTCACCCCGATCCTTGATGGTTTGTGTTGTAACACGGGGATGAGTAATTTTTCTTTTTCACTTATCAGTGTTTGTATGTCATTTTACATTTGCTATTAGTAAAGATAGTTCTGCATTCAAACTCTTTTATGTGATGCAGATGCAGAACCCAGGATGCATGGTCATGGTAGATAACTGCTATGGTGAATTTGTTGACGACATTGAACCTCCTATGGTGGTATATAAAATTATTCTTGTTATTAAAGTTTTATTGCATGTGGAAATATCAAAAGTTGATTTTTGGCTGAGCAGGGAGCTGACCTAATTGCGGGCAGTTTAATAAAAAATCCGGGTGGAACGATTGCACCATGTGGTGGATATGTTGCGGGAAGGAAAAGATGGGTGGAAGCAGCAGCTGCTCGTCTCTCGGCTCCAGGACTTGGAGTTGATTGTGGCTCTACACCTGGTGATATAATGAGAACTTTATTTCAGGGTTTATTCCTTTCACCTCAAATGGTTGGTGAAGCAATAAAGGTATCGCATTTCTGCTCAAGTAATGATGTAATAATCTTTTGTTACTTCTTCCTCACCTGGTTATATGCGTCTTTGCTAACTCCTGTTGCAAGGGAAGCTTCCTGATAGCTGAAGTCATGGCAGCTAAAGGATATAAAGTGCAGCCACTTTGTCGGGTCAAGCGTCATGACACAGTGCAGGTAGGTTTGTCATATCTTGCATTAGTCAAGGTATATACAAGTCCTCGTATTGCTAACTGTCGAAAATGCCCCTCTGTTTGCAAAAAAGGATCTACAGTGTACCACCCACCATTCAATCACACTTCCTCATTCAATGAGCATTGTGACAATCTCGGTGTTTCTTCTATAAAGTATATGCCTATATCAAGTACATAATGGTGCTTTCAGACGTGTGCCCATATTTTAAAGCAGTCATTGCTGGATTGCACGCTTAAACGTGCAACTGAACACTTAAGTTTTGTTATTCTTCTCAGGCTGTACAACTTGGAAGCCGTGAGCGTCTACTTTCCTTTTGCGAGGCTGTTCAGAGAAGTTCTCCTGTCAGTTCTTTTATCAGGCCTGTTGCAGGTGCGACTGCTGGCTATGCATCTGAGGTATGACTGGTTTGTTGGAAATAAGAGTTTTGCTGCACTTGAAGGGAACTTTTTCTATGTTCTTGTTAGCATTGTGTTAACAATGTACTGGAAATAAAATTATTGAATATGGTAAATTGCTATGCCTATGACATAGGAACCACAATGTAACTATCATGTCTGAAAGCTCACATTGAATTAGTTGTCATAGGAATCTAATACGAGCAAATCTGTTTTTTTTTAATAGTAGGAGACATTTCTTTAATGTCTTCTTTTATCTGCTTGGTGTTTGTTGGAATCGTAGAAGATCAGGGAGCTGTAGCGTTGAATCCGAAGCAAGCCTTCCTTTGTCCTGACCTTTCAAGCTTGGATAGTTGGTTTAGTTTTGGGTCTAGGCTGATGTTTGCAATTTTATCTTGGTCTTTCTACCTTATTTACCAGCTTTCTTTGTCGTTTTCTTCCCCCATTCCTATGCTTAGAATTTGGATGCATGTAGTCTAATTGATAAATGAAGCACATCTTAATTACTTTTCACTAGAGTTATTATCTTGAGCAACTCACCTTCAGCCTATTTTTGGAATGTTTTTCATGGAGTAGGTCATTTTTGCTGATGGAACCTTCATTGATGGAAGTACTAGTGAGCTCTCATGTGATGGGCCACTAAGAGAGCCTTTCTCTGTTTTCTGTCAGGTAATGTTCTGCCACTTCTTTCACCATTAGTTAGTTCGCTATAGGAGTAATTGGTTATACTTATATGTTTGCTTAAGTAACTTATCATGTGGGGTAGAGGGAGTTCGTCTTTTCAACTAATTTGGGGGAGATTTGATTTTATCTCACTTGAGCTTCCAATTGCAGGGTGGCACTCATTGGACGCAGTGGGGACTAGTTTTGGGGGAGGTTTTGAAATCTCTATGAAACTGGGGAAGATTATGCGTTGGTGAATACCTTCACAAAGCTTCTTTTTTTTTTTTCACCAAGTTCATCAGTCTCATCAATGTGAATTGTGGTGAAAGAGAGAGATTCTTCATATACTGCACAAATTCTGTAGAGTAGTTTTTCTACCTTTTACAGGTAAAGATAGCAATTTCCCCGATTTACACTAAAAAACCTTGGTCTTTCAAAGAACTGTGAATATGTTAAGTCTGCAAAAATTAGTATGAGCTTTGGTATCCCTTGAGGCCTTGACTGTGATTTTTTCATGGCTTCAGTGGATTTCATTTTTCTTTTTAAAAGTTTGCTTTTAATGGTAGTCACCGGCTGGTTAAACATTATTTGATTAAAAAATTTGTCGGCACTTATTTCTGTTTCACTGATCAGGCTATGAGAATGATATCAGATGGTCCGCACTATATTATCATATACAAGAACACAAAGGAGGTGAAGAGGGTTTGCTTGGACATGAATATTAGAACAAGAAATCCGGTGGTAAGGATTTGTTATTCTCGGTATTAATGCTTTTGTCATGAGATATTGTTTCTCAGAAAAGGTATGGAAAAATTGCATATAACTCAAAGGCACATCCATGTTTTTCAAGGAGGAACATGAGAGGTTACCCCTCTTCCAATGTGCATCAGAGAATATGGTCAGAATATTTTGAATATGCCTGAGGGTAAACGACATGCCACTCAATCAATCATTTGCCTAGGTGCTCTCAGCTACTTGAAATGATTATCAATTCATTGTTTATGGGTAACCCTAAAAGAAAAGTAAGAAATGCTTAGCAGAGCTGGGAGCATTGGCGTTGTTTATCATACTTATTCTATTTGATTAATCTGTTTATCATGCTTAACTCATTATGCTTTCACGTGGCTTGTACTTGAAAGATTTCACCTACTTAATGTTTTTTATTACTACTTTCTTTTAATCCAATTTCGTATGACTAGGTTAGTAGCATGAAGCAAACAAATGGACGTTCGGAAACAGATCCTCCTTTGATGCGGTCAAGTTTTGTCCAGAGCATCATAGTATCCGATTAATCGCACATTGATGTAAAATTTTCTATCTCATCAATATGCTCATTTATCTTCTCAAACATAATAGGATGAACTGAGACTTCTATACAGAATAATGCCCAATTATATTGTCCAACCTGTTCATGGTTTGTGTATTCTGTGTTGTAATTTATGCATCATCTGAGGTGCTTCTGAGTGAATGCTAATTTTCTGGTTGTGCACTCGATTATTTCATCGAGTATATATATCATCACAATTACAAGTAACTATGTCCATCAAACTTAGGTAAGCGGGCACATAGTGTTTTTTTGTCTCTACTAGGAGATGAATTATATGCATAGTGACGTCTCTTCTTGTATGGATTTATTATGCAAGCCTTTTATTTTGTATCGTAGCACAGTTCTAATATTGTCGAACATGCCTAGAGATACACTACTTTGTCCAAAGTTTAGACCTATGATGTGGTTTTGTTGACTCGGTATTACCAAAATCGGTAGGTCAATTTTAGAATCGTATCCAAAATTACTCTGGAATGTGAAATCAAGGTGAGAAGCAATGATGGTAGGTAGGATTTTCACTTAGAAGATTCATCGTTCATCATCTATTATATATACTAAAAGAATTATTTAAAAATTAACTTTGTATAAATAATGTGATTTTTCAGTAAAGAAAGTTTGAATGAACTTCTTTTCAGAGCTTCTTGTTTATCACTAGGTTCAGTTTGTCACTACCGTGTGATATATTATTAAGTCAGTTTATTAAATTTTAGTATGGTCTTTGGATCGAACGTTCATCCTTCTGCCATTATGGGCACTGGGCATTGACCATTGACTATTGATTGCTAGGCATGTACTGATACGCCAGACATTAGATTTTGATATTTTGCGTGAAAGATACTCTCATAACTCAACCTTTCACTGTACTAACAGTAATTGCTATTATTTGCGTTAAAATAAATTTAAATTATAATCTCAAATTACATGTGTAAACATCCGAGGAAAAAGTGAATCAGAAAAAACCCTTTGCGTGTGTCTGGAACGGTGGGGCCGGCAGGCAACTGTGGACCCTCCGACTAAGTTGGATCGGCACGTGCACGAACACATGGTTTGGCGAGCATTCCTATGCCGCGTGTTAAACGTTCTTCTAGATATTGGGCCCACTATTTCCAGGCCCAGCCATACAAATGCAAGTTCGAAGCTCTTAAACTTCCAAAACCACACGTAAAATTCCTACAGATACAATTGTTAATTTAGAGAGAGCATTTGATGAACTTATCTTTTATTTTAATTAATTTTTAAATTCACATTGGATATTCAATATGTTAATTTTTCCAATCTGACTATATCATATTTTCATGGGACTAGTTTTCTCAATCTTTTATAAAATCTATACTAAAAGTTAGAAGCAAAAGTGTGTAGCAGGTAGCCCCCAAATTGAGAAAACATAGGCCTTCGAATTTTATTTTTGAGGTTAAGCTTTTGATAACTTTTTCAAAAGATGAAGGCCATTACAAAGCCGCGTAAGAGGCGAGTGAATTACCTCTATGCCAAACATCTTTTTCTTTATAACAATGGATTCAATTTTATACGTCCGCCGTTTCTTTTTAAATGTTAGGTATACTAAAGTAATTGTTTGAAATACTTGTCGGTTTCAAAATTTAAGAAATAATTGATTAACTTTTTTCAATTTTATCCTTTATACTTAAGTCACTTTAGAATGTGAAAAGAATTATTATTGCATGTTTTTCAAAAAGTACATATTATATTAATCAAATTGCAATTTATATTATTTCTTTTAATGAATGTACAAATCACAAAATCTTATTCTAACAGTTCAAAAAAATAGAGAGACTATCTGTTATTTTTCATCAATACAACTACAAGATAATAAATGTGAAGAAAATCATATACCGACATCATAATAATAATAATAACAATAACAGAAACTCAACGTGGCAATTGGCCTTTGAATAAAAAGAGTAGTTTATTTGACCCTATGGTTAACAGCCTTGTACGATCTACAGGGTTTGTGTTTTGATTGCTATACAATATTATTCACAAGAATCCCAACAATCTCTTCATTGCATTTGACGCCCCATTCTACAAACTCCGTAAGTACTTGTTCTTTCTCTTTTTTCTCTCTTCTTTACTTCTCACTTCTACTGTACACTGCTTGGTTATGCCTTTTTACGTTGAAATCATTATGTATTTTGTTGAATAAAATCATAAAAAGTCATTTATGTAAATATGTTTCCTTGTTTAGATTACAATATTGTTGAAAGATCAGATTTTTATCTTTTTGGAAATGCTGTTTCGGTTCTTTAGTGCAGCAGCTGGATCCTTTATGCTTTTTCTAGGGTGAATCTTGAAATATCAGAAGCAAAATCCATGATTATTGTAGCCTAGCTAGTTCCTATTTAGCTTGTTTGAGTCCAAACTGACGTTGTAATTTGTAAAGGGTTTGTCTTTTTGATGATTTTAAGGTCATAAAAATACAAGGTCAACAGTTGAGGAAACTAGAGGTGAGGCAGAGTGATTAGCTTAGCTTGTAATTTCATCTTGTTCGTGGGCAAAAGACCCAAAAGTTGCACACGGAGCCGTCACTGTTAGCTAAAATATCATCCATACTAGTGATGCTATGATAACTTGGATCGCCCTCTTTCTTTCTGTAGTTAGGACCAATTAAGTGTTGACATCAAGAAGTACTCCTTCTTTTAACTTTTCCACTTACCTCAACTCTTATGGTTGAGCTAACTGGCAGATTGTTCTAGTACAATTGGTATGTGACTAAGAAGATTTTTATGATGATATATCGTTGATTGAGTACCGATTAAGAACTGCAAATAGCCCTAACTTATTCCGGGTGAAATGAATTGTCTACCTTCAACACAAAAGATGTTGGATCTCACCACTTCAGACAACAATACCGAGTTGGTTCTTGGGGCTTGTGTTTTTCTTCAGTTACGTTGCTCCTTGGATGGATTCTTTTTTATCAAGCATATTTGCATATCACGGTTCACCAGATGGTCTAGTTTACAGTGATTGGTTGATGCTCCTTGAAGGGATTCTTTTTTATCAAACATATTTGCATATCATGGTTCACCAGATGGTCTAGTTTACAGTGATTGGTTGATGGAGCTAAGCGATTTTGATCCAAAATAGGATGGCCAGGGACCATGAGGTCCTTTGAAGGGTTAGTTTAGTTCATGAATTAGTCAATACCGCCCTTCTTGTAGAACCTTAAGTTGAGGACAGAAGGCAAAGGTGGGTTGTGCCTGCAATTGATTTCTCAGTCATAAGTTCATCTAGGCGTTAGAACCTTTCAGATAGTGGATGATGGTATAATTGGGTTAAAAACCTGACTGGTATGAGAAGTCATTGTTGCAGATTTGTCGCTCGGGTTTGTTAATTGTTGCAAGTGGTGAAATATCCAGATGGTTTCCATGAGGAGTGAAGGTCGAGGAATAGAAATGAAAGTTGGTGGATTGAATTGAATAATGGTGGTTGATCTATAGGTATCAGTAGATATATTGTACACAAATAAATTTTTTGTAACATTGAAAATTGTGCTTCTGTATATTAATGAAATTCTTGTAGATTCAGGAATATGCTTTACTGTTAGGTGATATTACTCATCATTCAAAAGCACATGACTTCCTCTTTAACAACTTCTACATTTACCTGGGTTATTATTTCTCTGACATAGAGACCCCAAAGTCCACACCATGTGTTTAAGAAAGAGACATCTTATGGCCTCTTTTGCGTAGCGGTTGAAAATGGTAGAAGGGAAAAGGAGTCTTGAGGGCCTTTCTATCTGAAGGATGTAAAAGACCTACAAGACGTGTGAAGATAAATATTTTACTGCAAAAGGTGCTAACTTGTCACATTTCTTATCGAACTATAGAAATTTCTGATCAGGACATTCATTGTCAAAAGTTCTCACAGAAACTCTTGAGATTTACTTGTCTTTGTTTGTAGATGTATTGTTTAATGAGATGTAATCTGTAGATAATGAGGAAAACCGTTATTAACCACAATAGGACTATAGGAATTTGCATATTGGTTTTGTTTGGTATATTCGCATATTCATTTTTAGTATGATGTGAATCTTATGAACTGTTTTGCCTTCAGAATCAATAAATAAGTTATGTTAAACCTAAAATCACTCTGCACTTCAGAATTTCCTCACTTGAGGATTCCAATGAAGAAGTCATTATGCTACAGTCATATTGCTTAAAATGAACCTCCTTTTTATGTGAACCGAAAACAGAAGTCACAGAGGATGCCTATTTATTTCCCGACAGTTCTCTTGAAATATAAAAGCTTATCTCAAAATATGCAATTCAATCCTGATAAGTCTTAACACCACCATGCAGGTCTTGATTTTGATATTCTACTTGGCTAACAATAAACATGGAATTGGATCTGGATCGTGGGCAAGTCACACTGATAGGATCCACTATATGTCTTATGCTGTCTTTGCATTTCAGCATACAGCTAGTGACAGAACATTTTACATCATGGAAGAAGCCCAAAGAGCAAAAGGCCATAATTATTATCGTCCTCATGGCACCCTTGTATGCTATTGTCTCCTTCATTGGATTGATCGATTTCATGGGAAGTAAACCCTTTTTCACTTTCTTGGAATCTGTCAAAGAATGTTATGAAGCAATTGTAAGTCAATATACAGCTACTTAACATTTTCTGCCCGCATCAAGTGTCACTTGTTGAGCTGTGTTCTTGTCAATTTCATACAATCAGAGAATCATTGCTCACTTCTGTTCTAAGTGATACAGGTGATGGCTAAGTTCCTGGGGTTGATGTACACTTACTTGAACATATCCATAAGCAAAAACATAGTCCCTGATGAAATTAAGGGAAGACAGATTCACCACACATTCCCAATGACACTCTTCCAGGTACAATTTGTAATCTAAAATTATGCGTACATGACTCTTATATATCATTAACACTGCATGGTTGTGAGAATAAATTTTGTGATGATGATGAAAACTAAATTACACTCCATTCAGCATGCCTTATAGAGTATACTGTTAAGCACGGAGTGCACTATTTCAACTCTTTTGCACCAATGGATAGGTAAGTCTCCTGCATTGAGTTGCTTACTAATTTTACTGGATTTACTGTATAGTAAGTTTACAAACTCAGATGCTAGGCATATGGTACACCATTTCATCTCTCTCTCTCTCTCTCTCTCTCTCTCTCTCTCTCTCTCTCTCTCTCTTCTCTTCTCTTTGTGATTAAAAAGCATAATGCCTCCTAGAAGCTTCTACTTTGTTACATTTACAGTTTTAGTGTTGTCACAGTACCCAGTCACAAGCTAACTGTTGTGTCACTGCAGCCTCACACTGCTCATTTGAACCATCATACGTTGAAGCTTCTCAAGAACTGGACATGGCAGTTTGTTGTGATTCGCCCTGTATGCTCCATCTTAATGATCGTTTTACAAATGCTTGGAGTGTACCCTAGTTGGCTTAGCTGGACGTTTACCATCATTTTAAACATATCCGTTTCACTGGCTTTGTACTCTCTTGTGGTTTTCTACCACGTGTTTGCAAAAGAGTTGGCACCTCACAAGCCACTAGCCAAGTTCCTGTGCGTCAAAGGCATTGTCTTTTTCGTTTTCTGGCAGGTATGTTTTCTTGTAAATTACATATTGGAGTTCAAATTTTGCTGCTATTTGCTTCGTTGACAAGGATATTGTTCATCCTTCTGGGATCTGAATTATTGATTAGAATGTTCTACAACAACAACAAACCTAGTGTAATCACACATGTGGGGGTTCTGGGTAGGGTGGTATGTACATACCCTTACCCCTACCCTATAAAGGTAGAGAGGCTGTACCCTCGGCTCATTAGAATGTACTACATTTTCAAATATCCTAATGGTATAAAAATCAAATAAGTGGAATTTCTTTATGAAGTCTGCTTTTACAGTAAATTTTCGTTATGCTAAAAAAGAAACTTCTACCACTATGCAGGGTATCCTGCTTAATATTCTGGTAGCACTAGGCATAATCAAATCTCACCATTTCTGGCTTGAGGTGGAACGCATTCAGGAAGCTATTCAGAATGTACTAGTGATTGTGGAGATGGTTTTCTTCTCTATCCTTATGCGTCATGCATACACTGCAGCTCCATATCGCCAAGAAGCTGTTGCAAGTTCAGGAGATAAAAAGAAAGAGTGATTATGCAACACATATCGTTCTGAAAATTATCTTCAGACATCATCCCTTATGTTATCTTGGACTTGCTTGTTGATGTATACAATATTCTTCTATTAAATAATGTATCCTTCTGAAAATGATGTATGCAAGAAGAGCTAGAGTTTTATCATCTGGCAGTATTGTTGTACTTTTCCCACCTATATCAAGATATGTAGAGATGGAAAAAAAGATCTTATTAGAACTGGACAAATCAACAAGAACACTTGGTGAGAGTTGCTAATTAGAACTGAATGCTTCCATTCTGAGGCAATGGCTACTTCATTGGAAATAAACCAGAGAAGCATATGAGGAGTTAATTCTTTTCGGGGTTTTTTCTTCATAGAATATAATTGTGTCTTAACTGGACTTCCTGAGCTCAGTTGATTCTTGAAGCAGTAGCTCTGGATCAAGAAGTTTATAACTCTATCTTTTGATCAACTAATTTTATCTTTCCTGAATATTGTCTACAGCAAGCTTTTGAAGCTTTGAGCTAGTATTTGCAGTACATAATTGTTTACTTCTATTTATCTGAGAAATGATAGTTTCTTTATTTAGAGAAAACTAGTTTGCATCTCCTTGATGCCCCAGCAACGCAACCAATTACTTCAGTTAAAGAACCTTACTAATTGATGCTAAAAAAACTTAAGTAGTAGTACATGCAAACGGGCTTCCAAGTCATTTTTTTTCTTCCCATCTCTCACACTATTTTCCCTTTTTCTCTAACTATTAAAGAAGAACAATATACGCAATATAATTTTATAAGTGGGGTCTGAAGAGACTAAAATATACATAAATTTTTAACCCTTGATTTTGTAGGATATAGAGACTGTTCTGATAGACTGTCGAGGAGAAAAGAAATTATACATGTCAATCATAAAAATGAATGTTTTGGATTAATAATAATTTTGATTTCTCAGGTATCAATTGATAAATTTTAATTTTTAGTTCTTATATTATCTAATAAGCATAGTAACCTTCATTACTTGAAGGTGTATCTTTGATCCCTTTACTTATTGATATAATCGAATTTTTAAATTAAATAATTTATCAATTAATTATTCATATATTATATTAAACTTATATTATTAATTTATATTTGAGGATACCATATTTTTAAAAATATTGCAAACGTCGCATATTTTTTTCTTTAGGAATAAGAGCACGTATTTTAACCAATTAAAGATTAAATATGTTTGAATCATATGACGAAAAGATCTAAATCAGAATTCACCATTATTCACTAAAAGTGTTTATTCTCCCTAAAAATAATGTTTTTTAAGAGAAAAATATGAAAGCTGGTCCCACATCCTACAAGAGAGTGTTCTGGGCCACGTATGACTGGAAAAATCCTGTTGAGAAGACGAGCTCTGCAAGTTTTGCTAACTATACAAGAGCTAGCAAAAATGGAGTCTTTATTATCCCTTCTATTTTCGGAATTGTAATATACACATGAGCCCCTCAACTTCCCTTCACATAAACTTACTTTTTTCAATTCATTTCACTTCCCTTTTTGGGTAGAAAGTGTTGAACTTTGCCATGACAGCACTTGCTCAAATTCCCATCAATTTATCACCCTTAAACACTCCACATGATGCTCTGTACAGAAAACCAAACTTTCTTGGGCTGAAATTACAGCGACCCATCTGCTGTTACCCTCATTTAAGTACGAGAAAAGTGTCAATCTGTCGTAGCTGGAATAAATTAGGAGCTTTAAAGGAGAAATCCTCATTCTTGACAGTTAAGAGGGATAAAAGTGGGATTTTGGTGGAGGAGAAGAGATGGGGTGGTGAGAAGAGAATGATTGTTGTGAAATTCAAGCAAGGGTTTGGATTTGATGGGATTGGTGATGGTACCGGCGGCGGCGGTGGTGGTGGGAGGGATAATAGTGAAACTGTGAGAGTGTTGAGTAATCTTGTTCTAGCAATTGGGCTGACTTATCTCACTATGACTGGTCAGCTGGGTTGGGTCTTGGATGCTATTGTTTCTGTTTGGGTATCTCTCTCTCTCTCTCTAACACACACACACACACATTCTTCTTAGATTCTATTTGTGTCCCATTTGGTTGTTTAGTGATATAGGTCTATATTTACTATTACATGGAATTGTTAGAAATTAGTAGTTTATTGTGAGCATGGTATGCCATCCATAGCTTGGGTACACCTCGTAGCTTTTTTCCAGATTTACTTTCATCTCACATGCAGTGGCGAAGCAAGGAATTTTGCGAAGTGGGTTTAAGATTTAATATTTATCTACAAAAAGTAACTTCTTTATATGCAGTATTATTTTCTATATACATAGTATAAATTTTGCACGAATGTTGTTCAAACTGACCACCCTTTAGTTTATGTAGTTGCGCCACTTCTCACATGTCAACCTTTAAGGTAAATTGACTAATGCTGGTTCTGAAACTACTTTTAATTCTCATTTGCTGCTTCTGATATTTAACATGCTTAGGATAACACAATGGATGCGACATGCTTGCACTATCATGATGCTTATCCTTTCATATTTAGGGTGTTCAAACTGACCACCCTTTAGTTTATGTAGTTGCGCCACTGCTCATATATCACCTTTAAGGTAAATCGACTAATGCTGGTTCTGAAACTACTTTTAATTCTCATTTGATGCTTCTGATATTTAACATGCTTAGGATAACACAATGGATGCAACATGCTTGTACTATGATGATGCTTATCCTTTCATATTTAGGGTGTTTGTAATCACTGCGTTTTAAAATTTATTTACAGTTATCGCTGCTCGCAAAGTGCTTTAACCTGAAGGACTAATGAACAATATATTACAATTTCTTTTTGTTATGCAGTCAATCTCTGTAATGCTGCTTTGCATGTATTATCTATGATTATCTTGTCACGCCATACCTTGTGAATATTAACAGTTGTCCTTCATTTTCTGGCACCCAGCTTCTTGCAGTCTTACTTCCAATTTTAGGTTTGGGAGCTTTTATTTGGTGGGCTGGACGAGATATAGTTCAAGGCACTGTAAGACAACTGAACTTGCATCTCTTCACTTTGCTACATATAGCCTATTATTTCAAATGCCTGCTTTGAGAATTGCATAAGCGTCTGCCTGTGGATGTGAAATATCAAATTTAAGTAGCCTGTTTGATCATTTGACTGATTGTAAATTTATGTCGATAGTATATCTCATCCATTATTTTTTGAAGTGTTGAATTGCAGTTTGAATTACTTTATTACATTAAAGGGATCCGGTATTCAAACTCTTCTAGTGCATGGATCCCAATGAGATCACTTTCTCCCCTATTAACTTGATGTGCACTTTCATCTCAACATGTGTCATGTACTACATTGCATCAAGGACTTTTATTGTTATAGGCTTTAACTTAAGTGCATAAGTTTCATCCAAATGATGCAATTTCTATCATAGTTCTATCTCGCTGCGATACCACTTCTCAGTTATCTCAAAATGTGTCAAGTTCTGCATCAGTGAACCTGCTCAATTATATCCTTCAATTGAAATGCTTAAATTTCAACTGGAAAACAGAATTTCTAGAATAACTACTTTTTGTGTCAAACAATTGATTATCTTGTGCTCATATATTTTTACAATGTCTGCATGATGCTTTTAAGTTTTACCAAGCAGTAATGATTATTCTGTTGCACATCACTCCTTAGGGTGCTACAGTGATGAGAAATAGATTCTTTCGAAATTATAGCAGATCAAATGAAGTGTTCTCTGGGTCCATCACAACAATTATCAAACTTCTTATGCGACATGTTTCCTTACGTGTTTGCTAATGGATTTCTTCTATTGTGCAGTGCCCAAACTGCGGGAATGATTTTCAAATTTTCAAGTAAGATTAAACGGAACATTGTTTAAGAACAATATCTGAAACCAGGGGCCTGATTACTTTTGTTAGTTACTCATAGTCATAGCATTGATTTTCACCCAGTGCAGGTCTACTTTAAATGATGAGGTTCAGCTTTGCCCTTTCTGTACTCAGCCATTCTCAGGTTAAAATTGATACTCTAATTTGGCTTGTCTCCCACTCTCCCTTCTTTTGGCAGCCTTCTCATAGTTGATCGATTGATGGCATTCTTGTTTCATTTAGCTGCACCATTGTTCTCGTGTTGGTTTTTAAGAGAGCTGATGGAAATTGCATATGTTATTGTATTTTATCTTGCAACCTTAAGTTATTAGCTATCTGAAGGGAGTAATGTCAAAATCTTGTGGAGTTGGGTCTCTTGGCAAGATTTTTGCATCACCAGTATTTTTTTCTAATCATTTATGCACCTTATAAAACAGATGTGGGTATTGTTCTTTTAGGTGGAATGGAAGGCGAGGAACAGTAAAAAAGACAAGCCAATTCTAATAGATAGTTTATTCAAGTTTGGGAGAGAATTTATGATAAATTGTTGTGTTCAGACTTGGTGTTGTTGGACATCACCACATGAAGCAGTTTTGTAATGTGGCTTTTCTAGATGTTGAGTACAATTAATTGCTTTGTTAATGGACTTTGAGTCTGAGTTCAGTTAGATAAGGAATAACAAAATTTCATCCAAGTAGTTAATAATTTTCTGAATGAACCACGAAAGAGATTTATGAAGAAATTCAAAAATCAAATAGCTTCTTTCATGTATGGCCCTAAATAAAATTTCTGTACCCTTGTTTACCTCGCTTTCTCCACCTCAGAATCTTATTCCGTTGTCTCAATGTATATATGTGAGGTAGACTATCAGAAGTTCACTGCTCTTAGGTAGGCTTACTGCACTGATCTCACTGCTCTAGATTCCGTGAGGAGAACTTTATGTAGTTCTCTTCTTTTCTTAGCATTATCTTCTCTCCATCAATGTCCTTTGGATTCTTGGACTATATACATGTTTGATAATTTTAATGCTGATCAAAAGTCTTGAATACAACAATGTCATCAGATGTTGAAAGCAATAATTAATATTTTAAGTGTTTTGGGTATGTTTGGCTTCTCTTATGTATCTTGAACTTTCTTGGTGTAACTGTTGATTTTTTTCCCCTTTATTCAAGTCTTTGTTCAAACATTGGTATGATTCATATTATATTAGCTGATGCAAGCTAAGAGTGTTATTTAAGGTATTCCATGCATTATCTTTATTGATGAGTTATTCTACACATCGTCTTTGGTCTAAATAAGTTTATATCTGCAGTTGTTGGTGATAAGTTTGTGAGAGACCCAGTAAAGTTCTCCAACCAGTCAACCTCATTTGGTCAAGCATTCAGTGATTTCAGTACTCGTTCAAAGAAAGGTTCATCTTTCTTACTCTTCTTTTTAAAACATTTACTGGTTATGGTGTTTTCTATCAGGTGCATAATCCATTTATCTAAACTTGGTACATAATAAAGGCACTAACAGTCTATTCATTTCGTGAAGTTTTTTTTTTCCTTTTTTTTTTTTTGGAATATTGTTCATCTGATGAAATTTAATGCTGCCTCTCCCTTATATAAGCTCGACTTTTGCAGTTCTCCTTCTGGAAAGTCAGCCAGCATAAACAAATATGAGAATGGATTCCTTCAATAGAGAAAACCCATTCTGTTCTAACTTCTTTGGGATCCTTATGTGCTCTATTAGTGCGAGTATTCAAATATTTCCTTAATATTAAAGCCTTTGTCTAAAACGATAAGTTTTAGCAGTTGAAAACATTATGGGAAAGCAGCTAATCTCTCCTTCCATATTAGAAACAAATTTAGTTGCTTTGACATCACTATGCTAAACTCTGCATCAGCTTCTCTGATGTAGATTTCTCATGCTTATTTAGTTTTGAGTTTCTCTTGAAACAAAAGGAGCCTCTAGTTTTTATGTTTCTGGATATAATAGTTGCAGTACCTTAAGTTTTTTCTAAGAAGATACTCAAACATTTTATATTTTTCTAGAGAAGAGGGATTTATGCTGTTAGTGATTATCTTTGAGTGGGCATTCCTTCTTAATCCACCTTCTTCCCTTGATCGGACGCTTATTTTGGTGGTTGCCGTGGGGACATAAGGATTCAGGAAATTTAAAAGGCTTAGGAATCATAAAATTCCAAGCAAACTTGGTTTATGTTTCTTCTCATCGTAAGTTTCTGTCCGAGAATTTTTTAAGAATAAGAGATGAATCTTCAAAACACGTTTCCTGGATAAACTTGTAATAATCTTCATAAGAATTGATTTAACTGCTAGGCTGTGGAAAACTGCCAAAATTTGTGCTACTTTTGACCATTAGGGCTTTAAATCACGATCCTAGGAATGTCACTTGATATATCTGGATTAGAGACTACTTCACCTCATGTATTTACTGTACAGGTAAGGATTCCTCTATTGGAATTGTTGATATAGAAGCAGAAGTTAAGGATGCGGAGTAGGCAGTGGTCTCCAGTGATAGCATATGGTAAAGCACTCAGATTCTTTCTGCACTTTGCCTATGCATGTGATGGACAACACAGTTCAAAGAAACCTGTAGCTGTTTATAAATGTTATATATATAATGTGTCCTCCACCTTTTTTGTCTCCCTTCAAATTTGGCTTTTTTATTTGAAACGAAAATCCCATGCACAATCGTTTGTTGTTAGTCCATGACTTCATACGCTGCCAGTGTAGAACCAATGTCCTGAATAGAACTGTTTGGACAGGGTGTACAATCTGTGTTTCTTAAAAGAAGTCATTTCGAAATTGTCATATTCTGTCCACCGATCATCTTTATCTGCTTGATGAAACCTTGTTGCTGTCCATCTCTGCCATCTCTCACTTGGGAGAGGACGTGCGTTTCGGAATTGATCCTTCTATGTTGTTTTTAGGTGCTGGTACAACATAATTTGCTATATAATTGATATGAACATATGCACCCTCCAAACATAGATGGTGATTTATATTTTAACAGTCCTTTGCGGGTCTTGTCCTATTATGTATGAGGCTGCTTCTTTTTGTTCATAGAAATCATCGTTAGATATTCTGGGGAAGCAGCAGCAGCTGAACGGGAAGAAGACGAGAGCATCTCACATTGGCATGAAGAGAAGCTTCTCGTAAGCACTATTCTTTGTCATGAAATGCCGAAGAACACCATATTCAGCATAGCTTATCATGCATGGTCGTACATGACTGTACAGTCGCGAATACATGGTTCTGCATATTATAGACCATTGCTGATTATGTTAGAAAAAGTGGTGATACCATTACACTTGATTGCAGTTGCCCCATAACATACCATAGCATACGATAATTTATCATGTTTGTAAAAATACTTTGTAGTTTCTCATCAGTTGCACGGTGATAATTGTAGTATGATGTAGATATATAAGCGCTCGTTTTCCAACTTTTTAGCTAAGACAGATGCTGCTGTTTTCTCTACGACAGTGGGAACAATAAACTGAGTCTATTAATTTGTCAAATGAAAGAGCTGGGATTTCAGGCAATCAAGAGAAACATTTTTGCAAATTAATTTGCTGCATGTATGAAGCTCCAACATTATTTATTCCCAGCTGTTGCACTACTATCATGCCAAAAAGGACCATCATCTTTCGTGTGTACTTGGGTCATTAAGCTGGGTCAAACCGGGTTTAAGCATTCAATTTGTTAAAATGACACTGGAAATGGAATGGGAAGAAAACTGTGGCTCGTCTCCTCAAGATATCATGGTCGTTACACAAATCGATAACTACAGCAGTTTCAAAAGAAAGAAAGGCAAAAGTGTTCCTAAATGTACCAACATTCTATAGAAAGCTAAAAAAGAAAATACATAGTTGATTGTCCAACATTTCATGTGCAATTCAGACCCAATAAGAGAAGTGGAGAAAATGAGGGAAAACCCATTTAACATTCTTCATGGCAGAAATTGAAGACCACACAGCCCTAACTGCTTTATTCAAGGCGATTAGGCACGTCCAGTATTAGTGGGATCCTTCACCAACTTTCTGCCATGAGATGAAGCAAATCAGATCAGATATTAAATAAGAGAAAACATCAGATATTAAATAAGAGAAAACACCATATTTCAAGAACAGTTTGAGAATAGCAGTCTGCGAAATGTCTATATACACTGTACACATGACGAAATTGCTAGGTTCAGTTAACTCATATAATACTTTTTCTCTTCATAAGGTAAGATTTACCTACCATATACTAGTAAAACCATATGGGTGATTATTTGGTCTTCTATTATTATGTCAATTCTTATTCAAATCTCAATCAGCTAATAGCTGGCAAAAACAGATGAAATATTTCATAGGCATTTATAATATGGACTTATAGGAGAAAATGACGTTGAAATATATGCTTTAACATTACCAACAAAATACTTGAATGAAGTTGTTAAACGTGAAAGGAATGTACCTCTTCTTTCTTCTCCTTCTTTCCTTTTGTGAACAACTTATAACCTCCATAGAAGGCCAACCCCCAACCAGTAAGAGAGATGATCACAAACTACAAGGACCAGAGACGTAATTAACTGGAGATTAGAAATTCTAATTCCAAGTTACATCCAAAACAATATAAAGAGTAATCAAATTACACTAACAACAGCATACAGCGTGATTTTATTTTTAGCAATTTAGGAAATCCTCTCCTGTTATATCCACAGATAACACCACACCCGATTAACAAGACTTCTAGTCATCGAACTATTGAAGAGATACAGCTCCAAACATTGGTGATTCACAATCACAACTAGAAGCCGAAGTTGCCAAAAGTATGGATTTTGTCAATCTAATCTACACTAATTCGTACCTTGATGAGCCTACCCAAAACAGGCCCGACCTTGGTATAGATATGAAAGGAACCTACCAGAATGAGTAAAACTTTCTAGATATTGAACAGACACATACAGGGGTGCATAACTGCATATGATATGGAGTAAGATTTTGCAGTTGTCTAAAAGATAACTTTGGCAGAGGCAAACATCATTCCTAATTAGTAGTAGAGAGAAAATCATTTCTGCAATCACAGGTGAACTGAATACTCTATACACTCTTCTGGATCCCCAATTCAAAAAGGCACTCCAATCCCCACTTAAACTTGTTGTCAACCATGTATAGGTGAAAATTAAAGTACTGGTAATAACTCAGGATCTGACATCTTGCATTCAAAGTTCTACTATTACTAAGGTACTCCTAAGGTAGAAGTTAAGGAATGCTTCGGTAAAAATTTCCACAGCAAATTGCAGAAGTTTCATAAGTCAAGCAAGCTGATAATGTCAAAGTCAACAACCAAGAAAAACCATAACAGTTTAAGCAAGTAGAAAAGACACCACAAAGGTCTGAAAGACTCACATGCTCTTCCTTCCATTTCGATGGACTCATCGGATCCTGCCAAAAGTTCACCTTCGGAGGTCCATGATGATCTGCATTGAAAAGAATGAGTATTAGTTATCATCTTACTTCATGATACAACTTCATCTGAATTCCAATTGTAAGTAGCATTCATATGCTTGCACTGTTTTCTTGTGATAGAACACAACAAAAAGCCAGGAATTTGATTGCCCCTTCTACATAACCTTTTCCCTCTATCCAAGTCAATCTTGGAAGCATTGGAAGCAATATATAGAAGGATGGAGGTGGTCATAAGACAATTAAGACAAAGAAAATAATATAAAAAGTCTAATTTGCACATTGAACTGAGTAGAAACGGTAAACTGAATATTTTATAGAAAGTGTACAATATTCTACCTTTGGTAAAGTGGCCAGAAAGCTGGGTTAATAACACAGAAAGGATTTTGGAGCTAAGTAACAAATGCAATGGAACCTTGGGAACTCCATTTACCAGAGAACATGGATTCTCCTTTACCAATTTTACAAGCTCAGCACAGTAGTATAAAAAGTTCAGCTTGATCAGTTAGTTTGAAATCCAAAGTAGTAAAAAGGAAAAAGGACAAAGGTACTATAGAAGAAACAAAATGAAAAAACTTAGCAAATAGCGCAAGATATTTGTAACTGTTGATCATGTACAAGTAACTATTATCTCTGTCAGTGTAGAAACTTTCGACATTTATACTCTGTGAGATTTAACAGAATAGCACACGACTTGTGCAGGCGAGCATACATACGTCATAACTCAGCGCAAACCAAGAATATGCATTAAAAAAAATTAGTTTCCAAAAATATTTAAAAAGAAAAAAGGAAGACAGATGCCTATATCAACTTCCAATGTTCGTGAATCACGTCATTACAAGCAAATGCCATGGCTTTCTACTATTTATTTTACAAGCAGACAATACAATTTGCGAACAGATTAAAGCTACAGAAATTTCAGGAGAATTAGTTAATTACCACCACCACCGGCAAGGCCGCGCCGCTGGATAAGTAAGGCCTCTTGCTTCGTTGTGCTAACTGATTTGGAAGCGTAGGGTCGAGATAGGTTCGCTGCTTGCCGCGCCGCTGCCGTCCACGCCGCCATCGTATCGTCCTGTTATCAGAGCCTATCGGACTGATGAGTGAGCGAGCTCCTAGAAATGAGTAGATGCAAGAAGAAGACAATGGTCAAAAGACCCAAATGCCCTTTCCTGGTAGCTACTGAGCATACTGGGCCGGGGCTGACTCGGCTCAAATGCCTGATTGTAAAGTTACACCTGGTTATGATGATTTCTCATGAACTAATTTGGTAAAAATGACCTCTGGGCTTTGATACTCGAGGTAAATCTAAAATAGTCTTTTCAGTATAATTCATCTTTTAGCTTACAAACACTTTTTTGTTTTATCAGGTAATTAAATAAATTATTAAAAAAAGGTAAAGTATTTAAATTTTAGTATGAGTAGCATGAGTTGAATTATAATTTACTTTTTAGTCTATTTTTATTTAAATTAAGTTCAATTTGCTTATGACACTTTTAATTTATATCATTATAAATGTGAAAACAGTAAATGACTGCTAAGGACTTTGGTGGTAAAATAAAATTTTCATTCGTTTCTATTTGTTTGTCTAGTTTTGATTTGACACAAAATTTAAGAAAGTAAATAAAATTATCAAATTTTGTATTTTTAGATTAAAAATATATAAATATATATCAAAATACTCTTTAATCTTATGATCTTAAACATGTCACGTGAAAAATCAAAATTAAAGGTTATAAAAAAAAAAGATATTATTTTTCAAACGGACTAAAAAATAAAGTAAGACCAGTAAATTAAAATGTATTACTTAATCATCTTACTTCAAAATCACAATTGTTCTCGAGGCACAGTGAGTACTCCCTCGGTTTCAATTTACGTGTCACGCTTTTTTTTTTAGTTCATTTAAAATATATCATTTTTTTATAATTTGAGATAATTTAATTTTAAATTTTTTTAATTCTAAATAAAATAATTTATAATCACGCAAATAATTAAAAAATATTTTAAATAATAAATATTAAATTTATTTTTAAATTTATATCAAGTCAAACAATAATACATAAATTAGATCAAAGATATTAATAATAATTAAGGCCACGGTATTTATGGTGGACCTATTCGGGAAAAAATAAACAAAAAAAGGTTAAATATACCCCTGTATTATCAGAAATAGTTTAAATATATGCCTCGTTATACTTTCGGTCCAAATATAGCCCTCCTATTATACTTTTGGATCAAATATACCCCTCCTATCATACTTTAACACAAATTTGTCCTTAATTTTAACGGAGGAACACGTGTCAAACTTATAATCAAATGCTCCGGTCCCTATTTTTAAATACTCATTTAATTTTTTTTAGAAATCACCCGTTTAATCCAATCCGACCTTTTTTTTTCCTTTTTTCTTCTTTTTCCGATACCCAAAAATAGATTTTCCTAATACATTTACACGATGAGCCCGTACCTTTCCCTTTCCTACAGTTTTTTATATATTTACTTTTTAAAATCAATTTTAAAACAAATGAACCCATTCAAAACAAGGAAGATATTTAATTATTTAGGATTTCAATATTACCCTTCACTAATATTTCTTTTAAAAGTTGACATAGACCTCAGTTTTCTAATCTTAATTTCAAAAGAAATATAATAATGCAATCACTACTAATTATAATAATGCTTTTCAATTCATCTAATTCCTTCTGTTATTTTAAAAAATAAAATTAAATCCATCGTGGAAAATAATCTTTGAAATTTTGGGTATTTTAAATAGTAAAACAAAGATGACAAAAAAAAAAAAGTTGGGTCGGATTTCTAAAATAATTGGGTATTTAAAATAGAAAGCGGGTCATTTAATTATGAATTTAACATGTGTCCTTTGTTAAATTTAAGTATAAATTTGTATGAAAGTATGATGAAAAAGATATATTTAAACTAAAAATATAATAACAATCAATTAGACTCAAAATATAATAATGAATATATTTAAACTATTTCTGATAGTTCAGGCTATATTCAACTCTTTTCCGAAAAATAAATTTACTCATGTTGGCCCTACTTCCACTAATTCACACGCGTGGAGTAGTTACCAGCATCACAGTTCGCACGGGAAACCGAAACACAAAGTGAAAATCGCAAACAAATAAATAAGTCAAAATCAATGAGACACTGGTGCGATTCCTCCTCCTTTCTCATCCAGTTGCATTTTCCTTGTTGGGTCATATAGATTTTTACGCGTCGGGGAGGGAGGAGTCAGATCGGCGATTTTCATTTTCCGATATCTTCTCTCTCCGTCGGCCAAATTCGATTTCAGCTTAAACCCCTACCATCGCCACCATGAATGAGAAGGCTAATGTTACTAAAGAGCTTAATGCCAAGCATAGAAAGGTATATACTACTCCGATTCATGATTTCTCCTTCAAATTTCAGCTTATTGCTGTTGATCTAGTTAGATTTGATGAAGTTTGACTTAGTTAAGTTTGGTTGATGTATCTTATATGCTTTTATCAATTAATATGTGAGATTTGGGGTTCATTGGATCCTTTTTCCCCTTCTCTTAAAATTGAACTCCTAGTACTTGTTTTATTCATGATAATTAGAGCACTGAAATGATGATCTGGATCAAGCAACTGCTTGAAATTGCAACTTTGAATGTTCATTTTTCCTAACAGAAAATGAAAAACAGACACTTACACAGTACAAACCCAATTGGGTAAAAAAAAGATTTTTTAACTCATATGCTTCCTGAATAGAGTATTCAGCGAACTGTGATAGGTCCTGAGACAGACACAGGCAGATTCAGTTATTGCAATTTCAAATATAGTCAGTTGTTAAATTACTTACAGCAAGCACCTTGCTTTGTACCTTAACTCTCCATTATTTTTACTATTAATATAAATATATCTTAATCTTGATAATTTAAATCACTTTATTGCATATGACACCGAGAGAATTTCAACATTACATAAGGTTAGTACTGAGTACTGACTGTCCAAATCTATCTGTACAAAGAGGAATCTCTTCTTTGAAATAGATACAAATTGAACAAGAGAGTCCATCTCTGTTTTTCGCTCCTTCAAAAAGTTCTACTGTGCCTTTCTCGCCAGATAGTCAGAAAGTGTATGTAGGTTCTGTCTTCTAAATCACCTTCTTATCAGTCTAAAAACATCCCTTAGTTGTATATGATACATCCCAGAGATGGGTTTTCTGGATATAAAATTTTTTTATTTGTTACAAATAATTTAAGGACATTAGGTGAAATTTGTTCATCGTACCAAGGCACGATTGACATATTATTCCTTTTGTAGCTCATTAAATTGATTCCAATATGCATGTCATTGGTATCGAGAAACTAAAGTCAAAGCATTTCATCATTCGACCATTCATCTGTCAACTTTTTTCTGAGTGAAACTATTAGAAGTGACTCTTCATTGATTTGAGTTATCCAGAGTTCTCCCGATTGAGAGTTGGAGGAGGAAAGATAATTTCTTTTTAAGTAAGAGACTATATGAAACCAGCTTAAGCCAAGCTCTCAGTGGAAGCTTCCTCTTCCATATTTTAGAATTCTTAATTGCCAAAGATGTATTAGCATCCTGAGTTGGAGGCATTAAGTCCGGTGTAGTATCATGCAAGTATTATCCCAAAAAAAAAAACCTGTGGTATCTATTCTTGCTCCTCTACTCTCACTCATTTTCCTTGGAGGAAGAAAGGTAATCAAAGCAAAGAACATGATTAACCACAAGAAGACCACAAGGAAGGATGATTATCATCTATGTTGTTTTTGGTTCTATTATGATTCCTTCACAAATTATTTACTGGTGGTTTACTTTTGATTTATGTGTGCATTCACATTCAAAGTAACTCATTGCTGTGCTTGTTGACAGATACTAGAAGGACTTCTTAAATTACCCGAGAACAGGGAATGTGCAGATTGCAAAGCCAAGTATGTATTAGGATGTATTTGAAACGTGACAAAGTGAAGCTCAGATGTGCTTGTCAATAGATCATTGAATTGAACAGAATTGGCTTTAATGTGTGGAATTCTTTGTAATCCTTGTATTGACTGTATTTTTCTTTTGTCCTAATGCAGAGGTCCTAGATGGGCAAGCGTGAACCTGGGAATATTTATTTGCATGCAATGCTCTGGAATCCATAGAAGTCTAGGAGTACACATATCAAAGGTGATATATCCCTTATCATAACCATGATGTTCCGCATATTCTAAAAAGTCTGAAATGGTGGTGAACACTTGCATGTTTTGCAGTTTAAAGTTTTTTCACAATTGAGAAATTGCAGCAGTAAAATTGATGGTCAACTTTAGTGCTCCCTGTTGTTGCTGCTGTTTCCCACAGTATTGCTGCTTCATATTCTTGACTGAGTTAAAATTCTGTGAACCACTAATTACGTCTGACAACTTAAAACTCATTCCTTTTTCAGCTGGGGCACCCATAATGAATATATGTTGATTTTTTAGATCACGGGAATGGGGAACATTTCATATCTATTAATTCATGACTCTACTACTGAAATTCAACCTATATCTAACTTCCTCTGTTATTGCATTGTCTTCTGATTTAGAGGGATTGTTGTTATGTACTTTGGTTGGAAAATCACTCTACATTTCCTCATCTTCTCTGTGTTTTATGATGAGGATCCAGGATCAATTTTAACATCTTAATGTTATGCACACATGTTGACCGAATGGAGTCATTTAAATAATCGTTGAAATGAAGAAATAGCAATGAAGATTGCCTGTGAAACTTGTTTGCTGTTTTCATAGGGGAAAAAGGTTTGCTGACAACTGCTAGCAGTTTATTAGGCAATCCATGGTCATTATAATCCTTGTGCACTTTCTGTTGATGTGTGGTTTTGAAGTATCTGCTGACTTGGACATGTGATAAGATTTCTCTCATCATCCTTCAACCCCGGATCTCTTTTTCGCTTCTTTTTTTAAATGGTTGTATTTTAATGGCTCATTGTAGTTTGAGTCTACTTTTATACATCTATGGAATAGCCTCTCATTTTTAGTTGAACTCATGAGGTTCTTATTTCCGTAGAAGATTGGACATCTTTTATAGAACACTATAAATTTTTTGTAGGTTCTGTTACTATTTGTTATGCCACTTGTACATGGGATATAATCCCACATCTTTTACATATTCTATAAAAATATCTATATTTTAGAAGAATGACTCATTTTACTCTGAGTGATTGTTAATTGTTCAAATTTTTTTGTTTATTCTCTTATTTATCTGAAATTGCAGGTCAGATCAGCTACTCTAGACACATGGCTTCCTGAACAAGTTGCATTTATTCATTGTAATATCTCTGTTCCGATACTTATCACAGTATCTATTTTGATCTGATAGATAATTGTCTTATAACCCTTCTTTTTCTCTTTTGGGTTGATATAGCAATGGGAAATGAGAGGTCAAATAGTTATTGGGAAGCAGAGCTGCCTCCAAATTATGATAGGGTTGGTATTGAGAATTTCATCCGAGCAAAGTACGTGCTTACTAAGTCTCTCCAAACAATTAGTATCTTTATGCAGTCTTCTTCCACTCAATCTATTATTTGACGCTTATCGAACGCACTTCCTGTATTTTGATAAGATATGAAGAGAAGAGGTGGGTCCCTAAGGATGGGATACAAAAATCACCTTCCAGGGTTCAAGAAGAGAGGGCTTCAGTGCAATGGCAACAAAACAATGATAGAAATGGGCGTGTACATGCAACTAGCTCAGGAGGTGCATCTGATGAGAGGAAAAATATTCAAGCCCCGAAAATTAAGCAAGATGTACCTGCTTCTAGAGTCAGTATACCACTGCCTCCTAAAGGGCCAGAACATGTATGTTAAGCTTATTCATCAAAATGGTTTTCTCCACATTTCTTTCCCTTCCAGGTGTAGTATATTATTGTTTCAATGTTCTATTTTGAATGAATTCTTCCTCATTTGCTTGTTATCTAACCGACTTGCCTATGTATGTGAGCTGATTGTTAGCCCTTGGGTTATTGTTGCGGTGTAAGTGTATTGGTGTTGAATGGTGATTCTTTACTCAGATCATCGAATTAAGCAGCTCTTGCTCATAGTGCTTTTTAGCTATTACATACTTGGCATCTTAATTTTTTATGTACGTGGTGTATTAATTTTCTGTTTCTTCCGAGTTAGTTTGAATACTTTCTGGATTAGAATAGACTCATATAGTTTTGATACTTTGCAGGTAACTTCAGGTCAGGTTGCTAACCAGACAAGTCAGAAAGCAGAGCCAGTTGCAGTCACTGAATCTGCAAAGCAGGTCGCGGAAGCTACCAATCCTCCTAAAGTTGATTATGCTACTGATCTTTTTGACATGCTTTCTATGGATCCTCCAACTGACAATGGCTCAGAAGCAGCTTCCACTGATGAAAACTCTTGGGCAGGTTTCCAGTGTATGTCATGTAACTGTTTTGTTTGAAACATTATTCTTTCTCTTCCAGTTTTTAACATTTAAAGGGTGTACTTGTCTTTTTTCACTAGCATGGTCCATACGTTTCCATGTGTTTTACTTCTTTTTTGGAGCGAGGGCGCTCAGGTAGTTTGAGAAATCAACAACAACAACTACACCGCAGTCTCAAAAAAGTTGGGATCGGCTATATGAATCCTCAGCTCAACTCATGTCCTCATCATACCAAATAAATATAAATGTAAAAAAAAAAAAAAAAAGAGTTAAATATATGAAATAACAATGTCAAATATACTTAATTTTTGTAGAAAATATATTTTAATATATCAAAAAATATATATGAAATAATAATAATATTAGAAGTTTTTATTCTTATGGCATATAAATCTATGATAAGGTCAAATACTTAGAGTCAGGAATCAAGAACTTGTAATTTTTCTTGGGATTTGAATTGAAGCTATCATATTAACCTATTGTAGCTCATTTTCTCTTATAAAGAAAGTTGTGCCTTTGCAGCTGCTCAAGAAGCAACAAAAGCAGAAAAAATTGGGGTTACAAAATCTGATGATCCAAAGTCTCAATCTGCTGCTGCTTCTGGAATTGAAGATTTATTCAAGGATTTACCATCAATTATGCCTTCTGCCTCGTCAGAGAAGCCGCAGAAAGATGTTAAAAATGATATAATGAGCCTTTTCGACAAGGTATAATTCTACAAGAATTTGGATATTTTGGTCATGTCTATTTTTCCTCTTTTATCTAATACTTGATGTTGGCCGTTTACAGTCCAATATGGTGTCACCATTTGCTATGCATCAACAACAGCTTGCTATGCTGGCGCAACAACAGTCTTTACTAATGGCTGCGGCTGCTGCAGGTGGTGCTGTAAGACTTCCTGTAAATGCACAACAAAGTTCTAATGGCGCCAATATGGTAAATCAAAATTGGCCAAATTTAGGCTATCAGTTCCCTGGAGTGGTAATGCCAGCAGCTGGTAAGACTGAGCTGGAGAAATATATGCAGGTACAACACGAGTATTATTTATCAAAAAAAACAAAACAAAAAAGAACACATGGATATCTGATTTTACATTGAAGTTGTCTTTAAGTCTCTACTCAAAGCTGTTTAATTTTGCTTCTAAACTAGGTAGGTAATATGGGACCGACACAAGTAGTTGGGAACTCTGTGCCACTTTCAACATCCAGGTATTAACCTCTGATCGGTTGTTGGTTAATGTAGAACTTCAACTGCTGAATTGTTCTTAGAGGGCCTATTTTTTGGACCATAAATTCAACAGCCTAATGCAATGCATCTATCCTGCCAATTATTTGCCCTTCAGATCTCTTAAATTATGTCCCCTTAACGCACAATTTAATGCATCTGTCAACTGCTTCTTCCATTTGATTTAAAGTATCTCTCCTCTTACTCCTCTGGTTAATAGTGGGTTGCGTATAGACCCCATTGAACAGTATTGTTTAATCCATTGAGTTTTGGGACACTAATTGATGTACTTCTTTTTTCTCCAAAAGGAAATTGAACTCAATATTTTCCTTTTGATACCGTTCCTAGTAGTTTGAAGTATACTGTAGAAGAGTTGCTATAAAAAGTAAAACAGAGTAAGTAATGAAATAAAAGATTCTTGCTATCCACTTAGATTGCTTGGGGGAGAGTGGCAGGAATTCTTCTTTGCTCGTTTATGCTTAGTGAATTTTAGAATACATTGGCAGTTCATGTCCTTCGCTACTTCTACTCCAGTATTAGACGATGTGGAACAAGATAAGGAAATTACAGTGGTGGATCTATATTCATAGTTCATGCATCTTATTAATTATTCTCTAAAAGCACTTCCCCTTCAGAGATACAGGGGTAATAAGATGACTTTAGAGAAGAAGCATGCCACTCTGCTCAGATTGCTGTTTATATTGTCTGCCCTGTTTCTTTCCTAATCTAATGATTAGTATTGGATGAAGGAAGAATTCTGTGTCAACAAAGTTTTTTTATATTTTGGTCGAAAACCATGTGTTGTAGCACTGTATTTCTTCATGCAGTGCCTAATTTGGTAGAATATTAATGGTATTTATACTGTACTCACTTTTCATTGTTGACTTTTACACTCTCTTGGGAGATGCAGTTTAGCCTGGTAGATAATCATAACTTTTGATGGACACTCTTTTTTCAAAAATATTTTTTTTGCTATTTCTACAATTATGGAAGTTATTTCATTAAGAGGATAAAGCAGGGTGGTTGCAACTATAACCCCCACTCCCCGGGCCGCCGCACAGTTCCTTTCCATTTTTACAGAAACCACATTAATTTTGATTTCTAAATCTGAAGGTTTGCACTTGTTTGAGTATTTTCATAGCTACATCTCCAAAGGTATATGATCAATTTTAGAAGCTATGTCTGTATTTGGATTATCAGTTGCTTTTATTGGCTTGTATACTTTATATACCCCATTTAATAGCTGAATTTCCATTGACGATCTCAGTTGCCAATCATCTTTTACCGTGATTTAGTTTAGTGCTGATCTAGGGTAAGGAACCAGTTGAACAAAGTTTGATAGTTGTGCCATTTATTGTATCCAGGAGGAACAAATTTTGGGTGCTATTTTATTTTTCAATCTTTTTATCTTTAGGATTGACGCTGATAGTTGAGCTTTTATTCTGCAGCTTCTACTCAATGGGACAGAATACGTCCAGCAACGGTATTGTGCCGCCAGGACCGAGCAAGCAGGCAGCTACCCCCATTTCATCAAGCTCTACGCAGTCAACAAAAGAATTCGACTTTTCATCGTTGACGCAGGGGATGTTCACGAAACGCTGAAATCCCAACGAGGAAGCGTACTAGTTATTAGTATACAAATTGTTTTTCCACAGGAAATTAGGTTTTGTTGTTCTACTCCTGTTTTGGAGATTGTAAACTATTTGTAGAGGAGCAGTATTGAGTTTTCTTTCAGGTGATGGCTTGATTTGTATTTTTGTATCTGGAAAAATAAGCGCTCAAGATTGGATGGAGTTCGATTCTTTTTCTCCCTTCCCCTTGCATTCATGCTTTTAATGTTCTGAGTGATCTTTCCTTAAATCTTCTTTAATCTAAAGAAATGCAATTTTGCCATAGAATTGCCTATGTTTAGTTCCATATTTGGGGTTTGATTAAAAGATATTGTAGTTACCTTGGTGGACAGAGTTATTTGGTATTTGTTGCTGGTGGAAGGTGGTATGTATCCTGTGGAATTAGTCAAGATGTACGCAAGCTAGTTCGGACACCACGGTTATTAAAAAGGAAAAAAAAAGATATTGTAGTTGCTCAACACATCACTGCAACTAGATTCCCTAGGTTTTTATCTGGGAAATAAGATGATTTGCAATCCTATGAAGGTGCAAGTTTTCGTTCCACACTTGCCTACTTGCCCGCTTGACTTTTTTACCATATCCTTTCCTCTCCCCCTGCGAGATAAAATTCATAAATAACTATTTTTCAGCTTCTGTTATTGAAAAATATTTAGTGGACAAGTGGAACTCTAGGATCTTATGGAATCTGAAACTTGTTATTTCTACTCTCCCGCGGGCACCGTTTTGTGTGATCGGAAAAAATTGTAATTGAGAAGGGTTTAGTGCAGTATGGCTAACGAGGAATTCTAACTCAAAGCTTGCACTTATTATCATAAAACAAAAAGAGAGAATGTATAGCACATAGCATAAGTAGTTGAGGTCTCCATTATCCGATCTTCAACAACATGTTTAGCGTGATTTCATAAATAAACGGGGACCTCAACATTCTATTTCTATTATGTTACGCAAAGGTTAACGAATCTTCAAACAATCGTCCCATAAAGAAATGCGCACTGTTGAATAGTTTAAAAATCAATGGCAAATAATTGTGTAGATAACATTTTGAAATCGATTAGACTACACTAATGTGTACAAATTCTTTACAAATTGAAGTCTTACTCAAAAAATAAATTCACGCAAATCTGCCCGTGGAAGATAGGAAGTAGACCAACACATGTCAATAATCCATTTGATGGACGGTAACAAGACGTATGACATTGAATTATGACCCGCTTTTTAATCCATATCAAAGCAAGTAATTCTTAAAGGGATCATAACATTATATTTATTAACTCAGCCTATTTTAATCCTCTCAAATTCAACCCAACCCATTCACTTAACACCTCTAAAAAAAATTCTCAACCCCACCAACTCAATCATAGTACACAAATAGTACTATTTCCTCTCTGAAAAATCTACAGTCTGTTGGGGAGGTCAAAGTTCAAAAATTGTGTAGGAAACCCCAAGTAAAAAACCTTACGTAATATTAGTACTAATTGAGTCGTTCTGAAGCTCTTAGCCATGAAATGAAATAGAGTTTAAAAAATTGGAGTGCTCATGAGCTAGTAGCCGCTAACTTAGTCTGGTGGACGAAATTAATTGAGTCTTAATTCCCGTGTGCAAACACAACTCAAACGTATGATGTTTTTGAAAGGAAATTAAACTTCCGCTACTATGTCACTCCGCCGTCAAGAAAGTCCTTAAAAACGAGAAAGTCAATTAATACACATGTGACAGTGACGTAGCCACATATTTTATAGGTGGTCAGCCAAACACCCTTCGTTAAGTTTATAGATTAAAAATTATTTTTTATTATATTTATTAAATCTTAAATATTCTTAACAACATTTCTGACTTCGCTAGTATTGGACTGGCGATATTTTAACAAGCTTCAACAGGGAAGGTTAGCTATTTATTAAAAAAATTATTTATAAATATGGACCATCTCAAGGCTAACTACCTGTAAAAAAAATTGAAACAGAACACAAACGTGTGATAAGTAAGAGTAAAATATTTACCTTTTTTGCTCTGATCTGTAACATGTTTAACCCTCGAGTTACCGTTTGTTCTGATCGAGCATCTAAATATTTGATAAAATATTCATATTATATATTTTGGGGTTAAATTCTGAAGAAAAAAAACTTAAAAGTGCTTTATCACGTGTTCATATGCTAATTGGAACATGTTGTGAAAAGTGAAGCCAGAATTTGAAACTTATGGATTTTGAATCATATAATCATCTTAAGTTACTAGGATTCTAATTAAATTAATAATTTATACATATTTAATGACTCTAAAAATAAATAGAGTTTGAACCAAAGTTATTAAATTTTGACCAATCCGTACTAATTGATATTCTTCCTCTGCTCCTAACTGTAGTTTAAGTGTTTAAATAAAATTTACTGATAAGTTTAAACGGTTGCTAATCTATTTCGTCCCTTTTTTTCTCTCTCATTTTTTTTTAAAAAATAATTGATCTTTTAGATCTTACTACTATAACAAGGTTAGATCGGATCTAGCATGCTTGCCATGCATCCTCGAGTAATAAATGCGAGTAAGTACGTACGTAGCTGGACTTTTTGTTTTCCTTATTTTTTTTTTTAATTCTCTTTTTTCAACCTAATCAACAAACAAACAAACCGGAACGAAAGTACGAAAGTCAAAAGAGAAAAAATAAGAAAGGAAAAAAAAAGAAAAAAGAAATGACTTCCCATTACTTAATTAAATTTCCCGTCATTATATTACATTTCTCATATTATTATCTTTATATAAGCACGTCTGAACCAATTCTCCAGCTGCATAATCCTATGAAAATTAGTTTATAAATACGTCATAACCGGCTTTCAGCTGCATGACAATCAGAGACGAATTTAAATATTTAAATTTTATGAATTTAATTTAATATTTATAATATTAAATTGTAAAATTATAAAATTATATCTATTATTTTTTATAATTTTATTAATTTATAATATATAAATTTATATTTCACATTAAAAATTATAAATTTAATTACGCTGTATCCTCTAATAACAATACCATTAATATGCCCGGCAGATAAATATTTTCCGCAGAGAAAGTGTCGACGCATCCATTGCATTAGGCTAGACTTATACGTATAAAAACTATTAACATTCGGAAGTTAGAACCTTTTAAAAACAACTAAATATTTAAATATTATTATTTTAGTGATTTATTTTTATTTATTATATTAAATAAAAAATAAATATTTATTATTATTTATTTAATTTTAAAAATTAAGATATATTTTATTACGTAATTTAAATTTATTTTTATTATTAATTATAGTTATTTTCAATATAGTTTTTATAAATTAAATTTATTATATTTAAAAAATATTATAATAAAATTATTATTCTATTTATTATTTTTGAAAAAAATATATCACTACACAAATAAAAATAAAAAGAGAGAGTATTATAATTGTTGAAGAGTAGAATGAAAAAGTCTCCTATTAATAATTAATAAGTTAAGTGATTTTTTTATACAAAATTTAAATAATCCTTTTATTATAAATTAATTTTAAAATTAAATTAAATATAAAAAAATTTAATATAAAATTAAGAGAGATTCAAAATTTATTTTTTTGATACAAAAGAATGGGACATGGTAAAAGTAAGGTCGGTTAAGGGAGCGGCAGACCGACTCATTTGGTCACATGCGCATTACCCACTCACTTGGTAACACTTCCCGGAGCCAATGTTAGCTCCATTGTTTTTTTCTTCTAAATATATAATGGTTTGACCGTTGAAAATTTTGCAGTTATCTCCACATTTAATTTGTTCAGATTACATCTAAGCAAGTCTGCATTAGTTGAATACACAACTGACAACACTGTTATTTTATGCTTTATTAACCATTTTTTGTTTTCTGCTTTGGATTAATTTAAATTTGTGAAGAATATGGTGCACGAAATAAAGAATTATTCTTTTTTAGTAAAAATCCTTTCACTTGAATAAGGAACATATGATTTAAGATGTTATTGTTATTTGTTTAGTGATGGATATAATGCCTTAAATAAATAACGAAAAATATTTGAAGCGTAATTCAGATTCAATATCTAATTTAACATAATATTAGAGTTAAATTCAATATGAACCTTCAAAAAAATCGAACATAATTTTAAATTCTTTATTAGACGCGAGTAATCGTCCTTAATTTTTAAGAGGTGAGTGAGATTTAAAAATATAATGCTTAGAATATGCAAAAGGCATTTCTGTAGTCAAATTCGTGAACTGTCCACTAATCCATGTACTTCCAATGAAACTTCATCAATTCTCAAGTGTTCACACTAGTGTTAAATATTGCTCAAGCGCGTTAAATGCTAACTGAAACAACCTTTATTATACCTCCTGTTTTTATGGTAGAACCTTATTATACCTAAACAGGACGAAAGTCTTCAATTCTTCTACTTTCTTTGTATTTGTGCAGTTTGTTTCTTATCAAATCTTAATTAAATACTCCATCCTTTTATGAAATTGCAAGCCTCAATTTCAATTTACATGCAAACAAAATGAAGATAGAGTTTGTTGAGAGAATATTTAGAATATTACTATATATATAATTATATATGTGTGAAGGAAAGAAAAACAAAACAAAGTAGAAAAAAGCTAGATTTTATCTTTATAAAGCCATCCATTGATGTTGAGATCTTATTACTTACAACCTTAAGATTGACAAACAACAAATTAAACTTACACATGATTATTATATGGACATATGCTTTTCACCCGTGGAATATATATATATATATATATATACATTCAATATACATTCATACATTTTAATGTTTCTTGCCCATAAATTGTGACTTATGCCATCAGTTATTCAAAAATATAATTTATTAAGTTGCGCTGATTAATTAATTACCTTGTTTATGTTGGGACAACGGAATAACAACAATAAACACACACACACAAATTAACTGCGAGAAAATAGAGAAAAACGGAACACAAACGACACACAAGAATTTACGTGGTTCGGTCTCACGACCTAGTCCACAACTGCAACTAGGAGGAATTTTATTACTCTCTCTCTTGTGGTGTATAGATTACAAGTACAAGCTATCTATTTATAGAAATAGATTAGGGTTATTAGGGTTTCTAACGGGCCTAATTAATCAGGCCTCCACAAGCCCAACAATCTCCCACTTGGAGGCATGATAATCTTCAACTGTCATCCACTGTGAGCACTTGTACGTCTAGTAATCTCCTCCTCATCTTCCTGGTTGCAGCGGCCTTTTCATCAGTTAACCTGAAGGCCCGTTGAAGCTTCCCCAAGCTCCAACATCAGTCACGGCTAAAACTGCCCCTGACTCGTCCTCTGTCCCTACCGACTCCCACTTGCACGAACTGCCGAATCCTGGGATACTCTGAGAACAAACAACACTCTCCATAGTTAGCAGGTAATCATCCAGAGAGACTTTGACAGCTGGAACACTGGTTCTCTTAACCCACTGTATGGTAACTCTGGCTGAAGTTTTAACTGGCTGACTGCCGATGCTCCCACTGCCACGAGAACCCCTGACTGGTTTACCTGAACCTTTCCAAGCACGTTCAACCTGAATCTGACCTGTGGCTCTGGGTTTATCTCCTGCAAAACGAACCTTCTTATGCCCACGAGACTCTGTGAACCGGATTTTGTTTCTCTTCTGATCTGGGATAGTCACTCCCTCAGATGGTAAATAGACCATATACAGCGAACTCCGTTTCTTTCCTCGAGCTATGACCAAGTTCCCCTTCATCACCTTCCACTGCCCGTTTCCGAACTTAACATCGTGTCCCTCATCATCCAACTGCCTAACAGAAATCAACCGTTTCTTCAAGCTTGGAATCACTCGGACATCCTTTAAAGTCCACGAACCGACTGAAGTTTTCAGAATCATGTCACCCATGCCCGTTACATCAAGAACTTTATTGTTTGCTAGTCTTACCTTTCCAAAATCCCTTTCTTTCAGATTCTGCAATGCTTCACTACTGTGGGTAGCATGAAATGAAGCACCATAATCCATGACCCAGGAATCCACACTGCTCTCCACGCTACATATCAAGATATCATTATGAGCATAGTCTCCTGCAATGTTAACTTGTTTATTATTCGGGCATTGATTCCTGAAATGCCCCACCTCCTTGCACGTCCAACACGTTACATCTGAGCGATCCTGAGTCTTCGACTGACTCCTTCTTCTGTTCCTGCTCCCACTACCTCTGCTATTTCTCCTTCCTCTGCTGACATTTAGCAATTCACTCGATGATTCCCCAGAACTCCTTTTTCTGACATCCTCGCCTAGAATGAGATCACGAATCTTCTCAAAAGTGAATCCATCGGGTCCCGCTGAACTGGTAACTGCTGTAACCGTTCCGGACCAACTGTCAGGTAATAACGATAGCAGTAGTAAGGCTTGAACTTCATCATCGAACTTAATGCCCACTGACGTAAGTCTGGCTAAGATTGAATTCATTGTATTTATGTGCTCGGTAACTAAACTGCCTTCCTTCATTTTTGTGTTCACCAATTCTCTAATCAGAAAGACCTTGTTTGCTGCAGATGGCTTCTCGTACATGTTAGACAGCGCTTCCATGACACCTTTCGCTGTCTTCTCCTTCAGAATGTTAAACGCAACATTCTTGGTCAACGAGAGTCGGATAACCGCCATGGCTTTCCGATCCAAACCTGCCCACTCTGCATCAGACATCTTTTCTGGCTTGTCACCCAATACCATGTCTAACTCCTTCTGAACCAGCAAATCCTCAATTTGCATTTTCCACCAACTGAAATCTGCACCATCAAACTTTTCAACTCGATACTTCCCGTCTTCTGCCATCTCAAACGACTAGATGAGGTACCCGGTACAACTGATCTCAGATCTTGGTAACTGCCGGCGACTGCGAGTTTCTCTTTCTCCGGTGCTGCGCGCTCGAGGCTGTTCAGATCTGCTGCTCGTGACGGCGACGGTGCGACTGAACGGCTGAACGGAGACCTGCACGACTGGTTTCTGTTTTTTTTTCTTGCTCGATCTGAAAAAAAAACTATTTTTTTTTCTTTCGGTCGGACTGGTTCGCAACTGGCAGCAGCGACGGCTGCTTGATCTGGGTTGCGCTGCTGCTGCTCTCTCCCTTTCTCCAAAAATTTTTTTTTTTTTTTTTTTTGGTCTTCTCGCTAATTTTTTTCGTGTGTATAACCTCGCTCTGATACCAATTGTTGGGACAACGGAATAACAACAATAAACACACACACACAAATTAACTGCGAGAAAATAGAGAAAAACGGAACACAAACGACACACAAGAATTTACGTAGTTCGGTCTCACGACCTAGTCCACAATTGCAACTAGGAGGAATTTTATTACTCTCTCTCTTGTGGTGTATAGATTACAAGTACAAGCTATCTATTTATAAAAATAGATTAAGGTTATTAGGGTTTCTAACGGGCCTAATTAATCAGGCCTCCACAAGCCCCGCAGTTTACTGATTAAACTTAAAGATTAACTCGAAATTAGTTGTCACTTCTGCGTAAGGCGAGGGACTTTTCCAGAGTTTTCACGGTCTAATATTATGAAAAATGAAAAAGAAAAGGAAAAACTGAGGATATATAAGTAACGGTTCGTTTATCAACACATTCCATTCTAAAGTCGGTAGCGTGACTCTTAACTCTCATTTGGCTATTCCCCCAATCACCAGTCTTAAGCAAAACGCTGAAACACCGATCGGATCTTGTCGCCGGCGAAAGAAAAATGGCGATTTTGTTTCAAAGTTCAAGTACCTCCATGTTATCCCTCAAAATTTTTCTGATTTCGACTACCGTTTTGTCTGCTGCTGTTATGTTTAAGGTCTCTGCTCCTGCTGTCACTGACTTCGCCGTCAGTGAAGTTCCTTCGATTTGGAACGGCGTCGTTTCCTGGCTTAAACCTCCGTATCTGTACCTCGTCATCAACTGCATTATCATCACGATTGTAGCCTCTTCAAAGTTGCAGAACAAGCTCGATGAGAACTCATCTCCAGCGCCGGCGGTGGTTTCGCCGGACAATTTGGCCCAGTTTCACCCGATTAAGGATGTAAGGCCGGCTACAGACTACTATTCTCCGGTCTTTCATGACTTAAACGGCGCTGTGTTGAAGAATCAGGCGGTGGAGGCCAGACCAATGGTTTACGAGTATCCTACTGCTGGTGTTTATGATGTAAAGGTCGAGAAAGTTCCGGTAGTTAATCCGTACGGTCAGGTGGATGCACGCACATCGGAGAAAGATACATCGTTCAACGTGAATGTTTTCACCTATCCGGAGCCTAATGAAGTTGTTTCTGACAAGGACGACGCCGTAAACTCTAAATCCTCTCGGCCGTTGATGAGACAGGAGTCTACAGATTATTCCATTTCAGGCAACTCAGCGGAGAAACCTCCTGCTTCTGCCAGGTTCGCTCACCGGAAAAATGTCAAAACCACTCCTGAAGGTAATTTCCTCACCTTCTTTTTTTTTCCAATTGTATGGTCTCAGTGTGCGTATCAGCTCAATCAGACTTAACAGCTACACTGGTCGGAACAGTGAGTAGGTACCGAATAAATCATTAATTTTGCTTTGCCTCTGCGGCGAAATTAACCGGTAGGGTTAACTTGCGGTTCAAATTCTCTAGGGATTGTTACCGTTGGAGGTAGGGCCGGCTGGTGGATAATTAGGTGCCTGTCAGACTGTAGAAGCTTGTGGTCCTCATCCAGAACACTTTAATTTTAAATTCAAATTTAAATAATTTATTAACGTTCCTAATTAGTTGACGTCTTTCCCTTAATGGTCCATAGAGCACAGCTTACTTTAGCAAAATAGATCACAGATTTGTTCACCGTAACGCCGAAAATTATCCCTAAGAAACGGTGGAAAACGACAAACACATGATTTTGAATCTCAAAACTGAATACTGATTTCGCCACCTCAGTCTGCTCACGCTTCCATACGATAAGCCCAACAATAGTCGTGCATATATCCATTTTTGCTTTTATCACCCATAACCATAGTCCTTTCTCATTTATCATTTTTCCCTTCTTAAAATTTAGATGATGTAAATATTAAAATCATTTCAAATAGTTACACAAAATAATTTTTAAATAATTTAATTTAATTTTAAATTTTAAATTTAGAAATTACACAAAATAAGTTGGCTTTGTTTAGTGGACTGATAGAGTAGTTCTGTTTATTTTTTAATAGAAGTAAAAAATTATTTAGGGTGAAAATTTTTTGTACTCCATATATAACTAATCACCGCTGCGAAATACTATTTGGGCTTACTTTTACCTTTTATTAGAAGGAAGAAAGAGATGAAGAAAGAAAGGTGGAAATAAGTCAAATAAGTATTGAAAAAAGATGGGCACATCTTACTCTAAATAGAAAGATTTAGAAAATGAATTTTATGATAGAAAATTAGTATGTAGTCGAGTATTTTTTATTTTTTTTAGCAATATCATTTTTATGATCTTGTTCTTCCATTCTAGTGTCTATTTGGCTTTAATTATCTTTTTTTTTGGTTGTCGATGTTCTTTTTTCCATTTATTCACATTATAAATTTTTTACTACCGAAATTATTTTTCTTTAATATATTTTACTTGAGTCAAGAATCTATTGAAATATTTTTTCGCGTATACATCACTCCATAAATTTCACTATACGGAATTCATTATATTGAATGTATTATTGATATTGTTGATATATAACTAATTCAACGAATACATCATACATATTTTTACATAAATAGTTTTATCCCTCGTCATAATTAGTATGAATTTATGAAAAATATAATAGCATCTTCATTTATAAATTAGTAAGAATTTATGAAAATATCAGATGCGATTACATTCTTTTGGACAATTAAGTGGCTGACTGGATTTGGGTTATACAGGTGGAAAGGCAGCACTGAGAGTATCAAAGCCTAAACGGCAGGACACGCTGGAGAGTACGTGGAAGACAATAACAGAGGGACGAGCAATGCCGCTGACGAGGCACTTGAGAAAATCCGACACGTGGGAAACACACGGTGGTCGGAACCCGGTCGTTACCCCACCGCAGCAGAAGATGAAGAAATCCGAGACGTTTAATGACCGCACCACCGCCGACTCCTCGCCGCTGCTGACTCCGTCACCTGGCGGTTCAGGCAAACTTAAGAAAGAGCCATCGCTGAGTCAGGACGAGCTCAACAGGCGAGTTGAAGCTTTTATTAAAAAGTTCAATGAGGATATGAGGTTGCAGAGGCAGCAGTCGTTGCAACAGTATAAGAAGATGATCAATTGAGGCTCAGATAGGCAGTTTTCACAAGCTGCTGTTGTTTTTGCACATAAAACGGAGAGAAGCTCTCTCTTTTTCATGTCTTATGGCTATAGCTAAAGAAATATAGGTTCTTTGTTCCCCCTTACCTCTTTCTGTTGTCTATTTCAACTTTCTTTTAACGAGAAAGTTCTGTTTTCTAGTCAAAACATAGATTGATGATTAAAAGGTTCAGTTGTAACGATTTTTTTTCTGTCGTTTGGACATTATTGAATTATGTAGCTTTAACATGTGATCGAACAGTGTGTTCTCGATAGAGAATTGAAATGAATGTACTGATCGAGCAGACAGATGGAGATTTGTGTGGAAGAGAAAATTGATTCATATATGATTTTAAAGCAATTTTCATCTCTTAAGTTAGCTTTAGCAGTTGAATTAAGTTTAATATTCATTTCTTATTATGATATTGGAGCAATTAGAGTTTAGATTCATTGCATTATTCATGCTCTTAAGTCTTCTAGTCCGTGATATAAAGAGGTGTTAAAGTCCCATATTGATCTTGCAATGTTCTAGTCCCAGAGCTTAGATTCATTGCATTATTCATGCTCCAACTATTCTAGTCTTTGATATAAAGAGGTGTTAAAGTGTCATATTGGATCTTGAGAGAGAAGAATATCTTATACGATCTTTGAACAGTGTTTACCTTTTGAACTAGTTTTTAAAGTTAGATTAGCCTCTAGATTCATTTCTTATCTAATTGGTTGCAAATCATGCTGGGATAAAATTCCTGCTATAATTTTAAAAGTGTTGATAACAATAATATATTCAACGGAGTTTCACAAGTAGGCTTGTGGGGGCTTGAGGAGAGATGTGTACTCATCTTTACTCTTGTTAGAACAAAGAATGATAATAGTATAAGAAATTTAAAATAAAATTAGTTGAGAGGCACGTCAAGATGCTTTTTGAAGATGTAAACGAAAAAATAAATAACAACTCTATCTTCGAGATTCAACTAAGCCACATGACAAGTAGCATTTTAAAATGTTGCTTTTGTATTCTTGAATCAGAGTTTTGATCAATGTCTCAAATATTTTGAAGTGCTTGCCTTTTCAAAGAAAAAAACACTATCTATAGAATAAAAATTCTTGAAAGAAAATAAGTTTCTAAAGTAATTATAACATAAATTATAACACTAGTATTATCTACATATGAAAGTAAAGAAAATATTATTTTTAATAAACCTTCCCCAACTAGATTATTTCTGATAAACCTTCCACAACTCTTCAGGTTATGCCATGAATAAATGCATCAAATGCTTATGTAGTATAACTACTAAAACAGTAGAGGACCATTTTTGGGATATGATAGAGATGATGAGAATGAAAGATTGCAACAAGACGTATCTTTTTGTCATTGCAAAATCCAAACAGCTGATTAGTTGAGGCTATCAATGCTTTATCTCAACAGGTGAGAGGATCAAATTCCGTAATGAGATTTTGCTGCATGACCAATGTGAGGCGGGGAATAATAGTTCGCCCCAATTTTGGATTATGGGGCCAATTTATAATCCTCGATAAATTTATTTTTGGTTTTATGTTATTTTCAAGAAAGATTCTTATTTTTATATATAAAAGATCTGAAAATAACATATAAAAAGTCTTGGTATTTTTTTTGGTTCACTTATTTCACTTGCTTTTTGCATGTTCCAAAAAAAATCTCTCTTTTTATATTTATTTTTTTAAAAAAGAATTTCAACATTCTCATTTTATTCTTAAACGTACTCCCTTATAGAAATGACGACTTGTTAAGACCTAAATTAGCCAAACAAAAATGTGGATGTCCTGCTTTAGTCATGATTGACAAAATTGATCATAAAAATTGTGATAGAGTGAAATCCTTAATCAGCAGTTTCGAGCTCGAGAACATTTTACCTCCCGAAGTAAGACTTTCAGGATGAGAAACTAACAAAAAAAAAAAAAAAAAAATTAGACTGCCCAAATTTGGATGTCCTTTGAAATATGAAGATTTTTATTCCAGAATTCTCTATTATGATGAATCATGAATGTCGAGTAAATCTCCAGAACTGCTGGTCCAAGAAGTCTGTTTGCAGATTCCCCATTCTTCATTAAAGCATTGCATTTAAAGCCAATCTCCCTGTGTCTCAATCTCCAACAGAGGCTCTGCCAGAGCCATACTTTATTTTATTTTTTTTAACAGCCTAAAGAACTTAGAGTTTGCACATGTCATCGTAATAAAATAAGTACTTCTCTCATCCAAATTAAGTATCAAGAATATAGTCCAAATATCACCCTAAAATTAAAGGAAAACAACTATAACACCTAAAGTAGGAGGAAAGAATATTGATTTCCTTGTATCTTTATAGCAGAAGAAATTGCCACAAAATAAAGAAGGTAAAATTAACATATTAAACAACTACACTGCCTCTCCCTGTTGTCTTACTCATGCAGAATTGTTCAATGGAATTTGATTATGAAACTGAAGAGATAGGCTTCACAGACCATGGGGTAAGATGAGTTATAGCTTTATTAAAATTTTCCACTCTTTAAACTAGAAGAATGAAGTTATTTTTCAAACCCTCTGACACATATTGGTGTCCAAACTGCAAGAATGTGAGTGGGCATAGAATCCAATTTATATTAGTAGAATCCAAAAGCATTGAGTGATTAACACAATGAACTACAATTCATTTAAAAGGTTCTATTGGTCATACGGTTTTAATCTATTTTACACAAGTGGGTTTCATGGATGTTACATTCTCATACATACATAATTCAAGTTTTTCTTATTTCAATTGTAAGATGTATCCAGTATGGTACCAATCAACATGTTCAACCTTCTACAACCAACAGTAAAAATGGAAGTCCTGTGAACACGCCGTACATTTTGGTTGCTCAATGGTGCTTTTCCTGAGCATAAGCAACTCAAACAGCAAGAAATAGCAGGTAAGCTCATTTCCGTTCCAGTTGTTGATATGTGAATAGCTGATTAGCCTACATAGCCATTGTCACTGGAAAAAGCTTGTCGAGAAAGGTATAGACACCCCCACCTAGTAGTAGCGCACCACTGCAAGATAAATGATTAAGTAGACAAATATCTGGCTGAGTACTTAAAGGAACGCGGTTACAATGGTATTAGAGATGAAGTGACTGAAGCAGAAGAGATTTAAGCTAGCTATCTATTACTAACAGTGCCATTAGTTTTCACAACAATTACCTGATTGGATTAATCCATGCTGAGAACTTGCGGAATGAAAGTATACTCTGCAAATGGCACGTGCAGCTGTTCAGTGTTCAAATGGTGAAAGCATTATATTGAACATCTGCAGGCAACAACTCTAGGCAGAAGTAGTAAACCTAAGCTATAGTAAACCCCAACTATCAAACATATTTCTTTTTTCTTGTACACGGGCAGAACAGTCACTGTAGGGAACATGACAGAAGACAAGGAAGCAGGATGAGTGGTGTTAAATTGGACAAAGAATTCTTAAAACGTTTTTCCATTTAAAATGTAAAGCTCCATAACGTGGGTGCTGCAACCTGAGGTCCATGGACCATCTAAAAGCTGCTGATCATAAATTCATAATAACAATCATTTGGAACTTATGAAAAGTACCTGCAATGCTCCAGCAAAAGAAGCAGCAAGAAGTAAGGGAGTAACATAGCCAGTTGTGTATGTCAACAGCAAGCTGCCCCCAATAACTGGATCCTGTTATAGAAGATTCTTAAGAAGCTGCTAGTTATATAACCAATATAAATAACATGTAAAGATGCTGCACAATTCTAATAGTCAAAGCCAGGTGCTAAACAATTTGATTTAAGGCATGCATTATAAACTTCTTCTGTTTGAAAGATTAAGCAAATCACCAGATGGTGGTTATATGCTGGTGCTTTTTGTAGGTTCACTTTTTTCTTGGAATTGAAAGAGAAAAATCACTTCATCATCCTGAGAACCGAAAAGTCAAAAATTTTTGTACCCGAGAAGTAGCAACGTAGCCGAGCAAGGTAGCGAGGACTGGTGTACTGCATGGTGATGCAGCTAATGCAAATGTAAGACCAGCCAAATAAGCTTGAACACCTACGCAATCAAATGTATAAAATGTCAAATTATAATATCTGGCTTATTGAGACCATTCCCATACCCAAACAAACAGAGATTTTGGCCTAACAAGAGTGTACGGCAATAGTTATAGCCACTTACTTGAAGGAAAGCTAGCAGCGGCTGAGCGAGGATCAAAGTTGTCAAAAAATGAGGGAAGTTGTAACTCTATTACCTGCAGCATTCATAGAACGAAGACCACAAATAAATGTGTATTAGTACGGCACCAAAAAAACAAAGGCAGAAAAAGCAAATAGTACTTCTCGTAACCATTAAATATTTGTAAGTGTTTTCACAAAGGTTGATAACAATATCATTCAGTTATCTCTATTAGTTAAAAGATGAAACATAAGACATGCTCTTGCCCTTTTGATTATGGAGGGAAGTATATGGAATATGCTGATTGCTACTGCAGAACTTAATTACAAAACTTAAATAGGAAGATACATGTATATATAGAAACATAGTTAGATAGACAGTCTCAAGACTAGGCCTACTTCCAAACCAATCATTAATATGACTTGTACTTATGTTCCGATGTTTTGACACTAAGAACCTCAAAAAGATAAAAGCATAATTTTTTGCTAAATCCAAACGTAAAATTCGTACTTAGATCCGATACTTTTACTGATAATTTTCACTATCCAAGTACCAAAAGTATCAGCCATCATTCTATCCAAATGCCTAGACATATCTCTCTGTCTTTTCCTTCACAGGTGCTCATTATGGTAAAGGTGATGTGGAGCATCTGGTACTGCTTAAGAGCGTCACTTTTTTTTAACTGATACTTATTTATGCAAGCAAGAATGATTAACATATCAAAATGATAAGCCCTGTAATTCCTTAATAGAACAAAAAATCTGAACATCAGACAAAAAGCAAATACAACCAGGGCTTCATTAAAGATTAAAGACAATAGTACTCAACAAAAACTTAGAAGTAAAAGGGTATATATTACCACACTATTGAAGCATTCAACATATGTAGTTACCTCTAACAGGTTTAGACCCATAACAATAGCTAAAAAGGAAGCCGCCACAGGCAGTCCTTGTCCTATTTGCCCATATGCCTTTCCAGCAAATGCAGCTGCAATACCCAATAATGCTAGTGTGGTTGCCAATCCCAGTGCAAATGCAATTGAATCTCCAATAACCTGTCCATGAGGATAGCATAAGTGAAAACAGAGAAAATTGACTAGCACTATGCCCTAGTAGGTTTTCAAGTGGGAAATGCAGAGTTCTGCAAAGCTTTGTCCATAGAAACAGCAATTTTCTACTTTCTAGTACTCCTTTCATATTCTATATGACACCTTTAGGAAGACATGGAGTAGAAGATATTAGTTTGACTTCTATATAAACAGTAGCAGAAATATCTAACTACCAATTGACAAGCTAGTTTGATGAGAAAAAATCAAATTCAATGTTCAAATTTGACTATTATCATTATTTTTTATTATCAGTAAAGTGTATTGATGCTCGCCAGCAAAAAGCAGATGCTGGGAAAGAGCTACAACCAAAAATAATGGGCCATTACAAGTTGTGAAATGAGGTGAGGAAGTCAACCATGGCATCAGAGTGACATTTATACTAGCCATGTTACACCAAAAACTGAGCAAATAAACATTTGTTGCTTAAGGTTAAACCCAATTAGTTAAAAGAATTTGAATCTGGAATGGTGTCAAACTTTTTATAGGTCCCAAAATAAAAATTGAGATAGAAGCTTATCATAAGGAAAATCATACATATACTCTCCATCAAGATATATGAAACAAATACCATTCGCCCCTTAAAGGATTTTCACATGTAAACCTGGCAAAATTTTCTGTATGATCTGTAATTTAAGTTCCTTCATTGCGAACAATGCATATCAAAAGTGCAAGGATAAAGAACAAACAACATAAAGTTAAACTTAAGAGTAAGGTTTTACCGCTACTCGGCTTTTCGCGGAACCAAAAGCCCCTAAATCATTTCCAAAGAACATAAAACAAGTCAGAGAGAGAGAACGTATGCTGCATATTTAGAGAGCAATGATTCTACTTCAAAGTGCCCACCAATATAACCAAGGGTCAGAGGCAATACGCTGAGTGTACAAGGTGACAGACTAGTTACAAGCCCCGCACCAAAAATAGTGGCCAAACTGCAAGAAGGAAAGTCTAAGAATCAGAAGCACCAAAACTTTATGAATACATTCTATCAGTACCAGATGAAACTTTCATGATATAAGATTTATACCTAGTAAAACTAAGAGCAGTCAACTGGCCCTGAACAGCTTCATTAGCTTGTTGACCTGCAGAATACAGAAGACCACCAAAAAGATCTCCAATGCTTCCATCAGCTAAAGTATAGACAGCGCTAGAAAAATCCTGAAGCCAATGAAGACAAGTCAGTCCCCTTAGCATATAATCAGTTGAAGATTCACCACTGCTTTATGTGACATACATTCAACTTGCAAATGAATACCTAGCTCAAATTGCAAGGAATCACAAAAAAGGTTCCAACAACAACAACCATATATTCAATGTAATCCCACAAGTGGGATTTGGGGAGCGTAAGATGTATGCAAACCTTACCACAAAGGGTGGGGTAGAGAAAAAAAAGGTTCCAGCAAAATGCAATTAAACATCAGAAAGATACAAATCAATTGGGCCCACAGTGCAGAGTACAAATGACTTCATCAAGATGTTGCTAGCCGGAATAAGACATTTATCGAGCTGCCATCCGAAGTGTACATAGTTTCATCAGCTCACCTCAAATTGTTGAGGCTTGAAGTTTGAACAAGGGTCTTACGTCTTATGTAACGAAGCACCAAACTAATGTGTCGTCTTTAATACTGGTATATAAAAGATTAAAATTTCCACATATCATCCCCACAAAGATGTTAAGCACAAATCTCCCACTAAGCCAGCAATAGAAATACAAACTGATGCAGAAAGTATTACTCCCTCCATTTCAATTTGTTTTTCTTAGTTTGACTCGGCACGGAGTTCAATTAAAAAAAACTTTCAAATCTTGTGATCTTAAACCAAACATGTGTGTAATGTACCAAAATGTGCTCTGAATCTTGCGGTCTTAAATATGTCATATAGAATGTTGGATGTCAAAGAGTTAGTACTAAATATAGAAAGTGACATTCTTTTGAAACAAACTAAAAAGGAAAGTAATACAAACAAATTGAAACGGAGGGAGTACTAGAAATTTAGCTTCTCAAGAGAACATCTAGGAGAAAGTTCACTATGAACTCTTTTACTCTAAGTTGTTGTTGTTATTTCAGTAAATGTTAAGTATCTCATAAAGCAAGTAAACAGAACAGAGTAGTAAAAAAAGAACCATATCTTTAATTCAGGGGCAGCAGGCCAGAAAAAAATACACATCCACATAACGAGTAAATGAAACATAAATTTGAGACTCATGAGAACAGAAGAAAGAAAAGGAAAGCATAGATCAAATAGATGTTGCATAGGTCATCTTCCGTCAGCATGTGCCATGATGGTTTTACAGAAGCTTATGCAACACATAAACAAAGCACCCTCTCCCCCTGGCTAGAAGAGAAAACAGGCACTAAACAACAAAGTAAGATACTTAAGGTTAGACAAAGGAATTCTCACCATCATGTTATCCATAGTCAAAGCATTTGCAGTATGTGTTGCAACCAAATTTGCTGCTAAAAGTGAAGACAGATAATTAGTGTAATCTTATTGTAAAGCATGAGCTAATTATGAAAACAGGCACAAGTGTGTACTAAACAAAAAAGAAGACATTCTAATCAAAAACAAAGCATGCAAGCTAAAGTTATTACATGATTTTAACAGATGTCACAACTCTAAGTCTACAAAACACTTTCTGAAAAGAAAAATCATGAAACGGCTCATATAATACATGATCAATTTAAGAAACAGAAATTATGATTCCTGCTACAAGTTCACCTCAGCAAGTTACAATAAAAAGCTTCAGTAGTTCCGGAGTGGATTGGTACACTCAAGTAAGTCTAGCTTCCTTAGTGGCATTGAAGATGGCCAATGTAAGTGAGGGGATTTGATTCTGATGAAGACAATCATGCGAACCAAACTACCTTACATGAGTAATTTTATCTACAATCTTTGACTTGGTCAATCATTTATTATTACATTGCCAAAGCAGTTTCAAACAAGTTTGGGATTGAAGGACTCGTGATTTCAGTGCAACGGATTTGCCTTTGTTATGGCTTGGTGAGAGGAGGTGTGTAGTGAGGCATTGAGTAATATGGAAAGATTTGCTCCATTAGCACTCGGTCGATAGTCTGGAAGGAAAGGAATTGCAAGGCTTCAAGAGCAAAACCGGAGCTAGGATTTGACGTTAATCAATTCTAAACTTGCCACTGAACTCATGGCTCGTTTTATACTGAGTTCATAATTAAATATTTATACATATTTAATGTATTCATCGGAATCCATTGCTAATATTTGCTCCTTCCCTAAAGTCTTGTCAAGACATTATCTAAGCTTCTGCTGTCTACATTTCAGGAGCATATATAGCAGTCCTCCTGCAAAAATGATTGGTTGCACTTTCTAGTAAACCATAATTTAGTGTAGGATTTCCTATTTGTGTATATAACTCCTATATTTGGTTGCCATTTGTAGTAGTCAAGTCTCAAGTTATGGACACGTTACTACTACTGAGGCAGAGCAAAAGAATAAGACATCTAAACAGCATATATGATTATCCCTGGCAATTTAACTAGAATGCTCAAGCAATATAGCTCTCTCAAATTTTTCATGATCAGCAATATCGTCTGAGGAGAATACCTATGACAGCAGTTGAGACCATCGTGCATCTAATTGGAGCACTAGTGCAAGCCTTTGACAAAGTAAAAACATCTTTTCCGAGATCCTTCAGTTTTTCTTTGCTGGATGAAATTCCTCCGCTAAGCATCTTCCTTGGCTCCACATTGCAATACGCACCTAAGAAGAATGAACAGAAAAAAGGTAGAACTCCGCGGTGTTAAATATGATCAAATGAAGAAAATACTTGGTTTATTATGGAATAAAATAGAAAAACCAGACACTATTGTATCGAATTGGAACAAACTACAAGATATCACAAATTCACAACTTCTAACGAAGCACTTGAATTCACCTGAATTTGTATCCAAAATAACCAAATAATCGAAATAGCCGAAATATTGACCTCAAGAGTAGTCAGATTAAATAAATTTCTAAAAAAGAAAATGAAGAATAACTTAACGTTGAACAAGATTGCTCGCGAGGTTCGAAAGAGGATTTACTTGCCCTGAATTCTTCGTGGAAGATGCTTGAAGCCTGAGATAGTGATAGGACGAAGGAGTTCATAGCATCTGAAATTGCTAACAGCCAACTTCATTTGAGCTGAAGTTGTTAATGTAGCAGAAGGCGTGTGCTGGAGCGCCATGAGAGAGAGTACTAGCTGTGAACTCGGTCTGCCGATTGAACTGTTGATATTATTTTCATTTTCCTCTGTAGTTCATTTAAAGAGAATTACATATACCTCCCTTAAAGTTTCAGCTTATAGCATACACTTCCCTCATAGTTTGATATATATCACCTATCTTTTCACAATTTGTTAAAATACCCCCAAACTTGTCTAGTTTTGCCAGTTACACACTCAGGAGATGTTTGGACACTGAAAAGATCATTTCCTTTTCTTCAAAAAAGAAAAGAAAAAAGATAGAGCATTTCAAATTTGAAACAACTTTTTTCACTTATAAAATTTTAATAAAATACATGTCAAACTACAATTTCGACATCCAAATATCATCTTTCAACCTCCAACTTCAAAAATAAGACATTTCCCGTAATAAGTTAATACACTATTGGATCAAGCACAAACCACCAGACCTTTTTTTCCGTGGTAGGGCATTTCATTCAACTATAGTAGTATTAGCATGCTACTCATTGTTTATTATCTCGGAAATGCAGGAAAGTTGACACGCTTTGGGGAAAGAACAAGATAATTATAAAGAAAGAAGAGATAACTCTTAAATTGCAACGCCCTTAGAGAGAACATTAACAAAACAAAATCACTGCTCATTCATAATTAATTACAAAAAAGAATCATTCATCACTCGTATAACTTTTTGGCCTGTTTAGTTCTCTCTATCTTGCTTTCGCTCCTCGTGATTCTTTCCTCCAATTTCTCATTTTTTGAAATAGCCTTTGCAATGGCCTTCATTTTCCTGACATTCTTCGTCCTTTTCATCTGTACTCCCTTCATCTTTCTGCAATAACAAGCATATGAAATAAGTGGAAACAAAGGGAGGAATTCTAAGATCGGAGATTGGGGGAATTAGGTGAGTACAAATGTAAGAATAATAAAAGGCAACTTTTTTACTGTATGAGATGCATGAATTTCAAGAGCAAACATGTCTGCACGCCAAAAATATGTGCAGGGATCTTTATCGGCCACTCCTTATTTAGGTTACATTTCATATATTTGACAAAAGGTGTTGTTAACCTCATGAACTTCTCAACCTCTTTTTTTTTTCGAACTCCTGGTGAACTTCTCCATTAACTCCTTGAGCCTTTTTTGCAGCCCCTAATAACAAGATTAAAATGAAGGGAATGGTTTGGTTTGAGTCAATTATGGACAGTTAGTGGGTCGCTTCAACATTGGAGCTAGACAAGCATGGATACCAACGGGAGGAAGTTAGAGGTATGAGCTTCTAATACATCACGCAAATCAGGGTGATCAGCAGTTAATGTGTTAAGTAGTATGATGGATGGCCAAAGACAAATAAATTGTAACCAACCACTGACTTCTAATACATCTACAGACAAGCTACAGCATGGCAGTTAAAATAGACAACTAATATAAATACTAGTACAACATTTTCTAACGTCAATCTTACTCCCTCCTCCCCATTCTCTAATGCAGTTGTATGTACAAGTAGACACTAACGAAAAATCACCAACTGACCAGCACATCTCACTCTTTCCCTTTCTACCACTACCGGCTGCCTCTGTATACCATCTATAAACTATCCACCTCCCATTTCCCTGCTTACTAGGTTGGGTCAATCAACATTTGTTCACCACCTACAACATCAACCCACTATTAAACCTCACATATATACAGCTTCAACATGGGTGCCACTAAACTACTGGTAGCAGTTACAGCAAATCACATCACTAAAATTTGATTACCATTCAACTAGTCAACTAGAAAGAAAAAAAAGCACCACGGAGAATGTCTCTCAGAGAAATCACCATTCAGATCATGATGACAAAGACCGAGATTTATGATCTCGGTAGCTTATCTTCCTAAAAAAGTGATCCCTTCCTATGCTACCAAAGCTATGTAAAAATTATCACTTCCCAGTTGACCTCAACAAACCATTGCCAAAAGAGCCTAAAATGAGGAAATGAAAATCTGTGTACATACCCATAATGTAGAAAATCCTTTCCTATGCTCAACAACTAAGAAAATCCCGTCTCATCGCAAGTCAATAGAGCCCAAGAGCAATAACAGTCCCAATGGATGACTATCAAGGAATAAGTGGGAGTACTGCCATTTGATACAGGTAGAAAAGAAGCATCCTAAGAACTAAAAAGGAGTGGCAATGACATATATGACTGTATATGTTGCTCTCCAAAAAAAAAGGTATAAGCATATGCATGGTGATGGAGAAGTTAAGAACAACAAATATATGCACAGTAAATTAATTTAACAAGATCTTATCATATTAGTAATTCCAATGAAGCACATCAAACCACTTATTATGATTGTAGTATATCATTCTTTCAAAAATTAATATGACAACAAAAGTATATAATGTACTAGGTATTCAGAGTCATCTCTTATGATCATGCAGCATAATGAACAATGATCATGCAGCACAGTATTTCTAAGTTATGGCTTTTGACTTAACTTTAACTCTTGACTTATTTTTGTTATTTTGCTTTAAAATATGTGCTTAAAAGCACTTTTTAGATTTTAACCAAATACTACGAGTGTGCTTAAAAGTTATTTTGGCTTAAAAGCACCTAAAATATGCCAATCCAAACAGGCTCTATTCCATAACAGTTTTCAACAAAACTTTAAAAAAAAAAATAGAAACAGAAGTTCAGATTACTTCGTTCATAATAACTTCTAATAAAGCACACATTAGCTCAATTTTCCTAAATTGCGACAAGGTTCATCACGTTTACTAGTCAGTAAGTATTTATAACACAATATGAACATTAGAAAACTTACCTATGTGATCCACCTATATGTGGTTTTGGAGATGCTGATTCTGAAGTGTCCATTGCTGAAATAAGCATTAAACATATAAACCAACAGAAATTAAGAAAATGATAACGAAGAACCAAAAGATTACAGTAGTTAATTACCCTGGGGACTCGTGACGGTCTGGTCAGAGGAGATATCCATAGCAGCTAGACCATTTCTCTTCTTGTTTCTGTTCTTCGCCATAGCTACGCTAAGACGGAGACGAAAGACCTCTTCTACAGTTGTAATTTGTAAATGCTAAGAAGGGTTTAGGGTTTGGAAGATCCCTATTTTAGCTTGTATTGTGTGAGTGCGTGATGGGCCTGGAGCAACTTCATAGGTGAACTAGTCCACAAGATAATTTAGGGAGCCCAATAAGATCGTCGTGATAGCCCAAAATTAACATCAATAGACATAAGCCCAAATTTTTGGGGTCTGAATCCTAAAACCAAAAAACTCCTTATAAATATAGGAAACTTTATATGGTATAACAAGCTTATGTTATGTATTTACTAATAGCTAATATTTTAAAATAATTATTATTTATAGCTACATCTTATATTTAATAGAAAATAAAAAAAGGGTCTCCTAATCTCTCATTCGTCTTTCTCTTCTCTCGCTCCTCTCTCCCCTCTCTTTCTCGCTTGCCCCCCTCTCTATAGTTCTGGGAAAAAAAATTTGACTCTATTTTTATATTTTGAAGGAGATTTTTTTCGGCAAATTTCTGTATTTTTATATTTTTACTTTGATTTTGCATCTCCGAAACTCTTTTGCAGATATTTCTATTATATAGAAGACCCATGATGGGATGACTAAGAGTATAATTGTAATTTCACATTTAATTCATAAATGTTTCAAGAACTTGAGTTAAAACTTAAAATTTGATATTCTTTCATATAAAAAAATACAAAATACTAGAATGTTCCATCTTTTCTTATATTCTTTCATATATAAAAAATACAAAATACTAGAAAGTTCCATTTTTTTCTTCTTTTTGTTGTATTGTATGATATATTTGACATTTATCTTATTTTACCACCAATTATCTTTAAACATGTGTAATATTATTAATTGATAATTATATTTTTGTTGGGTCCATTCTTTTTAAATCATGTAGCTTTCATAATTAAGAACTTTTTTATATATAGACTTATTCAATCCCATAAAATTTAAAATATTCAACTTTTATTCATATTTTATTTTTTTTCATTTTTTAAATAAATTTTATTTCGCGAATATTTATTATTGATAGAATGTGCATTTTCTATTTTATAAAAGAGTCATGAGTTAGGACGACCAAGGGCAATTTTGAAATTTCACATCTAACCTACAAATGATTAAAAAATATCAAATGTTAAAACTTAAAAGTTGATATTCTTTCATAAGAAAAAATACAAGGGCACTAGAATATTCCATTACTCTTGATTTTTTCTTCTCTTTTTCCGTTGAATTTATTTATTGCTTCTTCATTTTTATTTTAAGTTTGTTGTATATTTAATTTTTTATCCATCTTTCTTCCTTCATAAATAGCGGCTAGATATTTTTTCATAATATCTCAAAAAATTATTCAATTTTGGGAATCTATATTGTAAAAGTTATTAAACTTTTCTTAGGTATTAATCATCACTCAACTTAGAGTATTTCACTTACAAAATTACTCAATTAAATTTATTCATTAAAAAAAATTAACATGACAAGATATTTTTTTATGCCATGTAAACATGGACTCCGCAAATAAATAAATTTTTATTTATCTAATTTTAAAAATTAAAAAATAAATTATTATTTTATATTTATTTTATTCTTATTTTTTTCTATTTTTCTTATTATATAGAAGAGCCATGAGGTAGGACGACCAGGGGTGATTTTGAAATATCACATCTAACTCATTTCAGATCTAATCTATAAATACTTTAAAAAAAAACACATGGTAAAACTTAATTGATATTCTTTTATTTAAAAAAAAATACAATGGCACTAAAATGTTCAATTACTGTTGATTTTTTCTCCTCTTTCTCCATTGAATTTATTGATTGATTCTTCATCTTTACTTTAACTTTGTTGTATATTCAACTCTCCATCCATCTTTCTTCCTCCATGAATATTGTCTAGATATTTTTTTTTATAATATCTCAAAAAATCATTCAATTTTGAAAATCTATATTGCAAATTTATTAAACTTTTATTGGTATTAATAACATCCTCCAACTTAGAATATTTCTCTTACAAAACCATTTAACTAAATTTATCATTAAAAAAATTAACATGATAAAATATTTTTTTATGCCATATAAACATGGACTCCGTAAATAAATGAATTTTTATTTATGAATATTTTAAAAATAAATTATTATTTATATTTAATTTATTTTATTTTATTTTTGCTATTATAAAAAAAAAGAGTGAAGAGATAGGACGACTAAGAGCAATTTTATCAATTAATAAAATATCTAATTTAAAATAGTTGTATATCATGCAAAGAATTTTCAAAAAGATCAATTAAGTTCTAGAAAATTCGAATGACTTCCGCGTGTTAGAAAAGTAAAAAGAATCACGTGTATATCTAGACTTGTGGGGCCTATAGTGTTTTTAACAATAAATTGTCTTTTTGATAATTTTCAAATGTACAACAAAAAATGTTATTTATATATAACAAAAAAATTATTATTTATTTAAGAGAAACTATTTTATTTGTATTTTTTATTGTGCTTTTAGTTATAAAAATATCATTTTGATATTATCTAACTCAAGTGTTCATTTTCATTTAGTAAAATAACAAAAATGTGATATTTATATATAATAATTTTATTATTTCTTTCATAGATATTATTTTATTTGTATTTTTTAATTTTATAGGTAAAAAAGGCAAATTCTTTTTTAGGAAAAAAAGGAAGCACACACTAAATATAGATTTATATATATTTATAATTAATTATTTATTATACTATTCCAAATTAATATCTTTATACATGTTTTAAAATTTCAATTGCAATTTGTATGATGCTAACGTAGTTTGACAATTATTTAATATACTTGATAAAATTTTAAAAGATATAAAATTTTATTTAAATTTTTTTTTTAATAATAAAATGTTAGAATATTCTCAAATTGTATAGGAAAGACCCCTCTCTTTAAAACACAATTTGAAAGAAAAATGAAAATAATTTGAAAAGAATAGTCAATACATATTGACAACATTAGAAGTATAATTATACAAGAGCATATTTCTCCATCTATGGTCAAACTTAATTGAATATGCTTCTTCTACTTTGATCAAATTTAGTTGGGTGTTTTTGTTGTGTTCACTAAGAATTTAATATTGTGCAAATTTTAATATTATATAATTAATGATACTTTAAAAAAAAAAAGCCAATATAAAATATGAAAGAAAAAAAGAAAAAAATTTCTTTTCTTGAATAATATATCATAAAGAAATGAAATATATTAGAACAATTAAAAATATCAAAGTAGTATAACTATATATTTTAAATTTAATAAGAATTTACACGGATAATGTTTTTAGAAAAATTTAACCAATTATTAATTAGTGGTGTAGAAGCTTTTAAAAATAAAATAAAAGGTTAGAATCTATATAAATAATACTATAAGTTGGGTAAAATATACTGTAAAATTTTTATGTAAAGTGTAAAATTTTGATAACTATTATAAAGTGATAGAGAATTCTGAGATATTAATAAAATCTTTTTAAAAAATTAATATAAAGAAACATAATGAAAAAGAAAAATAATACTACATCTGCTTCAATTTGTTAGACTTACTTTTCTTAGTCGTTTTAAGAAAAAAAGACTCTTTTCTATTTTGACAACTCTTTAATTTCAACTTTCAATGTATCATGTTTAAGATCACAAGATTAAAGAGAATTTTGGTATATTTATATATCTTTATTACTTTATACGAAACTTAGTGTCAAGTCAAAATCAGATAAATAATTAAAGCGGATAAAAGTATATAAAATTGTGCTCTAATATACGAGCTCTCATCATACAAAAGCATGTTAATATTAAAATATCTATAAAGTGTGTAATTAGTAATAAATTATAAAATATTATATAAAAAAACTAATTAAAAAAGTTTATTGTGCCTGTGCATTCCACGGGTTATACAATCTAGTAAGCAATACAATAGCAAAGGAATATAATTCTTGTATTTTTTTTGTTGTTTGTATCCTTACATACACCCAGACTATATTCATTGATTAAGTGAATGCATATAACATACCATGATTGTATCTATCAAGATTATATGCAGTGATAAAACCACTAAAGAGAATGAATATAAGTGACACGGGTTATACAATCTAGTAAGCAATACAACAGCAAAGGAATATAATCCTTGTATTTTTTTTGTTGTTTGTATCCTTATATACACCCAGACTATATTAATTGATTAAGTGAATGCATATAACCTACCATGATTGTATCCATCAAGATTATATGCAGTGATAAAAACCACTAAAGAGAATGAATATAAGTAACACAAATTGGTAACAATCAATATAGTGAATGAATACAAGTCATACAAGCAGTGGCGTACGCGGGATTTTTGATCAGCGGTGTCATATTCACAAAGAGAAATAAAAAAAGAAGCTGTAGAAATTAGAACCCACAACCAAAGCTAAGAATTTGAAATACCTAGCATATTGAGCTATACTACAATTTATGTCTAGAAGTGCGACTTTATACAATATATTCTCTATATATTTTTTTGCCTTTTAATTATACATACATATTTAGTAAAAAATTTCGACGAAACAGTGTCACGTGACACCCCTCGGCCCTTGCTAATTCCGCCCCTGCATATAAGAGTGGACAGGATGCAAGTGAAATTAGAGAACGAACAAATACAAACCTCTGTATTTTTTATTATTTATATCTTTGTATACACCTACAATCGCCTGAGAGGGAGAGGCGAGAGGGAGAGAGACGAGCGAGGGAGAGTGGAGAGATTAAGAGATCTCAAACAGTTGCTATGTATGGTAAATATCCAAACCATAACTACTAATGGTAATTATGATTCAAACTAGTTATTTATGAAAATTACTCTAAAATATATCTAAAATAGTCGAATCAATAGATTTCAAGTAGCTAATTACTTTCTCTTTTTCAATTTATGTGGTACACTTTTCTTTTTAGCTTGTCACATAAAAAATGTTACATTTCTATAATTACAAATAACTCAATTTTGAAAATTCCTCTTTTATTATTAATGAAATAAATTATGGCCACACAAATAATTAAAAAGTATTTTAATTTATAAATTTTAAAAATCTTTTTTGTTCCCTTAAATTTTATATTAAAATAAATAATATTACACAAATTGAGAAAGAGGAAGTATTTAAAGAATGAATAAGAGGAAGTGATAATTGACACCAAAAGCAGAGGGAAAGAAGAAGCAAGGAATGAGAGAAAGTTGCATCAGAAAAGGAAAAACAAATGGGAAGTTAGGAACATTTTGGTGAACATTCTTGGAGAAGTTGGAGCATAATCACAAATCACATGCAGTCAGAGTCGGAAGGTCCATCATTTTTCAGTAATAATGTTCCGCGATTAAAGCTAACCGAATCACATGTAAAAAGTGACACATTGTTTAGCAAACAGAAAGGGAATTGAGAGACTAATAAAAAGTGTCCTTACATCCATTTGGTCTGAGATAATTGCTAGCTATACTATTACCGTCGCATATGGAGAGTTAAATGATGGAAAACATATCTGAAGTATTTTGATTTTTTAAAGTTTTTTTATACTTGAATTATTAGACATATAAGTTTTTTGTTTGAATTATCATCAAATATTTATTAAATCACACATTAATTATCAGGTGTACGAGTTTCTTACCTAAAATGTCACCATCATTCAGGTAAAAAAAGTGAACAACTGATAATTTAGTTGTGTTTCGATAAATATTTGGTGATAGTTCAGCTAGAAAACTCGCACATGTAATAATTTAGGTATGAAACTCAAAAAATCGTGATATTTCATATGTGTTTTTCACCATTCATTTTTACATATATAGCGGGAAGCGTTAGAGCTTTTGATATGAATTCCATAAAATTTAATAATTGTAGTTAAATATTTATTTAACATATAGATAATTTATATAGAATTCAATAAGTTATCTGTTTTAGAATTAAGAATATAATAATTTAAAATTATGCATTATCATTATATATAAATATATAGGAGTTAAAGTTCGAGTTGCATTCAACAAAATTTAATAAATTCGGTTAAAATTTTATACTGTATAAGTTAAAAAATTTATTTATCATGCATAAATAATTTATACAAAACTCAATAAGTTGTTTATTTTAGAATCAAAAACATATTTAGTACAAAATTATGAATTCATCTCCGTTTATATATTCTTTTTTCGTGAAGTACATTATATGTTTGGATACATAACTTTTTCTCAGTAGATGCCCGACTTTTAAACCCAAATTAATCTACTAAAATTTAAAGAACAGTTAACAATTTAATAGATTAATTGCATCACTAAATTAAATTTTTATCGATATAATTTTATCACTATTCCTTTTCAAAATACAGCCAGCAATACCGGCGTTCGATATCGACCTCCTAATATTGAAATAAATCTTTAAATTTAGTTGATGGTGTTTGTTGATCGAAAAATAGACGATGATCAAAAAGTGTTAAATTTTTTTTGGATAAATTTTAAAAAAATATATATGATGGATAATGATAACAATGACGTAAAAATGGTATCTGAGGATCAGATTAATCTCCAACACAGATGGAGGATTAGGTATGGACTGGCCCAGGCCCAGGCCCAGGCCCAGTTTTAGATTTGTTAAAAATTTGCACTTTCTTTCTAACCCGTCTATTTGTGCATGTCTTTTTTCCTCAATTAACGTATTAGCTGTCGTTCTAAAGCTAAACTAATAATGGGAAGAAACTGTCTCAAATTTTCTTTGACCAACACTCAATTTTGCAGATAAATTGATACGTGGAACTTGATTCGATCACAATTATTAATAAAATATTCGAATTGTTGTTAAAATATTATTTCATAACGTATTATATTATATTATTTTGATAAATATAATATTTGGATAAATTATATTTTTTCTTATTAATACTATATAATGTCATACATTAATTAACAATGTGAAGAATGAACTTGTAATTATAAAGAAAAGTAGCGTACGTGTTTTAAAAAAAAAAAGACAGCCCAGTATACTAAGTTTCTGTTGTATATGCGCTGGGTTGGAGAAGGGCTAGAATACTGTTGGGCTTGTGGAGGCCTGATTAATTAGGCCCGTTAGAAACCCTAATAACCCTAATTTATTTCTATAAATAGATAGCTTGTACTTGTAATCTATACACCACAAGAGAGAGAGTAATAAAATTCCTCCTAGTTGCAGTTGTGGACTAGGTCGTGAGACCGAACCACGTAAATTCTTGTGTGTCGTTTGTGTTCCGTTTTTCTCTATTTTCTCGCAGTTAATTTGTGTGTGTGTGTTTATTGTTGTTATTCCGTTGTCCCAACAAGTGGTATCAGAGCGAGGTTATACACACGAAAAAAAAATAAATAGCGAGAGTCACCTAAAAATTTTTTGGAGAACCAAAGCGGCAGCACAGTATCGCCACCAGCAAACCAGTGTGCAGCAGCCGACCGGAGCAGATCGAGCAGCCGCCGCTGCTGCCAGTCGCGAGCCAGAGAGAGCCCAGGCCGTAGCAGCAGTCGCGCCGTCGCGCAGAGGCCCAAAGCGAACAGCAGCGCCGCCGTGAACCAGTTTCTCCAGATCGGTCGCACCGTTCAGTCGCTGCCGCCTTCGAGAGCAGCAGATCGAGCAGCAAGCTCGTCGCTCCGTCGCGAGCAGCAGATCGATCCCAGAACACGAGCAGCAGACGCTGTCGAGTCGCAGAGCTCACCCAGATTTGCAGCAGTCGCGAAGCCGGAAAAGGAGAGAGAGCAGTCGCCGGAAAATTATTGTTTCGCCGGGGGAATTTTTTTTCAGGCAGTAGGTTTTCAATTTTTTTTTTTTGTTGTTGGTCCGAGTTGCTTTGTTGGTGCGTATTGGTTTTGTCATTGAATTTCTGACGAAGTTACCAAGATCTGAATCAGTTGTACCGGGTACCTCATCTAGTCGTTTGAGATGGCAGAAGATGGGAAGTATCGAGTTGAAAAGTTTGATGGTGCAGATTTCAGTTGGTGGAAAATGCAAATTGAGGATTTGCTGGTTCAGAAGGAGTTAGACATGGTATTAGGTGACAAGCCAGAAAAGATGTCTGATGCAGAGTGGGCAGGTTTGGATCGGAAAGCCATGGCGGTTATCCGACTCTCGTTGACCAAGAATGTTGCGTTTAACATTCTGAAGGAGAAGACAGCGAAAGGTGTCATGGAAGCGCTGTCTAACATGTACGAGAAGCCATCTGCAACAAACAAGGTCTTTCTGATTAGAGAATTGGTGAACACAAAAATGAAGGAAGGCAGTTTAGTTACCGAGCACATAAATACAATGAATTCAATCTTAGCCAGACTTACGTCAGTGGGCATTAAGTTCGATGATGAAGTTCAAGCCTTACTACTGCTATCGTCATTACCTGACAGTTGGTCCGGAACGGTTACAGCAGTTACCAGTTCAGCGGGACTCGATGGATTCACTTTTGAGAAGATTCGTGATCTCATTCTAGGCGAGGATGTCAGAAGAAGGAGTTCTGGTGAATCATCGAGTGAATTGCTAAATGTCAGCAGAGGAAGGAGAAATAGCAGAGGTAGTGGGAGCAGGAACAGAAGAAGGAGTCAGTCGAAGACTCAGGATCGCTCAGATGTAACGTGTTGGACGTGCAAGGAGGTGGGGCATTTCAGGAATCAATGCCCGAATAATAAACAAGTTAACATTGCAGGAGACTATGCTCATAATGATCTCTTGATATGTAGCGTGGAGAGCAGTGTGGATTCCTGGGTCATGGATTCTGGTGCTTCATTTCATGCTACCCACAGCAGTGAAGCATTACAGAATCTGAAAGAAGGGGATTTTGAAAAGGTAAGACTAGCAAACAATAAAGTTCTTGATGTAACGGGCATGGGTGACATGATTCTGAATACTTCAGTCGGTTCGTGGACTTTAAAGGATGTCCGAGTGATTCCAAGCTTGAAGAAACGGTTGATTTCTGTTGGGCAGTTGGATGATGAGGGACACGATGTTAAGTTCGGAAACGGGCAGTGGAAGGTGATGAAGGGGAACTTGGTCATAGCTCGAGGAAAGAAACGGAGTTCGCTGTATATGGTCTATTTACCATCTGAGGGAGTGACTATCCCAGATCAGAAGAGAAACAAAATCCGGTTCACAGAGTCTCGTGGTCATAAGAAGGTTCGTTTTGCAGGAGATAAACCCAGAGCCACAGGTCAGATTCAGGTTGAACGTGCTTGGAAAGGTTCAGGTAAACCAGTCATGGGTTCTCGTGGCAGTGGGAGCATCGGCAGTCAGCCAGTTAAAACTTCAGCCAGAGCTACCAGACAGTGGGTTAAGAGAACCAGTGTTCCAGCTGTCAAAGTCTCTTCGGATGATTACCTGCTAACTATGGAGAGTGTTGTTTGTTCTCAGAGTATCCCAGGATTCGGCAGTTCGTGCAAGTGGGAGTCGGTAGGGACAGAGGACGAGTCAGGGGCAGTTTTAGCCGTGACTGATGTTGGAGCTTGGGGAAGCTTCAACGGGCCTTCAGGTTAACTGATGAAAAGGCCGCTGCAACCAGGAAGATGAGGAGGAGATTACTAGACGTACAAGTGCTCACAGTGGATGGCAGTTGAAGATTATCATGCCTCCAAGTGGGAGATTGTTGGGCTTGTGGAGGCCTGATTAATTAGGCCCGTTAGAAACCCTAATAACCCTAATCTATTTCTATAAATAGATAGCTTGTACTTGTAATCTATACACCACAAGAGAGAGAGTAATAAAATTCCTCCTAGTTGCAGTTGTGGACTAGGTCGTGAGACCGAACCATGTAAATTCTTGTGCGTCGTTTGTGTTCCGTTTTTCTCTATTTTCTCGCAGTTAATTTGTGTGTGTGTGTTTATTGTTGTTATTCCGTTGTCCCAACAAATACAAGGATCACAACCTTCCTATATTTTTGAGAAGGGCTACAATACAAGGGCCGCTACCTTATCCTATATTTTTGTAAGAGATTATTTTTACAGCATAGAATAAAAAATGTAGAATAAATGACCAAATATGACCGGTAAATAATAAGAAGGCAAAGCGAGAGTAAAAACATGATAATTATATCATACCAAATTAGTCATACATAAAATGAGACCATCATAATTACATAATAATTAATTTAACAATACAATAAAATTTAAGTAACAATCAAGACGATCATTATATTTAAAATAACGATCAAATTCACTACCATAGATAACAACTAGCCAAACAAGGTGTAAGCCAAATTATGTCAAAGTTTTGCATGTAACTATGTGATAATACGTACAGATTGTTCATTATCAAATACTGTAAGAACGTTAAATAAAAAATATTACCGTATATACAAAGAAATAATCATTGCAAACTAATATGTCCATTTTGTTAAGTTTTGTCAACAAAGACAAATCATTTTACAAAAACTTTTCCAAATTAGTAGGAGAATTATTAATTACTCTGAGAAAGTTAAATAAAAATTATTACCGTATGTATAAAGAAATAGTTACTATAAACTAATATTTCCATTTCATTATGTTTTGTCAACAAAGACAGATCACTTTTAAAAAAAACTGTCCAAATTAGTAGGAGAATTATTAATTACTGTAAGAAAGTTAAATAAAAATTATCACCGTATGTACAAAGAAATAATTATTACAAACTAATATTTCCATTTTTGTTAAATTTTTCAACAAATACAAAGCCATTTTTTAAAAAATTGTCCAAATTAGTTAGAGAGGGATTGGAAAAAAGGTTTATTTACAAATAGGAAAAACTGGTAAAAATATTTTTGTCAACAAAGTCAAAATAAAGGGGGACGACAAGCAACATTTCTTTTTGGACTTTGTGTCACAAAAATAATTAATATTTAATTTTCTTTTCAACATTTTGCATTCCAATTTTAAAACGTACACAATACGTGCTTTAAAAGTTCAAATTTTAAATTTCCTTATATGGCTCCAAAAGAGCGACATGATAGATTGTTACGTTTTCGTCTTGTTCTTCTTTTGTTCTTGTTAAAAAAAGATAGTACTATATTTTTTATGGATTATTTTAACATTTTAAAGGTGTTATTTATTATCTTATTTATCGTTTATAGATAGTATTTTGTGTGTGAATAAGATTGTCTTTTTATGACATGTATGATCGACTTATAATGACATCTTTTAACATCATCTACTTAAAAGGTGAAATCTGAATTTGAAGTTTATTAGTTCGAAATGTGTATATATTAAGTGAATTTCTTAAAAATATATATAGAATTTGAAGTAGAGCATGTTTGGAAAGTCAATTGTATAATTGAATTTAGGTGTGGTAATTACGTTTTTACTCTATAATTTATTTTCTTTTTCTTTTTCTTTTTATTTGTATTTTTTTATTTCTATTATTTTTAATTTCTTTTTTGTATTTTTGTTTCTTGTATTTTCATATGACTTCTTTTCTCATTTTTTAAATTTATATATAGTTGTGTTATTAATTCAATTTTTTTTTCCAAATTATATCTTCTAATCTTAAAAAGAATAACTCATTAACAAACTTGGCTTATATTGAATGATATTATTAAAGTTAAATTTCATTGTTTAATGATGTTATAAACTTATATTTTTATTTTTCTTTGAATTATCCATACTTAAGTTATGTCGGAGCTTATTTTATATTCTATTTGAATTTGACATAAGAGTATTATATTATTTTTTGCAAAATTGAATTTATATTATATTTTTTGGTTCCAATTGATTTATTTTAGTTGTATTGATCTTTTATTTTATATTGCAGCCCGTTCATTTTTTAATAAGAAATGAATTATTAGATTACTTTGTTATAGTAGAGTATTGTAGTTGTGAATATTGATTTTTTTGTATCTCGCATGCTTACATGATATTCTTACAAAATGTGTACTTTTAATTTTTACTACTCAAATATATTAAAGTATATTAATTATACATATATAATTATTTAATACTATATTTTTAAGAAATAATATATATATATTAAATATTTAATTTAATAATATTTATAAAGACAAATATTTTGACAAACATAATATTTAGTTTTAGATAATTAAATTTTATTTTTAAAACTTAGAATATAATTGTGAAAGTAGTTATCAACCAATACATTTATAATTATACTATAATTACATCAGACAATCAAATAAATCATCATAATTACTGTATTGTATAATTACGACACTATATAATTACAGAACTTCAATTATACATGACTTTCCAAACAGATCCTTCTAAAGTTATTAAATTCAATAGAAGTGGTAACTTAAATACCATCTACACCCTTGCTTATGAGTTCTTAAAGAAGAATAGCATCAAAAGATTATTACTTCCTCCGTTCCATTTTAATTATTTGGAATTTAGAAAAAAATTTATATTCTTTAAGAAAAAATTAATAGGGAGGTTAATTTAACTAATATAATCCTATTAATCTTTCGGAAACATACAATAATAATTGTTTTCACATTTTAGAACGACTTTAAGTACTAAGGATAGAATTGAAAAAAATATGGTCAATTATCTCTTAAATTTTGAAACTTACAAATATCTTGAAACAATTTTTTTTAATATACCTAATAATTAAAATGAAATGGATGGAATATAACTTTCATTTTCATCATAGTATAAAATCTAAGCATTATTATATGCCTCAAAAAAAAAAAAAAAAAAAGAAGAAAAAGAGTTGAAGCGACACTACACTATATAAAGACAACTCAATAAGCTACAAAAATTGGCTTAAAAAAAAAGTTGCAAAAAGAGCAAAACGAAAAGCAACAAAAGAGGGAATTTTCCTTTTCAGCTTTGCAAATTATTCAACGTGACACTAATTAAAAAAACTGCTGTTAATATCATACAAATACAAAATTATTAAAACAATAGATGATACATTGATGTATTTAACAAAAATATTATGTTAAAGTTTAAATCAACCTGTTACATGAATTTAAATTGTTGAAGTTGTTAAAAATATTAGGTGATTTCTTCCTATCTGTTTAAGTCTTAGTGGAAAGAGTTATCTGGTACCTGTTGCTGGTGGGAGCTAACAGGTATCCCCATAAAATTAGTAAACAGAAAGAAGAAGAAGAAAAGCTTGTGAAGATGTTCAAATTAGAAAGAAAAATATGCTACGAGAGAGGAAATATTTCATTACTCACATCCTACTTTCTATAATTATAAAGGCTGTCAACTTACTTACGCATTTAATAACTATTAAAAATATTTATTAACCAAATACTTATAAAACTAAAATCAATTAAAAGCTAAGTTGATTACTTTAATTTGTAATTATATATCTTACAAGCACTTTCATTTAACCAAAACTATTATGATTTTATCCATACTCTCTCAAGACATACTAGTAATTTGTGAAGTATTTATCAGTACCTTTCTCCAACACACATTGACTGTATAATCAATTTTTATCACTTTTATACAAATATGTAATAATTTATTTATAAAATTTTTAATTATAGATGTTCGAAAACTATAAGAAAAATATGATAATTTGCAATCTTTCTTATATTAATATAATAAAAAAATATATTTTAAAATATTAATCAAAATCTATATAATTCGACTCTCGAGAAATAAAATATGACAAGTAAAAAGATTTTTTTTTTTACCATTTAATGCTTATCAACTAATTTTAATCTGCTAATTCAAAATAAAAAGAAAGCTGGACGTAAAACGGAGGAATTATCAATTTGTAGCCTACAAACTGTAGTTAAACAGAGTTATAGGACCAAAATAAGATTCCACCATGTCCCATTTTATCCGCTTCCCTTTCAGGTGCCTCTGTCTGCCACTTCAAAATTTAGCAAGTACATATACATCTATATAAATCCCCAGGCCCCACTAAATTCAAATTTATTTATTTATCTTTATCAAATCCAACGGTTCCTCCTACTCGCACCAAACATTATAATTTTTCAAAATTTCGTATCCATTATTTTTTCTATTTTTGGTTTTATCTGAACGGCAGTTTTTGTTTTTCTAAAAATAAAAAGTAACCAACACCCAACACAGAAGTGTACAGCATTTTTTTCAATTTGATAAACAACTAATTTTTTTTTCTTTCTTCATGAGATATGGTAATATATTATCTATTTCTGCCTTTCTGCCATTAGGCATTTTCATTTTCCCCTCTGTTCTTCTTCTTCTTCTGTCTTCCTCAAAGGGGTTTAATTTGTTTGCACTTCATGCAAAAAAAATTAGCTACCCATGTTCTTGATTTAGCCTAAAAAGAAGTTTTTTCTTTTTTGTTTTTCCACAAGACTTCGTTTTCCACAATCTTGTTAGGTGGGAAATAAAGATAAAAAGTTCAACAGCTCAGAGTTCTATTGGCTTTCGTAATTTTTTTTCTAATTTTCTGGGTTTTGTTTTTCCTTCAGATATCTTCGAAAAATCTCGAGGTTTATGCATTTTGTTTTTTGTGAATTGGGGTTGTCAGTATGGGTGTTGATCTCCAGGTTTAAGAACACATGCTAAAATCTTCTATACAAGTTTGATTTTTTTAGAAATAATCTGAATTAGGGTTTTAGAGTTGTTTCTGGAGCAATGTCGCTTCAGACATTGTTCAAATTCGAATGAAACAATTTTTATACATGTAATTTTACTCCAATCACGAGTTTTTGTTACTTCTGAGGAAAAAAAAGAATGTTGTCCGTTTCGCCATCTACAGTAGTTCGTAGTTCCTTGGAGGAAATGCTGGATTCTCTCCGGCAAAGGGACGAAAATGAGAAGCCAAAAGACTTGCCGCCGGCGTTGCCGGCTCGGCCCAAGCTCACATCCAGAACTAGGCCTCCCTCACAGAAGCGAATGTTGAGCAAAAGCTTCAGCAAGGGCGATGTTGAATTGGAGAATAGCAATAAGGAAGAGTCCAAAGGGTTGAAAAGGAATTCTTTTGGTGCTATAAAGGTTAAAGAAATGGATCCTAGCGAATCGCCATACCCAATGCCTTCAGTTAAGAAGAACAGCACATGGAGATTGCGGGAAATAAGTGGTGCAAAGCTTGACAAGACGCCTCGTAAGTCCTTCCAAGAGTGTCCTGAGGATGAATGGGATGATCGCATGGATTATTTTGTTAAGAAGGTAAAAGAAAGTTACTTTAATAAGCGCATTATCTTCAGTTTCACATGTTTACCCTCTTAATTGCAATTGAACGAATATTAACGTTTGTCCATAAGTTAGTATTGAATTATTTCAATGATGAAGTTCATTATTTTTGGATATTCTATTGGCCATGATTTTTTGCAAATAATGTAGGCATTTGGACAATGTTTAGTTGAGGCTGAAAAAAAGAGTAATTATGAAGTTGAAAAACAGTATTTGGAAGTTGAGCTCATATGATCGACTCCAACTATTGCAAATTCACGTGTAATCTTTTATTAGTTTCTTTGATTCCACTGCGGGTTGCTGCAAAATCTTCAGGGGTTTAGTTGGTGGACAATCCTTATGGGTTTGAACAAATTATGACGGTCTTTTTGCGCGAGTTGCTGGCATCTGGGATAAGGGGAACACGTAAGGTTCAGATAGAGTAGTTCTCCTGTTTTGTTGTACACCTGCGATAGTGAATTTCTGCTATATTTTCAGTTTGTAGGTTTCTAGAAATTAGTTTTATATTAAGTTCTTGTTGTCTGTGAATCTACAAAGATAACATTTTTAACTAAATGACAAGTAAAAATTGTATATGTGCTGGTTTTAGCTCCAGTAGTTTTATCATTGTGTCTGATTTGTACTGTTGGATGATTTCTGTGTTGTTCTCAGATGATTTTGTTATTTAACTAAGAGCTATATTTAGTGGACCCCACTTAACTCCTAAGTTCTGTTTTCAGAAGCTTCGCATCTGGTGTCGCTTGAGGAATGGGCAATGGGTATCAGGACAGATTCAATCAACTTCAGGAGAAAAAGCTATGGTATTACTTTCTGATGGCAGTGTGAGTTCACGCATTCCTGCTATTTTCTCATGATAAATATTTAAAGTTTACAGCTGCAATTGGACTTAGACTTTGTCATACTGTAGGTTGTGACAGTGCCTGTAGGAGAGGTGTTACCTGCTAATCCGGTTGTTCTTGATGGTGTGGATGATCTCATGCAGCTTAGTTATTTGAACGAGCCATCAGTTCTTCACAACCTTCAGCACAGATATACGCGAGACAAAATATATGTACGTAATATTAAACTGCATTTATGCCTCATATGTAATTTCATGTAATCTTCTCTTTTAATTTTTTTGTCCCCTGTGCCTCCAGAGTAAGGCAGGACCTGTTTTAATAGCAATCAATCCGTTCAAAGATATCCAATTGTATGGGAACGAATTTCTTACAGCTTACAGACAGAAGCTCTTGAATGATCCTCATGTTTATTCTATTGCTGGCACTGCCTACGATCGAATGATGGAAGGTTTTCTTCAGAACCATGTTCATTCTTATTATGTGCAAAAGTTCATTTTTAGCTCCCTAAAAACTTTAGATGCAAGCTGATTCTTATTTCTTTGCTTTACCTTTTGAATCTTGCAGATGAAATAAGTCAATCTATTATCATAAGGTAGGTGAAAATGTTTCTTTGCCATCTTTAAGGATCAAGATGCTTAATGTGTATTTCTACTCTCGTTCTGTGATTGATGGCTTAAATTGTAATTATCAAATCATCATGGTTTTAATGATTGGTAGGAACTAATTTCTTTTCGTATCATACAGTGGAGAAAGTGGATCTGGGAAGACGGAAACTGCAAAAATTGCAATGGAATACTTGGCTATGCTTGGTGGAGGCAGTAACGGGATAGAGAAGGAGATGCTGCAAACAAGCTACATATTGGAGGCCTTTGGGAATGCCAAAACTTCTAGGAACAACAACTCCACTCGATTTGTCAGTCGCTATGCATGATTCTCTTTTTCTATACTTTCCTTTATTTGAGGAGGGGGGTGGTGGACTGGGAAGCGGAGAAGCTTATTTATGTTATTTGCCCATTTGCTGCACTTTTCTTGATGGTTGTCTCTGATGGATGCAGGGAAAGTTGATTGAAGTTCATTTTAGTGCAACAGGAAGGATATGCGGTACTAAAATACAAACCTGTAAGTGTAATTGTCCTTTGGTTTTCTCAGATAATGCAATTTATTGTAATTGTCCTTTGAAAACTGTTCCTGACTTTTATACATCTTTGTGCATGTCCAATGCCCATTGCTAAAATAATGAGTAGTACTTCTTGAAAAGGTGGGATTTTCTTTTCCTCTCTACCATGGATTGTAGTTATATCATTACTATCACAATCTACATCTTTTGAAACATAATGTGTTCTTTGGGCAGTCGAGAGTGGTTCAGCAGGTCGATGGAGAGAGGTCCTATCATATCTTTTACCAACTATGTGCCGGGGCTCCACCTACTTTGAGAGGTTTGTAATTGATAATGAACCTTTGATTGTATTTTTTTGTTGCTTATTTCACTTGTAGGATGTGTCTTCACTATCAAAACAACCTCTGTTTTTTATGCTGTGTGGTTACAACACCTGAGATGTGTTTGGCATATCTTCAGGACTAACAATTCTGTGATCGCAAAGGTGAAATTGTGGTTGTAATTTTGAAGTTATAAAAAATCAATATAATAGGAAACAAGTGTAAAGTAGCAGTCACAAAATTGTAGTGTTTCCAACAAGATTTTAAACAAGGAAGTGGAATGAGGACCAGGATTTGAATCCCAAAGGAGGCAACAAACCTACGCCATTTCTTCCATGCCTAAGCTTTGGTTGATCGAGTTACCCAATAAAATATGTTCTGATGAGAGGATGCATACAACATGTGAAATATGAGAGTGGTGCGCAAGTTAGTCTGGACACCAAATTTATTTAAAAAATTGGAAATGGAACTTTCAAGCAGAAAAACATAGAAGTTATGCATACACTTTATGAATCATTTGTAAAGTGAGAAATTTTGTTGGCTTTAGAAAACCCTGTTGAAATGGAAGTTCTTTCAATATTATGTCTATATATAACTTTTTAGTAGTGCTCTATAAATTTTCTTTTTTTCGTTTTGCAGTATCTAGAAGTCACAACGGCTTCCGTACAGCTTTAGATAATTCTTTGTTTCTATTTCTCTTCTTTAGGAGCACTGGGGTGTTAGTTAAAGATCCTTTTTATGTAATAAAATTAGTTAAAGAAGTTGCAGAGTATTTCGCTTTCAAAACTTCTATTTGTTTTGTTCTCAGATAAACTTAAGTTAAAAGGTGCATCGGAATACAAATATCTCAACCAGAGTGGCTGCTTGGTGATGCATGATGTTGATGATGCTGAGGAATTTCGTAAGCTTTTGGTGAGCCTCAAGGGATAAGACATGATCAACTTGGGTTTGATTTCTGTTCTTTCAGGTCAATGCTGTGCTGGATCTTGTTTATAATTATTTCCTTTGTTTCTCTCACTTTCCCAGGAAGCCCTAAATACTGTTAGGATTTCTGAAAGGGATCAAGAGCATGCTTTTCAGATGATTGCTTCAGTTCTATGGCTGGGAAATATAACGTTCCAAGTAATTGACAATGAAAGCCATGTTGAAGTTGTGCAAAGTGAAGGTGAGCTATCTTGTCAATATAGCAGTTTAGCTAATATTGATCCTCTTGAATTTTTGTTCTTTCTGAAAGTAATAGCAGATGTGATTTTTATAATCTCATACATATGTAAGTAATCATATACTCTTGGTCAATTGTAAGCTAGCTCTCAACTGTGAATATCTGGGCATGACTTTTCTTCAGCATCTATATTGTTGGATTCAGCTTTAACACTTTCTTTGCTTTTAAGTGAAGGACAGTCTATCATATTTTGTCATGTCAGCTGGTTATTTTTCTTTGGAGCAGTTATTTTTAACTCCAGAAGTACTCTTCGTAACTCCATTTCTCTGCAGTATTGGCTATTGAGGGTCTATCTTAGGCTTTTCAACTTATCTGGGCCAAAACATTTTACATTTTCATAAAGCCTCTGTTGTTCGGATTCTTGCAAATATCTTCTGTATTCTCCTGATAATTCTTTCCTGCACCTCTTGTATGGTCTTACTCTGTAACAATACTTGTAAAGTTTCTTGCTTCACTTTGTATGCAAGGTCTTTAACTTTGTTATATTAATTTATATCTGTGCTTGTGTAGAGGCCTTCTTTATCTGTTTGGTTTGTCATCATCTTTATATATTGCAGCTGTCACAAATGCTGCTAGCTTGATTGGCTGTACTGTAAATGACCTCACACTAGCTTTATCAACATGCCAAATACAAGCCGGCAAGGATAAGGTTGCCAAGAGTTTAACTGTGGAGCAGGTTAGTTGAAGTGCTTTTATATTTCCTCTCTTCCTTATTTTCTCTTTCTTTCACATTTTCATTCTGATATTGACCAGAATCTGCATTTTTCACAACTCCTATTTCTTTTCTTGAGAACGTGACTCATTGTAACTCTGATTCAGGCGGCTGATAGAAGAGATGCATTGGCGAAGTTCATTTATGCAAACTTGTTTGACTGGATAGTAGATCAAATGAACAGAAACCTTGCAATGGGCAAAGAACATACGGGTAGATCCATAAATATTCTAGACATTTATGGTTTTGAATCATTTAAGGTAAATTGATCTGCGGGTGATTTTGTTAACTATTATAGTGCATAGGAGATTCCTTTTGTCCGCCTTGACAGTCACTTTCCCACTTTTCAGAGAAATACCTTCGAACAATTTTTAATAAACTATGCAAACGAGAGGCTCCAGCAGCATGTCAACAGACATCTATTGAAACTTGAGCAAGAGGTAAGCATATCATGATCCTTCCTCGTTCATTCTTATTGCTTCATTCCTACCTCTACTAACTTCTTTAATTGTAAGGAGGAAAAAAAGGAACAAGTCTCTTTAGCGTTTTTGCATGTTGGATCTATAGGAATTCCTTTCAACCAAGAAGAGTGAATTTGGATATATTATCGAAATGGTTAGCTCCATCTATAAATCTTTTGCATCAAAAGTCAAATAATTCGATGGAGTGGAATGAATTTTTAAAGGATGCAGTTCATGTTTGGCTATAAAGAGTGGAACTTTTCATGAGAACTGGAGCTGAGAAACTGTAGTGGCCAAAAATAGCATGTGTCTGACACATTCTAAATTGACTAAGCCCAGAACTAACCATCCCTCTTCCAGGCTCAAAGCTCGTACCCAACTACTCACATGACCAGCTCAATAAGACCAGTTTTACCATCAAACGTCCTTTAGTGTTGTCAAAGGCGCGCTTAAGCGCTGAAGAAAGACTCAAAACGTGTTGACCGCTTTGCCTTGCTTAAATGTGCGCTTCAGTGTCGTCATCAAGGTTCTAAGGAATACTTTCACTTTCAAATGAACCTCTTTTGACGAGGCTACACTAAACAATTGATATTTCACTTGTCATAAATTTTTTACAATTTCTTTGAATATATTTGTATTCATTAAAGAAATTGTATTTGCATTTTTTCTCCCTTGGGTTAAAAGTATATATTTGTATATTTTTCTCCCTTTGTGCCCTTTTTCATTAAACCCCACGCTTTATTTGCGCTTTCCACTTAAAGCCCAAACGGACCTTAGAGTTCTTTTGAGCTTTTTGGATAAGGTTGAGAGTTCAACGGTAGCCTCAACCAACCCTAATGATTTCGGGGATCTTGCACCATATGTTCCATGATCTCATTTACATCTCTTCGACAGAGACTCCACAAAGAGTTTTGACTCTTAAGAGAACCAAGTCCAATATAAGTCGGACTAAGGAACGAACAAAACATTCTGTCCGATCTACATCACTTGTCATCAAGGCAACCAAGCTTCCAGCTCTCAGCTTACTTCCGTACTCCCGTTTCCTTTTTCACTTATAAGTTTACTTAGAATTAGCCTTGTACTATTCAAAGGAAACATTTTACCATCATGTATTTGGACTTTTGGAAAAAAATCAATGCACTTTCGCTTCCCCTCTATTTACCTTTTGCCTATTGACATTTGTCATTTCAATTGTATCAGTTTATTTCTAGTTTGTACTGCTAGTGCCCTACTTCCTGATCAACGGTAGAGTACTATATTCTCTACAGAAACTCTAAGGGCATTTAAGATCAGTGACTGCATTTGATGTTATGCAGAAAAATACAGGATTGTTAGACTCAGTCTTTTCTTATTTGGTTATCCTGTAGTATTTTTGGGCTTTATACTCTCCTGAAGATATCCCTTGCAGCATCATTTTTAGATGTCGATGCAAGAGCTGATGTTTTGCGTTTCAGGAATATGAATTGGACGGAATTGATTGGTCAAAAGTAGATTTTGAAGACAACCAAGAGTGTCTGGACCTTTTTGAAAAGGTATTTCTTTCTTTTGGTTCTTTTCCTATTTATTTGGCGTCAGAAGCTTATATAATCTGACAACTTTCTTCTGTTCAGGATTACACATTTACATTTGTTCTTAATTACACAATCACACTGTTATTGCTCTCTTTCTTGCCTTTTTTTTTTCTTTTACATTTTTTTGTCCTTTAGTCTGATTACTCTTTCCATGTTTAATTGTTGAGTTGGATTAGAAGGATGAAAATGCATCTGTTTGTATAGTCACAAGTTTTATTTGATATAGCTGCCACACCAATTTTCTCATGGTCACATTACTTCTCTCGGGTGAACTCTTGTATATTCTGATTACTCTTCCGTGTTTAATTGTTGAGTTGGCTGAGAAGGATCATCTGTTCATGTTGCCACAACTCACAAGTTCTATTTAGTATAGCTGCCACCATAATTTTCTTATCGTCATATTACTTGTTATGAGTGAAGTCTTGAAATGCAATATCTCGAGTATAAACTACCAATATCAATCATAAGGAAGATCTCTGTATTTTAGCTACGCAATCTTCAACATGGTTTTGAATGGACATAACAGTTGATCGATGAACTGTTATTTTCATTTTGCAGAAACCAATTGGGCTTATATCATTATTGAATGAAGAATCAAATTCCCTAAAAGCCACTGATTTGACCTTTGCATGTAAACTTAAGCAGCACATCAAATCTAGCCCTTGCTTTAAAAGCGAAAGAGAAGAACTTTGTATTCACCATTATGCTGGAGAGGTCAGTTTCTCTTATAAATGCATCTTTTCTTGTCCTGTGCAATATTTCTATGGACATTAAGTAGTTTTTTTTCAGGGTTTTTTAGGGTTAACTGATACTCGTCTAAATGTTTGGTGAAAGGTTTCTGATTCAATATAATAGATTGTTTCTAGAGTCAATTGTGCTTTTGGGTCTTGACATGTCTTCAGACTATCACTGATCACTATAGCATCCCTTTATTGGTGATCTGAGATAAAACTGATCTAAATTCCACTTTTGATTTAGTTCATAAGTATGTTAGAATGTTTTCGGGATCTGTCAAAACCTTAAACCAGGTAATATGCCGCCTGTGGTTCTTCATGCTCATTGTAGTAGTCAAGTTTTTGATTGGCAGTTGAAGCTTCAATACACATTTTCTTTTGGCCATTTGTTGACGTATATGACTCTTCAAAGTCAGAGGATCAATAAAAAATATTGTGTATATATTCTTAATGATTATGTCAGTGTTGAATATTCTTAGTGCACCTCAAACAATTTAACTAGCTAACTATGTCACGAAAGTCCGATGCTTTAGACTATGATTAAGAGAATATTGTGTAAAATATTTTTGATAAGTTTGTGAGGATATTTAGGAATTCTTGTTATGAAGAAAGGATATTTATGAATCCAAAAATTCGATATTTCTCTCTATTTCACGGAGCTCGAAACTCACATATAGCCCAAACTATTATATAAAGAGCCTCTTGATAAGAGTTCTCTTTTATTCATAATTGCAGTTTCTCTATTTGTCTTTTTGGCAGAGCTTCCTTCACTGAAAAGGTGGTTGACTTAAGTAGGATAAGGTTACCTGCTTTTTTATCGTTAAACCAGATGTCTTATAGAAAACATTAAGAAGTAGATGTTTTGGAAAAAAATCAGCAAATTCTCTCTATTGGATATGTTTCTCTGTCGAATCTCTGAGTTAATTACACATTGTAGTTGTCTAACTCTGAACTCTATATTACTTATATTTGTTTTTCAGGTAACTTATGATACAACTGGCTTCTTAGAAAAGAACAGAAATGCACTGCATCCTGACATTATTCAGCTACTCTCATCAAGTAACAGCCACCTATCTGAAGATAAAAAATTCTCAATTCCATCAACCGATAAAGGGGTGCCAGATTTTCAGAAGCAAAGTGTTGCAACTAAGTTTAAGGTGGTTAATTTCTGAAATTTTTTATAGAACTTGATCATGCTGACAAGCTAAACACTTAGAAAATAAAAGTTTGTATCTTGGGGTACTTTGATAGTTTCTCAATGTTGTCCTTTATCAAAATCTTCTGGCAGGATAATTTGTTCAAATTGATGCAGCAGTTGGAAAATACCACACCACATTTCATATGTTGCATAAAACCAAATAATAAGCAGCTTCCTAACATGTCTGACAAAGATCTTCTCATAGACCAGCTCAGATGCTGTGGTGTTCTTGAGGTGGTTAGAATATCAAGATCTGGCTATCCTACTAGGTTAACACATCAAGAATTCACAAGCAGGTGACATATACAATCCTTAGTTTGTTGCTGATTTGTTCTTTTGGTTGTTTGTCAACTTATATGAATGCGGTATTTCAGGTACGGGTTCCTTCTGCCGAAAGATAATGCATGCCAAGATCCTTTAAGTATGTCAGTTGCTATTCTTCAGCAGTTTGATATTCTTCCGGAACTGTACCAAGTTGGGTATACAAAGTTATATTTCAGAGCAGGACAGGTGAGTTCATGGTTCCTTGTTCTCTTGAGTGGATATGTTTCCTTTTCACAGAATTTATGTCATTCATCAAATCATCCAAACGAAGCACTAGAAAGTTTGAGTTTTTTCTAATCATTACTACTATATAGTCGAAGCAAATAATGATTAAAAAAAACATGTGGAGTGTCGATGTGCACGCAAGCTGGTCCAAACAGCATAGTTATCTTAAAGAAAGTGCGGTGTCTTCCAAACTGGTGGCATCACTTTGAGGGCAAATCATATTTTTGGAGGGACACGTCTGTTTAGAGAAGGTTTTGAGTAGTCCCATGCATATCGGAAAGAACAATAAAAAAGACAAAAGTTATGGCTTATGGATATAACATATTTCTCAGACGTATGGTCTTCTAGTGAGGCAATGGGTGTGTTTACTAATGAAGATTGAATTTCCTTTTGTGCGCCTATCTGTGAACTTCTGTCTCTCTGACATGTAGATTGCTGCATTGGAGGATGTAAGGAGCCAAGTTCTGCAAGGTACTCTTGAGGTGCAGAAGTGCTTTCGTGGTTATCGTGCTCATCGGCACTTTCATGAGCTGAAAGGAGGAGTAATCATACTTCAATCATGTAAAGCAGATCCTTTTGCAGCCTGTCTTTTTTCTTTCCTTTCTTTTTTTCAGAATACAATAGGAGATAGTTATTTTACACTGGTTATGTTGTTGTTACAATAGAAGAGATATTCATGAAGAATGTTGTGGCTATCAGTTTGTATGAGTATTTGTCCATCTCAATACCACATTAGATATTTTCAAAGTTTTGAGTACTGGGGATGCTATTCAAGTGATTTTAGAAAAAGAAAAATATATATAACTATCATTTTTTGTCTTTATAAGAAAAAGAAGAAAAACTATAATTACCTGTTTTTGATGGAAGTTCCAAAAGTAACTAGTGATGTGAACCAGGTCAATTCTGAGGTGATGCATCAATATAATTAAATGGTGAGCATCCAATGTTGAATTGTGCCTGATGTTAACATTTGTTCTTGTAGTTATTCGTGGTGAAATAGCAAGAAGGCAGTATAATACTAAAGTGGCATCTAAAGGGAAGGTTGCTCGCAAAGGAAGTGATGAGCAGCTAGTGGCTGTTGTGCAGATACAATCAGGTAAATTTGTTTGCATTATATCTCTGTGGTTATGAAACCAAATATAGATTTATGCATCTTCGTTATTGCAGCTATTCGTGGCTGGTTGGCTCGAAGGGATCTTGGTAAACTGCAGAATTCAAAAATGTTAAACGTAGACACACAGAAAGCAGGCAGAAAAACAGAGGTCAAGGTACGCTGTGATAAAGATTCACACATATCCTTACTAGTAGTCATCGTGCCTCAGTTTTTATTCTCTTAATAGAACCTTATAATGTAATAATTATTTTTTAATAAAAATTTTCCATAAATTTTATTGTGACTTATTTTCTTTCTTCATTCAGAATTGTAAAACCTGCTTCAGCACTAATATCTTTAAGAATTTGGTGGCCTGTTTCATGAAGCCAATTTTAGGTATTTCTTTTTTTCTTCTTTTTTTGGGGGATTTTGGGTATGCAACTGCTTTTCTGAATTCATGATTTAGGGGAATCTTTTTTCACCTTTTTATTCTTTCTTTGGAAGATGAAATGCTCCCGCATCTCGAAAATGCCGAGTGTTTGATTATTGAGATTGAAAGAAAAAGACAGTGAGAGAATGGGTTAGTAAGGCCTTTTTTTGGTTTATACGTTAGTCCTTCCCCACTCCCCTGTAGAAGCTAAAAGGGGAAAGGGAAAGGACAGCTGGTGAAGAGTCACTGATGGATTTATCAGGATAATGACTTCATTTTTCATGCTTTCCCTTTTCTTTATTTCTTATTGCACTATGGCTCGCCACTCAAAGTGAAGTCTGATAGTAACTTGACTGCGAACAGTTGAGGCAGCAATGCAGTCTGATATTTTCATTGACTGCTTAAGAATCTGGTTGATGTTGTAGTAAGTTTGAATATTTTATGCATGCAGGAGTTTCCTCGAGAAGTTTTACCATCTGTTGTAGAAGACCTCGAAAGACGAGTTTTAAAGGCTGAGGCAACCCTTGAACAGAAGGAAAAGGAAAATTTTGCCTTGAAGGAACAAGTAAACCAATTTGAGGCCCGATGCTTAGAATATGAGGTCAAGATGAGGTCAATGGAGGAGATGTGGCAAAAGCAAATGACTACATTGCAGGTGAGTAAGCTGCAATATGATCCTAGATGGTTCATTTTCTCTAGTACTTGGTATCCGTAGTTTTATGAATGCTCTACTGATACTGCTAAGCTGTTTCTTGCCGCATCTCGTCCAATTAAAGAAATAGTTTGTGAAATGATGATTTTTTCTGAGATAGACAATTTACCATATCTCATGTACGGAGAGAGAGACAGAGATCTGGTATAAGCATATCATCCTCGCCATTTTCTTTAATAAGAAGACTGAAGTTTGATGATGGTCAAATGAAATGCTTCTTGATACATCTGTTAAAGCCTTCTTGATACTTCTTAATACTCTATCCCTTTCATCTTTCACATCAAGTCTTCATGGTTCTATCGAATGATGGATGTTTTATGTGGTTAATGTATATTATTTTTCTGCTGAAGTTTAGTTTATACTCGATAACTCTATTTATGGATTTTCAAGGTAACCGTAACATTGAATGATGAAATTCCTAATGTGCGTGATACATCAATTGCAGGCTAGTCTAGCTGCAGCCAAGAACAGTCTTGGTGCTGGTGATACTACTGGTCGACCTGGAAAGCTTGGAGGGTCCCGATCTCCTCACTATTATGATTCTGATGACGCAACATCTGCGGACACACCTGCGGGACACACTCCAGTTAGATTCTCTGATAACAGCTTTGGTGTGGGAGCTAATAGAGAGGTTAATGGTGGTTTATCCTTAATCAGCCACCTTACAATGGAATTTGAGCAACGGAAGCAGAATTTTGACGATGAAGCCGTGGCAATTGTTCACTTGAAGCCAGGGCAGTTACATTCTTCTAACCCTGCAGATGAGTATCGAAGACTGAAACGCAGGTTTGAGGAATGGAAAAAAGATTACAAGGTCCGGTTAAAGGAGATGAAGACAAAAGTACACAAGCTTGGTCATTCCAAATCAGGGAAGAATCGTAGGAAATGGTGGGGTAAGAAGAGCAAGTGATTTTATCTTAAAATCATTCTCATTTTCTTCTTTAGGGTGTTAAAATGTATAGGTGAAACTAATTTCCCCAGCTATGGTTGGTAATGTAGCAAAGTCGGTGGAGATTGGGAATAGTGTATGTGTGCTCAGTTATGGATCCTCTGTGATCCCTCAGCTAGATAGTTAAGAGCTTGTTTGTGAATAGCCTGTTGTAAACAATGCTAGGTTGTGGAAGTACATTGGATAGATAGCTTTCTGCATTAGGAAATGTTGTAATTAGTTGTTACTGAAAGATGGTGATCAATTGCAGAAAAGTGATTACTTTTTTTTTTGGGTTTCCTACCCGGTTTCCAATACCCTCATTGGAGCTCGACTAATCTGGATAGCGCGTCGCAGGGCCCATTATGTGGCAACGCTTCCAATTGAATTTTCTTCCTACCGAGGGCTCAATGAGTGGCCAAATGTGATGGTGTTTTGCTTATGAGCATTCTTCCTGTTTCTCCCTTTCAACTCTTTTCACCAATATTAACCTACTTTTATTATGTTCAGGCAAGCAGGCAGCGGTGGTCAGGAATGAATGTTATACTAAACTATCCGCCATTTCTAGCTTGATTGCGAATACGTATGATTACCCCCTTCACTTTAAAAAAGTGTTAAAGTTTTTGTCATGTCAGTACGTTTACTAAGTCCAATGTTTTTTTAGGAAATATATAGAGCGCTTATAGTGCTTTTATTTTAATTTTATATAATATTGAACTTAGACGAGCTTGAATGAAGCGATATGGATATTGAAGGTTCATATAGCTGAATTCAACTTGCTTACCCAGTAAAATAGTTTTCATCTGCCAAATATTTGCATTATGAATGATTAAGTGGCACAAAGTTAAAATGTAAAAATTTAAGATCCAGGAACAAACTTAGTTGCATAAACCCATGCATTGTTAGCAACAGGGTTGTCAAGGTGATCCAAGAGATTCTCAAGTGGGCCTTTGCCAGTGACAATAGCTTGAACGAAGAATCCGAAGATAGAGAACATAGCCAATCTCCCGTTCTTGATCTCCTTAACCTTGAGCTCGGCAAAAGTAGTTGGGTCATCTGCTAGGCCCAATGGGTCAAAGTACTGGCCACCTGGGTAGAGGTTGTTGCCTTCACCAACTCCAGGAAGCCCATTAATTCTAAAACCTTCCACAAGGCCCATTAGAACTACTTGGAAGCCCAATACTGCTAGAATGCTCTGAGCATGGACAAGGTTTGGGTTGCCCAAGTAGTCCAGTCCTCCTTCACTGAAGATTTGGGCTCCAGCTTTGAACCATACTGGTTCCTTGAAGTCCACTTTCACCCATTTCTCAAGAACTTCTGGTGTAATGCAACCCAAAGCCCCAAGCATGGCCCATCGCCCATGGATGACCTAGAATTATTATACAATGTTAATCAATAACAATCCATCAGCTATGTCTCAATCCTAAATCATAATCAATTCCGTACTTTCTTCTCTCCTATTTTACGTGGCATGCTTCACATTTTGATCTGTATATTAAAAAAGGACAAATTTCTATATTTAAAAATAGTTTAATTTTAAACTTCTTATATATAAATATCTTTATTTATTTTAAACAAACTTACTATTAGCAAAAGGAAGTACCTCAAGAGCTCTATTCTTGGCAAAGGCCTCTGGATCAGCAGATAAGCCTGCAGTATCCCATCCGTAATCACCGGGGAATTCTCCGGTCAAGTATGAAGGAGTTTGAGCAGAAAAAGGACCCAAGTACTTGACACGGTCAGGTCCATACCACAAATCATTACTCTAACAAAATTTTAGAAAACAAAGCCAAGACAACACATCTTAGTAGAGGTATAATTTCAACAAGTTCAACTGAAAGTCAATAATTTTTTTTTTAAAACATAGAACATAAATATATGTGTACGTCAAAAAAAAAAATTACTAAACAAATATTAATTACCATGGTGAATTTGGCAGAGCCCATGGGAACTAAATCCTTAAGAGGGTTGGCATATTTGGTCTGGCCCAAGAATGGAGTTGCTCTAACAACTGTGGCTGAGCTGCCTGTTGCTGCCATTTTCTCTCTTTCTTAATTTCTCTGTTAATTGGACCTCACATTTTTACCAAGTTTCTTCCAACAAATATATATAACTTCTGGAGGAATCTGTCGGGGCCCATCACAAATGTTACTGGTTCCTGTGTTTTAAAAAAGGACCATTATTAGGTGGGTGGCTAAGTTTGCAAGGATAGGAAATTGTGGTCAGTGATATTTTTGATGTTCTTGCATCAACCAATGAGAAGTGTTTAGTAGATTTTTGAGTATCTCCATGTCATATCCTCCTATCCAGAGTATTATCTTGCTGGAGCAAACTCTGTTCTGTAGTAGTAACATAGAACAAAATAGAATTATAGTTGTAGCCATTCTATTTGGATTTTATTTTGTTAAGTGTGACGTGCGGGTCAACATTCAATCCATACAAATATTAGGTCAATTTGAAATAACTTGTGACTAAGTCATATCCTTGGATGTAACTTTTTGAAAAGTAAAAATGATTAATTTTTTTAATTTTTATAAAGCAAAGTAAAGGTACTCGATCAAATTTATGGTAAACGAATATTGTAAGTTGGTTAGACAGGTACTGTTTTTCTCACAGAAAGGAGAAACCGTAAGTTGTAATTACAATAAAACATTAATCTGCATTAGTACTTAGCCAGATATCAAATAGTCAAATTATCAAAAATGCTTAATCAATCCAGGGGGTTGAAAACTATTACAAGTGCATTGCTTTATATACATATTTCCTTGTTTCATTAGAAGCTGATGATGCCAAGTATGTGATGTTGGAAATAATTATATATATTGGGTTGGATTTATTCATAAGGGTGTTAATTAGTCTGTTTGCTCATTAGTTCTTATTCTTAATTCTAATTCTTGGCGTATGAATACATCATAATAGACGATTATTAGGGTTAGAACGCTTTATATCTTTCAAAGATATTTAGATTGTGGACAAAGAAAATTCGTCCATTTCTTGAGAATTCTCGACGATCAATGACATGAATTGTAATTATTTTAAATTTATTTCTGCTATGAAGAAACTCCTAAGTCTTATAAATTAAAATTTACATGATTAAATACTACATATGTGACATAACGTTTTCGAAGTTTCACTATGTTTTTCTTTTTTTTTTCCTATACTATGCACATAATTACGTCTAGACGCTTTTGATACATTAATAATAAGTAGGATTTTCTTGCAATACATTTATAATTATTTTCTTGCAATATATTTATAATTATTTTCTTGCAATACATTTATAATTATGGTTGTGAGTTCATTTATAGGAAGAATTCATGAAATAGAATCACCTACAACGAAATAGTATTTATAATTAGCCAATTCTTTTGTACATCCATTTTTTCTTTTATCGATTGGTTAAATTATAATTTTAGAATAAAATTATGAGATTAGTTTATCGTACGTTTGGTAGAATTTTAATTTTACAATTAGCAATCTCGAAATTGTTTGTATCATAATTGTGCTATTTTTTACACTACATTTTATGTGGGATAACAATTTTAGGATAAAACAACAAAACGACATATTTACCTTTCTCTAAGGCTTTTTTTCCAAAAAATTTTAAGAAAGTTAATTTAAAATTGAAAAATAAATCCTTATCCAAATATCTACTAATAAAATATATCCACTAAATAATCATGTCATAATGTGATTCCCATATTATAATTCCAGTGTAACTTATTTGCAAATCAAACGAGCCTTATTGATTATCTATAGTTATTCCCAAGAACAATAATTCATCCCATTCTTTTACAAATTATTCTCTATTAACATGCCCTAAAATCTTAGACCACACAATTTAATTTTTCTCAATGTTCTTGTTCAAACTAAAAACACATCTAAGAATTGTAAACTAGAATAGTCAACAAAAATCAAAAAGAAAAATCTAATTTGATCACTATCAATCTCCTTTGAAATATGCTTATTCTTCAAGTTTGACCAGTTAATCAAATGGAAATTCAAATTTTTTATTTTATAAAGTAAAATTACGCTTCTTATCATCAGTCTACTTTACTTCAATTTACCATTTCGAACTTTATACATAAGATTTGTCCGTACCAATTCCTTCTATCCGTGAAGCACCTAAAACTTAAAAGAAAACGCTATTATACACTCCAATCTCATTCCCCTTGGGAAAAAAAGATAGCACCAAATAAAGGAAAAGAGATCGAATTGACATACATATAACTCATAGATGTGAAGAGATAAACCCGAAAATAAATGTAAAAGACTTTCGAAGTTTCTATTATTTTTATTTTTATTTTGGATATTTTCCTAATATTATTGTACAATATTGGAGCATATAGGTCGTGTTTGCGAGTAAAATGAAGAGTGACTTCACGCTATTTCCTGCAGATCGGAAAATCGGTCGGCTTCGGCCTCGGCTTTGGGGTGCTTGAGAGCAGCAGAGCCCTTGAAGAGCAAAATAGCAAGGCTTCCAATGTAAAAATGGATGAAACAGCCATAGCAATGAGTTACAAATGACCCAAAGTCCGTCCCAACTATGCATTGCCATCCTGGTCCATACATCGTATCAAATTCCTGCATCATCCAAAATAACCAAAATTAAATCCAAACTCTTTTTATTAGTAATTGTTAAATATATCTATTTTATGACTAGGAACCCACCATCATCGTAGAAAAGGGGTAATTAAATGAAAGGGGTTTGTTCTTCGATTGAAAAATTTTAATAGTTTTTCACCTTGTTGGCGAGGGTTCGATTCCCCCGTCTTGTCATACATATAAGTAATTTTTCTTATGTATATATAAATTATTGATACTCTTGGCACACCAAATATTTTAGGTTGTAGGTTAGGATCTACTATTGTATTTTGGAATCCCATTATATCAAAATTCTTTCTATGCTACAATTAGTAGCTTATATATTGATAATAAAGTACGAATTCAACTGAACTCAATATTTTCTGTACGAAACAATATTTATATATAATTACTAAAGATTATATTCATCAAATTTAAATTCTATATATTTTTCTCTAGCTTATCACTATCAGAGCCAAGATTTTCATCAAGAAAATTCAAAAGAAAAAAATAAAGAGAAGTGATGAACACACAAAGGGTAGCTCATTTTTCCGGTGAAAGTGCATTAATATTAACCTATTTACACTGCGTAATTTTTCGGGGTATCAATTGACTCCCTTCAGACGACAATAGACTCTAATGCAAGAAATTTGATGGAGAACAAAGATGAACCAAAACAAGAAAAACAAATTGAAAAATAGATCTATATATAATTTACCTTTTTAAGGAATCGGGCAATTTCAGTGGCCTCAGTGACATCAAAGAAGTCAAGTGCCTTAGCAGCTAAATCTAACGCATTTTGTTGCATGGCTGCCAGCATATCTGTGTCTCCAATTACTGCTTTCCCTTCCAACATCTTCACTACTATGAACAAAAAGGGCAAAAAAACACACTATTTTTTTTTTCTCAAAAGAAAAAAAAATATAAAATGCTAAGAGGATGTGAACTACTATTTCTTTTTCACACTTTATTTCTCCCTTTTTTATGTTATCTTCTAATTTTTCTCTTTTTTTGTTGGATTATATAAGGATAATTGAGCTAGTACGTAATGTAGATGAGGATCCTGAATGTGTGGAGGTCAATTAGACTCATATGTTAGAAAGTGATACTGTAGCATAATTCCAAATGACCAGCCACTTGAGTAAAAAGACAAACATAGTGGGCTCTTTATGCTTTGCCAAATACTTCTTCTAATAGTATATGGCTACGAAATTACCTAATTTTAGTATATATATACGTAGTTTCCATATCCGCGTGGTGGTTGTGGTTACAATTATTCGTCTTTTTATATAGTCTTAGACAAACCATCTGCACCTTATTATGAATTATTTTTAAAATTTGAGTAAGACTACATATTGCAAATCTCTATTTACCTAGTTGTCAAGCTTCGACATGCAGAAAGGTGTTAATTAGTTACCACATTAATGGTGGATGTAGCCTCAATTTTATCTTCTCGATCGTATAATTCTGAACAATCTTTATCTCACAAATTAAGTTTTAAACTTAAGCTAGCCAGCTCCAAAGTCAAATTTCTTATCTGGTGTGCCGTAATCTATTTCATTTCCAAAGTTTCTAATCTTCGTCTCTATAAATATTATATATATATATAATTAGTATGTTTTAAATAATCTGAATATATACGTGTACAGTTTAGTGGGTGGGGAACCAGTGTTTTTCAATATATTAATAACATAGTAGTCCTAATTGTTTACTAGTAGGAATTTATTATTGAAGAGATTCCTTGTGAAGGCATGGCACCTTTTAGCAAGTGGACATCATGGTCTGTCTGACAAAATCTAACTCAACCAACCAATTCCCAAATAACGTGTCACCTACTCCTCCTTCGTGTCGGTAACGACATTCAACCTTCCTTCCCCGCAATGCCACTGCACCTCTCATTTTACTATCACCGTGTATATGAAATATATATTTTTTTATTTTATATATATACAAAGAGAGGAGGGAGTTTTCAATCTTCTGAACACAAGAATAGGTATTGACTTGATGACTCAAAGGTTTTGAATTTATTTTAAAATTTTAAATTCAAATTTTAAATAAAATATTTTTATAATTTAAATCTCTTTAGTAAAAATTTTGAATTCGTTATTGTGATTAGTATCTCTGAGATCAAAAGGATATTATCTATGGAAATTATTAATCAGCTAAATAGTGAATTCACTACAACATACTAAACTGGACATGTTACTCCCATATTCTATGTAATTATTGTTGTATACTACATTACTCAATAGAGCAATATAAATTTAGAATTGCAATGTTGTCTTGTTTGGGTTAAAACCTCTCAAAAATATGCCTAACATAATGTGATATTATCTATTTTAAATTAAATATTATTATTAACAGTAATTCAAGAATTAAGTTTTATATGATTTATTAGTGTAAATCGAGTATCAATAGCTATCAAAGCTGGAAGACATTTTTTTTAACCATATATTCAAAACTACAAGTAAAATAGCAAACTAAGATAAATGCACTACCTCACATCATCACTATTAATTATTGGATTAAAACAACTCAAAAACTACTCTTAACATAACTTAATATCATCCGTTTTGGACAAATATTTCTATCATTAAAACTTTATTCACAGTCATAATAATATTTAGTAATCCATGAATATGATAATTTCTTTTGTTCTCATTCTTTTTATGTTCTATCTTATAGATTTTTCATTTTAACATCTTTTACCTTGAAATATTACTCTCTTCATCTCAATTTCAATATTCTATTCAATAAATTTAAGATCATACTATATATATATATATATATATATTTAATTTAAAATTTAATAATTTTTCTGTTTAATAAAAATGAGACTGATAAATGAAAACAAAAGAAGAAGGAAATATACAACGAAAAAACGAAAATTGCTGTGTTTTAATAGACATAATTTTTTTAATTTTTAATTTGAGATTTCAAATTTTAATAATAATTAAAAAGGAAAAGGAGCAGGAGAATCTTGTTGTAAAAAGTATGAATATATAGCATACCACTTGTTCCGCCATTTTTTCCTCTCCACCGTCTCCTTATATTTGTACGCTTTCCTTTTTCGTTTTCTCTTATTTCTTCATATATATTCTTCTTCTGTTCTTCAACACCTTCCGAACCCCCGCCCCCGCCCCCAATAAACATTATTCAACAATATAATAATAATCTTCTTTTTTATAATTCTCTCCATTAAAGCTTTAGGTTGAGACGACACGTCGGAAAATGGCGCGCCGTCTCTTCACCTGTTTCGGCAAAGGCGGTTCTTCACATTCTTCTTCCATAGACCAGAGCTCAAATAACGACAGTGCGACGGCGGATTTAACGGCGGAGGAGCAGAAAAGGTGCGGGCCGGTGGTGGTGGAGTTGTTCTCATCGCAGGGCTGCGCCACCTCACCTGAGGCGGAGCTGTTGTTTTCGAGGATTGGGAGGGGCGATTTTAACCTGGAGATGCCGGTGATTTTGTTGGCGTATCATGTGGATTATTGGGATTATATGGGCTGGAAAGATCCTTTTGGGTCTAGTTTATGGACCGTCAAACAAAAAGCTTATGTTGAGGCCCTAAATCTTGATACAATGTTTACCCCTCAATTGGTGGTCCAAGGACGAGCCCAATGCGTTGGCAATGAACAAGATGCTGTTTTCTCTTGCATCAAATCTGCTCCCAGATTCGCTGCTCCATCCTTCCAGGTTTGTTATTGTTACCAAATTGTTGGTTGAAAATAAATTGCTTTGGATCATAATGCACTATTTGATTGAATTTATATGGTTACAAAATCTTTCTGTTCACTGAATAAATTGAATCATATGCATGATTGATCACTTATGATTAATTAGAGATCTCGCATTGGAAGTCCATAAACAAAAAAATTTCTGGTAAGAGTCGCTCCATCTTTCATGGACTTCATTATGCGTTGGGGATCCAGATTAGGAAGCGGGTAACTGACACCGTATGTGAAACCAAAAACAGAAAACTTATGGTTACCAGAAAGATCTGTTCTTCATGAGCTTATTTTCAAATGCAAGTCATGTTTTACGTAACCAATTTGTCTTGGTTAGTCTTTCTGATCCTGGAAAAAATTAAACAAAAAATGGATACTAAGAATTCATATAGTATATTCAAATTAATTTGGGGTTGATTTAATTCCTCATGATCTTGCACCAGGTTACAATGTACTAGAAATGATAAGGTAGTATGTGCAATCCAAGATCTGATCAATTGGATCTGAAAAAAGTTCATATTATCCCATATTACATCATAATCAATAAAATGTAGCTCAATTTTGACCTCGGCACATTGGTCTGATTCTTTACTTCTTGAATATGGATTAGTATATTTTTATGTACCAACTCTTATGAAAATACATGCTGACTTAGAAATGTATTTCAAGATTTAAACTTTGATAGATTCAACCTTAAGGTTCTTAAACTGAACTCAGAGTACTTCGGAAATTATGAGTTCGGGATTCAATATTTGCTGAAACTGGTTTTTCTCGATTCCGTATCAAAAATATTAGATTCAGTCGAATAATGGTTGTATCTGTCTATGCATGCTGCTAATGCTGGATATAAAAATCTTAACAGGCGACATTTGAGAGGCCAACACCAGAGTCCTTGCAAGTATCTCTATTAGGATCCTTGAGGAGTAAGGTAGACAATGATGGCGCCAACGTGATGATTGCTCTGTACGAATCTGGTTTGGTAACTGATATCGCTACAGGAGAGAACAAAGGAAAAATGCTTGCGAATGACTATGTTGTTAGGAGGCTGGAGAAGCTCTGTTCTGTAAAGGATATTACTGCAAAGAAGACAATCTCTGGAACTGTCAACTTCTCCCTTTGGGATGGCTTCAATAGCAACAAATGTGGCGTAGCGCTCTTTGTGGAAACTGGCTCTCATCAAATTTGTGGATCCCAGAACTTTAAATTGCCGGAAAATCTCTAATTTCTTGGATGATATCTCACTGGTTGAAACGCTTGATTTAAGAGGTTACTGGTTATAGCTTGAATTGCTTGTAGTGTGCGTTTCTGATAAAATTTCTGCCGAAACATTCTAAATACCAGCTTGTTCCTTATGTGTATAGGTTGTGTGACACTGTCGATATTAGCTTCTCCGTTCTTTTTTATTTTTTTTACTGTTTGACATAGTTATTCTTTCCTTGTACTGAGTAATTGGATTATTAGAAAATGCGACTACAGATATTTTAGTGTAAATGTTTCTCCCAACCTTTTTTTTTTTTTGCTTTGACATGCGTGTTTTAGTTTCTAAATCGAAAGAACGAAAATGACCCAAATTTTGTAATGAAGAACTATAACTATACTATAGGCTCTGAAGAATCACTTATCAGGTGGAGCGCTTTTATATATTTATATATATATATATATATATATATATATATATATATATATATATATATATATGAAGGCAATGAAGGCACAAAAAACAAAAATTACATTACATGACGTACCACTCACTCGACTCGAGGGAATAGGGCAGATTGATCGATCTACATGTATTTGCATAATTTCTTATTGCTCTCAATCCTCAGCTAGAAAATAGTAGTTCTACATTTACATCAAATTTTACATCTCCACTATGATCTTCCCTGTGGCATGTCCATCAAGGCTTTTGGCCCAAGCATCTTGAGCTTTGCTTAGAGGATGTTTAGAGTCAAACACAGTCTTTAACTTCCCTTCTTTTACCAACATAACAAGCAAGTTTAGTTCCTTATCTTCTTTGGGAATCAAAATCAATGGCAGCAACTGTTTTTTGGAGAATGTCAGTTTCTTGAATACATAGGTGCACATTGAACTAGGCCCAGGAGTCAAATCAATGACCTTACCATTGTCACTCAAATTAGGCTCAAATGTTGACCATGGAATGCCTCTAGCACAGTGAACCACTGCATCATACTTCTTTCCTGATGGACTCTTAAGAGTTGTTCCTTGCGGTGTTTTATAGTCAAGAACTTCGTCTGCTCCTAAGCTCTTCACGAATTCAATGTTGCGAGCTCCACATGTCCCTGTAACGTGAGCATTACCCAACTTTGCCAATTGAACAGCATAATGTCCAACACCACCTGAGGCAGCGGTGACAAGTATGTTCATACGCGGTCCACTTCCGTCTAGCTTGATTCCAGCAACATCAACAAGGGCCTTGTGTGCTGTAAGTGCAGCAATTGGGAGGCCTGCACCTTCTGCAGCCGATACCTTTTCTGGCCTTGCAACAGTCAATCTCTCCTTTGCAACTGCATACTCCGCTAATCCACCTCCTATCTGGTATTAAACACACCAAGATCATCATTACAACTATTATATTAGATCAAATTAAGCTGACAATCAACAAGTAATATGGTAACCTGAAAAGTAACAAGTTAAAAGGCATGGGAGTTGGACTTACAAGTGGATTAAGAAGAGCGACAACCTTGTCACCAGCCTTAAATTTTACAACACTTGATCCAACATCTACAACCTCTCCTGCTACATCAGTACCTACTCCTCACAAAGATGCATAATTTTAATATAAGAAGACAATAAACGATGAAAGGATTATTGAACTTAATTACCAGGTATAACGGGAAATTTGAGAGGAACAAAAGGGCGAGCCACGCCTTTCTGAAATCTCAAGTCTAATGGATTTAAACTTGTAGCCTCCAACTTTAGCAAGACCTCATCCTTGTTCGGAGTAGGCACTGGAACTTCAACATGCTGCTACAAGCAATATTGTATTATACTATCGTGTTACATATAAGATAAAATTTCATCCAAATAAGAAGGGATCAGAGAGAAATTAAGTACCTTCAAGGCAGCAGCTCCTCCTCCATAAGAGTCGTACTGCACGGCGCGCATTAGCTTCCCTGTCATACCTCCAGCTATTGTTCTCACTATTTCATTTCATTCTCCTAGCTATTGCTTCAACAGCTGTATTTAAACTTAGATTGGGGACGAATTTTGAGGCAAATATTCTACGTTTGAATAGTTGAAAAGTGGTGCTTAGTCAACGTTTCTTCCTTTCCTACTACTTGCTCCCATTGCCACTTGTTATAAACCATTCTAATGCATTGACTAGTTCAAATATTCACTTGTTGCCATGTTGGAATGGTGTGCCTTGAGTATTAAGAGGAAATTGCACAAATAGGATATATCATAATGGTAGTTTTGAACTTTTGTGTTCAAATATTCGCTTTGACTTTTTTATTATCAAACTCAAATGTTTTTAATATTAGCAACACACATTTTCAATTAAAAAAGTGTAGAATATTATTTCATTTTGACATGCTTGTAACGGCTAAAGTGATCAAACTAGTGTGACAAATTAAATATTTATTCGTATTTACATCAAATTATGTGAAATTTACTATAATTAAATGAGTTAATGAGATAAAAATGCGTGTTAGTTAATCATGATAAAGAGTCAAAAGCCTGTGTAAAAATACATATCGCGGATAGATTTATACAGGTCTGATAAGAGAGATACTATTAAATGGTCATTCTTTAGATCAATTTCTTTTTCATATATAAAAAGGTTATGCGTTACTTCAATTCTCTAGCACGAAACACCTATAGATAACTAAAATTACCAGCTTTTTGTTCTCAATAGTTACCATGAAGTTAAATGTAAACTATATACCATATTAAGAAATATTTTAGTTTTTGTCTCCCTTTGGGGAACTCATAACATTGTGGCAACACCAGCAGTATTGTTTTATGTTTCAGGGCACCAAAAGAATACGTTTTCAGCAAAAAGTAAAAGTATTACAATATCTACAAGAATACAACCAAACAATTACATAACAAGCTTTTACTCCATGAAGAAGAAACTAAACCTCCACTGATTATTCTTCTTTACAAGACACACCACACTGCCCCTTTTTCCCACCATCCTTCGAAAGAAGCAAAACAGAAAAGGGGTGGATGTGGCTCGACATTTCAATTACGGCAAAAAAAAAAAAGAAGAGATGCTTGCATTAAGATCCACTAGTGCTTTACACTGAATCGACCGCCTCAACCTGCTGCCGAGCCAGATACTTCTCCCTTCGCTCCTTCTATTAAGCAATATAGCAAAGCAGATAGACATTGTTAGAGGAATCAAACTTGGAAAGATACATGCTTTTATACGCAGAGACAGATAAAGTACCCTTACCCATTCATCTATTACTAGACCTTCTCCCACAACCTTTGGTCCAGTTTCAACTGGAGGTTTCTTGCGAGATTCTAGTGCTGCCTCAGCTTCAGCCAGCTGACGTTTTAGTTTTTCCAGCGCCTTAATCAATCAAGTTATTTAGTTGGAGAGGTGAACTAGGAGCAAAATTGTACAAACAGATAAACAGAAACAAGTTAATTCTTACTGGAGAAGGGCGTTCTGGGTCCAAGAACACTACCCGTAGGATACGTTCAATAGTCACTTTATCCTTTTGTTCCTCAAACTGCATCAACATGAACCAAAAGGGTTATACACTGTTGGATTTATTGACAACAAACTTTGGGTCACGCTATAAACTTATATTCTTTAGTTACACATCAGATTTCACACACAATGGAGACAGAGGCACAAGGCTCCAACATTTTGTTTTGGAAGCACATGTACCCAATCACTCCCCAAGGAGAGAATCAAAGTCAAAAGACACTGTACAATTACACAAAGACTTCCCTCAAGGAGTATAGAATGATGATGAAAGAAAAGAAAATCTTTTGTAATCCTGGCTATGGCAAAGATAGGACAGGAAGAAATGGGTTGTGTATGACACCATGATGCTCGTAGATTTGATACTAAAAAGAGACGGAACATTTCAAACATGGCAGTTGCAGGCAAAAGCAACTGCTCACAGCTACACTGTAGAAAGCATCTGATCTCAACAGCTTCCTCTATTCAAAGTCTATGCCATTTTTTCAGGATATTCTAACTGATAAAATATATAATAAAGAAAAATCTATTGTCATAAAATCCACTTTGCGAATGAAAGAAGCATCCACATGTAAAGTGGATTCTAAGATAACACTACAACCACATCTCTGTAAAATTTTAATAATTCTTTTCTAGGAACATACCAACAGCATCTTATCTAATGTTTGATGCTACTTTAATAGAAGGACAGGAATTAGCTAAAATATCCTTTCTTAGTCAAAGCTTACTGGCTTCTACTATGTCACCCATAGCCAAGGTGGTAAGAGAAGCTTAAGTGAAGAACTAAGAAGAAACAAGCGCAGAACCACATGAGTACAGCCACCACAAATTAGCTATACATCCTGGTGCACTAAAGATCCGAGCTTCTTCTAAGTTCTAACAAATTATTAGCACTTTCAATAAGATAGACAGGAGCATGCAAAGAAGACGCAATTTCAAATAATGCCTGACCTATGATAGAGCTCCTCATTTACCCACATCTTATCACAAAATGCTCTATTCATATAAGCAGTAAACATGAAATCATCAGCAAGAAAATTGATGTGTTGCAAATGATAAGTATAAAGCTGAAGAAGCATGATGCCCTAACTTTCTCTGTAGTCAAAAGATGCTGCAAACCCATAAAATTGCCTCTTTTAAAAAGACCTAGGAAGTTCAGTTACTTACCAGCTCAGGTACGTAATCTACTCCTTCTTTCACCTTCAAGCTCATGATCTTGAACTTTACCTTGCTCTTTTGGTCCACAGGCTTTTCATTGTTCTCAGGGTGCTCGACAAACTTGAAGACTATCATTCAGACACATAATCCAAATCTAAGTTGATATTTAATAAAAAAAGAATTGTGGAAACAAGAAAACTTGGGCAAACCAATTACCAGTGGCAATAACGCTTTCACCAGGTTCGAGAATGCCTCCAGGAGGTCGCATGTAGCAGCTCTTTGGTGCAGTAGTTTGAAACTAAAATGCAAAAGGATCAGAAAAAAAAGGAAATATCAGAAGCTTACATTACCAGTTATATGGATTATGGTGTGACAATCATAAGCAAAACCTCCATATTACAACTACTACTACTACTATGCTTCAACCTCAAACTAGAAGAGGTCAGCTGTATTATTTACAGAAACACCCATACAAAAATTTTGACTTGAAGAATCTTGCGAGATGCATCTGTGAATTTAAGAACCAAGACAAAAGTTATAAATCAGAGAGCTTCCGTGTGCAACAAAGAATGATTTTCTTTATTTTTGTTTACAGAAAGATATACTATCTGTTATGTTATTATTATATAATAGTAAATAATGCTCCCTCGGAATTTGTTTGTCTGGTTTTGACTTGCACGGACTTTAATAAAGTAAAAAAGACTTTTGAATCTTGTGGTCTTAAACATATTTATGTGGAAATTTAGATTTAAAGAGTTGCCAAAAAAATAAAGAGACATTTTTTTTAAAACAGAGTAAAAAGGAAAGTAAGACAAATAAATTGAAATGGAGTTAGTTTTAAGCAAGAGGCCCTTTTGCAAGTTGCAACCTCAATGAACTTCATATTCTGCTTTAATTAGCTAACTTGTCTCGGTTTAGTCTTTCGACCCTAAAAGCACAGAACAGACTCATGTTATGTAGGGATTGAGGAATGAGCAACATAAAGAATAGACGGAAACGATTTGAATATTGGTTCAAATAATGAACCATCCAGAAGATCCAGAAATGGTAAAATCATTAGGAAATTAATGACACCCCTTGCTCTTAATGTCTTTTTCTTATGTTAGTAAATGTAACAACTTCTTCTGATAGATGCAAACACTTGGCAGGCTGCATAGATTAAAATAGATTTCTGAAAATTACAGACCTTGCTAACGCAATTTTTTACAGAAAGGAATCTTTTAATAGATTACCTTAAATGCAACATAAGATTTGCTAGTGTTCTTAATCTTCACAGCACTCTTCACCTGCTTTCCCGGTTCGTCTGCCAAAAAAAAAGAGTATAAAATTTAACAGGTAAAAGCAGAACACAGTTCCTCCAATTTTTAACACGAAATTATACGACCTAAAAAACCGGAAATCGTTGACTAGAAATAGAAGAAAAAAGTAAAATAAATAAAGTCAATTTAGTCAACGAGGTAAACAGACGCACAAGGGAAGTATAGACTGTTAGCTGGATCGAGCCGAAGCCTACGCCGGGCCGGAAGCAGTGATCTGGCAACGGAGCTAACGGACGTAGAAGCACGAGAGCTGTTAGATCCGACGCCGTTTTGGTGACTGTGGTTCTGAGAGTGAAGATTCTGCGTAGACGACGACGAAGACGAAGTAGTTCCTGATTGCCAGAGAGGACAAAGCTTCCAGAGCTTTCCGTTGGAGTTATGTGGCTTGTGGTGGTCGGCGATGGCCATAGGGCGGAGTTTTGGCCGGAATTTAGTGGAGTTTTCCGATGATAAGTTGCAATTTTCCGGTCATAAAAATTAGGGCAGCTTGCAATTGTCCTTTATGAGGAAACTCTTTCACGACGTTGACTATATGTTTTGAAGGTCAGAAAGAAGTCACGTAATTATATCGAAGTCTTCGGGGATTTGTTTTCTTTCTGTAATTCGTAAATTGTCGTATTTACAGTCCGGAGAAAGTGTTTGGCAAAATTTTTTCTTTCACAAATATTGTAGCTCAATTAAATTTCATTCATATTGAAAAGTTTTATATTCTCTACGTTTTATTTTATTTATTTAATTTTAAAAATTTTATAATTTTAAATTAAAAATATATAAAATATATTAAAAGATATGAAATCATATGAAATAAAGTTTAAAGTTTTATTTGGACATGCAATTTAAAAATTTTAAATTATATTTTTGTCTTATAAATATAAGAATCTTATAAGTTGTAAAAATTATTCAAATTATCCAAATTCTTATATAATCTTAACAAATAAGTAAAAGTTCATAATAAAATATATACATTATTACAAAGACATTCTAAAAGGAATACACTTAAGAATCAAACTTTAGCTTAATAAAAATGTAAAATTAAACATGAGTTGTGGTGTACTACTCTTTAATATTATCCTTCCACATAATATGGACAAAGATTAGTAAACTATTGATGTCCAATATAATAGTTGCCAAAGGTTGTTTATATTTATTATATAAATCATTAGTAAATATAGTTGATATATATAAAATGGTGGACTCTTTTTTACAAAATATAAACTTATAGATTAAAATTTATATTTGAAAAATCAAATCTCATGATTCGAAATCCAAATCAAGCTTTTTAGAGAATTTGAGATTTCATCTCATGATATGAAATTATGAAATGAAATCGCATGTCCAAATGCTAATTTTATCTCATAATTTTAAACCGTGACATGAAATAGCATGTCCAAAGGCCTACTAAAAAGAAAAAGAAAAACACAATAAATAAATTAAAATGAAAAAAATATTAGATTGAAGTTTTTAAACTCTGAAACTTATAATTAGGTTGGTAAAACAATGTACAGAAAACAAGTAACTATTCTCAACCTATTAGATATGAGTTAGATAACTTTTATTTAATTATAAATTAAACACGAATATTATTAGTATTATCCACTAAAAAATAAATATTCAGATAAATAATATGAATACTGATTTATTTGATTGTTATTTTTCACAAATTTTATTTTTTGTGAATCTAAGTATATTTTGATGTTTAATTTGTATTCTTAACCATAAATAATTTGAATATTCATATTATCTATGGATTAATCTTTCTGTTATTCATACTAAAAGAATTTGGACGTATTAAATATTAAATATTATTTATTTTTTAGTTAAAATATTTTAAATCTGTTTAAGAGAGAGAGAATGTACCGGCTCCGTCGCAACCTTTAATCCTTTTGTTGATAAAATGTTTCAAAGTTTATTGAAGAATGAAGAGGAAAGTGCACAGAAACAAGCGCGTTTTCGGACTTCAAATCTCAGTTTTAGGTTCATTTTTCTTTTTGTTTTCAAGTCCGTTAAAACTTCCCATTAATTTAGTAGAAAACTCTTGCAAAATTAACATTTTATGCTGACAATTAAGGAGTACTAGAAATAACTTAGTTATAGCCAATATTTTCTTTTTTCATATTATCCTAATTAAATTCATCTTAGTGTTTGATCCATTGGCTCGATAGAGAGCTAGCCCTCATCATATTATCCACACTTCAGTTAGCAAAGCCTAGGCGTACTAGGAGTTTGAGTCCCAAAATATTGACTATTTTTACTTTATCACGTTTTGCTTTATGAGAGTCAATTTGACTAATTCTCGAAGCTAAATGAATTAGATTAATTCAATATTTTAAATTTTAAATTTAGATGTTTTAAAAGTACACGAAATATACTATAAGTTGCAATCCTTATCATATTAATATGATTAACAAAATATATCTTAAAACGTTGATCAAAATCTATAGAGTTTGATTCTTAAAAAATGAAATGTGAAAAGTAAAAATTAACGGAGATCGGGTCAAAATCAATGCGTGTGCGTTTTTTGAAAGAGATCATAGTTTCACACATTCTTCCTCACCTTTTGGCATGAAAAGTTGTAAAAGCTTCTAACTTAAAGACTACGTACTATTAAGTCGTTTAGTGAAATCTTCATATTTCAACTACGTACTTCAATACAATTGTTGACTTCTCTTCTTCATCTCAGCCCTTTTAGTAAATTCTTTTGAAAGTTATTTGTATCTTTTGGACTTCGTTTCCATTTTTCATAGCCACAAGATTCTATTTTAAGTCCAATATTCGAAAGTTTTGTTGCTATCAGATAATTATGACTACAATATAATTTTGTTTTATCTTGAACTTGAAGTACACATCGTTTTTGTTTTTCCAACATAAAGTTTAATTGATTCACATCAATAAAGTTGTTTAATGGATAAGACTTGGATCTTTCTTGCAACACAAAATCTTCATTAATGGAAAGTTGAAGAGCAATGGCATATACATATAATTTTTTTAAAACACTTAAAAGAAATTTCATCCGTATTGAGTTAAATAATGACGATAACAAAAATATATTCAGTATAATTTTATAAGTAAACTTTAAAGAGTTAGATCGATATGTACATAACTCTTCTATCTATATATTGCATAGGGACAAAAACACGAGTAGACAGCGAATATGAAATGGCACGGCATCTGGCTGTTAGGCAATGACATAAACCGTAATGACCACACCATATTAGTTATCTTTTTTTTTTTTTTTGGGACACTGTCTTTTAAAAAATTATAAATATTAAGAATAAAATCATGAAACAAAAATTACACTTTATTTAAGTATAAAATTAAGCTAATCTTATTTCAATCACATTTAATACTAAAGATAAAATAAAATAAAAACAATTAATTTCATTTTAATTTTATAAAAGAACAAATAAATTTGAACAAATAGTTTTAATAATTTTGATAATTAATATAAAATGGAAGGAGTAATTAACTTTCTAATACTTTTTTTCAACTTTAACTTCAAATACTAAATTTCTTATAAATTTTTAGTATGAATTCAAGCATGAATTATTCGATTGTTTTTTAAACTAAAATTAACAAATTAAAAATGACATCAAATTATTGTGAGTCGCAATTATTAATAATTAAAACATAAGCCACAAAATAAATCTGATTTCTAAATTATATATAAAAAAATAAATCATTAAACAAGTCTCAACCAAAAAAATCATGCAAAAAATTTGAAATCGAAATCCTTTATTTAAAAAAATCATCTACTCAATTAAATCAATAATTACTTTGATAGATTTACCAGTGATAAGGAAAATAAAGGGGGAGTAATAATTGACAGCAAAATAATTGGTAGATAATTAAAGAGGAAGGTGACTGAGTGGACGTTTGCTCCTATACGAACATTTACATTTGTCGGCTATGTGTTGTTGGTGTAGGTTAGTTGGATGGTAGGAATTAATTATGCAATTAAGTAACACTTTTCAAGTGACTTTGACCTCCATCCTTTTTTATTCCTTCGAGATTATGTATTACTTTCTTTATCGTAAAATAAGCGATTTTTTAATTTTTTAATTTTATTTTAAAATAAATGATGTTTTATATAATTAAGAAGATGTTGATGATAATTTTTTAATTTTATTATTTAAATAGAGAGAGTTTTACATAATCAAGAAAATATTAAAGAGTTATATTTTTTTCAAGATATTTATTAAGAGTAAGTGAGTAAAAATATATTTTTTATAAGAATGAGCAGTTTTCTTAATGAGTGTGTCAAAGCTAAAAACACTATTATTTTGAAATGGAGGAAATACTCCCTTCGTTTTAAAATAAGCTGTGCTTTTAGTTTGGGCACATCTCTCAAAAAAATTACTTATTTCCTTGATAAAAAATATATTTTTACCCATTTATCTATAATAAGTATCTTCTAAAAAGATATTTCTTTAATATTTTCTTGATTATATAAAACTCTCTCCATAAATAACGGTAAAATTGAAAAAATATCATTAATATCTTCTTGACGGTGTAAAACATCACTTATTTTGAAATAAAATTAAAAAGCTAAAATACCACTTTATAGAGGGAGTATTTTCTTCATTTTAATTTACGTGACACGATTAAATTTAATTATTAAAATTATATAAAAAATTTATAAAATAGAATAATTAATAATTTAAAATATTTATAGATATATTAAAAAGTCACAACAAAAAAAAACTTATATATTCATAAAGTTCAAATAATATCATATAAATTTAAATTAAAAAAAAATTATTAGCCTTAGCAGTAGAAAGATGTAGAAATTTCTTCTCGTATTTCATATTAATTTTAAAATTTGATTAATTTAAATGTGTGGAAAAAAATATTTTTGGCTCGTATTATTAGTTAATACTTGGATCTAACGCGTATGCTTCTATCACCATCTTCTTCTCAGAAGTCTTCCAATGTTGTTTCCTATATATTTAATGTAATTTGGGCACATCTAGTCTAGTTGGTAGAAACTGCATGCATATTGCTGCCTAATATTTTTTTTATGTGATAGTAGTTTTATTGGATATGAAAATTTTAAAATATAAAAAAAGTATTATATTGCTGTCCAATTTTTTTTATGTGACGTAATTTTATAAGATATAAAAATTTTAAAATATATAAAAAAAAAATTATATTTGAAAGAGTATAACTTTCTAAATTTTGTGCAATTAAATAGAATTCAACAACAACAACAATAATACCAGTATAATCCGGTTAAGTGGGATCTGAGGAGGGTAAATTTACGCAGACCTTACCATTACCTTAGAGGTAGAGAGACTGTTTTCGATAGACCCTCAGCTTTAAGAGAAACAGAACCAGCAATAAAATAACAGCACAGGAGACAACATATAATATCAACAACAACTAGTGCTCGCATCAAAATACACGACAGCAATACACTAAACGATAAACAAGTAGCATCAGGTAAAACAACGAAAGACACGAACTATAAGAGCAAAAATAGGCCTACCCTGAGAACGAGAAAGTCATGTTACACACAGCTCACTAGTACCCTGCTACCCTAATCCGTGTACCACATACCTTCCTATCTAAGGTCAAGTCCTCGGTAAGCTGCAGTTATGCCAATATCTTTTCTAATCACCTCACCCCATTGCTTATTCGATCTACCCCTACTCCTCTTAAAATTATCCATCAACAATCGCTTGCACCTCCGCACTGAGCACTCGGACACCTCCTCTTTACATGCCCGAACCACCTCAGTCTTACCTCTCGCATTTTGTCCTTCACCCAGCCACTCCCACCTTGGCCCGGATATCGACATTTCTAATCCTATCACTCCTAGTGTGCCCGCATATCCACGTTAACATCCTCATTTCTATGACCTTTATCTTCCATACATTGGAGCTCTTGACTGGTCAACACTCTGCCCCATACAACGTAGTCAGTCTCACCACCATTCTGTAAAACTTGCCTTTATGTTTTGGTGGCACTTTTTTATCACACAAAACTCCAGAAGCGAGTCTCCATTTCATTCATCCTGCACCTATACAGTGAGTAACGTTCTCATCGATCTCCTCACTCCCTTGGATAATAGATCAAAGGTATTTGAAACTTTCTCTCTTATGGATTACTTGCGTACCCAAGTCACTGCCTCATCCTCCCCGTGCAACGCGTCACTAAATCTACATCTTAAATACTCTGTCTTGGTCCTGCTCAACCTTAAGCCTTTAGACTCCAGGACTTGTCGCCAAACCTCCAACTTAGCGTTTACGCCTCCACGAGTCTCGTCAATCAGAACTATGTCATCTGCAAATAACATACACCAAGGCACCTCCCCTTAAATCCCTCACGTCAGCGTATCCATCACTAAGGCAAATAAAAAAGGGCTAAGTGTTATCCCTGGTGCAAACCCCATTCCATCTGGAAAATGTTCCCAGTCTCCTCCCACCGTCCTCACTGAGTCTTGATTCCATTATACATATCCTTGATCGCCATAATGTAGGCCGCCGACACCCCTCTAGCCTCCAAACATCTCTACAAAACCTCCCTCCGAACCTTGTCATAGTTCTTTTCTAGGTCGATGAAAACCATATGAATCAATAAAAATATATCATTTTTTTTGAATTGACAAAAAAAAAAATGCGTCACATAAATTAAGACAAAAAAAAATTCTTTTTTTATTTTTTAGTTTCTGATCCGATAGATAATAAAAATAATATTTCACTAGCCACTTTTTTTTTTTCATCTAGTTAAAACATAATCACTGTTTTAAAATTTCAAATTTCATAATTGTAACTCCAGGGCATTTTAATCTAGACTTGGATAGAGTTAAGCCTATTAGAAGGGAAATGTTCTAGGATGGAACGTGAAATTTTTCGATAAGAATGGGAGGATCTTATATTAAGAAACTCACTAAATATTTATAAAATTTAATTATTATTATTCTTATGAACTCAATTATTATTATAATATTAACTTAAAAATAAAATATTATAGAAATTAATAAACTTAAAAGCTCAACTACTATTTTATAATATGTTTTCTATGATATTTGAATTGCTATAGAAATCAATAAACTTAATTGTTATTGTATATTGAAATCAATATTGAATTGGCAAATATAAATTGAGAGTTCATATTACTTTACTACAATGTATTAATATAAATACCAAATCTTCATTGAAATTAAGTTAAATGGCAAAACATTATACTCTATTTTCATTTATATATATATATATAGAGAGAGAGAGAGAGATCGATACTACATCGAACAAGACCACGATCACATAAATTAGGGGGATCGATAGTGATTTTGATTTTTAGAGATGTGTAAAAGAATCTGAGGAAAAGGTAAGTAAACAACTCTAAAATCTGACGGTACTTGGACCCCAACAGCTCAGATCTATAACTTTGTTGAGCGTCTCTTCAGTTTTCCTGAACTTCTCGCCGGAGACGACCGCCGGAGAACCCGTGGAGAATCTGCGAGCGGAGGTATTATTTGAAGCAATTAAATTAGTCTTCGCATAGTGATGAAGCGATCTTAAAGCGTAATTCCATCTGGCAAATCCTTGATCTTTTAATGCCTCAACTGCTCCAATACTTGCTGCTACGATCCATGCTGATCCCTTTGCTGCTGCCGCATTCATCTTTCTTTTTTCTTCTCAGGAGGAAAATTGATACTCTGTTTTTGGTTAGTGGATTTGAGGATGCAATTAGATGTTAATTGTGTGTGTATATATACGGAGAGGTGAAGAAACTGAAGGAAGAATCTGGAAAGAAAATGGGGAATATGAAAACTAGAGGCGGATTTGCCGATTGTTTAGGAAAACATCCACAGTTTTAGATTTACTTAGCATAATTATAAAGTAAGTGGAATTAATTAGTAATGACTACTGTTTCATAAAGGGGTTTTAAAACTACGGCAGCGGTGCACGCAGAAATCTTTTGTTTTTTTGTTCTTTTGAAGTCACAGTTTCTCGTGGTTAGTAGCCCACGGATTTTGGACTTAAAAGAGTTGTTTGGTTCAAATCTCCATTGTACGGGGACCACTCTAGAGGCAAAACAAGTTTTTTCATATATTGCTCTTATTTTGGATTGTTTTGATTTTCGCTCGGACTTCTTATTTAATAGAAATTTATAAATTAATATATTATTTTTTTATGTTTAATAGATATATAAAAAATATTTAGTTTAAATTAGTTGTCAATATAAAATTTTAAAAAATAATATATTATTTCTTTCTAACTCTACTCGTAATATTTAAGTTATTTTAAAATGTGACAAAAAAGATAGTGACAGATAAAAATTTATTCTCTTTATTTCAATTTACATGACATGTTATTTTTTTAAATTTGTTACAAAAAGATATAATACTTTTCTCCTTAATGTAGTGATTTATAACTTTATAAATATTTAAAACTTATTTAAAATCATAATTTTTTTTCAAAAAATCTTTAAAATTTTGTTTCAGTCAAACTAATACATAAATTGAGATAAAAAAGTATTAATCAATAAATTATTAAACCGTGGAGGTAATGAACATGGGCATGGCAATAGGGATTAGATTTCCTAAAGTAGTATTAAGAGTAATGAAACAACGAGTTGCACCCAACGCCCAAGAGCGTAATTTATAGATCAATGAAATAAATTAAACATAATAAAATTTTAAGTCCAAATTTTATTAGAAATAAAAATATTAGGCATTTTTTATCTATTTATTGATAAATATAATTACAAAATATATTTATTAAAAAAAAATAAACATTTTATAAAATTAATTAAGATGCATTCAAATTAATTCAAACATTGTGATTATAAGATTAAAAAAGAAGTAACAAAATAGGGAGTGAAAGTTTGAAATGATGGTAGGACAGTACATGATAAGCTGTTGGATTGCATAATCAGGAAATTTTGGTGCTCAAACAGTTAAAGGGTTCGTTTGGCAGCCGATGAGAGTTAGGTAGATATTAGTAATAAAAAAATTATTTATCAAAAAATTATGCGTGAGTTATTTCATCTTCTATTACACAGATAATACATATACTTTCTCGTAACTTATGCATATAGTAGTTATGCAGATTTTTAAATTGCTAATCAAACACCATATTAGTTATTCTTTGTCCATTGTTGAGCATGTTTTCTAATATTTTAACAAATAATAGCCACTGCCGAGTGTTGTGATGGAACGGTAAATATTTTCATCTTTAATCAGAGGTTTTGAGTTTAAATTTTGAGTATGTAATCGTCTTTGGTAGGGAGTATTTTACCTCCAAAAGTGAAATTTTCCAATGCGAATGCGAATTAGTTGAACCACAAAGCACATGTCAAACGGGGGGTGAAAAATAAAATAAGAAATGCACTCAAAAGTGTGACCTAGTGGTCAATGAAATTGGTGAGAAACTTGATGTCTCAGGTTATAAATATCAGGAGACAAAAAACACTAAATGATTTCTTCCTATCTATCTTAGCTTTGATGGACATCATAGTTTTAAAAAAAAAATTGAAAAACAAATATTAGGCAATTAAACTAACATTTGATTTAAAAAATAGATTTATATCTCTCAATTATATGGAACAATAGAGATTCTTTAGGTAAGGCCTCAAGGGAGGGTTTTCTTGCCATTTAATAAGTCTCAGATGTACTAGCACTGCATTATTGATGCAGTCATCTATTCTTCTGGGAGGTCACAATTATTATTGCAAGCAAAGATCATAGGTGCACGAACAGCAACTTCAATCACCACATATCGCTATCTACCAACCGTTTAGATGGCACCGGCGAGATCTGACGTCTTTTTAAGGCGTTTGCCATCGCCTTCGATTCGATCGAATTAATTATAGAAACACCATTATTGATGCAGTCATCTATTCTCCCAAGAGGTCACAATTGTTATTGCAAGCAAAGATCATCGGTGCGCAAACGACAACTTCAAACGTCACACATTCGCTACCTACCAACTGTTTAGGTGGCACCGACGAGATCTGAGGTCTTTTTAAAGACCTTTTGCATCGCCTCCTATTCGATCGAATTAATTATAGAAATCCGAGTTTAATTTTGTTAATTTATTAGTGAACAAAAAATATATATTATTAAGACGAGTGAAGCTACTTAGTCTCCACATATATTGACTCAATGAGAATCACTACAAATATATATTATTATTTTTTGAGAAATTAGAGAAGAGGTAGAAATAGGAGACATCAAACCTGTTGGATATGCAATAATAATTGATAACTCTCTTGTAAAACTGTTCCTTCAGAGAATTAAAAACATGATTGAGTGTAGCGTAGATGATGAAAAATGAGAAAGCAGAAATTCTCAAATATGTCATCAACGCTGCACTCAATCATGTTTCTAAGCACTCTGCAATATTTCTGGGAAATTTCATGCTTCATATTATTTTATAGCCTCACCTTCCACTTCCTTTTATCTTAGTCCAGTAGGACAAATTGAAGTACGTTACCATTTGGGGAATTTTTGTAGTAGTACATTTCAATATGAATATATTCGTACTTCCCAATTTTTAGCTCTCTCAGACTGTACTTGACTCTACTACCCGTTTGCAGTTGTACTAGACGATCTGTACTGCTACTACTGGAAATCCACTCCTTGCTGCTGCTTTTTTTAAAACTAATTTGTTTATTCAATCCATGTGTTTGACAAGTTGGGAGTTCCACTGTTCTGAGAACTACATTGCTTTTAGCTGGAAAAAACATTTTTCTTCTTGTAGTTTGACAAAGTAATGGCAAATTACAGTTCTGCATTGTGTTTGAATGTGGTCTAGAGGTTAAGGTGGAGACATGTCAGTCAAATCCTATCTAAATGTGGTTAACATGTAATTTATGTGCTGATTCCTCTCTACAGAAAGTCTTAACCTATAGCATTTGATGTTTGTAAATGCTTCAAACACTCTGTTACTATACAACTTGGCCAAAAGAAATTAAAGGGAAAATGGTTGGCATATGAAATGAACAAATATTAGACCAAATACATAGACAACCCCTAAAGTTGCCACATTTTTTCATTGACACCTAATGCATTGCTCCAAATATGCCTATTGAACAATCAACAACGACCATTTAAAATTTAAAAATAGAACGGAAAGGTTCAGAGATAAACGTAGCTGGGGAAGCAAAAAATGAATCTATTGAAACCAGTACAACAAAACGATCCCTACATGTACGGAAGAAAGATCTTTCAAAATCCAGGTCCTAAAGAAGTCTCTACTCTTCTATTTGAGAATTGAATTTGTCTAAAATTAAGGAATGTTATGGGACACATTTGCCGTATATATTCAACCTCTGCTTAAATAATAACAATAGTAAAGTTATGATTCCAGAAGTCGCTTGGTCCTGCATGCGTATCCCAATGTTTAATCCTGCTCCGAGATGTCCGTTGTTCAACTCTCAAGTCTCTCAAAAAAGTAGAGGTATCCCATGTCCAGAGGTGGATTTTTTGAGACCCCAACTTTTTCATCATTGAAAATCACCCACCGGCTATCTTTGTGAATATGAGCAACATAATGGCCACACTGGGTAGATGTGCCGATGTGACTCACGAACCCAAGGAGCCTGTATCCTGATTATTATCCAAGAGAAAATTGGTCAGACCACGTGGCATGAAATAATATCGAAGTAAACCCAAACTTGACCATCAAGGGTCGTGATTTTGCATCGGATGAAATACGCAATACAATTGAAGTATTAAAACCCTTTGAAAGAGAATTAGGAACTTCTATCATCCTAAAACTCTGGGTTAGGTCAAGTCCCATTAGTCCTTACTCTTAAAGGTTCCGTATATATGCAGTTGATTCAAACAAATAGTGATGAATTTTCTCCAAAAGAGGTCAGATATCAACATTGCAAAACCAAAGAAACAGGACTCATTAAACAAATCGATTTTGTCCCGTGCCCCTTTTAACCAAACAAAAATTCCCGTCTCCAAATAAGAAATAGTTGGATCAAGAAAAGCATTTGGAGCATCTATCTCGACCATTTTCAACCACCAGAAAGTGAGAAACCACGGAATGGAGTTATATGGTAGAGCCCCTTCCATCAGACCGCTAGTTGGAGGTTAAAGACCCTTAGATGCAAAAAAGTGAGAATCATTGCTGCCCCTTGGAGAGAGGGGGAAGAGGCAAAAAGAGCTATCAAATCACAAAAAAGAAGAAGAAAAATAAACCTACTTCCAACCAGATAAGCGGTAATAAAGAATTTTGAAAGATAGGAGACCAGAAGGTAACTAAGCTCAAGTGTGTGACTGACGGAAAAAATACTGTAGATATAGCATTCCACATCTAAAATCCCTGGCCAAGATGATTCAGCCCACGATAAGGTGAGTCTATAAACTTGAGCAGTAGAACTAACAATTCTGTATAAAAAATCCTAGATCAAGCTGGATTCAGCAGGATCAGAAATATGGAGCTAAAGAAAAATATTAGTAATACACTACAGAGACTCTTCACCTACACCATTTAAAGAAGACCCATGTCCACAGCCTCATGGATTTTGTTAAGAATATATCATCAGATCTACATAAAAGCAACAAAGCTGTACATCAACCAGTAGAACTAGAGATAGGGAACTAACTTCCTCCTCCATCAGGCATCAAGGGATCAACTGCAGCTCCACTACTAGTTGTAACATCCATGTCTGATGCAGTACCTGCATCAGGGTTGCTGAATATCCATTCAGTAGCTTTTTCAACATCACCTCCCTGTGAACAGACAGAAACAGGGAAAGGACAAACATTATGACATAGGCAGTGAATAGCAAGGAACCTTGCTTTAGCTCCAAGAGCCAGTGAAGATGAGAGATCTACCGATGCCTTCAGGGCCTTACGAGCAAGTTTCTCTTCAAAACCAAAGGAAACCAGCGTACCAACTTTAGATTGATCAATATCAGGATTTTGCAGGTTTTTTGATATAGGAGCATCAATATCTGGGAAGAAAATATGCATCAATATACCCTGTATCTAGTAATGGCAAGAAACTTGGGTAAAACCTGCTTGAAAGGAAACAACGACGACTACCTGGATCATTCATGTGAGTAAGTAACCAATCCATTGCTGCCTCTACTCCACTGTTGGAGGTATTGATTGCAGCCTTCTGACAATGACGTAGATTAAATCCCATTGAAACAAGTTGAGCAACAATACCCTCATCAGGCAGAAGCTTCATTGACTGCTCACCATCACCAGCAGCTGTCCATGGACAAGTAATGAATTGGAGCAATTTAGTACTTCTAGAAACATGAGCCAAAAGTTACAAACCCTAAAGGAACTTGACATACAAATAGCACCTACAGCTAAAAACTTCTGATATAAATTTTATGTGATGATCACACACCCACTAAAAAGCTGTTAGCATAAGCATCCCAAGCTTGCAGATCCCCTAGAATTGGAACAACCCTCAGCTGGGAGAGTGAGAAGCAACACTGATTACTCACTCGCTATAAGAAACTATTACTTAGAGCAGGAATAAGATTAAACAGTGACTGGAATTTCTGAGGTATAACTAACCACTAAATATGGTTCTATCATACACTAGTTTATCCTGTGGCTACTCCCACTCATAGAGAAAACTAGAACACAGCAAATACCGCTTCCAAAACACTAGAAACATCATTGAACGTCTCAAAGTCGACTGCATAACAATAAAAATTAACCAAAAAGTCAAAAAAAAATTGAATAATGTCGAATATTTAACATGTATCATCAGACGAACTAAAAAGGCTGAACGATGTTCATTGTAATCTAAATAGACACAAACTGATTAAGCAAGTTCATGGATTTCTTGAGAGACACTAATGCAAGCTAAAGAGCAAAATCTTATGATTCAGAAATAAAACATTTACCAATGTGCAAATAGAGACAATAGCCTTGAATACAGACAACCGAATAGAACCACAATACTTCATGTCCATATGGTACATCTTCCACACCCAAAAGACAAACAACTATTTTATGAGAAAGATCCCACGCAATTACTTTTATTTCCAAAAGGTCTTTGCCACACTTTCTTCACTCATAAGAAAAATTCTTTGAAAAAATTGAGTAGCTTCATAAAGGACGCAAGGCAGAGAATAACTTCTGCGACACAGCCAGATAGACAACAACAACATACCCAATGAAATCCCACGAGATAGACACTCATATGATTCTTCGCAATAGAGCACTATTGTGCTCAAACGGAAGACACTTTTCACAAGATCGCTATGAATTTAGTATAAGACAAAGTAATTCATACCACTGTCAGGCAACAGCTCTTCTCCTGGTTGAATACCATTACTTCGCATGCTACTTATGTCAAGGGTTTCAGGGACATCTATGTAGACATCTAGAAGGACCATCACAGAAAAATATTTAGCAATTCAACAAGATGAAGCAGTAGATTCATTAGATTTATATTGATAAAGAAAAAGTAACATACCAAGCTTCTTTGGCACCCAACCTTCCTCCATAACAAATTTGCGCATGTGCAAAACCAGATAATCTGGAAAAGAAGTCAAACCTGCAGTTCTATTTACAAACAAAATTAAAAAGGATAAAAGAAGTAGCCTCATCAGATACGACGGTCAAGCAAATAGATAAAGGTGACAGACACTAGAGCCATCCACAGCTTAAGACAAGACATCTATAATTTCTACAGCCAAGTTAAGTAGTATGGAAGCCAAAAAGATAAGGTACTAGGCACTCGCAACTTATTAACCAAGCCCTACTAAAACAACAGAAGAAATGCAGGTAAACTAAATATGAGATACCATAAGCAGATGGAGAAGAAAATTGAAATAACTTTACAGGGAGAATAACAAATTTTACTTGATAGCTGTTGTCCTATGCATCAAAGCTGTGCTGTAAAAATCATGCACCTCCTCGGGAGCTGAAAAACAATCTAGGCAATCCTTCAAAGACACTCTTGGGCGAACAATTTCATCAGCAGACCTGCAAAAAACCAAACATTTAGCAGAAGTACATGAAAGGCAAGCATGTATCAATCACCCAAAACTCACAGTTCTTTTCCTCCTGCAGCTCTCTCAGCCTTTAAATTTTGGAAATCTGCTAGCTCTTCTGCAATTTCATACAAAACGAAATATAAGAACAGAGACAGTATTGGAAACGAAATCGTTCGTTAATATCAAGCTCTGCTGGAATTTTGTAATGAACAAAGTATAAGAACTAAGGGCAGAAGAGAGCATTAGATAAAAGAGAAAACTCACTTTTATTTACAGCCTTTTCCAAAGGAATATTAAGAGAGAGAATATAATCATTCCTTCTGTTGTAAGTAACTTTGCCTGAGGAACATTGGAGGCGTTCTTCAATACCAAACTTGAAGCTCCTTGACGGATCAAAATCAGGTGTCTCAGAGTTGATCCGTTCAACTTGATCAATAAAATGCAGGAAGAACTCTAAGGCATCCTAAACATAAGTTGCTATCAATAAACCATAAGAATAGCGATAGCAATGCAGTGACAACAAACTAAAATGAACATAATCGCAAGACAGAAAGAATTAGCTACTGGGTTTTTAAGGGCAATAAAGCAAAGGGACCATGAAACTAATATGGGCATGCACAACAGTTCTAACCACATTGGTGACAGACTAAAATGTAAAGAAAATCCCAAGGGTTGATGTATGCATCAACTTATCCAAACGTTGCATCAGCTGGATTAGAAAGAGCTCAACTGAATTTTTAGGGCGTGAAACAGCACCGAGAGATTTCTGGACTTCTTTTAGCAGGTAATTGTTATCATGCTGTAATCTACTAATCTTAAAGTAAAAAACAATCTTCTGAGCATAGAAGATTCCAAGAATGTTGGGGTACCTGTTGTCTCATTGTTGAAAATTCAGGGTGACTAGCAGCTATTACAGACTTGAACATTCGAGGACAGATACCCTCCTGTTTCTGAAAAGTGATAAGAGCAAGTACTTATATGAAGAAGGGAGAGATGGATAGAAGTGAAAAAGACATGCTTTGAAAAAAAGAAAGAAGAAAGAAAAAAACTCAGATGAGTTGAGTACTAAAATTATGAAAATAAATAAGAGGATTATAAAAAGTGCCTCACACCTGAATCCCCATTTCAAAATTAACAAAAGATGTTACACTTCAACTGCACTATACTATACCTAAGTAATGAGAAGCATTTCTTAATGCACGACAAGTGGAAAAAAAATAATTGCAAATTATTTTGCAAAATAATTAAAGAAGTTTTCAATGAACTCTGTTCTCTCAGGAAAAAATTGCAGCCAACTTCCACTATTAAGGCATTGTGATGAAGTTTAAGCAAAATATATCTAATTACTACACGGGCAGCACATTTCTATCAAATAGTTTTTTAAAAATATTATGGACCACTTTACAAGTCCACCATGTAAATGCAACCATAAAATATACGTTCAAAGGAGAACGTTTACCTGTGAGCTAGCAGCATTCGCAGTATCATCCTTCTGAATCAGCAATAATTAACTATAAGCCATTACGAGGAGAGAAAAAAAAAGATGACAGAAAGGAACAAAACGCTCTCACACATACCTCCAGAACAGGAGCCGAATATTTACCAGAAAGCAAGCCATGAGCCAGCTTTGTTCTGCCAAAATACAGGTCAGCCGTCAACAAGTTGAGTGCAAGCAAAATTCATAACAATAGCTGCTATACCGAAATATCTACCAAATACGAAAATAGAAGCATGGAAAGGCTCTGCTACAGGGATCACTGTTTATGCTAAACAACTACACCTCAATTCCAAAGTTGTTGTGTCAGCTATATATGTCCTCGACCAGGGATTAGTATGTATTGGACCAGAAAATTCAGCTAACTGCAGAACCCTAACATAATAAGTATCGTACAGCCTGAATTGCAGTTACTGGGTATGAACAAAACCTGTTAGATACCCCTACTGATAAAAAGACCTTAAAAAGAAAAGAAAAAAAGGGGGAAAGAAGATTGGTGTTTGGTATCATTCATTCAAGCAAATATGCTTTGCTGAATATGAATATTTTTTCAAATCTATTAATTAAGAAACCCTAATGGAGCAATTCATTTTGAAAATGCATAAAGTGTGTGCAGTGACTAGCTTCCTGTAACAATGAGAAACGTAAGCACAATTCAGTATCAAACATGACATGTTTTGCTAAACAACGTACTTTTGATGCAGCAGAGTGCACAACTAACTCAATAGCTAGTGGAGAAGTAATGCAAATGTTAAACTGGTAAATGAACAGATCCAAGTTACTCACAGCTGCATGTTAAGGTCAACAGTCGGATCAGCAGGAGCCGCCCTGAAAGCTTCTTTCAGGCGTTGATCTGAATAGTATCTGATAAGGATATCACATCAGATGGTAAGATGTAAAAAAAAAAAAAGAAATCCTAAAACCATTTTGACTTAAATGACATTTTTCTTCAACAAAAGAACATCTAATACATTTATCACAAGTATAATTATCCTACCTTGAACAAAAGGAACGCGTTGAGAACATAACCTGCATTGTAGCGGCCAAGTAGCAACTGCAAGAACGATATATGAGACCAGAGAATTTAATATGTTTCTTTCTTCAAATGAAGATAAGAAATGCTATGTTGACTAAGCAGCAGTAATAAAAGGTTACTCGCACCTGTTACCAAGATTGATTAATCCAGTATAACCAGGTCCAAAAAGTGGTTCAACATCCTCACCCGTTTCTTGAATCCGGTTCCAATCAAAATTAAAATTTTGGTCTAGTTCTCTCTCAGCAGTTGTCATTTCAGTCTGGGAACGCAAAAAGGATTAGTCTTATTGGGAAGAGAAGTAACGATGGGACAACTAACATATTATGGTTTTCCATAAGAAATATTGAATAAATGATAGCTCAATCACCTCAAATGACAATGATCACAAAATAATGTAACCGTTAAAGGATAATTTTAGATAAATTTACATAGTATGAACTACTGATAAGGGATAGAAATCACAGAAAATTTAAGGAGTTAAAAAAGTAATCATCAATAGGCAAGCGAATGTCATCGTCTTAGTTGGCATCTTGCTCAGATTTGAGATGAGCAATTCCAGGTGAAAGACTCAGAAAAATTTGAGCTTACTCTAAGTCCCGACTATTTTGCCTAAGAAATATAGCAGAATCAAGAATAAACATGTAACATTTGGTTAGACTTTAGCCACGCGCATCATGCAAACTTCTTACAGGAGTGAATCCAAGTAAATACTCAATGTTCATCTATGCATGCTAACCTTTTGCAAGGATGAGAAGTCAATACCAAAATGTGCCAGATGTTGTGCTAAAAGTGGGTCAACAACGCTTTCATCCTCCGGATAGGAGAAAACATCTGAGCTGCCAAAGTTTGCAACCAATTAGTAATCATTCAAGAAAAAAAAAACACCATAACACATTATAAAAAAGGTACAATCACCAATGTAGTAACCAGTCCAAGCAAAGTCCAGTTACAGGACCATATTCCATTACCAGGATCTTTAACTATATACTTCTGTATGACATGTCTAAAGCACTTGTACAGAGCAGTTAATACCAACTCCATGGGTAATGAAGTTAGATATCCACGTAATACGACGGAACAAGTAGCTCATTCTTTAGATTCTTTCTTTTTTGGGGTTGCATGTGGGATGGTTAGGAAATCCACAATTTTGGGAACCTCCACCTTACACCAAAACTGGAAATCTCCAAAATAAAATCAAAAACCAGATCACTTCCAGAATGACAAAATTTAAACGGGCCAGCAAGCTGTTAAATTCAGACCCAATAACTAATGCCTTCATTTGACTATAGGCTAACTAGAAATATATGACTAAAGACATTGTCATACTTGGAGAGCAACTCAAGTCTTCAAAGTTCTCTTACTTGGAATTGCGACTGCGAGAAAGACTAAGCTTTGTTGACCAAACAACCGCGAAGTATCATCAATGACAAATCATAAACCAAGCAGCTTTGCAGTTAAAACAATTGCATTACTTGTAGATTAACTGGGAACACTCAAAAACCAAAAGGAACAAGATAGGTTGATGTTGTTCTCACGATCAACCAAAACAAAAAAAGAAGAGCTATGAAGCAATTTAAGTCGATCAAAATAAAATCAAGTGTTAAGAAGCAACTCTGGTCAATGAAAACAAAAAGAAGAGCTAAGCAGCAAGTCTAGTCAACCAAAAACTGAAAGAAGCAGCAATTTTCTAGTAAACAATTTCTGAGCATGGAGATACAACTTATAAGATGGCATTACCTGCCCCCTCCAAATCGGCAGTTACGGTCCCAAGCTTTACAGCAAGTGGATAACCAGTTTCTCTGTAGTGGTTAACAGCATGGTCATTACCACCAGTTCCATCCCAATTTTTCCTACCACATAGGATAGTTCCATCAGTTAGATTCAGCCAAAGATTGTCAGTCTTATCACATTTTGCACATTTCCAGCCCACAGGTGGAACAGCAACACCATTGTCAAGCTGTTGCAGATCCTTAGCATATTTACTGACAAGTTTCTTGTCAGAAGTCCAGGAAGCAAGTTGCTCTTTTCTCTCAGCACCTTCAGCTAGTAAAATAGCATCAACAGCCAATCTAACCTGCAAGTTTGTGATCAACATAAGCAATATTTAAATGTTTCATTTTACTCTAAACACAGGAAACCTGTGAAAGGATATTAAAAGAGTAAGTTTACCTTCTCGGGTAATTCCACTGACGGGAAAGGAAGAGTGACATTATCAGGCAATATAACTATTTCATAGACTTCTTCGTACTGGGGTTCACTGTTGTCAAACCCTCCATCAAGACCTAGAAGGAGAAAGGCATAATCCAAGTCAATTTATCAACTAAACTTCAATCCCGAATTAGTTGGGGTAGTCTAAACTTTGTCAACTGATAAATATTAGAAAATGCGAACTTCTATGGTCCTTTATTCTTCCTTTTTTTCTTTTTCGAACTAGTTTTGGAAGATTGTAGCTATACTAGATGTGAAATATTTAAGTACCTATAGCCAAGAGAGTGGGCTTTTTGGAGGGTCTATCTTCAGCATCTGTCTTCTTTGACTGCTTTATATGCAAATAAACTGGGTTCCCAGTCTTCTCATAGTTCCAACCTACATAATCCCTTCCAAATGCAAGAAAAGTATTCATATCAACAAACAGCCCGCCCTCGGATTTCTGGAAAAACAGCAAGGAAAAGTTACCAATTGTAACTAAATCAATAGCAACTGCTTAATAAATGAAGATATATTTCCTAAATGAGCATTAGTGAACACAGATGGAAAAATCAAAACTAATAAGCCAGCACCGGCATGTCATTTCATAGAGGCTATGCCACCACTACTACCTGTCAATCTCAAACTAGCTGGGATTGGCAGCATGAATCCTCTATACTGTTCCACTCTACTTGGAAACAAATCATACAATATACTAATCACTGCAGGCTTCTAATCGAATCGGAGTGAACCATAAACCCTAGAACCCTACAGGATTTAACATTTGACCTTACAGAAAATGGTCACAGCCAAGAACTTCAACCTAGAAAATTGAGTGGACGACTTCTATTTATTACAAATTATGGACTATGCATATGAATCTTCTGTGTCTATTCCGAACTATTTTGACTCTAGTCCACAGCTTCATAGCCGCTTTAGGAAAACAAATCACTCGCAATACTAATCAACTGCAAGCTTCTAACCAAATCGGATGAACTATAAACCCTAGAAAAAACTCGTGAACTCTATGGGATAAACATGCACTGACCTAGCAAAAAAATGGCACAAGCACGAGAATTACCACCTTGAAAACTCAATCGACGTCTCCAAATAAACTCTATAATCGCAAAAACTTCGAGCAGCCAAACAAACGATAATGAAGTAAAATTAAAGCGAGATGACTTATTCAGGTCGGAATTGAAGATTACCGGAGTATCGAAAGAAATGCAGCACTCATGCTTGTAGATACGAGTAGTTGGCTCTGGAATCCGAACACGGGCAAGGTTCGATCGGAGGAGCTCCATAGGGTTCTTCGTTTTTCTCGCGAATAGATTCTTCTGTAACAATCGCCGACAGCGAGGGCAATAAGAGTTTGACTGAAGTTCAAAACAAGCAGAAGAGATTTGTATATATTCGTTTGGATTCTTTGCTCAAATGTTCAGCAACCGCCTTTCTCCCAATTCCCAAATGAAAAAAGTAAGTTTAAGGAGTATGAACTTAACATTATGTAGTAGTACTAGTAGTAGGTCTTCCATTTTCTGGGGACTCCTTTGGCCATATTAATTATTTATGTACCTTTTTCCCCAATAATGTTTACTTCAAATCTGTGTTTAATCATTTACATTTTAAATTTAAAAAATAACTTATAATTTATCTTTCAACTTATTTTTTATTTTTAAAATTATATTTAAATATATTTAAAAATACAAATATTGTCTATCAAACTATTTATACGGTATTAAAAGCATTAAGTCCATTAGGTATATGGATTGAGCTTTTTACTTTTTATTAAAAGATTTATAATAGATAAGATTGTTATTTATTATTATTTTTAAATAATTATTATTCTAATATTTAGAACTTTAAAATTAATTAAAGTTATAGCTCTTAGGTCTTTATTTATTTGTAAAAATTAAAACTTTTGAATATTTAATATTTTAAAATTGACTAAAAATTTGCTTGTTAAATCTTCCTTATTTGAATTGTTCGAAAAGTCATAATATTTAAGACTTTAAAATCAATTATAATTTTGTTAACTTATATCAATCATTTATTTATTAAACTAACTAATAATTCATCATAAATTTTTAATTCACGATACTAGAAAATAAATCAAGGAGTGTAAAACACAACATATTTTAAGTTTTTTCAATTAATTGAATGTTCTTGATATTCAACCTCTTTAGTTAAATTTGCGGTATTTCTTCCGTTTAGATTTATATGAAGATGTTTGGCTAGACATATAGATTAAGAGAGAGAGAGAGGAAAAAAAATGAGTTGAAATTATCTCATAAATGATAAAATAAAAATTTTAAAATTAAGTTATTACTAAATATTTAAAGTACGAAATCTCACATCAAAATATCATTAACTCTTTTATCCTATTAAAAATAGAGTTCACACTTGACAAAATAGTTATTTAATTATTTTTTTAATATTTAGAATTTTAAAATTAACTAAATTTTATGTATTAAATCCTTCCTTATTTGAAAAATATATAAAATATTAATATCTAAAAATTTAGTGCTTTAGAGGTTGAAATAAGAAAATGAAATAGGAACTTATCTATCTATCTAAATTATATTACAATCATGAAGACTTTTAGAATTGTTGATTGAACTTTTTGTAAATCATGAAAAGACTCTACAATAGACAAACTCATTATTTATATTTTTTTAATTAATTATTATATAATTATCATTATAATATTTAATATTTTAAAATTAATTAAAGTTGTAATATTAAATCTTTACTTATTTGTAAAATGTAAGAACTCATAATATTTAGTATTTTAAAATTGTCTATAATTTTATTTCTTAAATTTTTCTTTATCTGAACAAATTGTGTCTGTCTAGATAAGAAGTTTTAATATTTAGATTTTTATAAATCACATTGATCAACACAATTTTTTTTTACGTATTGACGAAATAAGCTTACAAATTTTTGACAAAAAATAATTTATACGCACCACAGAAAAATGATCTATAAATCTCACTGTAATAAATCCCATTTTATATATGCGATTTGTAAGATTTTTTTAATGCGATGCGCCAATCGCATTCGCCATATGCAATTTAGCGTAACGATTTGTGTTTTCTGCTTCTTCTTGCGAGTTACCATAATGATTTGTGTTTCTTCTTGTTATTTTTAAAATTTTTGTATAATGAGAAAAAATATATATAAAAATTAATAAAGAGTTTATTTTTAATAAAGAGTTTTTGTTATTTATTTTCTTTGGTTAAATCAACACTATTTCTTTTATTTCAATTTACGTGAATGTGTTTGACTAAACACATAGATTAAGAGAGAGAGAAAATGAGTTGAATCATCTCATAATGGGTAAAATGAAAAATTTTAAATTAAGTTATTACTAAATAGTTAAAGTACGAAAGCCTCATAGCAAAACATCATTCACTTTTTACCTTTTTAAAAATAGAGTTCACACTTGACAAAATGATTATTTAATTATTTTTGAAATATTCATGATTTTAAAATTAACTAAACTTTATGTATTAAATATTTTATTTGAAATATATAGAAAATATTAATATTTAGAAATTTAAAAGCAATTAAAAATTTATCTTTTAAGAAATAATTACACATCGAATAAAATTATACTTATAATGCAAATCAATCTTGTTTTTAAGATTTTTTTTAAAATAATTTAAAAAAAGGGCAACTCGATGCAAAAAACATCTCGCATTAAGAGTTCGGAGAAGGATCGCACCCCAAGGTATGTGATATAGACAGTCTATCATAGTACAAATATTAGTGACTGTTTTCACTAATTTTAGTGAGTCTTTCTTAATTACAATGCATATTACAATGCAACTTCGTAAAGCTAATATTTATATTAACTATTAATTTGTTAGTAATAGTGAAATAGTAGAATTTTTATAATAATTAACATGAAATGTACATATAGTGCATGAATTGAAGTGTTCATGTAAAAGCGAATATTTTCTTTTATGTTTCAATCAAATATTATTTCTATGACATTTTTGTTCATTGAAATAAGTATTAGAATAAACTGAAGAAAGAACTATTGGATTATATCAAACTCTTAAACATAATTATTTATCAATTTGAAATACATAACTTTCTTTCTTTTTTTTATAATATTACACAAACACATCTTTTAAATATTATTTATATTATTTTTAAAAAATTTATTCTTATTAATATACAGAATGCGCGTGAAATAAATATAATAAAACTAGTTTCCTTAAAAAGTATAATCACTCATAACTTTATTGTCAGTGTCAAATGCCTACTAGATGTCTCTAAGGCCTACTAAAATTTCTGGGCGTTTCCACCCCAGAATTACCAAAGGTGCTTCGTCTCGAAAGGCAAATTTTTGTTTTGTGCTTCGGGCAACCGACATAAATTGTGTGAGAATTTTTTCTCATTTTACAATTTGATAGATTTAAAATTTCTAGATTCAAACGGTAAGATTTAAATTTTATCAATTTGTGATGTAAAATAAACAAGTCTCGTACAATTTGTGTTGTTTGTGTGAGTCATAAAATAAATTATTTCGTCGCAAATAAAAGATTTGAACTAAATATATCCGATAGAAAAGGTTGAATTAATATTTTGATAAGTCTCTTAGGATTAATTTGTATTATATATTTTGGTCGTATTGATTCAATTTTTAAATCAATTTTGTTTAAAACAATCAAAATAAATTAATAAATAATTAAATTAATTAGACGAGTTGGATGATTTTCACTGGGCAAGAGATGCACCTACCCACCTACCCACGTATCAATCAAGATATTCATGACTCACACTAATTATATTTTCAAGGGTTAATTGTGTCACTCATATCCTCTTGCGTCAATCTCTTTTCCTCGTCCTCTTTGTTTTTTTTTCTTCCTAAAACACATTTTTCTTCCTAATTAAAAATTTTATTTACTTTTGAAATATAATTAACATAAAATCTTGACTTATACTCCGTAATACTTTTATGGACAAAAAGTGTTATTTTCTTAATTAAATTTCTTATCGTCAAATTATAATTAGATGCACCCCACGATCATCTAACAAAAACTTCTTTTTTTTTTACATGGGAAAAGAGTCAAATATACCTCTTTACTTTTATTTATTAGCTATTTTTGCCTCTAGTTATACTATAGGACCAAATATATTCATATCTTTACTAAATTATGCAAAAATGCCACTCGATGGACGAAAACACCCATTTCCTAAAACACCTAATTTTAGAGAAGAGAAGAAAGAAGGGACTGTGTATTTGGGAAAGGGAGATTAGAGTTAGGTAAGTTGTGGGTTGGGTTAATTGAGGGACTAGTTATATTTAAAAAATTGGATATCAATGGGGGTTTCCGTCTATGGAGGGACATTTTTGCATACTTTAGTAACGACAGGAATATATTTAATCCCATAATATAACTAAGGGCAAAATTAGCTAACAAATAAAAGTAGAAAGGTATTTGAATCTTTTCCTTATTCATATTTGATATGTTCTTCTTTTATATCCTACTAATAATAAATATTGTGATTTAAGAGAGTCAAATTCATGAAACTCCCCAACTTAAAATACGAATAAGGTCAAAAAAGGCCATTAACAACGAGAAAAAAAAAAGTGTTATGGTGAAGTTTAACATATACCACAGCATAGAAGAAACCAGTTGATATACAACTAACATCGAGTAGATTACATAATATAAACACATTCCCATTTTAATATAACGTCAACCTTATTTTTCTATAAGCCGTCAAAATTGTGTATACATTGGCTCTCCTTTTCTTTTTCCTCCGCATCGTTCCAATTTTGTCGGATATTTCAATGGAAACGTATATTAATGTTCTTTATCTTTTCCAAATTCATAACATTACTAGTCTAGAAATATTTTTGTTTTTCTATCCCTATCTCCTTCCTCCATGTAGTGTCCATCTCGTTTTGTATATATATTTTACACATTGGTCATGGGCAAATGGCAAAATTAATGAAAAATCGAGGGAGGAGTAGGTTTTTTAGTTGTTATGGATCCGTAGTTTTTAACGATGACACCATTATAATTAAACGTGGTCATGCATATAATTCAAAAGATTCGTCTAATTTGAAGCGTGTAAGATCACAAGAAAAGTTGGATTCAACGTTGGGAAAAGATTTCACAAAATGTTCTCGACAACATCGAAAGGAGAATGTCTTTGGCAGGAATTTCTCTGCTGCACTCAAAACTGTGTTTTCTGATACATCATTGGTAAGTCTGCAAAAAAAAAAAAAACAAACTAGAGAAAATTAGAAAAAGAAATGTTCAGAAAATGGAGATATTATTGAATATGTATGCAATTATTCTTGCATTTTTCTTTTATCCTATCCTAATTGTATCTTTATTAGTATAATTTTGAGAAAATTCCAACCACATTGGCGTACGGTTCGAAACTCGACGGATAATGATTCGAGAAATTCTCAGGAACAGTAGCGGGCGGTTTGAAACTCGATGGATAATGATTCAAGAAATTTTCAGAAACAGTGATATGCGGTTCGAAACTCATTGGATTAATGGCTCGAAAAATTTTCAGGAACGGTGACGCACGGTTCGAAACTCAATGAATAATAGATTGGCCGGCTTCTAGTTTACCATTTTCCGCTTAAATATCAACGTTTTTTTTTTCTGTGATACAATTCAAACCTGTGGCATGCGCCTAACAATCATGTGCTGCATTGCGCTTTTAGCACTAGACCAAATTAAAAAATTATCATTTTCATGTGGTGAAACTTACAAATTGAATTGTATTGCATGCAGGGGAAGAAATACCATCGGAAAGAGCAAAAGTGTTCATTTGGACCATGTAAAAAGTTATCATCAAAATTGGAGAAATTATTTCATTCTATGAATGAAACAAAGTCTTCATCAAAGGATTTATCGAATATGAATTGGATGTCTAGAACAAGCACAAGCACGGACGATTTTTCTTTATTCACAACTTCAACTGCAGCCTCTTCGTTCTCTTCGTCTTCTTCTTCTTCGCCTTCTTCTTGTGCATCTTCGCGATCTACATCGCGGAGAAGACAATTCCCGTCTTTCCACAGATCGAAATCGATGAACAATATGCAAGTTTATGACAACATAAAAGAAAAAGAAATCGCCCTGCGTTACAACAAGAACGTTGGGACCTATTCTCTTTTAATTTGTTTATTGGTTATGATCTTTTGTGGGAAAGCTTTTGCCATCATTTGCACTTCAACATGGTTCTACTTTGCTCCTTGTTGTTTCAAACGCGTTGACTCATCAGTTAAAGATCATAAGTGGTCACAATCATTAGATATTGACTCAGATGATAATAACAACAACAAAAATGTATTCGGTGTAATTCCACAGACAGGTCTGAAGATGATAGGATGTACACAAACCTTACCCTTATTTTTGTAGGGCAGAGAAACTGATTCCGGTTAACTTAGATGAATACAAGAAAAATGTTATCATTGAAAGATTTTGTGAAAGAACTCATTATCATTTTTGTAGTAAGAAAAAAATATATGTAATTATGCTCCTATCCATCCTATCCCTTTTATTTTTCTTTTCCTTTTTTCTTCCCCATAATGTCATGTAAGCCTGTGCAATTGCAATGGCGCCTTATTTTGTCTTGTTAAATTGTACAAAATGTTACAGAATGACACAAAGAAAAATAATAATCGTATATGTCATATATACTTCTCTTGTCATCTTAATATATGTTATATTTCAGCATAGTAGAGAAACTTTATAATTTTAAACTAACGAGAAAAATCAAAATGTAGTGTCTTTTTCTCATTCACTGTTTTCTTTCTCGTAGAAACAAGATGGTCAGGCACATTATGTTTTTGCTATCCTTGAGGTCCGAAGAAGGACCAGATCATATTATTGAGTCTTATATACATTCACTATTAAAAAATCACTATTTTCCTATTAAAATTTTTCATCGAAAAATATTAAGTTGCTATTCCCGCTAATATCGATGGAAAAAGAAAAATGAAAAAATCATGAAGCTTCCCACTACTTCAGTGAGAATATATGTTTCCCGCCATGCGTTTTCTCAGTGATATGATTCGACGAAAAATATATGAAAACATCATGTTTTATAACATAAATTTCCCTCTGATTTGCCGTAGGAAAAATCTCTATTTCTAATAATTATTTATGTCTTGCATTTTGCCAAAAAATATTTTCACAAATTGAATCCGTAATCTTTCTAATAATAGATCAATAATTTTTAAAGTTACGTCAAAGCTTCACCACGATGGAGCTTGATTGTTTTAAATTAATTTATCAAGTTTAAAAAGATCAATGGTGGTAATGCATCTCATTGCTCTAAACAATCATGCAATGGTGAGAATTTCAACCTCGGCTTCATGTTTCGGGCAAATGAATTTGGGCGGCCCACATCTCAAATCGGTTTCTAAATTTCTGCTATGGGGTGCATGTTTTGGAAAAATTACAGCCACATATCATTCGACTGTCCAGTTTACGAAATATGTACATAATATATATAGATAGTATATACTTTATATTAAATATGTATGCATTATAAATATAATACATATTATTTATATACAACATATACAGTCGAAATGTGTAAGTAGTATATACTTCGGCCATGTTGGTAAACTAGTTGGCCAAAGGTTACATCTAGGTAAGTTTCCCTTGCATTTTTCCAGGTCACTTGCACTTTTGTCTCTATCTTGTGTTGCTCTTTAATTTATACCTTTCATCACAAATAATATTTTTTGAAGGGCACAAGATATACCCCACTAGGCATAAGTCGATTGCTAAAGGACAAATATTAAAAACCAGCTCATTTGAAGGACAAAAATTAAAATATCAATCCATTTGAAGGGCAAAACGTGAAATTTCATGCATTTTTCCTCTTCTTTTTTTAAAAACATGTTATCAATGACACACTTTATTTGTAACAAAATTAGCTCACAAAAATATGACCGTTCAAGTTTAGAGAGGTTAAATAAGCAAACTTATTTATTAATTTAGCTTATTTTTATCCATTTAAATTTAATTCAATTCATCCATTCCGGTGCAATAACTAATTGAAGGATTTATATGCCCTGTCACACTTGTAGTGAGATAATCTGACTGTATACTTCAAGGATTTTGATGAAAATTAACAAGACCCCAGAAAATTAATGATTGTTTTAATAAATCATGACATATCTCAACTGGTCAATTACACTATCTTGCAAATTATTACGAAGGTGAATGAAATTAAAACTACATTGCATTCCAGTAAGCAGGTGGACATGTGATTTTATGTCGCGATTTAAAATTAAGAGATGAAATTATTGTTTGGACATGCGATTTCGTCTCATAATTTTAAATTATGAGATGAAATCTCAAATTCTCCAAAAAGTTTGATTTGAGATTTCAAATCATGAGATGAAATTCTCTAAATATAAAATTTAACCCACAAGCTTATATTTTATATTAAAAAAATCACCATTTTATATATACCAACTATATATACCAACCATTTATTTAATAAATATAAACAACCTTTGCCAACTATTATATTGAACATAAATATTTGTCAATCTCTGCTCGTACTATGTGGGAGGATTATATTAAAGATCAGTACACTGCAACTCATGTTTAATTTTACTTTTTATTTAACTAAAGTTCGATTCTTAAGTTGTATTTTTTTTAAGAATGACTTTGTGATAGTGTATTATATTTCATTATAAACTTTTACCTATTTGGTAAGATTGTATAAGAATTTGAGAAATTTAAATAGTTTTTATAACTTACGAGGTTCTTATGTTCATGAGGAAAAAAATACAACTTAAAAATTTCAATTTGCATGCCCAAGTAAAACTTTAAACTTCATCTTATATGATTTTTTATCATAATTTTAAATTATGATTTTATCTCGCATGACAAAACAAACCCCTAATTTCATGAAGATTTTAAATTTTAACCATGTAAAAGTTGATTCGCTCGAGTAGTTTATTGCCATTAGGAGTAACTAGTACATCTACAAACAGAGGGGTGTGCTTAGTTTGACTGACATGAAATTTAAGAGTAATTGGTTCTGATTTCATTTCATGTGGATTAGTTTGATTGATAAAAAAATTAAAAAAATAAATTAATATTTAAATTTTGTAATTTTAAATTAAAAATATATAAAATATCAAAATGTCAATATTATATTTTAAAATATATCAAAGTGCGATGTTAGAATTTAAAAGTTACATCAAATATAGAAAGTATCTTTTAAAAAAAAATAATAATTATGATATATAAATTTCATTGAGGAGAAACGCGTTTACCTTCCTAATAAATTTTCTCTGGTTTGGGAGACGCTTCTATTCAATGGATGGAAAGTTTTCACTCAGCCTTTGCCCCAGTACAATGAGGCCTTATTGGTTCGTGAGTTTTATACCGGTTGTTTTAAGACTCATCAAAATAATAGGCCAATTCGGTTTAATCCGACAAATTTCAAAGCCCGTGTGAATTTAATCTGCATGAACTGACTGGTCCATATTAACAACTCTAATTACAGGCATTTATGATGCTCTTCATCAGTAAGGCTATCAAGCAATGCACAATTGTCGCGAAAATCTGTTTAATACATGAAAAACAAATTAGCAAAAAACAAGACAAAAGATTTATTTACCTATTGTTAAAGAACTACAAAACAAAAAAAAAATGATATAATTTTCTCACTCGTTTTCAGTTGATATCTGCCTGAATATAATTTTTTTGCTGATATAATTTATACCCGTCTAATACAACTTTTCTGCTTGATACAATAACTATAGCTATGTTTCCTACATACGCAAATTGTAGGTACATTTCGTCATTATGATCTAAATTATAATTATTTATGAGATTTTCCTTTATTTATTTAATTTATGATATAATCCTTCATCCCAATTAAGTTATTGGATAGTGCGGACGCTAAATTTTTATTCTTATACGATGTTTTACATCAATTCAATAAGTATATAACAACACGCATCTCAAAATACACTCTTTATCACTAAACCACAATAAACTAGTTACATAGCTTAACCAGAATAAATTAATATAATTTCATATAAACACTCGTGCGGATAAAATTTTACCAAACACTAGCGGACTTTGTTTTTTCAACATAAATGGTGTCAATGTGGTACACTAAAAGCCAATGCAAGAAAGAAGAAGTATTTTGCAGATACAGATATGAATCTGAACTCAGATTGCGTTTCTTTAGGTTGGCAGAAGAAAAAGAAATATTGGAAACAGTAGGCAGTAATGGACAGAACAAAAAGCTTGCGGCTTATATGCCATAAGTAGTTAAGGGTTGAAGCAAGAAGCAGAAGTACAGGGGCCACACAGTTGCTCTTTATTTTCTGGCCAAAAAACAAAAAAACCAATAGGGGAAAAAGCACAGCTTAACAACCCTTCTCTCTTCACCATTATTTATGAAAGCCTAAAATGTTGTGTAAATAAATAACACATCAATTTGTGTAACAAATTTGTTTTGCAGTGTCATGACCCAAGAATTGGACCTGTAGTTTTGTCCTAAATAGAAGAGAGAAGGGAGGGGGTAACATAAAGTGGTCCAGGGGTAGAAACAACTTTTTTGTCCTATTCAATTGATCAATTAACACCAAGACTTATAATCCAGTGGTACAAGTGAAAATCTTCCCTATTATGTTTGAGTTCAATTTTTAATGATCTTTCTATTTGAGTTCTTCGAAAATATCGGAACACTCTTGTTAGCTTCTTCAAAATTGCAAATTATATCTAATAACGAAATTGATTCTTCCTGCTCCATTTTATTTTATTCTGAAATAGATGATTTATCGTGAATTCAATTTTTACCGTTAAATGTTTCTTCTCTAATCGCTATGTTGTTATTGGAATCCCTTTGAAAATATTGTAGCACTCTGATTAGATTCTTCAAAATTGCAAATTATATCTCAATAATGGAGTTGATTCTTCCTACTTCATCTTATCTCATTCCAGAATAGACGACCTAAACTAATAAGTGAAGTAGTCGTGGTCTAACCAATCGATTCGAACAACAAAATACCCATGCTCGCCCGTTTTATTTCGCCCTAAATGGGATGCGTATTAATTTATACCCATGGATATTTAATTAAATTAAAATTTTAAAAGCCAAGCCATAATTTCACAATAATGATCATTGGTCGTTTAACTTAATTAAATAGAAACCAAGTTTAACTTTGTTGACCAAACGTACAAGTTATTCTTCAACAAAAAAAAAAAGGGACTCCTTACTCCCAAATACTAAAATGTGATCCTCCAACCCACTTTATCTATACCTCTACAATGATTTCGGACTTCTCTACAAGTTTTAACGATATTCCAATGAGTTTCGGATAACTTTAAATTATTTTGTACTCGTATTTAATATTTTAATATTCTAATTATGCTGTTTTTTGAATAAATAAATAAAAAATACACTTATTTTTCTAAAAAACATTTATTTTTTTACCGAACACACCTATAGTGTCGTTGCAGCTGCACTTTAACTCAACACGATTAATAAAATAGCCCTCATTTTCCGCGAGTTAAATAGAAGTACATAGTTTGCTATGTTATTTATTGGAATATTAGCCTTTTGTACAATTATTAGCATCTTTAAAAAGCAAAGAGTAGCAGAGAAACCGAAATTAAAACTCAAACTGCGTGAGCTACCAAAAGCAATAAAGCTAGGTCTGTATGAGCAACAAGAAGAAGAAGAAGATGCTGCTAGTGGTTACTAATAGTGAAATAGATCTCGATCTAGAGCCAGAGCACCAAAATTTCTATCTCAATTAGCCTTCATTATAGTACAGAGCGCCGTCCTGGTGGGCAAAGGTACTGCAGTTGTTTTGACGAATTAAAGCTCACCACCTCACACCCAATTAAAGGACCCAGCTAGATGGAGGCATCTGGGTCAGCCAGCTTTCTAGATCTGCAGTAAAAACCCCATCATTTTGCGGAAGAGAATCTGAGTCGAGACCCAGGGCGGGTTTGGGGACCACAACAAGAGAGGTCTAAAGTCGATCCATGGTCCCCCTCTACTCGTACCAGAGTGCAAAAATATTCGATCTATTTGTATAGGCGGCTGATTCAGGAACAACGACGTCGTGAAATGGATGGATGGATCGGGTTTTGTTATGGGAGCAATTAATAATAATAATATAATCAGTGTAATTTATAATAATATATTAAATTTACTTTCATAAAATAAGATTTAGAAAGCATAAAATGTGAACAGATCTTATCTTTGTCTATCGCCGAGTAAAAAGACTGTATAAAAAAAAATACAGTCCAAAATAATCTAGAAAAAATAAATTATTTTCAATAAATATAGAAAAGAAATGAATATAGAAAAAGAACAAATAAACAAATATGCGGATTCGATTTAGGCCTAATACGGGGTACTGTTTAAGAGCAGACATGGTGGATTTTGGAGCTCTCAGACCCAGATCTCTCACCCTGCAAGGAAAGGGCTTTGGAATTCTTGGGATTTGTGCATAATATACTCCACGTCTCTCACAAAACTTATAATCGTGTACTTTCGAAATAAGTAATATTTTAATTTTTTTATTTTATTTTAAAATAAGTAATATTTTATATAATTAAAAAATATTAATGATATTTATTTAATCAGAAAAATATAATATATTATCCGTCGTGTTGAAACAGAAAAAGAAAAAAGATAAATAAATTGAAACTAAGGGAATAATATTTAAATTTGAATAAAAGTCCTTTTAACTTGATGTGTGGTTAGATATGTAAAGATGGAGGCATATACATCTAAAGTATCTCATGTCCCAAAGAATTGGTACAATTATCAAAAAGTTGTGTTGTACCGTATATATTCTTCATTGAGATAATTAATAATATATTTAGCCAGAAATTTTTATTATTTATTCTAAAAAAATTTTGTTGTCAAAAATATTTCTTTAAAAAAAGTAATTTTCAAATATAGTAATTTATGTTTGATTTAATTAATTTAAAAATATTTTTATTAATATTAGAACAGAATTTGTGCTTTGACTAAAATTCTAAAAGTGTTTTCGGAGAACAAGCTATTTTTTTCCTTCAGATTACTCAAATTTCTATAATAATTATTTTTTAAAAAAAGAAAGAGGTTTTGACAAACCCAAAATTCAACCAATCAGAACTTTTAATTAGCGTGATAAATTAACATTTTTTTTTAAAAAAAAAATAAAGACTTGTAATGTACTTGAGGGTAGATAGACATGCTGAAGCACAAGGACAGAAATTGTGTTTTTGTTTTATTGTTTTATTTATCCCTTTAAGAGTTACAACAAATATTATCCTCGTTTTAGTTTATTTGTCCTATTTTTTTTATAAATAATATCTCTATATTTTTTTGATAATTTTTTAATTTTAATTTATCATATAACATATTTAAAATTATAAATTAAAAAATATTAACTTAAAATTATAAAAAGAAAATTTAAGTCGATATTAAATTAAAACCAATTAAACAAATTAAAACGGATGCGAGTACATGAACAATTAAGAAGAGGAATCGGGCTTTTTGGCATTTCCATTTAGGAACGAAGAATCAATGACAATCCCTATAACATAGCCTAATCTTACTCACAGTACACTATTTGCCTTTGCTTTTTTGTCCTCCTGTTTTTAATGTTCACCACAGTACCCACTACCCTACTCATCATATCCCCAAGTTCCAACCACTTTTTTAAAATATTTTTTTTCTTAATAGCGTTGGTATGTTAATAAGAAATTTTTTTTTGAGAAAAATACTAAATATTTAGTGTTTGGTTATATATTAAACTGTTGAAATATTTTCAAGTGTTCTACTAAATGGAGAAATGTTCAAATTCAACCTTCTATTATTCGAAATTGCTTAATTTTATTTTTTGTTTGACTTTCTGTTGTTAGTAATTTTATTTCTCATATTTATTCTTATCGTTAAAAGAGTTTCAACATAAAATATATAAATAAACTCCATGTGTCCAAAATTATTAACAAAAAAAAAACAAATAAATATCCATGAACTTTTAACTATATATGATCTAATTAATACTCTCAAATTAAAGTTTCATTAAAGGTCAAGGGCAAAAATGAAATTATATCCTACCGCCAGGAGGAAATTAGACCAACAAAATTATGAAATATTAATGAAAGGTCAAGGGCAAAATGAAATTATATCCTACCGCCAGGAGGAAATTAGACCAACAAAATTATGAAATATTAATGAAAGGTCAAGGGCAAAATGAAATTATATCCTACCGCCGGGAGGAAATTAGACCAACAAAATTTTGAAATATTAATGAAAGGTCAAGGGCAAAAATGAAATTATATCCTACCGCCGGGAGGAAATTAGACCAACAAAATTATGAGATATGTTATGTAGAGAAAACATTTCATTTTCCATACTAAATAAATGCAATACACACACACACACTCCTTTGATTTCAATTTATTTTGAGAGACAAATTTTTTTAATTTTAATCGTGAGTTTGAATATGAAATTTTTAAGTTTTTTAAAATAAAATTTACATATTGAAAATTAGGTAAAACAAATAATATAAATCACAATAATTAACAATTCAAAATATTTAAGATATATAAAATTTTACAGTCAAAGAAAGACCCGTTTGAATCTCAAAACCCAGCAGATGCTACATAAATTGAGATATAGGAAATACATAATTAGAATGAGGGCCAGAACTAGCTAATGTACAATAAGAGGTTCATTCGAACCTCTTTCATCTAGAAATTATACGATATACACAATATAGTAAATGTTGTATCTCTTAACTTATCGTATATTTACTTTTTTTATATTTTAAACCCAATTTCTTAAGAAGTTTTAATTACGCCAATACCAATTAAAATACCATATTGATATACTATATAAAAATTGACGTGCAAGAAAAGAAAGAGTAGCTAGGGTGAATGCATACATACACAAACTCCTTCTTTCCTATATTATTTTTGAGTTCTCAATGTTGAAAAAGAAAGTTGAAACAAATGATTTGTTACTAATACAAGATAGATTTGTGGGTGTTTGGCCTTTATTTTTTCTAGGAGGATACAATTTTGGGTCTATTTTTTTCATCTTGAAAAAGAATATTGCTGCAATGATTTGTTACTAATTATGTAAGATACATGATAATGATATAGTCATATAGACTAGGGGGACCTCAAATATATAACCATAAAGTCTTTTTCTTAAACTGCATTTATTTGATATTTGTTCTCTACTGACAATACACAATCATCTCTTTTGCTCTTTTAACAAAAGTAATGTTTGGAGAATTGCAACTGTTTGTTTAGGTTCTTTACCTCCTTTTTTTAAAAATAAAAGAAAATATTTAGACTAAAAGTCTGTTTCACGTGTAAGTGAATTTAATATTTAAAGTTTATAATTTTATTAATAATTTTAAATTAATTTATAATAATTATAATTGAGTTTATAAATTAATATTTATAAATATTTAGTATTTAGTTTTTTAATATATATATATATATATATATATATATATATATATATATAAATAAATGCTACTAAATTTTCAATTTTCGTGAATCCGCATATAAATCTTTCGACCATTAACTGATTTTCAAACTTCTATAATGGAAAAAATATTTATTTTAGAAAGTTGAGTTGTTTGATTAATTCTTTTTTTAATAATAAATACTTTTAAAATGATATATGCATGTACAGAAAATGTTTGAAGAATAGCTTTATTTATTTATTTATTTTTAATAGCACTTTATAGAATTTTAATCAGGCACAAATTATACTTTTTTTTAAAAAAATACTTTTTAAATTAAACATATTTTGAAAATTTGATCGAACAGAGACTATAACCTTATTCTACCGCAAACTAATATTGTGAATTTCTGATGTTTTGCCTAGTCACGTATACACATTATTAACAACTTGTTTTAGAAATTAAGATGATAGTAATTACGAAAATGTAGTTATTATGAAATATAGTTGTAATTATAGTATTAAGCAGAAGAAATGTATCATGAGGATATTAGTTGTATCAGCAAAGAGCTGTATTTAAATGGCGAGTATTAACAAAAAATGTTGTGTTTAAGCGGCTGTTGAATAAGAACACATTTTCTCTTAACAATTAAAAGCAAATCAGAAGTAGTATTCCAAAAGTAAATTGAATTTCGATCAGACTACTTTTATATTCAATTTGCAATTTTCTCTATAAAATTCTTTTAACAAAAATATAATATTAGAGTTTCAAGAATTGATTTTAACTAGTTTTGTGCAAAAGACATCTTTTAAAAAAAAAAACTGTAAGTATCATACTACTAGTAGTTTAACTAATTTAAATTGATTTTAACTAGTTTTTTTTTAAAAAAATATGTATTAACCGAAAAATGTTAGCTCAAAGGGTTAAGGTGTCCCATTTAATAGAAGAACCATGAATGTTTTAGATTAATTTAGTAACCAGGTTCAATAATTAGTGATCATATGTAAATAAATAAAATAGCTTAAGTTATACATATCATCGATATATATATTTTTATATTTTTGAATTACCTTTATTTATTATAGCAGGTGATATATTTTCTTTAAATATTTTAAATCTAACATTTTAAAGGTTAATATGTAGATATATTTTGAATAACCAGTGTAATTCTTTTAATTTACACTAATGATGTATAACTTAAATTCATAAATAAGTTTTATACAATAATAATATATTTAGTAAAATTTTATAAGTGGAATTTTAAAAAAATAATATATACACGGCCTTACCTTTATCTTTGTGATTGATTTTAAGTTTTTAAATTTTATATATTATTAGTATAATAATTTTTACACATTCAAATTATTCAAAAAAAATTTTATAAGTGACTTCTTAAAATGTGAGATTTAAAATTTTAAAAATAACATATCTTACCTGCTCCAACAGATAATTCACGGTGTATATTACTTAAAACTAAAATATTTTATTTATTGACTCTACCAGAAATAACTGTTAATTATCTATTGTACTATATTTAAATCACTTTAGGAGTAAAAGAAGAAGTGGAAATTTATCACAATTTATGTGTGTATAAAGACACAAAGATCACCAGCAGATAAACACACCATAGCTAGACTTAGACCATGTTCTGTTGCATTTCTCATCTGTAGTCTCTGGTGATTTTTCTCTGCACAGAAACACTTTTCTTACTGCTCCCTCCACCCCCCACTCCCCACCCACACCACCACCAACTCTCAAAAATTTAAGTACTGTTCCATTGAAAATGGCTACTTCTTTTCAGTTTCCTTCGGATCATCATCATCAAATTGTGAAGCCGCAGGCAGAAACGATGAACCTGCAGACTGCAGCTACTGGACGTAGAAGGTCCGGTAAAAATAGCCAGAAGAAGAAGAAACAACCACAGAGAGGCATGGGAGTTGAACAACTCGAACGTCTCCTAATGCAAGATCAGATCAAAAACACCATCGTCCATGGCCATCATCATCAGTACTACTCTAATAATAATTTCCCCAATTTCACTACTCTTTCATCATTTACCGCTGCCGGCGGCGGCGGCGGCGCTAGTGCTAGTGTTAGCTCTGCTGCTGTTGCTGTTCCCGGAATTTATAGTAATTCCATTTTGAACTCTTCACCAGTACTTCAGTTCCCCAAGTTGTCTGTGAGCCCTAATGATTCTTTTGTGCAACAAAAGCTTATTGGATCTGGTAGTACTGGTCCTACTGGACCAGCTGTTGCATTTGGAGATCAGTTGATGATTTCTTCTCATGATCATCATCAGTTTCAACCTCAGATGGGTCTGTACGGATTCGCAACTTCTAAGCCGGCCAGTCAGGTTGAGAAACCGAAGGAGCTGTCTTCAATCCCAAATTTGTTTAGCAGCAACAGCTCATGTTTCTCCGATCGCTGCCGTTCATGCAACAAAGTATGAGTATATAAAATGCGAATTTTACCCCTTCATTAAAGTTTGATTTAATTTATTTAGTAAAATTATTCACATTTTCTCTCTTCTTTGTACTCATCAGAAGAAGCGCATGATTAATGGAGAGGAAATGAACATTCATATGGAGGACATGATCAGAGAAAAGGAAGATTCTGGAACAAAGCCTTTCCTTCACCCATACGCTATACCCAGTCGTCTTGAAAAGGTTTTTTTTTAAAAAAAGCAACTAGCCCTAATTTTTTTTCTCTCCTCTTTAAATTATCTGTCCAAACACCTGAAAATTTTGAATGATTTGTAGGGCGTAGAGATCGTAGCGATCCACAGAAAAGGAAGTTCATCGGAGGAAGGAGCAGTTGTTATGGAGTATGAATTTTTTCCGGAGAAAAGTGGAAGCAGTAGAAGCACTAATAACACAAGTTGTTTTGGGAGGATGATGATGATGAGTACTAACAATTCATCAGAATCTTCTTCAGTTGCAGCAGCAACAGCAGCAGTGGGAAATATTATTAATGGTGAAACTTCTTCTGTCACTACAATATCTTGGGCTGATACTACTACACCTACCAGTTCTATTGATCTCTCACTCAAGCTTTCTTGTTAGTTTTTTTTTTCTACAGAATCAAAAATGGAGTTATAATTTCTCTGAATTTTGTCTTTTCACACTTGTGTGAAAATTTATCTGAACAAGGACCCAAACACTACTTTTTATTTACCTTTTCAGTTATCTGAATTAGCTAGAAAGTAGTACTTGTTGTTATTACCCCTCTCCAAAATGGAGCAATACATTTTCTGGGTTTTTATTGTATCTATATCTCTTTCTCTCTACTCTTGGGATTGTGTGTCAGTGAGATGTAGATGCTTCAGTTCTTTTTTTGTTTGTTCTTCAGATCTTATATTTACTGTTATATTTTGCTTCCTCTTGGAGTTCATGTCTTCATGATCAATTTTTGTTTCAAACATCAAATCTCAGATTTTTTTAAACGTACTTCCTTATTCAAAATCAATTATTTGGACTGTTTTAACTATATATTTAAGGGTTTTATAGTATGGGGGATTGGATAAACAAAGTTATCCCGTAGAATTAGTTATTTATCTGTATATCTAATACTCCTTATCAAAGACAGATTAAAATACTCCTGCACTTTATTCAAGAATTATTATTCTTTAGTTCGCGTACCAAACGATTCTTTAAAGCACTAAAAGTAATAGCGAGTCAAAATTATGTGGGCTTGTGTGGATTGAAATCTTCCCGGATTTATGCCGATGTTTGCCTTGCAATCGCATCACGTTTTAAATAAGTATCTCGTTTACTTAATTTCTTTAATTTGTAAAACTATAAGCTAATTATTTGATAATTAAATCGTATAACATATATATAGTTTGGCTGCGATTATATACATCCAAAAGTTAAGGGTTCTATTATATCAAATGGAACCCCCGGTCTTTTTTTTCCCCTTCTTATTTAATTAATTAATTGACAATTAAAACGTATAAGTATTTGTGTTAATTATTAAGATAATATGTACAAATAGTTTATGATTTTTTTCATCTTTTCGAGCCTCGCGGATAAAGTCACACATATATACTCGGTAGTTTTGATCCAAATTATATATTTGTTTTAAGAAATTTATTGAATATATACAAATTATTAATTTAAAACTCCCCTAACTTAGTTAAAAAAGAAAAGAAAACTTAGAATTTCGAATTCATAAACTTCAAATCTTAACTTAATTTCTGTCCCATATTAAAATTATCTAGAACAAACTGACGTAAATATCACAATTATAATATATATTAATTTATTCAAAACCTATCTATTCTAGCTAGAATCTATAATCTATGAACTCAAAATCCTTTCTGTCTCTCTAATCTTGATCTGTAAGCCTAAAGTTTCAAGGCAGCCTACGCTATTTTACAAATTAATGAAGGGAACATAAAATTAAACTTATTAACTGAGTATTTTCAGTGAAAGCTCCCAGTGCAAGCATAATCTACCAAAACCCTAGCAAGCTATTATTGGGGTTGGGGGGGGGAGGGGAGGGGGTAGGTTAACTTTTCTAAAGGAGAGAGTTCTTATATTTCCTTAAAAGGGGTGGCCACTAATTAAACCATAAGGTATGCAATTGAGGAGTATCTGTTTGTGGGAGTCAAGCAATATATAAACCAAAAGAAGAAGTGCTTTATGGCAGTCCAAAAAGTGAGTACGAAAAAAAAAGGAATATGTAAATTATTTTAAGGAAAAATTACATTTCTACGAGAGAAATATTTACACACTTTATTCTATATTTTGTATTTATTATCTGATTTAATCTATATTATATTTATGCATAAATAATTTTTTGTTAAATGTAATTTTGCAACTAATATATTTAACTCTCAAAATTCAGAAAGTGTTGTATCACGTAAATTGTGGCAGAGGAAGCAGTGACATACCAAAAAACCAAAAGAAGAAGTGCTTAATGGGGGTGTAAAAAGTGAGTGTGGAAAAAAGGAAAGGTAAAGAGCCAATAATAGGTAGTCAGTAGACCGTATGTATGTATATCGATGAAAGTAGTACTGAAGTGGATCAGCTTCGACTGGTGGCTCATCTGTAGTAGTAGATGTGGCTACTGGCTACTGGCAGTACTCTGCAGCAGCATGCTAAGCTAGCTCCTCTGTTGCCGGCCGGGTTCTTAATTTTCCTGCAATCTTGCCCTCAAGACCCAAGTAATAGTACGTAGTACCCTCACCTCATGTAATGAGTGTTTATAATATGCAGTTAGTGACACTCTCACTAAAACTTAGGGCTGCTAGATTAAGCCTTTTCAGTTTTACTTCTTTTTTTTCTTTCTTTTAAAGAACTTTTGACCATGAAAGATGTCTTACACTGTATGGTAATTTGTTAATCTTACCTCGTGAAAGCTTAGAGAAATTGTTTCTAAAAGATCATCGGTCAAATAATTCATAACCAAATAATGTTAAAAATAACATACAGATGCAGAGCAAATATAACAAATAATAATGAAATTATTATATAGTATTCTGAAAAAAGCACAATAAAAATATTAAATTAAAATAATGCGATAACCGAAGCAAAGAAATTCAGATATTAACAGAAATAGAAGGGCAAGAAGCTACGAGATTAGTGTTAATGCTAGTTGAATGCATGGAGACAACACTCGACTATCTACTAACCTTTTACGACCTAATCCCCGACCTTCAAAACCCACTATCTAATGTTATAACGTTGTATGACGAAGGTGCGTCATATCCTGTCTAATCACCTCGCCCCATTACTTCCTCGACTGACTCTACCTCTCCTTAACCTCGTCACTGCTAACCTCTCACACCTCTTTACTGAGGTATCTGTGCATCTCCTGTTCACATGGGCGAAAATCTCAGTCTCGTTTCCCTCATTTTGTCTTGCACGAATAAGGCCACTCTCACCTTGTCCTAGATATCTTCATTCCTAATCTTGTTTCTCCTGGAATGCCACACATCCGCCTTTTCATTCTTATTTACGCAACTCTCATCTTATGAACATGGGAGTTCTAAACTAGCCAACACCTTGCCTCATACAACATAGTCGGTCTAATTACCACTCTATAGAATTCACTTTTATATTTTGGTGGCAGTTTCTTATTGCACAAGACTTCGAAGGCAAGCTCCATTTAATTTCAGTCACCTCTAGCCAATGTAGTGTGTGACATCATCATCGATCTCACCATTTTCTTGAATTAAAGACCCAATATACTTGAAACATTCTTTTCCTGGGGATGAACTGCATATCAAGTCTCACTTCCATCAGAACTATGTCATCCGCAAATACATATACCATGACGCGTCCTCTTGCATTTGACGTGTCAATATATCCACCACCAATGCAAATAAGAATGGACGAAGGACTTATCCATAATGCACTCCATCCCACTCAAAAATTGCTCTGAATCTCCTTTCACTATCCTCACCCCGAATCTTGAATCCATTGTACATATCCTTCATGCCCCAGAGTTTGTCCACATGTAAACTATCTCCATTCTTCTGATATTTTTGCGTCATAAAAATAATAAATATTATGGACGGCAGTATGAAAAGATAACGAAACAGCCAATTAAAAACAACAAAAAGAATATCTCTGTCCGTCTATTAAAAATAGACAGTCGTGGTACGAAAAAACGTGGACGGCAGGATTCGAACCTGCGCGGGCAGAGCCCACATGATTTCTAGTCATGCCCGATAACCACTCCGGCACGTCCACCTCATGCTTCGTAATCGAGTTTTTACGTTAATCACACAAAATTTTTGAGAAGAGTGAAAACAGAAATCAATTAGTACTCCCGTTCTAGATTTCTCTATTTTATTATTATTATTCCGTTGATCATCATCTTCATCATCAAAAAGAGCAATATTCGCTCATAACCCCCATACGCAGCCGATAAACAAGCATCAAACAAACAAACAGAACAGGTCAACTCACAATCCCCCAAGATTTCTCATAAGAATGCAGCAGCAACAACAACAACCCACCACCGATTCCGATCTCCCCCGTCTCGCTAACATCAAAATCAAGTCATCTTCCCCACGTTTCCCCCCACCCACCACCCCTTCCACCACCGATACCCCCACCGCCGGTGCTCAGCGTAAGATCGGTATCGCCGTCGATCTCAGCGACGAGTCAGCTTTCGCCGTCAAGTGGGCTGTACATCAGTACCTCCGTCCTGGTGACGCCGTCATCCTTGTCCACGTCCGTCCCACTTCCGTACTCTACGGTGCTGATTGGGGATCCGTCGATCTATCCATCGTCGATACTGAGAACGAGGAGAGTCAGCGGAAGCTTGAGGATGATTTCGACACGTTTACGACTACTAAGGCGTCTGATTTAGCTCAGCCTTTGGTTGATGCTCAGATTCCGTTTAAGATCCATATAGTGAAGGATCATGATATGAGAGAGAGGCTGTGTCTCGAGGTCGAGAGGCTAGGGCTTAGCGCTGTTATCATGGGTAGCCGAGGATTTGGGGCTACTAAGAGGGGAAGCGATGGAAGACTTGGCAGTGTTAGTGATTATTGTGTTAGGCACTCTGTTTGCCCGGTTGTGGTTGTTAGGTACCCGGATGACAAGGATAGTGGAAATGCTCTTGTAGAACCGGTGGTTTCTGTTGCTTCAGCTGCTGAAGAAGATGAGGAGGAAGCAGAGTACCATGATGCTTCTGATGATCGAAAAGGTATGTCGCTTGTTATTTTTTTACCCATTTCATGTTTCGCAGTAAACATTTTTCTCTGTGCTCTTCTTTCTGTAAGTTGGATTATGAAATGTTGTTCTTTCTACTTATTTCTTCATTATCAAGTCTTTTAATTATGTTTCTGATGATCTTCATGTATAATAGCAACACTTAGTGTTGTGTTTCCTTAATAATTTTCTCCATGAACAGTCCCTCTGTCCCAAAACGAATGATCAGGTTAGAGTACAAGGGCTAATTTCTTGTTAATCTTCTGCTGGATATCGGTCATTTTTGCTCTATCCTTTGATAGTAAAACTTAGTACTCTAAAGTTAAGTTCAATTATGTATGTGTAATATCAGTTGAGAAGTTGAAAGGAAGTAAATGTGGATACTGAAGTCAAAATTTAGCCTTGCTCCTTCCTCCACTCTAACTGAAAATAATCAAGTCTTTCCCTCTCCGCAAGTTGCTAGTTCCTCCACCCTCCCAAGTATCTCTGGCCATTCTCACCTTACCCCATTGCCATCCCTTTCTTTCAGTAGATCTTTTCCTATTAGTTATCCTGATTGACAAAAAATTATGTCCTATTTTGGCATGAAGCAGGCTCTTTTTTTTTCCGTAAACAAGAGATAATATTAATAATACTCAATATGCGTCATTACATACAAGTGGCACAGTATGTCAGGGGGAGGGGGAATGGTATTTCTAGTAATACAACTATCTGAGTTAAGTGGTGGCTTTTAGCCGTACAGAAAGGGTTCCATCTTTACCGTACAGAAAGGGTTCCCAAGACACAACAGAGTTAGCTTTCTACATTCTAGATCCCTCCTTTGCTAGTACATATGCCATTTGATTTGTTTCCTTGTAATTATGCTGAATGGGGGTTACCCAGCTGGCGGAGCAGGCTGTTTTTTTTTAAAAATATATAATAGTAGCTCAATGCTTTTTGATTCATAAACGAGATTTTGTGGTTTCTTATTTTCACAATAATTTTGGGGGGTGGGGGATGGGGGGTGGGGTGGGGTATGTAGTTTGGTCATGATTGTTTTCTCTATCATTGACATCATACATCAGAACCCTGGGTTCCAAAATTACCCGAAATGTGAAAAGGAATTGTTTTGAGATAGTCAGGACGGGCAAGCCTGTTTTAGAATGCTAACAGTCACGCGCGTTAAATCCTAAAGTCAATTTTGTCTAAGTTTCCAAATGCTGTAGAAAATTAGTGTTTAAGCTCTAATCCTTCAGAACAATAGGGTTTAAGCTCCAAATGTAATCTGTATTGGCCAAGCCTTTCGTTTGAGGCTTCATCTTAATTTGTCCTATGGACTAGGGGTTGAATGCTGATTCCTGTTTGCTGCTTGGCCACTAAAATAACCTAAGGTTGGACTTATGGGTTTAAATTCCAAAAGAAGAAAAAAGGATTGGAGTTATTGGTTAACTTGAATCAGCCAATCCCTTAACCGATATCTCATAGGTGAAGAAGTCTTCACCACTGAGCTTTGTTTAGGGGCACATTAGGGAAGATGCATGATGAAGGATAGTCGTGGCGTGTAATGTTGTTTCGCCACATGTTTCATGGTGTGTTACCTAACCATGATTTTTGACTGTCTCCAAAGGGGATTGCTATCACTCAGTGAGTGAACTGATGCTAAAACTGATCACGGTAATAAAAGAAGAAGAGAGAAAAAAACAAGAGTGAAGTTGGGAGAGATTAGATGCTAAGTTCAAAGCTGACTTTCGAACTTGTTATCTATCAAGCCACATGTATGCTTAAATTTGGCAGTTCCAAGTGTGAACAGATTCCAAGGACATCTGTTTAAAGACATTGGTCTGCTCTAGTCTGCTAGATGCTGTTCTTATTATCTACACGCTTATGATAGAACTATTAGCTTACCTTGGATTATTGGGAAAGAAAAGGTGTACATGAAGATGGTAAAGAGTGTTTGGTTCCGGATGTGTGAAGATAGATGACCCCTATGGCGCATGTGCTTGTTAGGCCAGAAGAATCTCCTGTTTCAGCATGGAAAGTGTAGACTTGTTGAGGCTATTATAATCCATCAGATTCAGTGTACTCACACAGAAACACACTGACAATTCTGATTGGAAGAGGGTTTCAGCTCTTTTAAGGATCACTGTACTGATGATTCATAAAATGGCTGCTAGATATTTTTTTCTTTTGAATGATTTCTTTTGGTGTTCTCCCTTTCATGTTTTAATCAAAGAGTTAATGAAATAAATCAACGGTTTACATCTCCTTGATGCTAGTAATGAAAATATCTTACGTCATCGAAAAAAAAGAAATAAAATGAATGGGACCAATATGGTGTCATATTTACTCACAGTTGATATGATTTTAGCATCTTGAAGAGATTGCCAGTATGGAAGTCGTACTGGCCCTTTTCTTGGTATACTTGCTTTTTTGACCATTTATGACACTATCATAGCTCTAAGGTTATAAGTTTGTGTCACATTGAAAGTAATTACCCATTTACCTTTCCGAAATTTACTCTTCTAGCAGAGTTGACACAAAAGAGAATAGTTGAAGGATTTTATTTGAATCTCCAAAACCTGCATTTCTTCCTGATTTTTAAGGGCTTTTTTTTTTTTTTTTGAAAATGGCACTGTTAATTTTTAAGGACTTGTTTTCTTAGAGAAAATGTTCAAAAAATGAAAAATAAAACCTTCAATGAGTGCGTGAGATTCTGTTTAGAAATGTAATGGGGTTTAGTGTTGCTAAAGTTAATATACTTTCCTTTAACAATCAAATGAAATGGGGTTTAGTCTGTTGATTGTCCTGCAAATAGTTGCAACTGGTTGAACACATCCTTAGTTATGGTTATATCAACTTGATCTTTGAGTTTCATAAATCAGTTTGTAGAGTCCTCAACTTTCTCATGGTTATTGAGTAGATGAATTAACTTTTGGTAGCTCCTTCACATTCTCAAACTCCATTATTATACGACTGCAATTACTTCCAACTCCTTATACTTATATATAAAAAAAATATTCCCAGCTCTCTGTGCTTTGCTAAAGATTTTCCTGGTTCTTTTTGACAGATTCATAATGAAGGTGGGTGTGGTCTTCCCTTGGCTTTGGACTAGTGTGGACCAGCTTCTACAAGAATCAGTAGGCCCTTTGTGATGTCTGGAGTCATTTGATGTAAATGAACTGTTGTAGCTTGTCTCCCTCAACATCAACTTATTATGGTCTCTTCTTTGATGATTGTATCTGTTATGGTTGTCATCTGCACAATATTGTTACTTGATTGCCTCTAGATACTCGCAGTGCAATCTAAAACCTTTTTATGACGCCGCGTTCTCTATATGCTTGTTTTATCCCATTACAAGTCTGGTCATGCATTTAAAAAAATTGCCTGTTACCGATGGATGTTGCAGTGTAATGCATCAAGATATGTTGAGTAAGTTTGGTTCTTGAGACTAGAAGGTATTTGAATGGTTTGCCTTTTGGGTGTTCTGTACGTTGAGAAAATTAGATGGAAGATGAGTAATTTGGACCTCTTATTGTCCAAAATTGACACCTTTAAACTGGTCTTTTGGTCTCGGGGATTCTCGTAATTCCATGCAGGTCTTATCCTTACCTTCTGCAGGCAGGGAAGATCTTTTTGATAGACTCTCGACTTAAAGAAAAATATAAAAATTCCCGATTACTGATCAGTAATATACATTTTATAGGAGAATGAAAAAAGATTTCAAAATAAAGGAATCGATATTCATATCATGTGACTATACACAGGCGTAATGTACAAGTAAATTGCCTTCTTGAACGGAACATATAGTTACTCTTTCCGCTTATTTTACTTGTCACGTTTTATTTTACGAAAGCTAATTTGATTAATTTTTAAAGCTAAATTGAATTAGATTAATTTAGTATTTGAAATTTAAAATTTAAATATTCGAAGATTATATAAAAAATATTATAAATTGTAATTTTTTTATATTATGAGATGAAAAAGAAATATTTTAAAACTTTGATTAAAATTTATATTATCTCTGGAAAAGAAAAATGTAACAAATAAAAGTAAAGGGGCCAAAAGTTCTCACAAGTCCACTAAATGACCATTAAAAACGACAAAAACACGTGTTGAATATGAGAGCGGATGTTGAAAGAAAAAGAATATAAGGGGTTTCAACACAATGAAATGCATGATTATGTATCTATATCTATTAATGTATGTTTTGGATTTTAATATTTACACATGCTTTTCTTTATTCTCTTACTATTACAGAAAACATATTTATTCCAAATTCAGTTCATTTACTACAGAAAACATTATGATAGATATTTGATTGGAGACGAAGTTTTAGATGCATATTATTTTTTTAATTTTTTATGTAGAAATATTATAGTGATAAACGTTAAAATTTTATGATTAATTTATTTTTTTCATTTCAATTTATGTGAAGCTATATTTGGTACGAAGTTTAAAAAAAAATTAAGAGCTCTGAATTGTTATCAATTCTAAATAACATGTCATAATATTGGTGTGCTAGTTAGTAAAATTAATTTTAGAACTAGCTTATTGTCTAAAATATGTTATGATATTTGTGTAATTATAAAAATTTGTCATCAAGGATAAAATGAAAAAAATATATTAAATTTATTGTTCAAATTTAGAAAAACAATTATTTTCTTCGAAATTAAATTAAAGTAACATAAATTGAAACAAGGAAAAATATTATATATCCAAATGTCTTAGTCCCAAATTAATCCTACCAGTTTCTTTTGTCCTAATTGAGCAAATTATGAAAGGCAATAAATTGAATATCCTTCGATGAAATGAAAGTACACTATATTATATATATAAAAAAATTATATTAAAAATGTAGATTAGAAATTACTTTTTATACCTAGATTATAAATTTTAAACGAACCTAGCCAAGAGAATTTCTTGACTTCGCCATTTGGTGAAATTATTTTGATAAGAAATCTCTTTCCTAGATAATTAATGATCTCCAAGAATTAAGGGGCATGGTTTAGGTCATTTTGAAATCAAATTGAAATTCAAATTTTTTAGATATTTAATTTGAATTGTTGAATTACGAATTAAATTTTAAATTTTATTTTTAAAATTTATGAATTTTGAATTGGATATAAAATTTAGTACTACGATTATATAATATAATAGGTTTAACCATCACTCCGTAAAACTTGACTTTAAGTATTGGTGCATGACATCTTCTTATCACATAGGACTCCATACACGAGCCTCCTTTACATTCACCCTGCACTAATACCTTGAGTGACGTCCTCGTCAATCTCTCCATTTCCTTGAGTAACAGATCCAAGATACTTAAAACTTCCTCTGTTTTATTTTTTGCATATCTGACAAACCAAAATTTTTATGTCTTATATTCAGTCCTAAACCCACATCACATGTTCTCAATGTTAATAAATCTAATTCCAAAGATCCAATAGATTATTACCCTACGATTTTACCCATTATAATATTAAGTCTAATATGAAATTACACGACATGAACGTCAATCCTTGTTAACTTTAAAAAATTATACATTCTAGAAATTAAACTATAGATGAATTGAGAGTTAATTGATATAGCCGGCTTTAAGGGCTCAAAAGCCAAAATTAAAACATTCAAACCAAACAAATCCAATCTAATCTTATTTGAATTGAATTTAAACTGTAATTTTTCCATCTAAAAATTTAAAATTTAAATCAAAATTTTCATATTCAATTCGAATAATCCGAACGCCCATCCTATCTGAAACAAACGTGAGAAGATGCTTATTAAAAAAATGATGAAGCTTCGTTTGTTAGTACTCCATATATTCATGCCTTGTTCTTTAGTGAATGCATGCACTGTTTTTTTCCCCTTTCTTTTTGGGCAGACACTATAGCTTCACGTCACGTGCATCTACTGTACAATCATAGTACCAAGTTTCGTAGATTAACGTAAGGGGTTATTTGATAGGATGTATAAAAATAGTAATGAATAAAGTGTATTAGTAATGTTAGAATTAGCTATATATCCTGTTATTATTTTTTATGTCTCTTTGGTTTTTTGTATTAAATGAGAAAAATGTATTCGAATTATTATTAATATCATGATTTACTATGTATAAGAATACTGAATATAAAATGTATAACTAATACAACTAATAAAAATGTATGGATTAAAAACATTAGTACAAAATAGAGAGAATTAAATAATATCAAAACAAAAACATATATATTATTTTCTCTAAAACCTCCTACCAAATGACCCCTTGTGTTTTCAACTTCGAACAATCATTATATTATTTCTCAAGGTTATGTGTTGAAGATGGCAAATTTCAATAGTTCAGTTGATTGACTATCTGAATTTTCACCTTATTATGTAAAGATCGATTTCCCATTTTATAATTTTTTCCCTCATTTTTCAAGATAAATTATACAGAGGCCCCCCCCCCCCCCTCATTACTTCTAACAAGGGGCAAGAGCTTGACGAAGGTTTATCGGAACCTTCTTCGTCAAAATTATATTGTATATAAAAAATATTTTTTGACATCTTCATAAATTTTAATTCTTTATATTTTGAAACTTCTTAATAAAAAATTCTAATTTCGTCATTTCTTCTGATGATAAAAATGCGTTAGAGATTTTCTTTTATTTATTTAGAAACCACCATCGGTGGGGATTAGGCATTGCCTAAGCTATGTATTAACATTGCAAAAATACATAGACGATGCGTTGGTTTTTACTTCAATCATTCTTGAGAGATTAAAAGGATGAACAATTCATCCTTAAATAAAAGACTCTCATTACACAAATACATGGGATGAGATGTAATCCTTCGTTTATTGACATTGCGTCAGAGACATTTTAATTTAGGATTTTCTAATATACTGCTACAAATTTGTACTTTAGTGCCCCAAACAAGAGATCAGGAACATTTTCTGATCCTCGAAACACTTGAGAAGTATATATGAGCATAGGTTATAAATTAATTAGGTTCACACAAATTAAATAATGCTCAACCTAATTTTATTAATTTCTAATTTGTATATACTAATTACCCCCATCGCATCCCCCACCCAAGAAAAACGGATAAAAAGAAATAAAGCTTTCACACCTTCTAATTAATCGGATCAACATATAATATATCTTTTTATTTCTCTTTCATTAATAAGGAATATTTTTTACTATTTTACTGAATAACAAAAGATAAAGAGAAAGATTATGAAGTCAAAATACGTAATTTAGTATGATAATTAATTATCACTCCTTCCGAGATACATAAATATACATGGAGAAATTATTTATTTGGCATGAATTTTCTCATGATATTAGCACAAGTTACATAAGACATATAGAAACATTGAAATAAAAGTAGGGTTGAAAATCATAAGGTTGAAATAATTCATGATGTATTGCTTAGATTCATCCAAAAATAAAAACGATAAAAAAGAAATAAGATGTTTAGTACTTTTTAATTGATCTAAATAATGTATAGCAAATATTTTTTGTCTCTTTTTCATTAGTAATAAAACATCCTTCACTATTTTATTTGTAGAAAAAAAATATTATGAAGTTGAAATACCTAATGTAATATGATAATTAAGGAGTTATCATCACTCCTTCAAATTAAGGCACATAAATATACATTGGAAAACTATTTATTTGGCATAAGCTCATACATATCATGATATTAGTACACAAGTTATACATAGAAACAGAGAAATTAAACTAGGATTGGAAATCAATAAATCCAGATAATTCATGTATTGCTTAGATCCATAAAAGAAAAAGATAAAAAGAAAAGAGATGCTTTTGTATTTTCTTATCGATCTGAACAACATATAACATATTCTTTTTATCTCTTTTTATTAATAGTGTATTATCCTTCAATATTTTATTGAAGATAAACACTATTACATCGAAAACCTGATGACGTAGTATGATAACTAATCATCAGTCCTTTAAATTTAAGGCACAGACATATATGCATGGAGAATTATTTATTTGGCATAAGATATCTTTCATGATATTAGTATACACATTATATAGAAATATAGAAAGAAACTAGGATTGGAAATCAATAAGCTCCAATCATTCATGTATTGCTCAGATCCATTGGAAAAAAGAAGAAGAAAATGAGATGCTTTTGTATTTTCTGATCAATTTGGACAACATATTACAGATTTTTTTTTTTGTCTCTTTTTCATTAATAATGAAACATCCTTTACTATTTTACTGAACAATAAAAGATGAAGAGAGAAACATTATGAAGTCGAAATACCTGATGTAGCATGAATCATCACTCCTTCAAATAATTAAGACACACATATACACATATATATGGAGAATTATTATTTGGTATAAGATCATAGCTCTCATGATATTAGAACACAAGTTACATAGAAACATAAAAATTAAACTAGGATTGAAAATCAATGAGCTCCAAATCATCCATGTATTGTTTAGATCCATTCGGAACAAAAATAAAATACTTTCATACCTTCTGATCGACCTGAACAACATATTACAGTTCCTTTTCATCTCTTTTTCATTAATAATGGAACATCCTTCACTGTTTTACTGAAAAACAAAAGATGAAGAGAGATATATTATGAAATCGAAATATTTGATGTAATAGTATAATTAATCATTACTCCTTCAATTAAGACACATAGACATACATGGAGAATTATTTATTTGGCATAAGATCATATCCTTCATGATATTAGTATACAAGTTACACAGAAACATAGAAATTAAGCTAGGATTGAAAATCAATAACCTCTAAATAATCCATGTATTGCTTAGGTCCATTAAAAAAAAGAAAGAAGGAAAGATAAAAAGAAACGAGATATTTTCGTCGTATCTTCTTATCGACTTGAATAACATATAACGGATTCTTTTTGTCTCTTTTTTTTAATAATCAATCATCCTTCACCATTTTGCTGAGCAACAAAAAATGAAGAGAAAAACATTATAAAGTCGAAATACCTCACTAGGATGATAATTAATCATCACTCCTTCAAACTAAGACGCGTGCACACAGATATATATATATATATATGGAGAATTATTTATTTGGCATAGGATTATATCTCTCATGATATTAGCACACAAATTACACAAAAACATAGAAATTAAACTGGGATTGGAAATCAATAAGCTCCAAATCATCCATCTATTGCTTATATCCATCCAAAAAAAAAAAATGAAAAAAAGAGAGATGCTTTCATACCTTCTGATCGACCTGAACAACATATAACAGATTCTTTTCGTCTCTTTTTCATTAATAATAAAATATTCTTCATTATTTTATTAAAAAGAAACACTATGAAGTTGAAATATCTGATATAGTATGATAATTAATCATCACTTCTTCAAATTAAGGCACATAATATACACGAAGAATTATTTATTTGGCATAAGATATCTCTCGTGATATATTAGTACACAAGTTACATAGAAACATAGAAACTAAACTAGGATTGGAAATCAATAAGCTCCTCATCCATGTATATTGTATTGCTTAGATCCATCCAAGAAAAGAAAAAAAAAAAAAGAAACTAGATGCTTTCATACCTTCTGATCAATTTGAACAACATACAACAGATTTTTTTCGTTTATTTTTCATTAATAGTATAATATCACTATTTTATTAAAAAGAAACATTATGAAGTCGAAATACCTGATGTTGCTAGTATGATAATTATTCACCCCTCCTTCAAATTAAGGCACATAGACATACATGGAGAATTATTTATTTGACATAAGATCACATATCTCTCATGATATATTAGCACACAAGTAATTAATTACATAGAAATAAACATAACTAGGTTTGTAGATCAATAAGGCCCAAATCATCCATGTATTGCTTAGATCCATTCATCAAAGCAGGACTCAATCTAAACATGAGAATGCAAAACTCCATCTGATTAAGTGCTCCATCACCATCCAAATCTCCTTCAGCCAACATGCAAATCAACTCATCATCTCTTAAGTCATTCAAGCCAAGATTCATAGTGTTCCTCTTCAAGCTCTCATATGTTATTAGCCCTATACTCACATCCATAAGCAAACAGAATCCATTGCAAAGCTCCCTCATGAATCCTTCCGCGCCTAATCTCTCCATCATCGAAGGAAAATAATCTTCGAATCCAAAAGGATCTGCCATTTTGGTTTTTTTCTTTCCCCCCCCCCCCCCCCCCCCAAAAAAAAAGAAAGAGTACTGGATTTCTGAGAGTATAAGTTAAAAAGATAAAAAGGTGTACGTACGTGTGTTGATGTGTGTATGTTTGTGTGTTTGTGTGTGAATATATATAGATATATAAAGAAATAAGGGGAATATATTAATGTGTGGAGGTAGTAAAATTGTTGGTATGTAAAATTCTCCTTTCCTGGAAGTTGCATTGGGAATCATTTGGAAAGCACACACTTTGTGATAAAAAGGACCTCTCACGCTGTTTCTTGATTTTCTTGGATTTGAATGATAACGATGTGTGTGTATGTGTGTGTGTGTGTAGGGTATATGTGTAATGGGATCATGTGTAGCATTCATATGATTGCTTCTAGGGTTAGGGCAAGTTCTTCCCATTTCCGTACTCATAGCATGATTTGGTCAAATTTCTAAAATTAGTTTATTTTGAAATATGTATATTCTTTTTCAAAAATGTTTTTTAAGTACGATATTTTTTATTAGAAGCAATTTATGTTTGATTTTAACAAATATTTTTGAGTAACAATTAGTGTTTAATCAAGTGTTTTCAAGTGTATTTTTCTTACAAATTTTTTTCAAAAAAATACTTTTAGGGGAAAATTATTTTTTTTAAGCTTCTGAAAAATAGGTTATGGTACACTTCAGAAATACTTGTTTTTCTCTCAAAAGTTTGGCCAAACACCTCTTTTTTTATTTATTTAAGATAAGCACTTTTCATAAAACAAATAAGTAGTTTTAGCTTTTCAAAAACTTGGCTAAACAGGAATATCCAATATTCCTAAATCCGAATCAATTATATTTAAACTGTTTGGCCAAGTTTCTAGATAAGCTTATTTTTTTGAAATATGTTTTTCGAAAAGGTATTTTTGGTGAGAAATAATTTGCGTTTGGTTAATTAACAAATTTAAAAAGCACTTTTAGGCAACAATTAGTGTTTGACTAACTCTTTAAAGTGCTTCTAAACGTATTTTTCTTTTAAAATATTTTTGGAGAAAAACTATTTTTTTTGCTTATGAAAAACAACTTATGCTACTCTCCAATAACACTTATTTCTCCCAAAAACTTAAACGAACATCTTGCTTTTTTAAAATAAACACTTTTTTAAAAAAAATTAACTATTTTTAATCTTTCAAAAATGTGATCAAATAGGCTATTAATTGAGTGAATTCCTATTTTGCTAGTACAATTTGTTCTTTTGCACTTTAAAAAAAAAAATGAAATGACCGATGGACAAAAATAAAGATTCATTGCTGATAGTATTTAGCTGATAGTATTTAATGACTAACGACGGATTAACCACAAATTATTTTAGAAGTCATGTTAGCTAGGGATATTTAGTGACAAATTAGTGATGAATTTTGAGGCGTATACCCATATCGACTATCGAGTCATTCAATTTCGACAAGTTTCTTCTCAAATATTTCGTTCGTTTCCTTTTATTTGATAGCATAATATTTATATATTTTTTAAGAAAAAATTAATAGGAGTTGTACTTTGACTAATATAACTTTATTAATTGATAGATATATTTTCAAAACATACAATAATTATTCTTTTCACATTCTAGAGTGACTTAAGTACTAAGGGTAGAATTGAAAAAAAATAATCAATTATTTCTTGAGTTTTTAAATTTACAACTATTTTGAAATAGATATTTTTAATATACCTACCATATAAAAGGAAATGAGGAGAGTAATGGCTAATTAGCACTCTCTTAGAACTGTTTACTGAAATTCTGCACCTAGGAACTTATCCAGTACTCAATTTTTCAAGATTTTAATTTGATTAGATTTAAGTATCACTTATTTTTATTAATATTAAAATATTTGAGTATGAATAGACATATAAATTTTAAGATTTATCTAGATTTTCACACTGAATAAGAGAAATGTTTGTTTTTCAATATTTGAGTATAAATAATTTCTTTTTATTATAAAAATAATAAAATATAGAATTCAACTAGATTATTAATAAATATTGTCTCCATTTAAATATTAAAAAAAATATTGATTTACATGATGTAATATAATGGTGGTAGCTGGTCAGGGTGCAGGTTAGCGCAACTAATGATGGCAATTAGATGGCCGGTGGCCAACATGGTCGTAAGAAGGAGGTTGGTGATAGTGATTGTACAATGAAGATCAGTCATATATGTTTATGCGATAGTGGCTAATGGTGATGAATATGTGGTGAAATGATTATTGTGTAGCATAAATCTAAGGTAGATGTAGTTGATGGATGTAATTAGTAGAGAAGAAGTTGGTGGTGAGATCAACGATTGTGGTTATGTTATATGGATAGTTAATTAATGGTTCTGGCAAGTGACAATGATTCTGATGATAAAGATGATTGATAGTTCGATAGTAATAGTTGATTGTTGTAGAACCGATTAGTACTAGTAGGTTGTAAGGGTGATCGGTGGTGGATGTGGTTGTGTGATGGTGACGTAATGGTAATAAAAATAAATCAAATAGTTATAAAAGATTACATTCCCATGAACTTTTAAGTAAATATCTTAATGATATTATATCATTATATAACATCTAAATGGTTTAAATTTATTAAGAAAAAAGTAAATGATATCTTTTTAAAAAAACAAATAATACAATAAATGCGCTTCATAGGAATTCACATAAATGATTTATGCACATTTTCATTAAATACAAACAAATAAGTTTTAACAATACATGTCAATTCTTCGAGGACCTTTAATTTCTCAGAGTGACACATTTAAAAGGAAAACTAATTATAGTTATCCGTTATTTGACTAAATTATCTTTCATATCTCCTCAAATTATGCTGTATATGTCCTTAAGACTTTTTAAATCATGTTTGTATTGACTTATTTTAAATATTTTTAAGTTAAAATAATTTTAAAATAATTTTATAATGTTTGAATAAATTAACAAAATGCTTTTAAGTTTTTTAAAAAAAAGTCAAAAGTCATAAGTCAAATCAAATAGACCCTTAGATTATTCATTGGAACAATTATAGTCGGCAAATGGACGGGTTGACCTGAATTTGGACGGGTCGAGATGAGCTGAGTTAATAAATGACCTGCTCAAAAGTTACTTGGGCTGAAAAAGACTAAAATGTGAGTTATAACCCAACACGTCCAACTCTACTGAAGTTTTAATTATTTTTTTTATTCTTTTGTAATCTTTTGATAACTTATAAAATTAATATTGATCTTTATTATGACTAAATATAACTTATTAAATAAAATAATATATTTTTTAAAAAATATTTTGGCAAGAATTTTTATGAATCAATTTGGACTAGATATTAGTCCAAATTTTAATGAATTAAAATGAGTTAGACTGAAATGCGATGAGCGAATCTATTACAAATTATAATCTCTTGAATTGATTTGTCACCTCCAAAAACAATGATAAAATTTGAAAAGAATAATTAATATCTTCTTAATTAACAATTAATTTTTTTTCTTTTTTTCCTCCCACCACTATTATCCAACAGTAACAAGATCGATCAAATGTTCCACAGAACATATAGGAAAAATGATTTAAAGCAGAATCAAATCAATAAAAATGAGACACGTGTGGAAATAATATCAGTTAAGAACAGAAATATACTGCTGCAAACCCTCAAATCACATGTGAATCTAGAGTTCTATTGATACATTCGATAAAATTTAATAATTTTAATTAAAATTATATATTTATATTTAAAAGATTCACTTGATATATATATATATATATATATATAATTTATTCATTCAATAAATTAATTTTTTTTTTACAAAACAAATAAATTTAAAACGTATAAACTCAAAATTTAGATCAATCTCAATCTTAGATCTCAGAAAAAGAGTGAATTCAAATTCAATTTCCCATTTAAGGTTGTACTTTCTGCTACTTCCATCCCACTTAGATGTCCCATTATATTTTTAGGCAAATTGAAATATTTTTATTTTTTTTTAAAACTTAAACAGAAGTGGATAAAGAAAATGTTACGTACCACTTTTTGAAGAAGCTGGAAGTTTTTTGGACACAAGACACACAACTTTCCATATTTAGTATACTTTTTAAGGCCACTCCACAGTTAGGGGTGTCAGATACAAATTTAAAAATCGACCCAATCGATCAAATCGAACCTAATCAAAATCATAATTAGAGTTTCTTTAATTAATATTGTAGATTTTAATTTAAAGTTTTAACTGTATCAAAATTAAAAGTAGATTTTTTTGGATAACAATATTGAAAAAGTATAAAATTGAACTGAATAAATTGTTTTTTCTATCGTAATTGTTATCACGTGTACATATATTGTAAGTGATCACAACAATATATAACCATATTAGTGTCAAGTGGTCATGAAAATTATATAATTTAAGTGCTATATTAAAATTTGTTACTAATTTATATAACTAATCAAATATTCTAATAAAAATTCAACTCTAAGATGATATTTTAAAAGAAATTACCAAAAATTTATTGCACTACACTGACATTAAAGAGAAATCAAAATGATTAGGATGGTTTTTAAAAAATTATATAAAATTTTGATTATGTATATAATAAGATAATCAAAAAATTAATATGATATAATTTTTTAAAAATAACTTCTTTACGCTCCCCTTTTTTAACACGGGATTTTACTTTTTTTTTCTCCGCTTTACACTGATCGAATCGTATCATTGATATCCCTGGTCCACTGTGAAAATGTGACCATTTATGTTTTCTCTATTATATAAACACTGTATAATTCCAAATTGAATCTAAACAGTCTTTTCGATAGAATTAAATTAGACAATACGGAAATGGAAGGAAATGTACGTAGTGAATGTGTTCCTTGAGTATGTTAGGTCGCAATCTATCTTCTCTGTCTTATGTTGGAATTCATATAGCAATTATTTCGATCAGTTCTCTGTTTTAATTTATGTGATATAATTTAACTCATCATAGAGTTTAACAAATAAAGCAAGATTTTAGTATTTACCATGTAGTAACATTTATATAGTTATAAAAACTTCTAACTAGCTAAGCATAATATGGGAAGTTCAAAATTAAAATTGTCTTAAAATATAAAAATGTGTTATTCTGGTTAAAACATACTGATAAGAAAAATAGCATCACATAAATCTTAACGAATGAAGTAATTGAATAAGAAATTTACCCAAACAAAAATACTATAGATACAAAATAGAAAAGAGAATCAAATTACTTCTTTTTTTTTAAGCCACTTTTTTCATATGTGAATTGTTAATCCAACAATTCTTGCGTTCTCACATATAAGATTGAAAGTTGATCACTATTTTTTACACTCGAAAATAAAATTAGAATTTTAAACATTTAAATTCTTGATAAATTATTTATACATATTAAGTAAATTTTGCAATGAACCTAGTGAGTTCTGTCGATTCCGTAAGCCGAAGGTTAGCTCCGCGCATGATTATTGCATCCTGTGACACTCTACTGGATTTTACTGGCATTTATTTAAACTTACGCCACTTATTTGTAAGCTGGCGAAAAAGACACTAATAACCAAGTATTTTGGATATATTGTGAACAATGTATACACAGTGAAAACAGGCAAGTACATGAATGTTCTTGGGTTGTTTCCTTAAACCTAAAGACAAACACAAAATATATTCTCTTCGCTTTTTTTAATTGATAGGTTTATATGTTCTTTAAGGAAAAAGGTTAATATAAATTATAATTTGAGTAATATAATTAATTCTATTAATTAATAAATACTTTCTAAAAAAAATATAATAACCATTCTTTTCATATTTTAGAGTAACGCAAAAATAAAAAAACGATCAATTATTTTTTAAATTTTAATCTATATTAATAAATATTTTTAATATAGCTATCCACCGAAAAACAAGAATGGATAGCGGTTAGCATTTTACAAAAGTTATTAAAAGGTTAAAAATTGAAGGGACAGAAAACATTATTTTCTTATTGCGTCCCACGGGGGGGAAACTGTTTTTGGTTTAATTTGTGGATTTAATTTTCCTTGACAAAAGGAAATTTCAGTGCACCTTCCTCTCTCTGTCTCTCTCGTTTTAAACGTGCAACAATTATATACATATGATATTATACTAAAAGTGAAAAGCTATTTAGTGTATTTGTTAATATAATATTATTAGTTAAATGACTTAATTATTTTTTATCTAAAAGTTTAAATTATATTTTATCTAAAAGTAAAATTACTTTTTATTAATTGACAATCTAATTAATCACGTTTTACTATTTACTCTTGTTATTAATTGTTTTTACCATAAGCATCTATTTCACGTTTCATCTGAAGTTAACGTTTGCCATTTAGATTAAATTACTCTTATTATTTAACTTTTAAAGTGTAACCGTTGTTATATCTTTGTTCTTTGATTTTTATTTTTATGTATATATAATGAAAATTATTAAAATTCCCAAGACTTTTCACCTACTACGCTCAATAGGTTTTCATTTTTTTTTGTCTTCTTGGTTTATCCATATACACAGATAATTGAAGAGAGTGTGTGTGTATATATATATATATATATATTTATAATTTCAGGTAATCTTATTTTATTCTTTTTTCCCCATCAATAAGCCAATTGTATTCATAACATATAAATAAAGAGTCTAAAAGTCAATATTGTTACTATAATGTTTAAACCATTTCATTATTTATGATGAGAAGTGTAAAAGTAATATCATAATTATACAAACCTTTTATATTTTTAATAATGCTGGAAAAAAAAAACTATGAATTCCCACGTATAACTGTATATATATCTTTCGTGTTTCTATTTTCTTTTCGCTGATTCGTAACTTCATAACTTCTTCTTTTTGTTAAATCAATTCTTCCTCTCCTTCATCGTCAATTTCAGTTACTTATAAAGCGTAAAAAATGATAACTTGTTTTTCCATATCTATCGATTTCGGTTGCAATACTAATATTCCATATGTAGAGTTATATTTCCCTTTTTATGTGTTCAATAATTACTATATAATCATCTTTCTTTATGACTTATGACAATGTCGGATTGATCATGATGGGATTGAAAGTGCGTATTAGTTTAAATTTTTATTTTTTAGGCATCATTTTTAATTCTTATGAGGTAAATTTGTATTATATGAATGTTTCTTTTCCTTTATATTTTTAGCTCAAAGAAAGTTGGAAAATATGTGAAATCAATATTTTATATTAAGTATTTTGAGATAAACGTGTAATACACATTTTCAGAAACTAGATTGATAATAAAAAGTGACTATTTATTTTCATTAGAGGCTTCAACGATAATTAAAATCTCGCCTTCGCAATTTTTTATTGGCATTTTGAAAATGCTATATATGTTTCATCACCCCCTCCCCGACATTGAGGCGGAAATCTCCCGAAGTTACGGGGCTATTTTGCCGAGTTCCTTAGAGAGAGTTATCTCGCGCCCCTAGGTATTCTCTACCTACCCACCTGTGGATTCGGGGTGGGGAAGGGTTAATATTGACATTTGGCGATTGTTACTCTTTTATTGAAAAAATATTTATATGGTGAATATCAACAATCAAACATTCTTTTGTCATAATAGTTAAATAACTGCTAAAGATTGCGGTGAAATAAATAAATTTTTTTTTATTTTTAATTAAAACTTTTGAATTCAAATTTTAAAGATGAAAAAATTATAATATGGAGCATTTCCCCTTTAATGACCTTTTAAGTGCAAATTCGAATTAATCCGACACGGGCATGAAAAAAAGAAAAACAACATAGTTCAGAGCTACAGTTTTATTATACTTATGCTGAAAAAGTGTTACAGTTTCAGTAAAATCAACGAAGTAACTTTTTTTTTTTTGGCAATTTCAAATTTTGAGCAAAAAGCGCGGCTGTATATAATCCCAAAGTCAAATTAGCAACAGTTATCCCATTGCTCTACAAGAGATCGAGGTTGAGGTTGAGATCGAGATGGAGATCCAGATCGACGAGGAAGTCATAGGCGATGGATTTTATGTCAACTCCTCCGGCGACCTCAGCAGCAACTCCTGTCCAGACGATGAGTGAGTCTCCAAAGCCATACGAGTTCAATTTCAAAACGTTCAAGCAAGCTGGTAGGGTTACGGCAACATCATCGAAGAGGAGGACTGGAAAGAAGAGTTTCATTTCAAGTTCCATGCAGTTGATGACTGCCAGTTCACCAGCGTTGGTCAAAAATCTGTAGTCGATTGCAGATCTGAAGGAATTTGCCTCGTCACAATTGGACGCTGTTAAGCGCCAGGTTGAGTGATCGCACATGGAGATTCTCAAGGACCTCGAGGCTTCTCAATCTCGCCTTCCGAGACGACTCAAGGTCTCTCTCTCTCTCTCTCTCTGCGTGTGTGTTTGTTTAGGGTAACGTTGTATTCATACATTTCTGTGTTTCATCTTTCTACTTTACAGACACTCTTGCCGTTTGTTGATTTTATTTCCCTTCAACATCCATCCATTTGCTAGTGATTAGGTCAGTGGTGGAGTTAGCTAAATCTATATTAGGATAGATTTGTACTGTTCAGTTATTCAGATTTTATCAAGTGTTAATTTAACTAATTTTAGGAGTTATGTCCAATTTCAACTTATTTTGAAAATCTTGTAAGAACAAAACTAGATTTTTAGATACAATTTGCAATTTTCACCATTTCAGGGAGTGTTCCATCAGAATATTATTGGAATGGAATTTGTGTCGAGTGCTGATGGCCAGTGGCAGAGGCAGGGTTTTCACTCCGCTCCTGCTGATTGCTATGTTAGCATGCACACACTGCTCAGAACATGCAGAATCTAAGACATGATGTGTTGGGCTAAAACAATCTAAAGATAAAGCTTTTAAACACTTTCAAGATGTCTTGGTGGTGAAATGGTAGACACGTGAGACTAAAAATCTCGTGCTAAAGAGCAAATAGTGTGATATTGTCCGCTTTGGACCAAGCCTCACACTGTTGAGAGTATTCAATACTTTATAAGTAGCTTTCACTACTTCTCTACTTTCCACGTGGGACTTTGTTCACACACAAGACCTTGTATATATAGTGTGATTTTCCGGTGTCGAAACTCTTTCCGCTCCTCTAACTCCATCCCTGCTGATGGCCAAGTTAGTGTGCACACTCTGCTCAGAACAAGCAAAATCTAAGACATTGATGAACACGGTCTTTCTAATAACATGGAGTAGAGAGTATCTGCAGCTCTTCTTGCTATATATATATATATATGTTCAGAATTGATTCCTGATAGATTCATGTTCATATAAAATGATAGTGTGGATTTAGTTTGATCAGGTTGCTTAATCATATCCTAGGCCTACTGCACCAGGAACAATATAACTTTCATTTGCATCAGCAAGTATAGAAGCCATGTTTGTGTCACTGGGTGACAAATCTTTAGGGGATCAATTAAAAGGACATCTTTCTAGTTGCCTAAGCTCTTTTAGAGACCTGAATCAAGAACACCGTGAGATGCCATGGCTTGTGCGCATGCATTGAAGATGCCTTAGACAGCCGCAGCATATCTGTGAGCAAATATAGGAAAGGAACCAGAGTAGGCCCTGTTTCACAAGTTATTTAGAAGGTTGTTACTCAGAATAGGCCAATTCATTATGTTCATTATAGTACAGAAAGAATACATGCCAATGACAAAAAGAAATACTCGACTATATACCTCAATTCACCTCATATAGTCATATATACACTACTACTGTTGACAAACAAGACAAAGTAGATACATTTCAAAACTTCCAATTGTCATTTTATGTCTATCTTGGCTCTAGAACTGTTATTGACACGCTGTGACTTAGATATCCTTCATCAGTTGACTCTGTTGATTCCATTGAATTCCTCTCTATGAAAAAACCAGGTTGCTTTGGTTGAGGAAGAACCAAACCTTCATTGCCCAACCAGAAAACTACTGATGCCATTGTAGGCCTATCCTCTGGGAGTTTTTGGACGCACAACAAACCAACCTGAATGCATCTCAACACTTGAGATTCTGAAAATGATTCTTTCAGACATTCGTCCATCAATTCCAAGGCTTTTCCTTCAGTCCAAAGTAACCATGCCTAAATTACAAGAACACATTAATACAGTTGCAATCACAATAGAAAGAGAAAAAAAATAGTGGATAGAAGTTTTGTGCCACATATATGTCCTTACATGTCCCAAAAGATTGTGATGATGTTCCGAATGACGAAATTTCCTGTTCTTTCTGCTACTAACTATTTCAAGAATGATTACGCCGATACTGAATACATCTGATTTTACTGAATATTTCCCATCAACAGCATACTCCGGCGACATATATCCACTGCATCAAGTCAATACATTTATGCTCATATACTGATTAAATATAATAGAAAATTCTATGGTTAAGATTTGTAGAACTTACTATGTCCCTATTACTCTCTTAGTTTTTCCTTCCACTTGGTCTCCGCCAAAAATTTTGGCAAGACCGAAGTCAGAAATTTTGGCATTCATGTCACTATCTAATAAAATGTTGCTGGTCTTGAGATCTCTGTGAATAATTCTTAATCTAGAGTCCTGGTGAAGGTAAAGAAGACCTCGGCAAATTCCTATAGCAATATCAAAGCGATTCTTCCATTCAAGTGAAGCTTTTCTGCTTGGATCTGCACAATGTAGACCTAGTCCTTGAGTGAAAAGATATTGAGGACTTATCAAGTAGTATTTAGTAAATGAATCATGAAAAACAGACCAAAAATGAAATAGTCCAAGCTAGTGTTGTGCATAAACTCATAGATTAGCATCCTCTCTTCTCCTTCAAGGCAGCAACCCAAAAGCTTGACAAGGTTCCTATGTTGCAGCTTGGAAATGAGAACGATTTCATTTTTTAACTCTTGAAAGCCTTGTCCAGAATACTTTGATAGCCTCTTTACTGCTATCTCTTGTCCATTTGGTAGGACACCCTGCAATTTTCTATCAAGGGTCAAAGATGCCACTTCTAGCTAGAAGTTGAAGATCAAAGTTGATTTACCTTGTAAACAGGTCCAAAGCCGCCCTCCCCAATCATATTAGCAGAAGAGAAGTGATCAGTGGCACTAGTAACAGTACCTAAATCAAACAATGGAAGCTCCATGTCCTCATTTCCAACTTCTGGACCTGTCAATATACATTCCACAGCCGCAAACATGATAGCAATGAGAATTTAGTTAAGGCGAACAATGTCAGCTAGATAGAGATTCACCTACGTAGCACAGCATTTAGACTTGACAATTTTCTAATAAAATTGGTAGATAAGAGTAACTCAAGTATATTTACCTGTTCTTCTTTTCCTTCTTTGGAAGGAAAACCAAGCTAAAAAGCTGAGAATAAATGTTGCTACCACTGCTGAAATGACAGCAATCAGGACTGACCTCTTTCTCCACTGCTTCCTGTCTGAATGTGTTCAATAATTAGTCAATAAGCAGTCTTCAATTTACATATGAGTTGTCCATATCATTAGTGAATTGCTTGAGTTTATTATTGAAAAAGTAGTCTATGGAACTGATTACAATCTGAACTGAAGGACAGAGTGCATGTGACCACCTCCCACTGTCAACAGTCTTGATCTGCCATGAGGTCTAGCATATTATTAAACCATTTCAGGGGAGAAAGTTTCTCATCCCTTGGCAATCTTACTAAGTATCACTGTACTAACTGAATACGTCCGTATAGCTGTAGAGTAAGATTTTGCAATTTTCCAAATGCTCTTTACAGCAAGCTAGTTCCGTTCCAGTGCCACAGAGACTTAGGATAAGTGTCATCGTCACTCTATTAGTAGGACCAGTTTTTACTAGATTATCAGCTCCTACTTATATGGCTCCTAAAGGGGAAAGTATTGCAGATGTACAGCCATTTAATGGCTGATAAATCCTTGAACAATTTTTCCAATGCTTCAGCTTAGGTTAGAAAAACTAGAGAGAAACTAAAGCACTTAATCAACTTTAGTGTCCATCAAGTACATAAGACAGTATAGTTCTTCCAATTCTAAAGAGTTGTGCATTTATATCGTATGACAAAATTAGAAATTAGTGCAGAGTAGAGTATTTACCTAATTCTGAAGCAGCTACTCTCACATACAGGTCTTGCTCATTTTGGCTGAACTCTCTTATGTCTATGAGTTCTCCAAACCATAGTAAGCATCCGCTTCCGCCATTTCTAATATCAAGATTTGAGTAGGCTGTACAATTGCAATCAGCCAAGCACATTTTCTTGCAATCTTCAAGGTTCATGCTCTCATTATACCACGAGTTTCTGGAATCTGGCATCTTGATGCCCTTAAATTTAAGAAAACCATCTTGGTTACAATCCAAAGCAGTTCTCCTTACACAGCCACTGGACCAGTCTACTGCTGACTCTTGAGGATACCTGTGAAAACATAATTAAGTAACAAAAAGATGTTACACGTGCTTGGCCCAAGAAAAAGAATCAAGCAATTAAAAGTCTGCTCCTCTCTAGTAGCTTAAGGTGAGATGGTCACATAGTTTAACAAATACGAACCTAGGCTCGAAACCTCTTAGACAGTCACATGGAGGGGAGTTATTGATGTTGCAACTTGAATAAGGTCCACATATAGCAAAACGATCACAATTATCAAATTGCGCTGTCAAGTAGAGAAACCAGCTCTGACTGCGGTCTATCCATGTTAGGTGTTGTAACACCCCTTCCGGGTTAATCACCACCCTAGTGGGCATGGACTCATTCTTAAGCTTGTATTTGTAGTAAATCTCCTGCTGATTGATAACAAACTCGAAAGTGTAATATGTATTTGGTCTATTGTTAGGACTACTACTAAATGCAATACCATTCCATGGCCCTGAGCTATACATTATAGATGAATTTCTGTACACGAACAACTGTGGGTATCCATGAGAATCAAGACGGTCTACATATTCACCAGGAGTAGGATCATCCATGCTCTTCCATGACGTTGTGTACCAATCCATGCCCGTGACCAAATTTTTTCCTATCTTCATGCCAGGTAATAAAGTATTCCCTGGATAATCAAAACTCTGCCACGTGAAATTAATTTCCGGGCCTATGTCATTTTCATCACTGACAACAAGGTTTCCGGAATCCAGAAGCTGTGCTTTTGGGTTCTTTAAGGATCTTGATGAGTTTGATGACCAAATTGAGACATTGGAATAATCAACAAGTACAAGAATTCCATTGGGTTTGAGTGTCAATACTCCTGAAGTGTCATTCAATGGAATTTTTCTGTTGGCAACCCAAACGACCGTTCCAGTCGATATTTTCTTGTACCATATGCCAACATAACGATTCTTGGAATTCCCAGGGCTGAAAAATCCAAGTTCATAAATCCCACCAGCTGAGACAATTGTGTCACCATCTCTAATGGTTTTTTCAGTAGTGATGGTGTCTAATGCTGCAGAAGTTGGTAAGATAAAGAGAAATTGGGAGCAAATGAATAAAGTAAGTAGCCCTTTCATGGATTCTGACTAATATTTTTGATTGACAAGGTTTAAGCCTCTGAGCCTAAACATAGCTGACACAAAAAGAGAATATCAATACCTTTAATTGACAAAGTTAATTTTTTCCTGCCCACCTTTTTAGAACTAATGTCATGTCCAAGTCTTTTGTTTTTAAATTTTTTAATAATGGTGGTAATTGGGCAACAACATATACTCCTTTCGCTTCAATTTGTTCTAACTTTCTTTTCTAGTCTGTTTTTTTTAGCAAATATGACATCTAACTTTCTGCTTGACATATTTAGGATCATAAAATTAAAGAACATTTTGGTATATTTTATATATTATTAGTTTAAACTACAATATTCAAAAGTATCTTTTATTTTCTTAAACTCCGTGTGAAATCACAATTAACAAACAAACTAAAAAGAAAAAAAAAGTATTTTTTGCCAAATGTGAAATGGATTTTGGAAGCATTTTAAGGAAATGACCCAATATTTGATTTTGGAGAATTTTTGGGGTTGTTTTGTTCAGGATAACGTTATGCTAGAATTATAATTAGAATTACAACTCGGATAGATAATTCCATATTTATATGAGATATATAATCTCATGATTTTAGCATAAATTTTATTCATAGGATAAATTTAATTTCAAATTTTATACTGGAACAACCCCCTGATCCCTGTAACCAAACAACTCCTTACTGACGGTCTCCCATGGTTTCTTTATTTATTGGGAACTAAGGTGACTTCTTTTTAATATTTTTATGAGACAATCATTAAAGTTTGTTGAAACTAGTGTTAAATAAATAAAAATTTGTTTTTTCTGAAAGTTTACGTTGAGAGGATCACACACTTCAATATGATCACACGTTTTAATGTAATACCAAAGCAGACAAAGTTCTCAAAATCAAACTCTCTAATTGCTTAAATTTTTACGTAGGGATGTTTACTAACAAGATTTAATGATCAATTGAATAATAACACATCTTAATTGAGTAATAATTCTTCAACTTTTTCTGTTGAGAGGCCATAGGCGGCTTTCTTTTCAAAGCTGTACGCTTTTGACTCCCCACTTTTTGAGACGAAAATGTCTTAATAAACCAACAAATGCACTAATAAGTGGTTGACTTTTAAAACTTAATCATGTTTAAATTATTGTACATTGTATCATGTTTAAATTATTGTATATTAATATTATCATACGTGGGAGCCAGAATTTAAAGTCTATTGATTCTGAATTTGTCGTCAAGTTCATAATCATTATAATACTAAGTTCGCAATTAAATACTTACATAATGAATTTTCTATTAAAAATACAAGAACTAAATAAAAATTAGTGAATTCATCCGAATCGGTAATTAATACTCTCCGGGGCTTCCGCCCCTGATTATCACCTCAACCCTGGATTTGCCTGCTTGGACAAACTTTAAAATTTACTTATTTTGAATAGTGTTTTTTTGATTAAAAATGCTTTTTGAAAGAGTTCTTTAGGAAGAAAATATGTTTGTATTTGACTAATTAATTTGCAAATCACTTTTTCTTAGCCAATGTTCCGAAAGTACTTTGGAGAACAATTATTTTCTTCATCTTTTGAAAAATAACTTCTGATACTACTCAAAAATACTTTTTTTTTTGTAAAAATTTTGACCAACTTTTGTTTATTTGCTAAGTTTGCTTCTCATTATACTATCGAACCAAATATGCACCTGCCATTAATAAACATAACAAATGTACCCCTCAATTGGACTGATTTTTTCAAATCAATTTAAATTACCCGATTTTTCTTAAATAATTCGAATCCTTCTTTTTAATCCGACCTAATCCACCTAATCAAACTAACCCATACAAAATATACCCATGTCTCATTTCCTCCTCCTCTTCCTTCAATCGGGTTCAAGGTATGAAATAACAAAAAGAACACAAGCCTTTGGTATATCATCAAGCTTGGACTTTAATGGTAGATAGTTTAACTGTCATCAGATTTGGTTTTACAAATAGGAATCCCAACCGCAGGTGATTAATGCCATTTTTGGTATCTATAAAGAAAAGAGGAAACGTTACGGATTACACTGTAGAAGCAACATGTACCTGCTATAGAACCAATAATCTCATCCTGCATGAGAAATAAATAACTTGTTTGATGAACTGCTTGAATTTCTGAATCTATAAGGAAAGTTTGTAACAGGAAAAAAGATACAAATTAACAAACCTTCTCATCAGGACGATGGGAATACCAGTCACAGTGTCTTTTATGTCCATCATTTACTGGTTTAAAGTGTATGCATATAACTGGAAAACAAAAAAAAATAGTGAGTAATGCAGTTTAGAACTAAAATGTCAGAAACTTATAATGGATTAACTAATACCTTGAGATTGTTAAACAAAGCCAACATGAAATGACAACGTGAAAACGATATAAAAATTCATAGTTAAAGATCAACCGATATTTTATTTTTGTTTAAACAATTAATTACATTCGTGATAAAGAAGATCTTTTCTCATACCAAAAAGTCCTATTGAGTATAATAGGAGGAAATATTATACTCAACCTTCAAGAAACGATAAACAAAATACTAACTTTACTTTTATCACTCCGAATTATTATATATTAAAATTTGAATTGGAAATAATTACAATATTTAATAACAATAAAAATAAAATAGATATAAATAATAAATTATTTTTTAATATTTTAAAATACATATTTATTTTTAATATTGTAGATAAGTAAAAACGGCAAGGGAGTAATTTGGATGGAAAAGGATACTTTCTCCTCCTCTCTCTTTTCCTTTTCCTGATGTAATCAGTCAGGTCAAAATGAACAATTTCAGCTTTTCATTATATTGACACGTTCATTTCTTCTTTTTTTCCTTTCATATTGTAAAGTCACCATATAATATTATACTGAGGAGAATAAGAAAAAGGCAAGTTTAAATTGTCATGCTGCAAATATGATTTTTTACTTGAACTCTTTGTCGAAACCGTCTCTCTATCGGTAAGAGTAAGGTTAGCGTACACTTTATCCTTCTAGATATCACAAGTGAGATTTTGCTGGGTACATTGTTGTAGTAGTAGTACTTGAACTCTTGGAGTTTGTTCAGAAAGATCATTGTGAAGCTTTATTTTTGTGTCATTCTATCAATTCATTTTCCTGCCTTGATAAGAACATTGACATTTTTTTTGAAACCCGGATAACCCGAAAACGCTATAACCTCTGCCATAACCTCTGTACTTCGCTTGAGCATTTTGTACGCACTGGATAAACCCCCACTGTGTAATAGCCTGCAAACCACACAGGGGATGTAAACCGCACTAGGCAAGCCTTGTGCGGTAGGCTCAACTCAAAAGGCATTGAGGGGATGGCTCCAGGGTCATCCGTGTGGATAACCACCCTCCAAACCAACTGAGCCATCCCAAAGGACAAGAACATTGACATTAAACTGTCTGTTTTAGTTACTCTTATCATATATATACACTAGTACTGTTGACAAGAACCCAAAGTGAGTACATTTGTTTTAGTTACTCTTATCATATATATGCACTAGTACCGTTGACAAGAACCCAAAGTGAGTACATTTCAATTGGGATTTTATGTCTATCTTGGCTCTAGAACTGTAATCGATACGCTGCTACTTCTATATCCTTCATCAGTTGATTCTGTTGATTCCATTGAATTCCTTTCTATAAAAAAACCAGGTTGCTTTGGTTGAGGAAGAACCAGACCTTCATTGCCTAACCAGAAAACTACTGATGCCATTGTAGGCCTATCCTCTGGGAGTTTTTGAACGCACAACAAACCAACCTGAATGCATCTCAACACTTGAGATTCTGAAAATGATTCTTTCAGACATTCGTCCATTAGTTCCAAGGCTTTTCCTTCAGTCCAAAGTAACCATGCCTAAATTACGAAACAGAACACATTAATACAGTTGCAATCACAACAGAAAGAGATGAATTAAGGATCGAAGTTTGTGAACATATATATGTGCTTACATGTCCCAAAAGATTGTGATGATGTTCCAAATGACGAAATTTCCTGTTCCTTCTGCCACTTACTATTTCAAGAATGATTACGCCGATACTGAATACATCTGATTTTACTGAATATTTCCCATCAACAGCATACTCCGGGGACATATATCCACTGCATCAAGTCGATATATTTATGCTCATATACTGATTAAATATAATAGAGAATTCTATGGTCAAGATTTGAGAACTTACTATGTCCCTATTACTCTTTTAGTTTTTCCTTCCACTTGGTCTCCACCAAAAATTTTGGCAAGGCCGAAGTCAGAAATTTTGGCATTCATGTCACTATCTAATAAAATGTTGCTGGTCTTGAGATCTCTGTGAATAATTCTTAATCTTGAATCCTGGTGAAGATAAAGAAGACCTCGAGATATTCCCATAGCAATATCAAAACGGTTCTTCCATGCAAGTGAAGCTTTTCTGCTTGGATCTGCACAATGTAGAACTAATCATTGAGTGATGCAGAGATATTGAGGACTTATCGAGTAGTATTTAGTTAATGAATCATGAAATCCAGACCAAAAATGAAATAGTCCAAGCTAGCGTTGGGCATAAACTCATAGATTAGCATCCTTTCTTCTCCTTCAAGGCAGCAACCCAATAACTTGACAAGGTTTCTATGTTGCAGCTTGGAAATGAGAACGATCTCATTTTTTAACTCTTGAATGCCTTGTCCAGAATACTTTGATAGCCTCTTTACTGCTATCTCTTGTCCATTTGGTAGGATACCCTGAAATTTTTAGTCAAGAGTCAAAGATGCCACTTCTAGCTAGGCGTTGAGGATCAAAGTTAATTTACCTTGTAAACGGGTCCAAAGCCGCCCTCCCCAATCACATTAGCTGAAGAGAAGTTCTCAGTGGCACTAGTAGCAGTAACTAAATTAAACAATGGAAGCTCCATGTCCTCATTGTCAACTTCTGAACCTGTCAATATACATTCACCCGCCACAAACATGATATCAATGAGAATTTGGTAAAGGCAAACAATCTCAGCTAGATAGAAACTTCACCTAGATTGCACAGCATTTAGACTTGACTATTTTATAATAAAGTTGGTAGACAAGAGTAACTCAAGTATATTTACCTGCTCTTCTTTTCCTTCTTTGGAAGGAAAACCAAGCTAAAAAGCTGAGGATAAATGTTGCTACCACTGCTGAAATGACAGCAAAAAGGACTAACCTCTTTCTCATCCGCTTCCTGCCTGAATATGTCCAATAATTAGTCCATACTCCATAATCAGTCTTCAATTTACATATGGGTTAAGCCATATCAGTACTGAATTGCATGCATGTATTGTTTTTTATTTTCTTATGAAGCCCTGCAAACTTGATAACCAGTAACTTGCTGACCAGGGCTTTCAATCTGCAAGATTACTTAAAAAGCAGTCCATGTTTAACTGATTACAAGCTGCACTGTTAATTGGAACATCTTCTTTAAAAGATGACCCATATTGAAGTACAGTGGCACTGATTACAAGCTGCACTACTAAAGGACAGAGTGCCTATGACTACAACCAACTGTCAACATCCTTGATCTGCCGTGAGGTCTACCATATTTTTAAGCCTTTAAAGGGGATAAAGTGTCTCATCCCTTGGTAATCCTACTAAGTCGTCACTGTACTATCTGATTACGTCCTAGTATCCATATAGTTGTAGAGTAAGATTAGAAATTATTCAAATGTTCTTGCAGAAAGCTACTTAGTAGGACAAGTTCGTACTAGATTATCAGCTCCTACTTAAATGGCTCCTAAAGGGAAAAATACAGTAAATGTGCAACCATCTAATGGCTGATAAATCCTTGCACAATTTTGTTTCAGTAGATTGATAAAGCTAGAGGGAGACTTTGTCATAGGTGGATAAAAGCATTCTTATACTTAACAACGAAATCGCCATACTACCAACTACTAAAGTACCTAATCGACTTTAATGTCCAAGTAAATAAGATAGTAGAGTTCCTTCAATTCTAAAGAGTTGTGCATTTATGCAGAGTAGGGTCATTACCTAATTCTGAAGCAGCTATTCTCACATACAGGTTTTGCTCATTTTGGCTGAACTCTCTTATATCTATGAGTTCTCCAAACCATAGTAAGCATCCACTTCCGCCGTTTCTAACATCAAGATCTGAGTAGGCTGTGCAATTGCAATCAGCTAAGCACATTTTCTTGCAATCTTCAAGGTTCATGCTCTCATTATACCAGGAGTTTCTAGAATCTGGCATCTTGATGCCCTTAAATTTAAGAAAACCATCTTGGTTACAATCCAAAGAAGTTCTCCTCACACAACCACTAGACCAGTCTGCTGCAGAGTCTTGAGGATACCTGTCAGTAATAAAATAAAGTAAAATTATACGCGTTTGACACAAGAAAAAAATCAAGACTGAAAGTGACAGGAGTTTAAAAACATAATTAAGCAATCAAGTGTGTTATCTGGGATAGCTTAAGGTGTGATGATCACACATTTTAACAATACCTAGGCTCGAAACCTTGCAAGCAGTAACATGGAGGGGAGTAATTGATGTTGCAACTTGCATAAGGACCACATAAAGCAAAACGATCACAGTTATCAAGTTGTGCTGTTAAGTAGAGAAACCAGGTCTGACTGTGCTCAATCCATGTTAGGTGTTCTATCACTCCAGCCGGGTTGATCACCACCCTGGTGGGCAGGGAGTCATTCTTAAGCTCATATTTGAAGTAAATTTCCTGCTGATTGATAACATACTCGAAAGTATAATATAAAGTTGGTTTATTACTAGGACTACTACTAAATGCAACACCATTCCATGGCCCTGAGCTAAATACTATAGATGAATTTCTCAACAAGAACAATTGGGGGTATCCATGTGAATCAACATGGTCTACATATTCACCAGGAGTAGGATCATCCGTGCTCTTCCATGACGTTACATTCCAATCCATGCCCGTGACCAAATTTTTTCCTATCTTCATGCCAGGTAATAAAGTATTCCCTGGATAATCAAAACTCTGCCACGCGAAATTAATTCCCGGGCCTCTGTCATTTCCATCACTAACAACAAGATTCGCAGAATCCAAGAGCCGCGCTTTTGGATTCTTTAAGGATCTTGATGAGTTTGATGACCAAATGGAGACATTGGAATTACCAACAAGTACAAGAATCCCATTGGGTTTAAGTGTTAACACTCCTGAAGTGTCGTTCAGTGGAATGTTTCTGTTTGCAACCCAGACCACAGTTCTAGGTGCTATCTTCTTGTACCATATGCCAACATAGCGATTCTTGGAATTCCCAGGGCTGAAAAATCCAAGTTCATAAACCCCACCAGCTGAAACAATTGTGTCACCATCTCTAATGGATTTATCTGTAGTGATTGTGTCTAATGCTGCAGAAGTTAGTAAGATGAAGAAAAATTGAGAGCAAATGAATAAAAAAACTAGCCTGGATTCTGACTCATATTTTTGATTGACAAGGTTCAAGCCTTGGAGCCTCAACATAGCTGTCACAAAAAGAATATGAATACCTTTGATTGACAAAGTTAACTTTTCTGCTCACCAGCTTAGAATCAAAAAGTCATGTGCACTATTTGCTTTATAAACAATAGGCTAAATATGTACATAGCCTCTTAAATTTGACAAGAATAGTAAGTTAGACTAGACAAAGCCAATTCTAAAAATTAAAATTCTCTCACCTTGATATCAATTTTGAAGATTCTTGTTATATTTATGGAACAACCTTCAGTTTTAATGATTTTTCTGTGTGATATTTTGTCGATAAGATCAATCTTTTTCTTAAAAAAAAAAAAAAACTGTTGCTGAGAATTAAAATTGGTGTACTAATCAAGCACTTGTTGCAAATGTCAAACTTAATTAGCATTCTCTCAAGCTTTGAGTATCTGGTGTTGGCATCGAGCGTTTTATTTTATTTATTTATTTTTTTTTGTGGGGGGGGGGAGGGGGGGGGGGTTTGTGGGTCGGCATGGCTTCTATGTGATAAATAAAAATAAATATAGAGATGGGATAAGAGAGCTGATAATATTTTTAAAAGCTTTGTCAGTATAGCCAAAAGACTTTACAGACACCACTTTTATCTTTTGTTCCAAGTTAAGTTCTTTTGTCTAATTTATAAATAAGTCTATTAGTGAGGATCTAGATATTTAACCTAAAAAATATGAGAAGAAAACCTTTTTTTTATTCAAAATGTGAAATATATAAAAAAGAACTTCTTTCAATAATCGTGATGACCACATCAATTTTTATATATCTTAATTAATTTTATGAGATACTTATTATTTTTCAAGCCAATTTTCGTACATTCAAAAGTAGACTCAAAATTTAAATTCAATAGATTTAACCTAATTTATTGATCACCAGATCATGCGTACCCTTATATGCGAAATGTCGAATGGAGCATTTTGAAGAAATGATCTAATATTTAATTGGTCAAAAATTCTCGAGGTCGTTTGGTTTAAAATAAAATTACGCAAAATTATAATTTTGGAATTATGATCAGGGATTTAGGATAGATAATCTCATCTTTCCTATGGAATAAGATAATCTAATCACCTAAGTTTACTCATCAATTGAGTAATAATTCTTTCAAACTTTTCTCTTGAGAAGCCATAGAGGCGGCTAAGAGCCTAAAAGAAAGGGATGTGAAAGTTTGTAGTTCTCAAAGCTGTAATCCTTTGACTTCCCTGATTGAGACGAAAATTAAGGGGTCGTTGGAAAAAAAATCATTTGAATAAGTTTTTCTTTTTTTTAAAGGAGTTATTTTCTATGTGGAACATTATGTTATTTAAATTTCGGCATATTTCGAATGCTTGAAGGATTCCGTTGACACATGAGAAATAAGTTATTCTGAAATAAATAATTTTAAGTTCAGTTATTTTAGAATTGTTATCTTGCATTCGATGAGGGTGAAGGAATAAAGAGTCCCAAAATTAATTTTTGGTGGGTTTATTCCATATTTGATTAGGACAAAATTTCGGGATAAATTATTTCGAGTTTAGTTATAACGAAATTGTTATCCCACCCTCAATGTGGGATAAAAATAATATTATAATCTTGAAATAACTAATTTTGGGATAAGTTATTTCAAGATAATTATCCAATCAAATGCGGGATAAACCTATTCAAAAATTAATACTGCGACTATTTATCCCTTATCCTTCATGGAGAATGGAATAACAATCCCGAAATAATTAAACTTCGGATAACTTATCTCGAAACAACTTATTTCTCCACCAAACAACCCCTAAGCGTTAAATCGTTCAATATTTATACTGCTATTTCATATTTGAAAATAATATGATTTAAATAATAATCTAAAAATTACATATTTCTTATATAAAAAACAAAAAACACATATTTTAATTAATTAAAAATTAAACGTAATTATCCCTAAAACAAATTAATGTCTTTTTATAATTTTTTTAAAGAGAAAAATTTGACCAAACTTCTTAATTGAAGTGACAATTTTTTTTTTTAAAAAAAAAAAATAGAAGGGGATATTATTCTTTGGATGGAGAAGGGAGTAATGGAAAAGGATTCTTCCCCCTCCCTTCTCTTTTCCTGTGATGTGATCTTTTTTTCCTTTTTTTTAAAGGGAAATTTTCCTGATTTAATCAATTAGGTCAAAATAAATAATTCCAGCTTTCATGGTATTGACATATTTATTTCTTTTTAGCTTTAATACTGTAAACTGTTGTAACGTCACCAATATAATATTAAAAACAAAAACAAAAAGACAAGCTTTGTCATGATGCAAATTCAATTTTCTATTTGAACTCTTGCAATTTGTTTTTATAGCATCGGAGTTAGAATTTTTATATCAAAATATAAAAAATAATATAATATAAAAAAATTAATGCAATTCAATATCTGTTAAAAAATATATATAAAATAATTTTATAATATATAATATTCAAATGAATGAGATTCAAATTAACATTGGTGAACAGAGAGGATTGAGAAGTACAACTGAAACAGCTAAGTACAACTGAAACAGGTGAATCTTCTATTTATAAAGAAAATTCACACTAATATATTATAAATATAAAAATTGAATCCCTTATAACTAAAATATCACATTTCGATGAAGGAATTTCATTTGAAAACCCTCCAGAGGCAGGGTAAACTAATATTTGACGATAACAAAAATTATAAACTACCTATGAAGTTTTTTTGTTTTTTTTTTTAAATTTTATTTTTATTTTTATTTTTAAAGGAAAATAGCATATGCTTTTAAGCCATTAATTTCAGTTGGTTGGAAATTAGAATTATTGGATATTCATTATTGGACTTGCATTTATTAACATGCGTAAGCCTGGGCTGACAATTGCACAAGTCTTTCATCAATGCGAGGTTTATTAATTTAAGTCAAAAGACTCACCTTGTGCTAAAGAGATCATAAATATTTATTCGCGCTTTATAATTTATATTAAATTAAATTAATTTATTATAATTAAATAGAATAAAAATATATATTAATTAATCTCTATTAACAAATAAAAATTATATATATATATATATATATATTAATTTGATATAAATACAAAATATAAACAAACTTTTACCAAAAGAAATCACTTTCAGAACATGATGGGATGCGTATATAAGCTGAATGTACGGCAGCCTTGCTTACCGACAAAGTTACAGACTTACAGTAATCCCACTTGCTTTAATAATACAAATAAATTTTACTCTCAGTTATTGACAGCTAATTCTCTAATATTTCCATCTCTTTAATTTTGATATAAATTATGATATAGAGTTTAGTAAAGCAATTTTAAAAAAATTAAGTAAATGAAAAATATATAGAATATAATTAAATATTTATAATTCTATAATATTAAACATATCGTGTGAAAAATTAAAATTTTAAAATTTGTTTTTTTTTTAAAACGAATTTGGGAAGAAAAATAATATAAACAATAAAACAAACAGAGCAATACAAATAAAAATGGTCACTTGCAAAAAGTTATGCATGTTCTTGATCATCAAATTGTGGTTCATCTTATGCAACATTTTTTTCTGATATTAAAGGGGCTATAATGAAGAAGTTCAACTGAATCCTCACAAATAGGATAACAATATATGTTTTTTTATTTAAATAAATTATTAAATCTTCGTGGCACAAGAGTTGCTCAAAGTCACACATACGAAGAACGGAGCACGTTTAATCAAATGAATGAGATTGATGTATTAGATGTACCTAGTACTGCTGTTCTTATTACAATGTTCAATGTATCTGCTTGACTTTGAGCATTGACAATTCAAAAGAGAAGGAAAAAATCCGATTGATTGCTCAAATAATCACTTAATTTATAGTTATTATTTTAAAAAATTATTTTTATAAAAAAATAGTCAACTCAAAAAGAATCAATATTTATTATGTCATCAGACTACGCATCCACCGTATTTGAATGAGAAATAAAAGAAAAACTTGTGTTGGTCGATGACCCAATCCATTGAACAGAAACTTTTAATCCCCAAAATTTTGAAGGCCCATTTTTTTAAAAAATAAAAGTAAATTAATAGTAAGTTCTATGATTACTTTAACTCTTCAAAAAATTGTCTTTTAGGATAAAAATACTAGATTTTTATGGAGAATGAAAAGAACTATGCGCCTAAAAATATTTTATATAACAAATTATTTAATCTCATAAAACGAGAAAAGATATTACTTAAATAAGAATTTATATAAAATCTTTTTCTTAAAAGGAAAACTTTAAGCTTCTAATGAAATTATAATTTAGACCACTAATTTTATTAAGCCGCCGCGATCAATATGAGATTGATTAAGTGAAGTGACTCAAGAGCAACGGGGACCACTGAGTCAAGTTATGCGAAAGAGACTATTGTCATAAACATGATTGATTTTTTGTTTTTTTTTTTAATTTTTTAAAATTATGTTAAATTGATACAATTGTCATTCATTAATAGTTTGATTTAAAGATATTTATGTTATTAATATTAGCAAATACTTATATTTTTTAATTTAAAAAAGATTAAAAAATAAAAATATTTTTATTGTATAAGGAAATAAAATTTTTATTTTTATCTAAATGAAAATTAATGACAATTTTTATAATTTTATATGTATCACCTATATTATCAATTAAAAAAGAATTAAGATTATTTTATTTTAATTGATAAAGTGAGATTAAGAAAATAAAATTACTTTTCATTTTCATTTTCTTATTAATTAAAGAGATTTTAAAAGAAAAAAAGAAAAGAGTTCTTTTAAAAGTTATATTTTTATTAAAAAAATAATGTGTTAATATACGCATGTGTGTATGTCTATTAAGAAAAAGATATTTTGACCCACTTAAGTAACATAAAGGATTTTCTGGATCAAACTATTAACAACAGACATATGTTGAGACTAAATTATTAACAAAGTATAATTTTTGTTCAATTTCATTTCGTAAAATGTTACACATTTAAATACTCATAATAGATTTAGAATGAGTTTAACTTATATAAGTCTATCAAAAACAATTTTCCTATTCTACAACGATGCTAAGATCTACTTACACCTCACCTTCTTCAAACATCGTTTGTGAGATTATATTGGGTAATGTTATTATTGTTGTAATATATCTAGAATGTAATGCTAACTTAAGGTATTGGGACCTGTAATTTTTTTGCATATGCATTACATAGTTTGAGTAAAGCAGTTGAACCCACAGAACCCGCATTAGGGGTGGCTCTAAATAGTTTTTCATTTAACACGTCATAGCAGTTGTGGTTCACGCGTGAGTTTTGCCTGACTCGAGTGTGCACGAGCACACTTATGCCAACTAAAGCTGTCTAACCGGTCACAATGATAGTTAAGGTGTGTAACTCGTAGTTGGTGGCAATTGTATCTATATATTTGGCCTATCATGACGCATTACTCCTTTCATTATAAAATAATTGATATTTTTACCTTTTGATTTTGTTTCAAAATAAGTGACATTGTATATAATCAAGAAGACATTAATGATGTTTTTTCAATTTTATCCTTATTTAAATTGAGAGAGTTTTATATAACCAAGAAATTAATAAAAGGCTATTTTTTTTTCAAGATATTATTAAGGGTAAATTAGTAAAAATATATTTTAATTTCTAGAAAACAAGTAATTTCTTAACAGGGTGTGTTCAAACTGAAAACAACACTTATTTTGAAATGGAGAGAGTAATATCTACCATTTGATACTTTGATACAAACACTGGCTGTCAATTTTTGGTTTCTTTTGGCCTCTCAAACAGGTTCAGACTTTTATATCCTACTTCTTAGCTTCCTTTATGCCTCTCAACAGTTAGAAGTGAAAAAAAAGTTGACCTTGTTAATGAAAGGATTGGTGTTTTTTTTTTTTTTAAGTGTGAGCTAAGTTGAGGCTTTAAGTTTTGGAAAATCGAAGGCACAAGTTAGAATCCATGGAAGGGAAACATTTTTTATTTTCTTGCTCCATTTTTCTTTCCATCTCACTAATTTCCACAGCATTAAACATGATCACAACAGAAAAACCAATTAGAGATGGTGATATAATTGTTTCAGCTGGAGGGGTTTATGAGCTTGGATTTTTCAGCCCTGGGAATTCCAAGAATCGTTACGTTGGCATATGGTACAAGAAGATATCAACTACAACTGTCGTCTGGGTTGCCAACAGAAATATTCCACTGAATGACACTTCAGGAGTTTTAACACTCAATCCCAATGGGATTCTTGTACTTTACAACAGTTCCAATGCCTCAATTTGGTCATCAAACTCATCAAGATCCTTACAGAATCCAAAAGCGCGGCTCCTGGATTCTGGGAACCTTGTTGTCAGTGATGGAAATGACAATGATCTCGAAGTTAATTTCGCGTGGCAGAGTTTTGATTATCCAGGAGATACTTTATTACCTGGCATGAAGCTTGGACGTAATTTGGTCACCGGCATGGATTGGTACACACAGTCGTGGAAGAGCACTGATGATCCTGCTCCTGGTGAATATATAGAACGTCTTGATTCTCATGGATACCCGCAATTTTTTGTGTGGAAAAATTCGTCTATAGTATTTAGCACAGGTCCATGGTGTTGAAATGGAACCTGTGAGCAGCAGACAAGCAGAGAAACAGAGAAGAAGAAGAAGAAGAAGAAGAAGAAAAGGAAGAAGAGAGCAGGAAGCAGAAAACTGAAGAGAAAACAGATTTGCAAAGTTAACACATAGTGATGTAAATTTGGAAATGAAAACTTGATTGATTGTAGATTACTTTGAGATATATATACTTGTACATGATCTGATGCTAAGGAAAAGAAGGGGAAAATCAGAAGGAAAAAGTTAGTTATAACTAACTCTCAACTAACTAACTAACTTTAACTAACTAGCTAGTGGCCCTAACTAATTCTAACTGACTTTAACTAACTTGTTAACTGCCTCTAGCCTCTTCAATCAAAGCTGAACTATAATTCTAACACCCCCCCTCAAGTTGGAAGTGAGTAACTCACTGCCAACTTGCTTAAAATCTGTGAATGCTTGCTGCCAGGCAGTGCCTTGGTGAGAAGATCTGCAAGCTGATCACTTGTTGAAACATGATGCAAGCCAATGAGTCCTCCATGTAGTTTTTCTCTAACAAAATGACAATCCACCTCAATGTGTTTGGTTCGCTCATGAAACACAGGGTTCTTTGCTATGTGAATAGCAGCTTGACTATCGCAAAATATAGGTATGGGCAAGTCGATTGGGACATTCAATTCACCAAGCAACCTTTCCAGCCAGACTAACTCTCCCACAGTTTTTCTGATTGCTCTATACTCTGCCTCAGCTGAAGATAATGAAACTGTATTCTGTTTCTTGGATTTCCAACTTATTGGACTATCACCCAAATATACAATGTATCCACTAACTGACTTCCTTGTGATTGAACAAGTTGCCCAATCTGAATCACAATATGCATACAAGTTGTAATCTGGCTTGCTAGACAGTGAAATCCCAAGTGCAGGATCACCTTTGAGATACTGCAGAACATGCAGTGCTGCCTTGAAATGAGACTCCTTAGGTGATTGCAGAAATTGACTAAGGTGTTGCACACTATATGCAATGTCCAACCTGGTATGTGTGAGAAAATTCAGTTTACCAACCAGTCTTCTGTATTGAGTAGCATCAATAGTGGGAGAATCATCATCTAGTTGGAGTTTCAAAGTGCAATCAAGGGGAGAAGTAACTGCTGTACAACCTGAGCAGTCAAACTCCTGAAGTAAATCAGTAGTAAATTTCTGTTGAGTAATCATCACACCACTGTCATTATACTTGAACTCCAAGCCTAAAAAATAGTGTAATCTGCCCAAGTCTTTTATCTTGAATCTGTCATGAAGGAATGATTTGAGTGACTGAATTTCACTAGAATCTGTCCCTATGAGGATTACATCATCTACATACACTGCAACAAACACACATGAACTGCCAGATTTTTTATAAAAAAGAGAATAATCACTTGCTGAATGAACATATCCTCTTGAACAAAGAGAGGTGGATAGCTTGTCATACCACTGTCTACTTGCTTGTTTTAAACCATACAAGGACTTTTTAAGCTTGCAAGCCATGTTACTGCCTTCAACTAACAGTCCCTGTGGAACCTCCATATACACCTCTTCATAAAGTTCACCATGAAGAAAAGCATTGCTAACATCTAGTTGGTATAAGTTCCAGCCTCTTTTCACTGCCAGGCTCACTAAAACCCTTACAGTGGTCATCTTGACAACTGGTGAGAAGGTTTCTGTATAATCAATGCCAGCCTTTTGAGTATATCCCTTTACTACAAGCCTAGCTTTGAACCTTTCCACACTTCCATCAGCTTTATACTTAATCTTATACACCCATTTGCATCCTATGGCCTTCTTTCCTATTGGAATCTGTACTAGATCCCATGTATCATTGGCATACAAAGCATCAAATTCCTGCTGCATAGCTTTCTGCCAAGCAGGGCTCAAAGATGCTTCCTCATAAGAAGTAGGTTCCCTATCATGCTGTGTAAGTTGAGTTGCCTGCTCAATGTTTGGATATGAGATGGTTAAGGCCTTTTGGTGATTGGATGGCATGGTCAGGTGATTGGATGGCATGGTCAGCAAAGAAGTAGTGTGTAGGTTAGGCAAAGTATAGGCATAATCTTGCAAGTATCCTGGTACATTATGATGTCTGGAGGATCTTCTAACAGGTGGTATTACTTGTGGTGGTGTTGTAGTTTGAGAAGTGGAGTGGTTTGCAGGTAGTGAGTCTGGGTGAATATTAGGAGAAGTAGGAAGGTTTTGGGTAGTATCTTGACTTGTGTTTGGATGTGACAGATGTTGGTTAGTTTCTGATGTTGTTGAAGGTGAAGGATGTCTAGGTATAAAGTCATCAGTAACCACAGTTGGTGTGCAATGTTGTTCAGATGGAAGTTCATCAGCAACTACAGTAGGTATGTAGTGTTTGGAGAAATGATCATTATCATTAACAGGACAACCATAAGTGATGACTCTAGGAAATGTAACAGAGGAACCTTGTGAGAAAAACTTTGACACAGATTCAAAATTAGAACCAGCAGCAGTTACAGCAAAAGGAAAAACAGATTCATGAAATACTACATCTCTAGAAACATGTATTTTCTTAGTGGCTAGATCTAGTACCTTGTACCCTTTTGTGTCATAAGGATATCCAACAAATATATGTGGTGTTGTTCTTGGCTCAAACTTATCTTTGTGTGTTTTGAGTGTAGTTGGAAAGCACAAGCATCCAAATGCTTTTAGGTGAGAATAAGTAGGTTTCTTGTGGTAGAGGAGTTCAAAAGGAGTTTTGTTGTTGAGGATTGTGGAAGGCAGCCTGTTTATGATATACACTGCTGTTTTAAGGCATTCTCCCCAATATTTCAAAGGTAATTTGGATTGGTAAAGCAAAGCTCTTGCAGTCTCTAAAAGGTGCTTGTGTTTTCTTTCAACTACTCCATTCTGCTGGGGTGTGTAAGGGCAAGTCTTTTGATGTATGATTCCTTTAGACTGAAAGAAAGATAGAGCTTCATTGCTGGTGAATTCTGATCCATTGTCTGTTCTAATGGTTTTAAGTGTACTTTGGAACTGATTTTCAATGAGAGATACAAAGGTTTTGATGCTCTGAATGGCACCACTTTTACATTGCAGCATTTGTATCCAAGTAGCTCTGCTGTAATCATCTACCAGAGTAAGGAAATACTTGTGATTATCATGTGTTGGTGTATGATATGGTCCCCAAATATCCACATGAAGAACATCAAATATTTTGGTGGATTTAATGGTGCTTTGTGTGAAAGGTATTCTTGTTTGTCTAGCCATGGGGCAGACTGAGCATAGGAAAGGCTGTTTAGGTGCAAATTGGACAGGTATAGTTGGAATACACCTCATTTTAACAAAGGGTACATGTCCTAGTCTATTATGCCATAAGTAATCAACACTGTTTCCACAAAACATAGAATTCAAAGAATCAACATTTTCCATTGAATGAGAATTCACTATAGATGAATTACTAGACAGTAAAGAAGGTACATTTCTTATTGAATGAGGAGTCATTACAGAGGAATTTCCAGGCAATACAGAAGATTTAGTGTTCAACTCTTCACAAGACAAACTATGAATGTTTACAGAGCTTGGATTACATCCTTTCAAAGTAGGAGAAAATAAACCAGAAGCTGAATTGCAGGTTTTGAATGAGGCAGAATGTCCAGTGTGGCATTTTGAACAAAGAAAGTAGAGTCCATCTCTAGCTTTACCAATCTCCAGTGGCCTCTTCATTGAAGGGCCCTGCATTATACATAAAGCATCATTGAAACTAACAATACCTTTAAGATGTGAAGCCAGGCTATGGACTGAAATCAGATTGAATTTGAAACTAGGAACAAACAAGACTCTATGGAGGATTAAATTTGGTCCAACAACTGCATTACCAACTTCAGTTACTTTAACTTTATATCCATTAGGTAGGCTTACTAGGAAGGGATAAGGTAGTAGTCTAATCTGTGACAAGAGTGTTCTATTGAAGGTCATGTGATGTGTAGCACCAGAGTCAATTATCCAGGAATCAGCAGGCAACTTCAAACATTTACATGACAAGTTACCTATTTCAGTTATAGAGGAGTAGCAAGCTAAGATACCTGCAAGGTTTACAGCTCCACAAGCATTGTTGTGCACACTATCTTCTGGCTGACCATGTTGCATCCTTGTTAAAAGACTTACCAAATGTTCATATTGATCCTTGGACAAGTTGGGACTGGTTTGTGTTGATCCTGCTTGACTATCAGTCACACAGTTTCCATGAACATGTGATGCACTTCCACCTGCATTCCTTCCTTTTGTGAATCTAAAATTTGGTGGAAAACCATGTAACCTATAGCATTTATCTTTAGTGTGGCCAGACTTCTTGCAGTGTTCACAAAAAAAACCAGACTTATTAAATGACTGTCCAGATCCACCTGCACTACTTCCACTGGTATGTTTCAGCTGACTATGCTGCCTATAGTTTGTCCCAGAGTGTGTGTCTCCAAATCTACCTACATTAAGTGAAGTAGATTCAAAACCAAGTCGACTACCTTGAGGCTTAACTGCCCTTTGTTTTTCTTCCTGTGTCAAGATAGCAAATGCTTGAGCCATGCTAGGTAGTGGATTCATCATTAGGATGTTGCCTCTGACCACAGTATAAACTTCATTTAGGCCCATTAAGAACTGAATCAGTCTCCTGTCTTGTTCAGTTTTCTGTAGAGCAGCTTTGCCTCCACAAACACACAAACATGTGCAATGCATATTCAGATCAAGTGCACTTAGTTCTTCCCAAAGCTTCCTCAATTTTGTGTAATAGGCAGTGATGTCCAGATTACCTTGAACAAACTCATTGATGTCTCTTTGCAACTGGCAAAGCTTAGCTCCATTAGTTTGGTCATACCTTTCCTCAAGCTCATCCCAAAGCTCCTTTGCATTATTCACATACTGCAAACTGTCCATTAATTCTGGTGATAGTGAATTCAACATCCATGAAGTAACCATGTCATCACACCTTTCCCACATTGCGCAGCTATCTGAGTTAGGGTCAGGCTTCTTGCATTTTCCATCGATAAATCCTAGCTTGTTCTTCACTGATAATGCCCTGAGAATGCCTCTCCTCCATGATCTGTAGCCTGTGCCATCAAATTTTACCGGAATCAATGCAGACCCTGCACTTTCCGATGGGTGTATGTACATTGGATTCATCATGTCCAGAAAACCTTGACTTCCAGAGCTTGAATTTGAAGCTCCATGTGAATCTGAAACTCCCTGTGAGTCTGCCATTATCAAACTATGTTGAATGGCTAGGATTTGTGAGTGAGATGAAAGAAAACACAAGCAACTTTGCACAAAACAATCTGGAAATCAGTGACCAGAGAAACAGAAATGAAGAAAGTAAAACTAATTGATCTTCAGTTGAGTTTGAGATGAATCTAGTAACCTTGCTCTGATACCATGTTGAAATGGAACCTGTGAGCAGCAGACAAGCAGAGAAACAGAGAAGAAGAAGAAGAAGAAGAAGAAGAAGAAAAGGAAGAAGAGAGCAGGAAGCAGAAAACTGAAGAGAAAACAGATTTGCAAAGTTAACACATAGTGATGTAAATTTGGAAATGAAAACTTGATTGATTGTAGATTACTTTGAGATATATATACTTGTACATGATCTGATGCTAAGGAAAAGAAGGGGAAAATCAGAAGGAAAAAGTTAGTTATAACTAACTCTCAACTAACTAACTAACTTTAACTAACTAGCTAGTGGCCCTAACTAATTCTAACTGACTTTAACTAACTTGTTAACTGCCACTAGCCTCTTCAATCAAAGCTGAACTATAATTCTAACACATGGAATGGTATTGCATTTAGTAGTAGTCCTGTTAAAAAACCAGCTTTATAGTATGATTTCCAGTTTGTTATTAAACAGCAGGAAATTTACTTTAAATACGAGCTTAATGAGTCCCTGCCCACCAGGGTGGTGATCAACAAGTCTGGGATGGTAGAACTCCTAACGTGGATCGAGCACAGTCACAACTGGATAGTCTACATAAAAACACAAGCTGATAATTGTGATCGTTTTGCTTTATGTGGTCCTTATGCGAGTTGCAACATAAATAACTCTCCTCCATGTGACTGCTTGCGAGGTTTCCAGCCTAGGTATCATTAAAATGTGTGACCATCTCATGTGAACGTTTAAGCTATTAGAGAGAGCACACCTTTAGTTACTTATTTATGCCTTTTGCATGACCCCTCTGTCTGTTCCAATACCATGTTAAACTATGTAGTCAGAGCACACTTTTAATTAGTTAATTGTGTCTTCACAGGTATGCTGAACAATGGTATGCAGCGGACTGGTCTAATGGCTGTATAAGGAAAACTTCTTTAACTTGTAACCAAGATGGTTTTCTTAAATTTACGAATATCAAGATGCCGGATTCTAGACACTCCTGGTATAATGAGAGCATGAACCTTGAAGAATGCAAGAAAATGTGCTTGGCTGATTGCAATTGTACAGCCTACTCAAATCTTGATATTAGAAATGGCGGAAGTGGATGCTTACTATGGTTCGGTGAACTCATTGATATTAGAGAGTACAGCAAAAATGAGCAAAACCTGTTTGTCAGAGTTGCTGCTTCAGAATTAGGTAATGACCCTACTCTATACCATTTTATATTCTGTTGCACAATATAAGCACAACTCTTTAAGAACTAAAGGAACTCTACTATCTTATTTACATACTTGATGGACATTAAAGTTGATTAGGTGTTAAATACTTGGTAATATGTTAATTGATTTCTAAATGATAAAAATGCTTTTATCCAACTATGATGAAGTTTTGCTCTGGTGTTGCTAACTTACACTAAAACACGGGAAATTTGCCTAAGGTTTTATCGACCATTAAATGGCTGCATATCTGCAATTTTTTCCCCTTTGAGGTGCCATACAAGCAGGAGCTGATAATATAGCCAGAGCTTGTCCTACAAATAGTGCACGACCCTTATCGTCATTCTTGTGTGGCATTGGGATAGTTGGATGCAAGGAGAATTTGCATAATAGCTATTTGCTAAATCTTACTCTACAGCTGTATATATTGATTACTTAGCAGGATGGATAAGGAGAAGTTTTCTCCCTTGTAAAGGCTTAACATATGCCAGACCTCAAGTACACTTCTTCAGCTCTGACAAAGAGTGTGTGTGTGAAAATCATCTGGCAAAATAACTCTAGATCTCGGAGTCGTTCTAACTTGGCCTCTTGAAACTTTTTCTGAACAAAACATATTAGCTTCAGGTAGTGTTAGATACTACGTGAGATAGTCCGCGGTATTTTGTTCATCTTTCAGAAAAGATGTTGTAACTACCAGTTCAGCTTGGTTAAGCATGGCCTAGTTTTTCAATTCCCTTTGGAGAAGTGCCATGCAGCTAGGCAAAGCAGCCTGAATGTAGAAGACAAAAATCCAGTAGCCGACAGCACTACTAGTGTATAGCTTAGGAAAATACTAAAGAGGTTGAATTCATACTGATATGGCCAATTCATATGTCAATTGATAGACTGCTTATGTGCTAATTATTTAACAGATTCAGACAGGAATCGGAGGAGAAAGAGGTCAGCCCTGACAGCGATCATTTCATCACTAGTAGCAACTTTTATCCTCAGCTTTGTAGCTTGGTTTTCGTTCCAGATAAAGAAGAGAAAAACAGATAAACATACTAGAGGTACACTTGTCTAACATTCTTTATTAGAAAATTGTTAACTGTGAATGCTTTTTTACTTCCATCTAGCTAACATTGTTTGAATTTACCAAAAGATTTGAGGAAAAGCTCATTAATATCATGCCTGTGACAGGCAAATATACGTTGACAGGTTCAGAAGTTGGAAACGAGGACCTCAAGTTGCCATTGTTTGATTTAGTTACTGTTACGACTGCCACTAAAAACTTCTCTTCTGCAAATGTGATTGGTGAGGGCGGATTTGGACCGGTTTACAAGGTAAATCAACTTTGATCTTCAACTTCTAGCTAGATGTGGCATCTTTGACACTTGATGGAAATTGCAGGGTATCCTACCAAATGGGCAAGAGATAGCAGTAAAGAGGCTATCAAAGTATTCTGGACAAGGCGTTCAAGAGTTAAAAAATGAGATCGTTCTCATTTCCAAGCTGCAACATAGGAACCTTGTCAAGCTTGTTGGTTGCTGCTTTGAAGGAGAAGAAAGGATGCTAATCTATGAGTTTATGCCCAACGCTAGCTTGGACTATTCCATTTTTGGTCTGCTTTTCGTGATTCATTCACTATACTAGTACTTGACTAGCCCTCAATATCTCTGCATCACTCATGATTAGTCCTACATTGTGCAGATCCAAGCAGAAAAGCTTCACTTGCATGGAAGAACCGCTTTGAAATTGTCATGGGAATATGCCGAGGTCTTCTTTACCTTCACCAGGACTCAAGATTAAGAATTATTCACAGAGATCTCAAGACCAGCAACATTTTATTAGATAGTGACATGAATGCCAAAATTTCTGACTTTGGCCTTGCCAAAATTTTTGGCGGAGAACAAGTAGAAGGAAATACTAAGAGAGTAATCGGGACATAGTAAGTTCTACAAACCTTTACAAGAGAATCTTTATTACATTCAATCAGAACATGAACTTAAATTTGATGAGTTGATGCAGTGGATATAAGTCGCCAGAGTATGCTGTTGATGGGAAATATTCAGTAAAATCAGATGTATTTAGTATCGGAGTAATCATTCTTGAAATAGTTAGTGGCAGAAGGAACAGGAAATTTAGTCATTTGAAACATCATCACAATCTTTTGGGACATGTAAGCACATATATATGGCGCAAAACTTTGATCCCTTAATCTTTTTTCTTTCTATTGTGATTGCAACTGTATAAATGTGGTTCTGTTTTGTAATTTAGGCATGGTTACTTTGGAACGAAGACAAAGCGTTGGAACTGATGGACGAATGTCTGAAAGAATCATTTTCAGAATCTCAAATGTTGAGATGCATTCAGGTCGGTTTGTTGTGCGTTCAAGAACTCCCAGGGGATAGGCCTACAATGGCATCAGTGATTTTCTGGTTGGGGAATGAAGGTCTGGTTCTTCCTCAACCAAAGCAACCTGGGTTTTTTATAGAGAGGAATTCAATGGAATCAACAGCGTCAGCTGAATTTATCAGCTAACTCGTTGTAACCGGAAGGCCATTGTGCATCCAAGTTTAATCAACACAAATTATATCTAACTAGTGATCAGGGCACTCTCAGATTAATGAGGAAAAAATTTGAACTTGAAATCAAGGAGGAGATTAAGGTGCACTGAGAACATTATCAGATTGTTTTTTTTTTATAAGGCTCAGTCTTTACACATGTATCAAACTGTTTGATTTTTCTTTCTCATAACGACATGCTTCTTCTTCTTGTTGTTCTTTTTCCCTCTCGGTGTTGAGTACATGCTGTGTAGCATTACTAATCTCGATTCACGCTGGGAACTCCAACTTTATGAGTAAAATTAAAACCTCCCTATCAAAAGCAACTTTGTTTGAGGACTCGAACTGAAATCTCTAATTAAGGATTTTAACAATATATACTCTCTCAGTATAAGCATTAGTAATATCTTTTTGAACAAATTTCTAGAGTTGAAGTTGAAGTTGAAGATTATACTTGCAAGCATGGCAAATGAGTTTGTTAGTTAAAAGGTATGAATTTGGGAAATAGAGGAAAATGAAATTTGAACAAACTGCATTTCTCCCTTATTGGTTAGAAAGAGATGAACTCCTTGTACTTAAATATAGAAGCATACCTTCTAGTTCATAAAGAGTTGAGAAGAAAATCTCTCCTTGTGTTGTCATTATCACTTGGCTCCGGAAGGACACGCAAGCAAACTGTGGGTTCAAAAACTTTTTCTACTTTATCTATTTTTTGTCTTACTTTGTTTGAATACAGGAGACAACAGTCTTTATATATATATTTTTCTCTCAGTTGGTGACTTTACAACAGTTTAAAACGAATGCTATCAATATATTGAATTGTTCGTTTTGACCCGATTGATTATATCACATCAGCAAAAAAGATGAGTTCAAATATTTGTCATTTTAGAAAATTAAAAAGACATTTATTCCTTTTCTTCTGTTCTGCTCTTACTACTCCAAGAAGGCACATCGTCATTAATTATTCTTTTAAGTAAAATATTAGAGTAATTTACTCAAATACATTACATGTGTTTACAGATTACGCCAACCAAATAGATGCATGACATGTGCGTTTGTATATACCTTTTATCACTTAACCATAGTTAATCAATGCATGTTTTCACTATATTTTTTTTTTGGTAAACTGTAAAAGTAATACCTTTAACAAACAAAATTTATACACCTTAAGAGCACCTAGGAACACAACCACCTTCTAGGAAGGGTGTTGTATTTAGCTAGGCCTCCAGATTAACGGCAATCTCTCTAATTACAAATTCTAGAAACTAATCTTTGACACCTATACGCTCCCTTGTTACCTTGTATATCACCTACTCTAACTCTAATCTCCTTTTGTATTTGACAAATAACAAAACTGGTATTTACATTGACATTTCTAAATATTCTCCTGTTCCTAGCCTGCCAGGTGTAATAAAGCATAGCACACCACACCGCAAACACTATCTCCTTCTGAACTCGTACCCGATGTCTTCTCCTTATCCATTGAATAGTTTGCTGAACACTCTTCTTTTGCAGTTGAAATCCTAACCAAGCGGATAGACCCTTTCTAACTGCTGTAGTCCAGTCACATTCCGCAAATAAATGTAGCTGAGTTCCCATTCTGCCCTGCTTGCACAGACTACATTTATCATCATCCATTGGTCTCCTTAATCGAATAAGCCTTTCCCTTGTTAGGAGTCTATCTTGATTAGCTAACCAGATAAAAACCCTGTGCTTTGGTTGCAAGAATTTGTTCCATATTAGACTGGCCTTCTGTATTTTTTCTTGTGCCCCAAGAAGTGCTAAATAACTTGTGTTCACAGAATATCCTCCATTTGTAGTCAATATGTAGTGTGCATTTTGATACCAGTGCCTCATTTTCTCCTTAAGAGAATTTAGCTTCCTCCAATACCAACTACTATTACTTGGTGGCCTATGTGCCCAAAAATCATTCTCACCTTTCATATACACACCATGTACCCATCGAACCCACAAGATGTCCTTCTTACCAGCCACTTGCCATAATAACTTCCCAACAGAGGCGATATTCCAGCTCCTGCAGTTCTTAATATTCAGCCCTCCATATTTCTTAGGTACCGCATACTTTGTCCCAAGCAACCAATGCCATTTTCTTCTGCTCCTCTAAGCTCCCCCAAAGATAACTCCTACACTACCTGTCCACCTCTTTCAATACACTTTGGGGAAGAATAAAAACAGCCCCCCAAAAATTATAAATGGAAAATAAAACAGCATTGATCACTTGCAATCTCCCTGCATAAGACAAGCACTTAGCATATGAATTATTAATCTTGCCTGTGATCTTCACTATCAGCTGATGACACTCCATCTTACTCCACTTTTTTGGAAGAAAGGGGCAGACCCAAATATCTGATAGGCAATGTCCCCAACATAAATCCAGTACATGCTAATATTCGCTCCTTTGTAACTTCACTGAGACCAGCTAAGAAGATATGTGATTTATCAGTGTTTGCTACCAGTCCTGTCATATCACTAAAGTTATCTAATGCTTCCATTACTCTTGCAATAGACTTACTATCCCCCTTACAAAAGATCATCAGATCATCAGCAAAGATGAGATGTGTCAACTTCAGAGCTTTGAACATTGGATGATATTTGAAATCATGCAGACCACTTACCTTTTTAAGAATCCTGGACAAATACTCCATCACCAACACAAATAATAGAGGGGATACTGGATCCCCTTGTCTCAGCCCTCTCTTCCCCTCAAAGTATCCAAATCCTTCACCATTCACTCTTACTGAGAATTTAGTTGTTGTAATGCATGTCATGACTAGCTGTGTAAAAGAGTTAGGGAACCCATAACCCTCCAATGCTTCCTTTATAAATTCCCATCTCACCATGTCATATGCCTTCCTTAAGTCAATCTTCATGAGACATTTGGGAGATGTTTTCCTACTGTAGTGCCTCATCAAATCATGGCAAATAAGGATATTGTGAACTAATGATCTTCCTGCCACAAACGCTGCTTGATTCTGTGCCACCAAATGAGTAACTGCTTCTCTGAGCCTCACACAAATTACCTTGGAGATGCATTTGTAGAGCACATTACAACAAGAAATGGACCTAAACTGACTTGCATATTGGGGATTCAGAATCTTGGGAATCAAAGATATTATTGTAGTGTTGATCTGTCTCAACAACTTCCCATTCCTTAAGAACTGAAGCACTGCCTCTGTCACATCCTTTCCCACCACATATCATGCTTTCTTGAAAAAATCACTGCCAAATCCATCTGGACCAGGGTTCTTGGTACTATCAATACTAAAAATTGCATCTTTCACTTCCTTAGTAGTATAGGGTGTGATCAAGTTAATTTGCTGTTCCATTGATAAGGTGGTTCCCTCTCTAAAAACACTTGGAAATGTCTTTGTTCTTTCTTGAGGTCTATTCCCCAGAAGCTCCTTATAAAAATCAACTAATATATCAGCTATCTTCCCAGTTTCAGTATGCAACACATCCTGTGAGTCCTTCAATTGTGTAATGGCCTGCTGCAACTTCCTATGTTTGATCACTGAAAAAAAATATCTCGAGTTGTCATCACCAAGTTTAATCCATTGTACCTTACTCCTCTGTTGCAAGAAACTTTCTACTAAATATGAGGATCTCCTAAACTTCAGATACTGCTCCTGTTCCTTCCTCTGCAAATCATGATCGCTTGGGTTAAATTGTAATTCTCTCTGGGCTTGATCTAATGCCTTTCTATCCTCTTCTGCCTCTTGTACTATATCTCTGAAATGATGGTAATTTAGGTCCCTCAATCTACCCTTCAACATCTTGAGTTTCTGGACCACTTGAAACATGACACAGCCTTGGATCTACATCCTCCAAATTGATTCAATTTTCTGATAGAACTCAGGATGACTTGCCCAAATATTATAGTACTTAAATGAGCTCCTATGTCGGACAACTCTATGAAGTGCTTCTACCTTTATAGGACTATGATCACTCAGTCCTTCAGGTAGAAAATTTGCAATATAATCCGGCATTTGAATCAACCACTCATTATTTATGAAAACCCAATCAATCTTAGAGAACACTCTCTCCTCACTTCTATCATTCCAAGTGTATCTACTACCTTTAGAAGGTAGTTCCATCAACCCACAATTTTCCAAACAATTTTGAAAATCCATTACTTCTACCTTTGAAACTGGATTCCCTCCTATTCTATCCTCCTTTCTTAATACTGCATTAAAATCTCCCATAAGGATCCGTGGTTCAACACAACTATTATTTATCTGGTTCACATACTCCCATAATACTCTTCTTTCCTCTCTAGTGTTATGAGCATACACCACAGTCAGCAAGAATGGTTTGGACTGACCAGTTTTGATGACCCTACAAGTAATAGCCTGCGCATTACTAGACACCAACTGACCTGATAATAATTTGGCCTCCAACTCAACCAAATCTCCCATTATAATGTTGCTCCAGATTTGTAACATACTGCCAACCTGGAAATATTTTTTGAGCTATTACTTCTATATTTGAAACCTTTACTTTTGTTTCAACTAGTCCCACTAGCCCTGCCTCTTCTTTATTACAAAGGAGCTGAACCTCCTTCTGCTTATTTGGCCCATTAAGGCCTCTCACATTCCAGCCCATCATGTTATCCATTCTCATCAAATTGTAGAAATTGGCCACCCCCTTCTCTAGTCTGACTAGAATGCACACTTGTCTCTAGTCTTCCCAATAATTGGAAAGTATTTTGAGCCCTTATAGTTGTCTGTACTTGTCTATCTTGTTGTTTACTTGTACTTTGTGGAATAACCCATCCTTCTTTATCTGATTTATCTTGTCTCTCCCCTTTATCAATCATTTGCCCCCCACTCTGCTCTAAATTCTTTTGCTGATCTGTGTTCCTCGCAACTGTTTTGTTCACTTGCTTGTCCTCCTCAACCTGCCCAAAGACCTGCTTCAGTGGTGACTTTTGTTCTTCCTTTTTCTTCTTCCTGCACTCTTCCTCACTGTGTCCATACTTTTGGCAAAATTTACATAACACTGGTTTGCAATCATATTGAACTTTCTGCTCCACCAATTTTCCTTTCTCATTTCTGAAAGCTATCATATCTGGCAAGGCACTATCAATATCCACCTCAATCAATATTCTAGCAAAGTTTAATCCAATATTCCTCTTATTTACTTAGTCCTTTTGCACTCCAATATTTAAACTTCCTAGTTTACTTAATCTTTTGCCCTCCAATATTTAAAATCCAGCCCTGACAGTTTCACCCAAATAGGGACTGTAGACAATTCTTCCCTTGTGAATTCCATATCAGCACTCCAAGCTTTAACAATGAAGTATTGTCAAAGTGATAGATACCCCCTTGAATTGCCTCATCCTTCCCCTCCCTTGTGTCGAACCTTACCAATACAGTTCCATTTTTGGCCAAGTTTTCAAAATCGGCATATTTCAAAAAGTGTTTTTCAAATTTTTTTTTGAAGAATAGCAATTTGTGTTTCACTAATTAATCAATTTGAAAAACACTTTCACCAATTTCAGAAAATAATTTGTGCGTAACCAATATTTCATAAGTGCTTTTGAAAAAAAAAAGACTATTTTTTTCAGCTTTTGAAGAAGAATAACTTTTGCTGTTTCTCAAAAATACTTAACAGTTGGAGGTGCTCTGAAATACACCTGACTAGCTTATGCTCAAAAAGCCTTTTTAGAAAGAAAAAAAAGAGAGATCACTTTTAGCTTCCCAAAAATTTTGCCAAAATATGCTATAAAACCCTAGTGTAGATAAGTATTTACCATTTGTTTAAGCGCAAACACCATGGTTAATGGTGGGAATGTTAGAATTTGCCTTGAACTTTTTATCTAATTTGAATTCTATATTATACATTGTGTTTACTTCAAAAAGGTTTTCTTTGTGGAAATTTTTTTTTTAATATCTGATTTATATCTCAAAGTTTGTAATTGTTAGCTTCTGCACGAGGTTCTAATTATTTCGATCCAACGGGAGAATGGGAAGTCAAAGGCGTACAACTTTGAAAAAGTTTCTAACTTTGACATCCTAATTCTTAACAGGTGTTATGCCTCTCAACAGAAAAGTCAAACGAATTACCCAATGGATCAGTGACCCAAGTGATTGGCTCATAAAAAGGTTGAAAAGTATTCACAAGACAAAATTAGGCTAGTTACCAATAAAATTAAGAGTCCTGATTGACCTTTCATTAAGAGGTTTAATATTGGTTCATTTCTTTAAGATGCTTCCAAGGACAAAGATCCAATTCACATTTAAGTTATGCAAAAAAGTAGTACTCCTTCCGTCCTTATGTATTTGAGTTTTACAAATATAAAAAGACTTTTGAAATTTATGGTTTAAAACAAGCAATAGATATTGGAATGACTATAATTCGTTTCATTAAGAGTGAAATGAGTTCTTTAATGTTATATGATTATTAAATATAGAAATATGTCATTCTTTTTTGAACTGACTAAAAAGAAAAGTGTGTCGAGTAAATTGGAGGCGAGGACGTATGTTTTTTCATCTTCTTTATATGGAACATATTTGGACATGACCGTTAATTCTAAACTGGTGGGCATGAAATTTTTTTTAACCTTGTCAATCACTATTATCTTTTGTATCAATTAAAAAAGTGAGACAGAATCCATGAAAAGGCTACTTTCTTTGTTCGTTTGCTCCCATTTTCTCTTCATCTTACTAATTTCCGCGGCATTAGACACGATCACTACAGATAAATCCATTAGAGATGGTGACACAATTGTTTCAGCTGGTGGGGTTTATGAACTTGGATTTTTCAGCCCTGGGAATTCCAAGAATTGCTATGTTGGCATATGGTACAAGAAGATAGCACCTAGAACTGTGGTCTGGGTTGCAAACAGAAACATTCCACTGAACGACACTTCAGGAGTGTTAACACTTGAACCCAATGGGATTCTTGTACTTGTTGGTAATTCCAATGTCTTCATTTGGTCATCAAACTCATCAAGATCCTTAAAGAATCCAAAAGCGCGGCTCTTGGATTCGGGAAACCTTGTTGTCAGTGATGGAAATGACAGAGATCCGGGAATTAATTTCGCCTGGCAGAGTTTTGATTATCCAGGAGATACTTTATTACCTGGCATGAAGCTTGGACGTAATTTCGTCACGGGCATGGATTGGTACACACAGTCGTGGAAGAGCACTGATGATCCTGCTCCTGGTGAATATATAAACTGTCTTGATTCTCGCGGATACCCACAATTTTTCGTGTTGAAAAATTCATCTATAGTGTTTAGCTCAGGGTTATGGAATGGTGTTGCATTTAGTGTTAGTCCTTACAGAAAACCAAATACATAGTACACTTTCGAGTTGATTATTAATCAGCAGGAAATTTACTACGAGTACAAGCTTAAGAACGAGTCACTGCCCGCCAGGATGGTGATCAACCCGGCAGGGGAGATAGATCACCTAACATGGATTGAGCGCAGTCAGAGCTGGTTTCTCTACTTGACAGTACAACTTGATAATTGTGATCGTTTTGCTTTATGTGGTCCTTATGCAAGTTGCAACATCTATAACTCCCCTCCATGCGACTATCTAAAAGGTTTCAAGCCTAGGTATTTGTTAACTGTGTGACTATCTCATCTTAAGCTATTAGAAAAAGCACACTTTTAATTACTTAATTATGTCTTTGCACGCCCCCTCATGTGTGGGATTGATTCTTTTTCTTGGGCCATGCACGGACAACTCGGTGCACAAAGAATACTGCATTAGCAGGGTTCGGGGAAGGAATGCACCCAAGGGGTGTGACATAGACAGTCTACCTAATGCAAGCATTAGAGACTGCTTCACAGCTCGAACCTGTGATCTACAGGTCACATGGAGGCAACGTTACTGTTTCTTGAGCCAAGCACATAGATATTTTTCTGATTACTTAATTGTGTCTTCACAGGGATCCTCAACAGTCTGCAACAGACTGGTCTAGTGGTTGTGTGAGGAGAACTGCTTTGGATTGTAACAGAGATGGTTTTCTTAAATTTACGAGCATCAAGATGCTAGATTCTAGAAACTCCTGGTTTAATGAGAGCATTATGTCACGGGCTCGGACTCCAGCACGCTCCGGAGGCCCGTGCGGCGCCTCGCCCCGCGAGGCCAGCCTCTCTCATCGGGACAATACACTGGTTTCGCCCTGCCAAGGGCTCATCAGGAGAACGGCTCCAGTTCCCGACCAGGTTTGTGCAGGGTTGGCCAAGTCCCCTCTTCACCGTCAATTCAGTAAGGGGACACAGTCGTCCCTACGCCACACCTTTCTGAAGCCATTCTGTCAGCATCTTGATACATCCGCCAGCATATTGTCCGCCATAAGATACCCCAATATCTAGGGCGTGACATCCTCCCCCACCCAACTCGGTGTACGCCCTCGTACACGGCCACTCGCCCGAGCTGCCCGACTTGCGGCCACCTGCCGCTCGGAGTGCCCTCTGCACCGGGTGCCTCAAACACCACAACACACTCGGGGGCCGAGGGGAAGGTTTTCCCAAGGATCGTCCGACAATGCTCACCCCTTGACAAACTCGACACTTCGTGATGTGAGGATCCCTCAACTCGACACCACCTTACTCCATGCGAGCGCAGGACGCTATGAAACAATGCCGACACCGCTCTGATACCATCTGTCACGGGCTCAGACTTCCAGCACGCTCCGGAGGCCCGTGCGGCGCCTCGCCCCGCGAGGCCAGCCTCTCTCACCGGGACAATACACTGGTTTCGCCCTGCCAAGGGCTCATCAGGAGAACGGCTCCAGTTCCCGACCAGGTTTGTGCAGGGTTGGCCAAGTCCCCTCTTCACCGTCAATTCAGTAAGGGGACACAGTCGTCCCTACGCCACACCTTTCTGAAGCCATTCTGTCAGCACCTTGATACATCCGCCAGCATATTGTCCGCCATAAGATACCCTAATATCTAGGGCGTGACAATTAACCTTGAAGAATGTGAGAAATTATGCTTAGCTGATTGCAACTGTACAGCCTACTCAAATCTTGATGTTAGAAATGGCGGAAGTGGATGCTTAATATGGTTTGGAGAACTCATAGATATAAGAGAGTTCAGCCAAAATGAGCAAGACCTGTATGTGAGAGTAGCCGCTTCAGAATTAGGTAATGACTCTACTCTGCACTATTTTCTCATTTTGTCATACGATATAAATGCACAACTCTTTAGAATTGGTAGAACTATACTGTCTAATGTACTTACTTGATGGGCAATAAAGTTGATTTGGTACTTTATTAGTTGGTAATACGTCGATTGCATTGAAAAGGATAAGAATGCTTTTATTCACCTAGGACAAAGTATCCCTCGAGTTTTTCTTACCTAAGCTGAAACATCAGAAAATTTGTTTATGGATTTATCAGCCATTAAATGGCTGCACATCTGCTATATTTTCCCTTTTGGGAGCCATATAAGTAGGAACTAATGATCTAGTAAGAACTTGTCCAACTAATAGTGTAACAATGACACTTACCCTCATTCTCTGTGGCACTGGAATGGAAGTAGCTTGCTGCAAAGAGCATTTAGAAAATTGCAAACTCTTACTCTACAACCATATGAATATTGGGACGCATTCAGTTAGTACAGTGATGACTTAGTATGATTTAATAATATACTAGACCTCATGGCAGATCAAGGCTGTTGACAGTGAGTGGTGGTCATATGCAATGTTGGATACTATCAGTTAAACAGGGACTACTTTTCATTAAATCTTGCAGATGAAAGCCCTGGTCAACAAGTTACTGTTTATCAAGTTTGCAGGGCTTCATAACAAAATAAAAAGTAATACTCATGCAATTCACACTTGATATGGCTAACTCATATGTAAATTGAAGACTGCTTAGGAACTAATTATTGAACATATTCAGACAAGAAGCAGAGGAGAAAGAGGTCAGCCCTGATTGCTGTCATTTCAGCAGTGGTAGCAACATTTATCCTCAGCTTTTTAGCTTGGTTTTCCTTCCAAAGACGGAAAAGAAGAACAGGTAAATATGCTTGAGTTACTCTTGTCTACCAACTTTATTATAAAATAGCCAAGTCTAAATGCTGTGCAACCTAGGTGAAGTTTCTATCCAGCTGAGATTGTTTCCCTTTACCAAATTCTCATTGATATCATGTTTTTGGCGGGCGAATATATATTGACAGGTGCGGAAGCTGTAAATGAGGACATGGAGCTTCCATTGTTTGATTTAGTTGCTGTTACTAGTGCCACTGAGAACTTCTCTTCTGCTAATGTGATTGGGGAGGGTGGATTTGGACCGGTTTACAAGGTAAATCAACTTTGATCTTCAACTTCAAGCTAGAAGTGGACTATTTGACCCTTGATAGAAATTACAGGGTATCCTAACAAATGGACAAGAGATAGCAGTGAAGAGGCTATCAAAGTATTCTGGACAAGGCGTTCAAGAGTTACAAAATGAAATTGTCCTCATTTCCAAGCTGCAACACAGGAACCTTGTCAAGCTATTGGGTTGCTGCCTTGAAGGAGAAGAAAGGATGCTAATCTATGAGTTTATGCCCAACGCTAGCTTGGACTATTTCATTTTTGGTCTGGATTTCATGATTCATTAACTAAATACTACTCGATAAGTCCTCAATATCTCTGCATCACTCAATGATTAGTTCTACATTGTGCAGATCCAAGCAGAAAAGCTTCACTTGCATGGAGGAACCGTTTTGAAATTGCTATGGGAATATCTCGAGGTCTTCTTTATCTTCACCAGGATTCAAGATTAAGAAATATTCACAGAGATCTCAAGACCAGCAACATTTTATTAGATAGTGACATGAATGCCAAAATTTCTGACTTCGGCCTTGCAAAAATTTTTGTTGGAGACCAAGTGGAAGGAAAAACTAAGAGAGTAATAGGGTCATAGTAAGTTCTACAAATCGACTATAGAATTTTCTATTATATTTAATCAGTACATGAGCATTAATATATTGACTTGATGCAGTGGATATATGTCGCCGGAGTATGCTGTTGATGGGAAATATTCAGTAAAATCAGATGTATTCAGTATCGGCGTAATCATTCTTGAAGTAGTTAGTGGAAAAAGGAACAGGAAATTTCGTCATTTGGAACATCATCACAATCTTTTGGGACATGTAAGGACATATATATGGCACAAAACTTCTATCCCTTATTTTTTTTTTCCTCTTTCTATTGTGATTGCAACTGTATTAATGTGTTCTGTCTGTAATTTAGGCATGGTTACTTTGGACTGAAGGCAAAGCATTGGAATTGATGGACGAATGTCTGAAAGAATCAATTTCAGAATCTCAATTGTTGAGATGCATCCAGGTCGGTTTGTTGTGCGTCCAAAAACTCCCAGAGGATAGGCCTATAATGGCATCTGTAGTTTTTTGGTTGGGAAATGAAGGTCTAGTTCTTCCTCAACCAAAGCAGCCTGGTTTTTTTATAGAGAGGAACTCAATGGCACCAAATGATGAAGGATGTCTAAGTAACAATGTGCCGTTAACAATTCTAGAGCCAAGATAGACATAAAATCACAATTGAATGTTTTGAAATGTATATACTTTGTCTTGTTTGTCAAACAGTACTAGTGTATATATGATAGAGTAACTAAAACAGAGAGTTTAATGCTAGTGTTCATATCAAGGCAGGGCAAATATTTTAAAATACACTTCTTTGGTATATAAACACTAATATCTCTTCGCCAATTATCTGTCTGAACAAATTCCAAGAAGCCAATCAACCAGGGGTACTTTATATATATGACCTCAAACAATTCTTGAACCGCCTTTACTACTGCACAAGAAACTTTGCTTATCTTATGAGGATTCAACAATTTATATAAATTCAAAAGAATTTATTCTAACCCTATTTGCACAATATAAGTTTTCAACGAAGGGGATTTAACTGGACTCCTTCGTTATTTCAGACATGCAATAAAAAAAATGTAGCCTATTTTATATCAGAAAATGTTGCATTACATGAACCACGATTTGTTGATCAGGAACACACATAACTTTGCGACTAGGATTTCATTTATATTATTTGAGAACTAGCTGTCAATATAACTGACAAAAGAAGTAATCAATGTGGTGTAATCTTATAAATTTGTAAAAAGCAGCCATTCAGTGTCTCATCTGCATCAATCACTATCAGTGTAGATGATCTTGTCTTCGATGGTTAAGCAAACAATGGACTAATTATTGGCAAAATTTGTGAGCATAAGTAGTTAGAGTTGTCTATCACTACTTTTTGGGTGACAATGATATATTCATCAAACATATTTGCTGTACATGTTGCATAGCCCTATTCTATACTAAGTATGTCCATTCCATCATGTTCTGACAATTTGCACAACTTGACACAATGGTCCCGATGGCTCTTGAGTCTTGACTTAATCAAAAATTATATTGATGAAAGAAATACGCAATTGCTCCGTGTAAGCATGTTAAAAAATCATAGTCCAATAATGTATATCCAGTACTCTATTATTCCAACTAATTGAAAGTAACAGCTCAAAAGCAGGTGCTACTTTGATAAAAATAAAAATGAACTCATGAAATAAAGGTAGTTTACAATTTTTATTACAGTGAGATGTTAGTTTATGTACCCCGCCTCTATCTTCAGGGGCGGAGCTGCATGGTCTAGAGGGGGTTCAATTGAAGCCCTTCATTGAAATATTTTACTGTACCTATAGGGAACAAATATTTTGTATTGTATATATATAAGTTGTTGAATCCCCTTTATACAATAGAAGATTCTAGAACTTCTGGTTCCGCCATTGCTATCTTGGTTCAAGAATTGTTAGTGTCAAAACATTGTCACTGAGGCATCTTTTCTCATTTGAATCATCTGTTTCAGTTGTACTTCTTGCTATGAAGAAACCGGGCTCCTTTGGTTGAGGTAATGCCACTTCTTCACGGCTCAACATGAAAACCACTGATGCCATTGTTGGTCTATCTACTGTTGATCTTTGAACACACAGTAGCCCCACGTGAATGCATCTTAACACTTGGGATTCGACAAAGGATTCTTTCAAACATCCATCGATTAGTTCCAAGGCCTTTCCTTCATTCCATAATAACCAAGCCTATAGAAAAATCAAGTATAATTTTCAATGATATGTAGGAAATACAAGTGTAGCATGAAACAACTAAGCAAATCTTGAATGTTGTATCTTGCTTACATGTCCGAGAAGATTGTGATGGTGATCTGGATGACAAAATGTTCTGTTCTTTCTTCCACTGACTATTTCTAGTAGAAGCACACCAAGACTGAAGATATCTGATTTCACTGAAAATTTCCCATCAACTGCATATTCTGGAGACATATAGCCACTACACAAAGACATATATAATGTTAATCTGGTTGAAATGATTTTATAGAGGTAACAATGAAAGTGTCAATGAGTTGGCTAATTGAACTTACTATGTCCCTATTACTCTCTTCGTTCTTGCTTCATTTTGGTCCCCACCAATAATCCTAGCCAGTCCAAAGTCTGAAATCTTGGGATTCAATTCGCTGTCCAGTAAAATGTTGCTGGTCTTTAGATCTCTATGTATGATCCTTAATCTGGAGTCCTGATGAAGATAAAGAAGCCCCCTTGATATTCCCATAGCAATTTGAAAGCGATTTTCCCACGAAAGTTGTCCCTTCCTGCTCTCATCTGCAGAAATGTCGCGGTAATTCAGTTTATTGTCGTTAGAACAACAATGCTGATATGATAAGATGGATCTTTTGACGAAATGAGTTATGATGATCGAACCAAAGATGAAGAAGTCCAAGCTATTGTTTGGCATATATTCATAAATTAGCATCCTCTCTTCCCCTTCAAGACAACAGCCTAGAAGCCTAACTAGGTTCCTATGTTGAAGTTTGGAAATCAGAACAATTTCATTCTTCAACTCTTCAAGACCTTGTCCGGAATGTTTGGACAGCTTCTTCACTGCTATTTTTGGTCCCGTTGATAGGTTGCCCTGCCAGACAATCCACGCGAAGTCTAAGCCACAAGAGCATCATCTTATATTTGACAAAGATACAGAGAGAATATAATTCTATTTACCCTATAAACAGATCCAAAACCACCCTCTCCAATGATATTATCAGATGAGAAATTATTAGTTGCAGCAGAAATAGTCATCAAATCAAACAAAGGCAATTCCATATCTTCCTTTCCTTCTCGTTCTCCTGTAAAATGGAAATTTTTTGTACAGATACTGAGGTGAATGAAACAACTATACTTTCGACATGACGGACAAATTTGCTAACCTCGTTCCCTTTTCTTTCTCTGCATAGCAAACCAAGATAGAAAACCAAGAAGGATGATTGCTGAAACTGTTGATATAACTGCAATGATTGCTTTTCTTGTCTTTCCCATATGGCCTGAACCTGTCAAAATTTCACTATGACTTGTGAAAACCTCCTCCTATGATTCAGCTTGGCAGGTCTTTAAGATTTTATTACTTCGAAATTCCTACATGTGATTCAGCATAAGGAGACTTACCTAATTCTGATGCAGCCATCCTTACATAGAGATCTTGATCAAGTTCAGCATATTCCCTGACATCAACGAGTTCGTTAAACCACAGTAAGCATCCACTCCCGCCATCTCTGACATCAAGATTGGAATATGCAGTACACGAACAGTTTTTCAGACACAACCTTTGGCATTCCTCGAGCCCAATGCTCTTGTCGAACCAGGAATGACGTGCGTCTGGCAATTTCATGTTCGAATACTTCAGAAACTTGTCACTTGTCCCACATTTCAATGGAGTTCTTCGCACGCACCCACCAGACCAATCTGCTGCATCCCATCCTTGTTGATATTTAGGCTGAAATCCTCTCAAACAATCACATGGAGGGGAGTCGTTGATGTTGCACCACGAAAATTGACCACACATGGCATAACTGTCGCAATTATCCATCTTTCCAGTAAAGGAACCAGTTTTGATTCCGTTCAATCCATAAGAATCGTTGAATCAAGCCTGCCGGATTCAAGACCACCCTGGTGGGAAGAGAAGCATTGATAAGCTCATATTTATAGTAGATCTCCTTGTCATTATTCACAAACTCAAATGTATAATAAGGATTTGGTTTCAAATTTGGTCCGCCTACAAAACGACGTCCGTTCCATATTCCTGAGTTAAACTTTATTACAGGACCTTCCCACAAAGAGAATTGTGGATAACCACTTGTGTCGAGGCGATCCACATATTCTCCTGGAGAAGGATCATCACTGCTCTTCCACGATGACAGAGTCCAATAATGGCCAGTGACCAAATTAAGGCCTAGTTTCATGTTGAAATGGAAGCTGTGAGCAGCAGACAAGCAAAGAAACAGAGAAGAAGAAGAAGAAAAGGAAGAAGAAGGCAGGAAGCAGAAAACTGAAGAGAAAGAGGAAGAACACAGATTTGCAAACTTAACACATAGTGATGTAAATTTGGAAATGAAAGCTTGATTTGTTGTAGATTACTTTGAGATATATATACTTGTACATGATCTGATGCTAAGGAAAAGAAAGAGAAAAATCAGAAGGAAAAAGTTAGTTATAACTAACTCTCAACTATGCATTGAATTAGTTGAATTTGATGTAAACATCCGATGACCGATGGGAGCACGTTGCAAGCTTAGGCGCAGGTACTGCTACAAATAATTAAGAAAAGAGTGTTGCAAACAAGTGAACTAATTGTTCACTACCTGGCATCTAATATTGTGATGGGGGTGTCATTCACTGTAACATTTGCATATTGGCTAGAAGAGAATTCTAATTCCTCTTCCTTTGCATTTCTTTCTATGTAAAAACCTGGCTGTTTAGCCTGTGGCAATACACCTTCATTTTTTAACATCATAACCACAGACGACATACTTGGACGATCTTCAGGACATTGTTGGATACATAATAGACCAATGCAGATTGATCGTACCACCTCAGATGTTGAACAAGAATCACTTAGGTGTTCATCAAGCAGTTCTATCGACCCACCTTCTTTAGAGAGTTTCCATGCCTATAGATTTTACAAGCTTATTAGCATGACTAGCTTTGCAAGTCATTTGCTACTAGCAGATAACACGAATGGATAAATATAGTCCATCAAATGAAAAATCTTACATGTCCAAGTAGGTTAAGGTAATGGTTTGGATGAGAGAATCTTCTGTTGCTTTTCCCACTCACAATTTCCAGTACTAAGATACCAAAACTAAATATATCTGATTTTATTGAGTATAGCCCATGCAACGCATATTCTGGTGAGAGGTACCCGCTGCATAAAAACATACACAAAAAACTAGAGTTGTGAATACTGGAAAACATACCTTAACTATCTCAAGATTCTTCTTAGGTTCAAAATACTACCGAGTACAGGAGGTTCTTACTATGTTCCAACAACTCGGTTTGTCTTGGCTCCAATGTCATCCTCTTGACATATTTTTGCCAAGCCGAAGTCTGATATCTTTGGATTCATGCCCTTGTCTAGCAAAATGTTGTTAGCTTTCAGGTCTCTGTGAATTATTCTCAATTGAGAATCATGATGCAGATACATAAGTCCCCAAGCTATACTATTGACAATGTGAAATCGCTTAGGTCAGTCTAGTACCTTGCTTTGTGTGTCATCTGCTAAATTTTGTTCGGTTATTAACAGACTATTTGGAATAAGATTACTGAAGTACTACTATAGGCATCAGTTCATTTTGGCACAATTAGTTTATAATTTGCACATTATTGGATGGAGAGTAGTACCAAATATAAATGAATCAAGACTCCCGTTTGGCAAGTACTCATAGATCAACATTTTTTCTTCCCCTTCAATGCAGCAGCCAAGAATCTTCACCAGATTCCTATGCTGAAGTTTGGCAATGTACACACTTCGTTCTCGAACTCATTTTCTCCTTGTATGGAAGTTCGAGACAGCCGCTTGACAGATATTTCCTGTCCTTCAAGTATGCCCTAAACATCACAATCTCCGGATGTTAACATTTTCAATACCTAACTTGATGTAACTTATATCATGTAAGAAGTACAGAGAGTCAGTTATGTTCCTATTACAAAGAGACATTCAGTTATGTTCCACCATATCCTTGATTCTTTACATTTCACTCGCTAGTCTAATTAAAAAGTGATGATCAGTTATGACAGACTTTTGCCCTATTGATGGGGAAAGAGTTGTCACACAGTCTGATAATTCCACCCAAAGGGTAATGAGTTACTCCTTCAGCATGTTGTAAAATGTTAGAGACTCTTTGTCTGTAGCTTGCTGTAGTTAGACTTACTTGTTAGACAGCACTCATTGGAAAAGCAAAAGATAGTGATTTCTAGATACATTTTTAGAATTTTGGATATCTACAAGTTCATGCAACAGAAGGACATTCCTCCTATCTCCACCTTTCTTCCCTTAGCTACTGTATTAGTCTCCTTTGGTTTCACAAAGCAAAGCTTTATTTCCTTATGCCTTTTATCGTGCAACTCCTATATTGAATCAAACGATGAGGCTTTTGTACCTGTCATCTATAGTTTGTATGATTATCTTTTGGGCATAAATAGGTGTCTATCTTGTATAAAACTGCGCACCAGGTCTAAAGTATTTATACCTTGTAAACAGGTCCAAAGCCCCCCTCTCCAATCTCTCTGTCAATTGAAAAATTATTGGTAGCCTTTACTATGGTAGAAAAATCAAACAATGGTATTTCAAATTCTTCAGTGCAGTTGCCACGGTTGAAATCCATCTTGTAGTTGATACTGCGTCCCAACCTTCCTGCCAAATGCAAATGAAGTAAATTCGTTTGAGCTGTGAATACCAAGATATGGAAGTTCTTTTCACTATTATTCAGATTTCCATTCCTCTATTTTGCTCAGATGTTAGGACAGAAGGGACTTATTTTCCTCTTACCTTTCTTCCTGAGATCGAAAGCCCTTTTCCTTCTTCTACGATAAATCAGCAGGCTAAGGATCACCAGAATTACACCAACTGATGATGCCAGAATCCAGATAAGTGCTTTTCTTTTCTTTCCATTCAGTTGCTCCAGACTATCATCTGCGAGCATCCGTCCAAACAAAGATAAATGGAGTAATAAATTTCAAAACTATCTCTGTTGGGAATTGATTATGTTATTGACCGAGTTATAAACGGTTCTGCAAGCCTTCAGTACTACATTCTTTATACTCCTAGCTCTATTTTGGAGTGAGATATTTACTTTGATTGATGCTACATATCAATCACTTTGTTCTGTAGAAAACTAAATGCCTACCAGTTAGTAGTTACAAGAAGGTGACTGGGGGTCCAACAGTCATTATGCTTATAGTTTCATCTTAAAAATTCAGACCACCACTTTACTCTAAAAGCGGTAGGAGCAGCTTTTAGTTCAACTAAAATTTTTTAGTTCCTTTTTATATATAGTGCAGGCAGAAGTTTACAGTTAATAGTACTAGATGGTTTACAAGCATAGGCACAAAATTTCAGGTCCGCTTTCAAGCATAGTACTAAATTCTTTAACTATCGTCTGTCTTCAGGTAATCCAGTGAAAATCATTAAATAGCAACAAGCTAACCTGCTTCAGAAGCAGCCATTCTAATGTAGATATCTTGCCCTCCTTTGGGTACCTGCCGAATGTCAAGCAGATCCTTGAACCACAATAAGCATCCACTTCCTCCATAGCGTATGTCAGCATTTGAGTAAGCCATACAGGAGCAATTTTTAGAGCAGATATTCTTGCATTCTTCTAGTGTCAGAGTCACATTGGACCAGGAATTCCGTGTATCTGGAAATTTGATTTGCGTATACTTCAAAAATACGTCTCCTTGAGGACAATTTAGTTCAGTTCTCCGAACACAGCCACCTGACCAGTCTGCCTTGTTCCAAGCTTCAGTATTGTTGGGCACAAATTTGTCTAAGCATCCACATAGTGCTGGAAAATCTTGACTGTTGCAGCTACCATATGAGCCACACAACTTATACGTATCACAGTTATCTGCAGGTATTAAGAGGAAAGGGACCCAACTTTGTTTTCCGTCACTCCAAGTCAAAAGTTGTGCAACACCATTTTGATTTAGATTCAACTGTGCGATAACTGAAGATGTGAGCTTATATTGAAAGTACACCTCTGTCTTACTTGAGAATATTCCATATCTATAGAAAGTACTATCTCTTGAGTTTATTGCCCCACCAAAACGAACACCATTCCACGGTCCAGAGCGATATATCAGATTTGACCTCCTCTTCAGGATGTTCTGTGGATATCTAGAAGGATCACAGTGATATGTATAATCGCCAGGAGCTGGATCCTCTTCGTTCTTCCATGAAGACAGGTAAGCCTCTCGGCCTGTTACAAAGTTCCAACCAAGCTTCATCCCTGGTAAAAGTGTATTAGTTGGGTGATCAAAACTCCCCAAAGGAAATCCCCATCACTAGTTTGTTTCACCACAAGATTCCCAGAATCCAGCAACTGTGCAATTGGATTCTGCACAGATGAAGAGGTATTAGTTGACCATACAACATCGTTAGTGCCATTGAGAAGGACAAGACGTCCCGGCTCAATGACCTTAAGAATACCTGATCCACTGGTCAAAGGAGCTTCTCTGTTGGCAACCCACACCACTGTCCTAACAGATAGGTTCTTGTACCAGATACCCACAAAGCGGTTTTTAGAATTACCCGGACTGAAGAATCCCATTTCGAAGGTTCCACCATGCGAAGTAATATAATTGGCCTCGCCATCTTTTAGAAAATGAGTGGTAGTTATAGTATCTGTAGCACCAAAACAGAGGTGTCTGGAAGATAAGAGCAAGAGCATGAATATGTAAGAAAAAACAGCTTCCTTTAATAATGCCTTCATGATTCGAATTCCAATTTCAGTCCTATAGCATCAGTAGGTTCAGTACTGCTACTACTACTACATGTAAGAGGAATAATAATCAACTCTCCATCGACATGGCTACTTATTTTTATTTCTGCTTATGTTTGTGAATTACTTGCTTGTGTTAATACTAGTTTGATTATGACTTGTGGGACATTACTGATGAAAAAGAGTCAAAGGTCAAAAAACACACCTGAAGTACTATTTTTTCACGAATTCAACTAAAAAAAGGAATAACAAATAGTTGATATGTATTTTAATATATGGATAGTGATAGTCCAGATGTGCTTTTGACCATTATCTCGATGAAAAACCAAGATTCTTTCCTTAAAAAAAGCCAAGTGTGTTCTATCCGGTGTTGAACTCTCTCATCAATTTCCTAGTTAGCCCCATGCTCACATCCCCCTCTGTTCATGTCTGTTGTGTAGTCTACTCGCTTGTAGAAAGTCATTTGATGAAAATCAAGTGGACAATGGGGATTCCATTGTCTGAAGCTACCTTAAATATAAGGTTTTTAGCACTAAAAATGAATTTCAGTTTCAAAAAGATTCTTTCACTCACAATTATTTGGAATCTCCTCTCCAAAATTTCCCTTGTTTCACGCCATTACAAAATCTGTCATTGACGGTCAACATGTAGCTTCAAAATTTGACAGATTCACAACTATTTGCTTATTGCAAATCAGCTTCATCTACAATTATGAAAGTTGTATGTATTTCGTATCTCATGTCTTCTTCTTCTTTTTTCGATTTTCAGTTTGAAAATTCAGTCAAAATCAACTCTAATCTTTATCAAATAATCTCAAATTTGAGATATAGATTTCAAAGGATATTCCTAACCGTTTGCAACAACATCAACCTTAACAAATAATAATTTTCGAAAATACGAAATCAAATTCAAAGTTTCGAAGCTTTTAATACTTTGGAGCACCGTCCAAAAAAAATCATGATTTGTCCACTCCAAAAACCACATACAATCGATACAGACATGTGTGTATCAATTATTACCTATTTAAATTGTCTATGGTTAAGGAATACTCCTTTATCACTGATTTGTATATAACTAGTAATTATGTATAAGAAAGATAATTAAATGATAACCTCTAATAGGAGTAAATACGTATATAATGTAGCATAGCTAGGTAAAAATCTCTACTAAAAGATCAGGACCCAAATCCCCTGTCTATAAAGGAGTATTTAGTCAAAGAGTAACTAAGATGTGGACAAGTGTGTCAAAAGCGTCTAAATCATTCAAACTTTAGCTTATCTTCCAAGTTGAGTCACACAATTTTTTTTATTATATATATATAGTTTTTTTGAGTGAAAGGTGAAAAACACACCTAAAGCATCATGATTTTTTTGAGTTTCATACCTGAACTATTAGATGTGTGAGTTTCCTACCTGAACTATCACTAAATACTTATCAAAACACACCTCAACTATTAGTTGCTCACTTTTCCTATCTAAACGATTCAGGTAGGAACAGTGAGCAACTGATAATTGAGATTGTGTTTTGATAAACATTTGGTGATAATTAACTTTAAAAAGGGAAACACCTGATAGTTCGAATAGAAAACTCAAAAAAATTGAATACTTTAATGTGTTTTTGACCCTTTACACTTGTTTTTTCACACTAACAGAAAATCATCTACTATAAGAAGTTTTCCGTTTGCCTGCTTTCAAAAGGTTACAACTTATTAGCAGGAGGGGCAGAGATAGAAGCCGACATACAGGTTCAGCTACCCAGTATGTTTAGTTCAGACTTTGTATTCGTATTAACCAATTCACTAAATATGGAGGAAAAATTAAATTTAAAAGCAAGTTATTAACACCTCATGAAGGGCAACTGTCAAAAGACTTAGTACTATATCTTATTTCAATTCCTTGGCAGCAAATCAGCCACGCCATTTTACAAAATTGACCTGCAAAATGAAGACTCTCAGAGAGGAGACCCCTAGAGAGAGGACAACATATTGACTTGTCTTGCCCACCCTATACGTTAAGATTCTTTTTAACTATTCTAAGAAAGATGCAACCAAGGTAAAACAATGGATACATTTTCATTCATCCTTCTCCTATGCTCCTTAGTTTTTCCTCAAAATATTCATGGTCAAGGGGATACCATAACTACAACTCAATTCATCAAAGATGGTGACACTATTGTTTCCTCTGGTGGGACATTCGTATTGGGATTCTTCAGTCCCGGAGATACTTCTACAAATCGGTATGTTGGAATATGGTACAACAAAACCTCTGTTACTACTCCTGTTTGGGTTGCTAATAGAGTAGCTCCTCTTATTAATAAATCTGGTGTCTTGAAGGTCATTCATCCAGGTCTCATTGTTCTTCTCAATGATACTAATGCAACTGTTTGGTCCACAAATTCATCAAGATCCGTCCATAATCCCGTTGCTCAGTTGCTGGACACTGGAAATTTTGTGGTGAGAGATGCAGACGACGACCCAAATCAAGAAAATTTCCTCTGGCAAAGCTTTGATTATCCTAGTGATACGTTGCTGGCAGGTATGAAACTTGGAACGGACTTGGCGACTGGATTAGAAAGGTTTCTTACTTCTTGGAAGAGCAGTGATGATCCTGCTCCTGGGGACTATACTTATCACTGTGATCCTACTGGTTATCCACAAAACCTTATGAGAAAAGGGCCTAATGTGACTTTTAGAGCAGGGTCATGGAATGGTATCAGGTGGAGTGGCGCACCCAGCATGGTGAACAACTCTATCATCTCTTTTGGCATGGTCATGAACAGTAGGGAAATTTATTACAAATATGAAATGGTGAACAAATCTGTTATTTCAACTTTTGTGATAAAGCCTTATGGGAAAGCCATGCGTATCATTTGGATTGGGAAGGTGCAAGGATGGGTAAATTACCACTCTGCAGATGCAGATGACTGTGACAGCTACAAATTATGTGGTGCATATGGCACTTGCAACATTTTGAGTGATCCTTTTTGTCAATGTTTAGATAAATTCGAGCCAAAACATCTGGATGATTGGAAGAGGTCTGACTGGTCCAGTGGTTGTGTCCGGAAACACCCACTAAATTGCACCGGAGATGGATTTCTAAAGTATTCTGGTGTTAAACTGCCTGATACACGCAATTCTTGGTTCAATGAGACAATGACACTAGGTAAATGCAGGGAATTTTGCTTGAGGAATTGTTCGTGTATGGGTTATACCAATCTGGACATACGCAATGGAGGAAGTGGGTGCTTGCTATGGATTGGGGAGCTGGTTGACATCAGGCAGCTGTCTTCATCAGGACAGGATATCTACATTAGGATGTCTGCTTCAGACATTGGTAACATGCAATTTACTGATAGATGGTTTTCCTGTATAGCAATTGTTTTTGAGGTTTAGCAAACTTAAGTTCTAAATCATACTTGTAAAGACCTTTTCTCGTGCCAAAACAAAACATCCTGTCTCAACGCCACTACACTGGTGCCTCTAATACTGTTAATCTCCAAAGGTTTTGATAGTAAGAAAATTTCTCTATACAATGCTTTGTTGTCAAGAATGATTCACTGGACATTTCAATTGTATAAGGCTGATCATCAAACAAAGAGGAGTTTATTTACAAGGAATTTAGCTGTAAACTCTAAGAAGTTGCAATTCTACTTCTTCACAAAAATACTAAAACACTTTAGGTTATTCTAAACACTTTCATAGTGGTCCATGTCATCAAGCAATGGACTTGGTACTTTAATGCCAGTAACTTAACTCTTATGAGGGACAAAGGTAATCCAGGTCCACCCTGTAGGAATAAGACTAGTAGGACAGTCCGGTTTTCCTCGACATAATTACAACAAATATAAAAGAAAAGAACTTCTAGCATTACTAGAAACAACTACCTATAATATTTGGCTGTGAAATAGTGCAGGTTATGCTGGATCAAGCTCAAAGGGAAAGAAAAATGTCATACTTGCAGTAGCTTTGCCACTATTGTTTGCATTGGTTCTGCTAGGCTTAGGTGTTGGCCTGATTCTTTATAAACATAGAAGGAGAGAAGATCCAGTGGTTACAACAAGGGGTAAGTGAAAGTACCAATTCTATCTACAGTAAAACTGGAAGCAGCTAATGGTCATTAGTTTCTGTATACCACTAGTATTTCTTTTCAAGCTCGTAGTTTGAAGAAGGTCAACTTGGATGTTCAAACTGCAGGGAGATTAGGTGGTTACAGCAACAAGAATGACAACAGCAATCAAAGTTGCCCTGAAGATTTTGAGCTACCATTTTTTGACTTATCTACAATAACCAACGCTACTGACAACTTTTCATTTGTGAATAAGATTGGAGAGGGTGGCTATGGACAAGTTTACAAGGTAGAAACATTCCTCAGACCTCAAGTAATGATACTCAAGACTTAATGCCTTTGCTTTTCTTGAAAGGATGATTAACTCTTGGAATCAGTATGCTGTACATATAATAGTGTTTGCTAGTATGACGAGCGGAATGAGTTATTAGTTGAGAGCCTTGTTACAAGACCGATAATGTTTTAAAAAATAAAGGCTTCAAATTCAATGCAAAGTAACATCAGATGAAGAGCTTTAGTCCAACCATGGAGAAAATTTTTCTCTTTTTCTATAGGTGCAAAATTAGTGATAAGCTGTGGAAATCAAGTGTGCAAGTAGATGCTGCCTGAACAAGAATTGACTGCAATAGTAGGGAAAAAAGGACCAGTCACTCCATCAAATTTCTAACAGGACTACTACTTTTACAGGGTGTATTAGAAGGTGGACAAGAAGTAGCAGTGAAGCGGCTTTCAGAAACATCAGAGCAAGGACTTCATGAGTTCAAGAATGAAGTTAACTGCATCGCAAAACTTCAGCATCGAAATCTTGTAAAGCTTCTAGGATGCTGCATTCAAGGAGAAGAGAAGTTGTTGGTGTATGAATACTTGCCAAACAAAAGCCTGGATTTATATATATTTGGTTAGTCTTTCACATCTACTATGTGGCCATTTCTTTCAATGTAATCGATTGTAAAGAGTGACATAAAGCACCTATACTTAAAATGCTAATGTTCAAGAAGGAACTTCTAATGTGATTTCACAAAGGTTGATTTCGTTGTAAGAAAAACCTTATAGTAATAAGTTGAAAACATGTCGCAGATGAAGAAAGGAGCACATTACTTGATTGGCCTAAGCGCTTCAACATTATCAATGGAATTGCTCGAGGACTGATGTATCTTCATCAAGATTCTAGGCTCAGAATCATCCACAGAGACTTGAAAGCTAGCAATGTCTTACTTGATATTGAAATGAACCCAAAAATATCAGATTTTGGGATGGCTAGAAGTTTCAGAGGAGATGAGACAGGAGCCAATACACGCCGTGTTGTTGGAACATAGTAAGATTAATCCTTGATTATGCATGTAGTTATGACACATGCATATCCTTCATTATGCAAACCTGTGGTTTCTTTGTTGCAGTGGTTACATGTCCCCAGAATATGCAGTCGATGGGATATTCTCAGTGAAATCAGATGTCTTTAGCTTTGGGGTATTAGTACTAGAGATTGTAAGTGGAAAGAAGAATCGACGATTTGTTCATCCAGACCACCACCTCAATCTTCTTGGACATGTAAGTACTTCAACTCCTAACTGAAAAAAGACTGGCAAAGTATTTGTTAACGCATTCTAAGTATTAGGCCCTGACAGTAAATTACATGCAAATCTCTACCATAAACGCTTGTTAAAGGGTAACCTTGTAAAAATGAGTAATTAACCTAATATCACGCGTTAGACTACAATGATAGTGTAAAATGTCTTTGTATTGTTAGTGTGTATAACTTAAATCCTTTGTTAATGGAGGGAAAGTTATATGCAGGCATGGATGCTTCATAATGAAGGAAGGACATTGGAACTAGTAGATCCAAATCTGGTAAACTCATACTATACATCAGAAGTACAAAGATCAGTCCATGTGGGATTGTTATGTGTTCAACATAATCCAGAGGACAGGCCAAGCATGTCAACTGTGATTATGTTGCTGAGCAATGAAGGCATTTTGCCACCAGCTAAACATCCTGGCTTCTTCACTGAAAGGAAAGTTGAAGATGTTGATCAATTTTCTTGGAGTACACAAACACCAAGTTCTATAAATGAAGTTACCATCACGTTGTTGAATGCTCGATAGGAAGCATGTACATACATCTCATCTCTCTCCTTCGGATTCCCCTCTCTCTCTGCGTTCCTTGGCGCTTTCTCTTCTCTTATTTCTCTCTCTTTTCCTCCTCATTCTCCTATCTGAGATCTATGGCTATTTTAGTGCAATATTGAGTTGGTGAAGCTTTGAACTGATTCTGGACTGTGAATCCATGACCGAGGCTCAATACGGCGAGTTTATGGTTGCGATACGGTTTAACCTTGCTTATTGATTTTACTTACTTATTCTAGTTGTTTCAGTCTTATCTGAAGCTATAGTTGTTCATTTTGGCATGCTGAGCATTGTGAAATTGAAATGTCATGTACATTGTTCTCATTTGAATCTTGAGATTAGCTGTTGAATTTTAGTTAATTTGTTGGGCTTGTTTCACCAAAGCTTCACACTCTTGGATCATCTCTTTTTTTTATATATATATAACCACGATGTTCGGGCTACATCAGGGCCCTGCTACCTCCACCAGCACAGGTACCAGGTTTGGAAAGCTGGAAAGAAATCGCCTCGTAAGTTTGTCTTTGCTGGGATTTGAACCTGAAACCTCATGGTTCTCGACCCACTTCATTGACCACACCCTTTGGTTCTTTGGATTATTGTCTTCTTTATGACAAAGATCTTCCATTGTGAAATTATCTGTGTCTAATTCTGATTCAACCTATAGTTTACCTGGCAAATACACTTTAACAATTTGAACACCAAGTTTGAATTACAATCAAATGTCTGAGAAAATGAACTACTGAAGTTCCGGTAACAACCACATTGCACAAAAATGGCAAGACATCTCTGCCTCAAAATAAATGGACGAATATTGAGAAGAATAACGTCACTTACCAAAAAATTCATCAAAGAGGGGTATGAAAACAATATGGCCTGCAATTGCAAGCCTCGGAAGAGCATCAACATATTGGAAATTTGAATAACAAGAAAATTTGACAAGCAGGCGATATATAATTGCAGGTGCAATCAAGAATTAACTGAAAATACTCCATATCTGAACGCCCTCATTAATCATACAGACCCTCATCAATGCCCATTCTCTATATAAAAAACATAATATCTGACTCATAACAAAACAGTTATACACCAAAAAAGCACAATCATGAACAATCATTTTTACCATATTGCTTCATAGAATTAAAGAAAAGATTATTACAACTGCAAAGCTAGTAACAAACAGTAAACCAATATCTTCTATCGGGCAGTTAGTATTGTGATGGGGTCTCAGTCGCTGTACTCTGTGCATATTGACTAGAAGAGAATTCACCACTAGGTGCATTTCCTTCTATGTAAAAACCTGGCAGTTTAGCCAATGGCAACACACCTTCATTGTTTAACATCAGAACCGCAGAAGACATACTTGGGCGATCTTCAGGACATTGCTGGACACATAATAGACTAACACTAATTGATCGCACCACTTCATGTGTTGAACAAGAATCACCTAGGCATTCGTCAAGTAGTTCTGTTGACCTGCCTTCTTTATAAAGATTCCATGCCTGTAGATTTTACAAGCTTATTAGCACGAGTAGCGTTGCAAGATATCTGTTACTAGTAGATAACATCGGATAAGTAAAATAAAATAAATAAGATCTTACATGGCCAAGTAGATTAAGGTTGTGGGCTGGATGACAGAATTTTCTGTTGCTTTTCCCACACACAATTTCCAACAATAAAATACCAAAGCTAAATACATCTGATTTTACTGAGTATTGCCCGTGCAATGCATATTCTGGTGAGAGGTACCCGCTGCATAAAAACATACACAAAAAATTAGAGTTGCGAATACTGGAAAACATACCTTAACTATCTCAAGATTCTTCTTAGGTTCAAAATACTTCCGAGTACAGGAGGTTCTTACTATGTTCCAACAACTCGGTTTGTCTTGGCTCCAATGTCATCCTCTTGACATATTTTTGCCAAGCCGAAGTCTGATATCTTTGGATTCATGTCCTTGTCTAGCAGAATGGTGTTAGCTTTCAGGTCTAGGTGAATTATTCTCAATTGAGAATCTTGATGCATATACATAAGCCCCCGAGCTATACCATTGATAATGTGAAATCGTTTAGGCCAGTCTAATACCTTCCTTTGTGTCTCATCTGGCAAAATTGTGTTGGGTCATTAACACCCTAACTAGATATAGCAGAAAGTAATATTAAATCCTTAAACAAAGTCAGTCCCTTGCCTTGTTGGAAAATTTGAGCTACTGAGTATGTTATTACTGTTAGCCCATATAATTGTTAGCAAATGGGCATTAGGATTTTAGGTAGTCCTATGGGCATTAGGATTTTAGGTAGTCCTATTCCTATGGGCATTAGGATTTTAGTTTATGCCTATATATAGGCACCCCCTTCCCCATTTTAGATCATGGTATTCAATTCTCAGTTAGCCTTTTTGATTCTTTCTTTTCTTGTTCTTCAATAAAACTCTTGTTATATATCAACAATTACTAGGTTCTATACAGCTGAGTTATTACTTCTCTCCTACATTCTTTTTTTCCAGCTTTATGGGACTACCAAAACTGGAATAAGATCAGGGAAGTACTATAAGCATCAGTTCACTGAAATGAAAGTATTATTTTATTTGTCCTTGGTGGACGGAGAGTTACCAAATATGAATGAATCGAGACTCCCATTTGGCAAGTACTCATAGATCAACATCTTTTCTTCCCCTTCAGTGCAGCAGCCAAGAATCTTCACCAGATTCCTGTGCTGAAGTTTTGCAATATATAAAGAACTTCATTCATGAACTCACTTTCTCCTTGTGTCGAAGTTCTGGACAGCCGCTTGACAGCTATTTCCTGTCCTTCATGTGTGCCCTAGACATCACAATCTCCACATGTTAATATTTTCTATACCTAACTTGGTGTAAAGAAGTACACAGAGTTAATTATGTTCCAAACAGAAAGAGAACAATCAGTTATGTTCCACCATATCCTCGATTCGTTATATTTCGCACACTAGTCCAATTAAAAAGAGTCAGCCTGTTATGAGACATTTTTGCCTTTTTGTGGGGAGAACAAGAGTTGTCACTATGTAAAGGATACATAAATAAATAAATGACTATAAGGAATTGATGACACTCTCTTCTTAAACAAACTATATTGTCATTATGCCTTTAATCATACAACTTCTATACTGAATCCAAAAATGAAGCTTTACTATATAGGAACAGGAAGCTTTTGCATGCGCAGCAGGCCTAAAGTGTGTATACCTTGTAAACCGTTCCAAAGCCCCCCTCTCCAATCTTTCTGTCAATTGAAAAGTTTTTGGTAGCCTTCATTATGGTAGATAAGTCGAACAGTGGTATCTCAAATTCTTCAGCACGATTACCACTGAAATCCATCTTGTAGTTTGCATTGCGTCCCAACCTACCTGCCAAAATAAAATGAAGTGAATTTTGTTTAAGTAGCTTATACCAGACAAATATGAAAGTTTGTTTCACATTTATTAAAATTTATATTCCTCTATTTTTGCTAAGATGTCAGGACAAAAAGGGATTTATCCAGCTTACCATTCTTTTTGAGTTCTAACGCCTTCTCCCTTCTTCTATGGTAGATCAGCATGCTAAGAATTACCAGAATCACACCAACTGATATTGGCAGAATCCAGAAAAGTACTTTTCCTTTCTTTCCATTTGATTTCTCCTGTCTATCTGATTCAGAAGCAGCCATTCTAATGTAGATATCTTGCCCTCCATTATATACCTGCTTAATGTCAAGCAGATCCTCGAACCACAACAAGCATCCACTTCCTCCATTGCGTATGTCAGGATTTGAGTACGCCATACAAGAGCAATTTTTAGAGCAGATATTCTTGCCCTCTTCCAGTGTCATAGTCACGTTGGACCAGGCGTTCCGTGTTTGATATGGGAATATTTCAAAAATATGTCTCCTTGAAGGCAATTAAGTTCAGTTCTCCGAACACAGCCACCTGACCAGTCTGTCTTCTTCCAAACTTCACTATTATTGGGCACAAATTTGTCTAAGCATCCACATACTGGAGAATCTTGACTGTTGCAGCTACCATATGAACCGCACAACTTATACATATCACAGTTTTCTGCCGGTACTAAAAGAAAAGGGACCCAATCCTGTTTCCCATCACCACAAGTCCAAAGCTGTAGGACACTCTGACTTAATATCAACCTTTCAATAACTGAAGATGTGAGCTTGTATCGAAAGTAAACCTCTGTCTTACTTGTAGAAACTCCAAATGTATGGAAAGGAACTTCTCTTGAGTTTTGTGCCCCACTAAAAAAGCGACCATTCCATGGTCCAGAGCGATACACTACTTCTGAGCCCTTCTTCAGGAAATTCTGTGGATAACCAGAAGGATCAAGTGGTATGTAAAATTACCTGGAGCTGGATCCTCCTCATTCTTCCATGATGACAAGTAAACCTCTCTGCCAGTTACGAAGTTCCTACCAAGCTTCATGCCTGCTAATGTGTATCAGTTGGGCAATCGAAACTCTGCCATAGTAAATTCCCAAGGTTATCATCACCAGCTTGTTTCACAACAAGATTTCCAGAATCCAGCAACTGTGCCACGGGATTCTGCACAGATCTAGAGGTATTAGTTGACCACACAACATTGTTAGTACCATTGAGAAGGACAAGAAGTCCTGGCTTGATTACTTTCAAGATACCTGATCCACTGCTCAAAGGAGCTTCTCTGTTGGCAACCCAACAACCGTCCTAACAGATATGTTCTTGTACCACATACCCACATAGCGATTTTCCAAATTACCTGGACTGAAGAATCCCATTTCAAATATTCCACCAGGTGAAGTAATAGTGGCAGCGTCATCTTTCAAAAAATGGGTTGTAGTTATAGTATCTGTAGCGCCACAGCTATGGTGGATGGAATACAAACACAGGTGCAACGATAAGTAGAAACTTTCCGTTAGTAATGCCTTCATTTTGAGATCCAAAAGTCCTCTCTGTCAATGCAGCATAGTGATGACATTTGATTTATTTGCAGATATTGAATTGAATAAGAATAAACTGAACAAACATGAAAGGACTTTCTTAAAAGGGACACCGCTAGAGCTTTTTTAACATATGAAAGCATAATATGGAAAGAGTCAAAAGGTCTAACGCTGTGAAAACTTTAGCTTTTTATAGAGGCTGTTTCAACTCCTGGCTGCTTTGGTTTCGAGTGTATATTGTACTAATAATTTATCCTTCAAACATGAGGTAAATGTTTCTGCAGTCAAATATAATGATCCCGTTTATAATTGTGACCAAATATTTCTTTCTAGCTTCCCACGCGTGTTCATACTCTAGACCCCTCTTATTAAGGATAGGGGAGTGTCATCAAATATAATGGTTCGCCGGTTTGTATCAGATCAGGCTGACTTTGAGGTTGAAGTTAATAGTTCTCGACACGTGAACATGAAAGAATTAGAAAACTATTTTAACAACATTATTCGCTAGGATCAAACATCTAACATTAACAAAAGAAAAGTAATCTTTCGGAATAGTCTTATTAAAAGTGTTGAGTGAGATTTTGATGATGACAAATAAGAAAATTAGTGAAAGGAAATTAGCAATTAAATAATATCTGGCAAGGGATAACTATTGTTAATTATTGCTAATTGTTTTAGAAGAACTGGTGTGCTGTATAAGTCGCAGAAAAAAGATGAAGTTGAAGTCAACGACGAAACAACAAGATCCAAATTGAATAAGGAAAGAAATATTCTTGATATTCAAATTGCAGGAAAAGGATGAAGTTGAAGTCGACAAGAAAACAACAAGATCCAAATTGGATAAGGAAAGAAATGTTCTTGATATCCATTAAGTCTTCTTTATCTGGTTGGATTCAAGCCAGAAGCAACGTACTTATATTCTATAACTGAAGGCATGCACGCTGGGAAAAGGCAATTCATTCACACAAAATATTTTCAGCATTCAAAGATTTCTGAGCATCATTGAATGTGCTCAAGTTTGTTCCTCTGTCTGTTCCAGAAAGCTTTTACAGATCTTATCAAGTCTCAACTCTAGTGAATGTAATAGTGATGAGTTATATGAGTCCACCACCGCACACAGGACTAGGTACTCTGATTAGGTTGCACAAGTTAAAACACACAAACAGATAATGCAACAAAAAAAAAAAGCAACACACGATATTTACGTGGAAACCTCCTTGCTCAAAGGAAGAAAAAACCACGACCTACCATGTAGGATTTCACCACAGCTTCACTAGATCTGAGCAACAATGATTATAGACTCTTGTAATCCTAAGAGATTAAACTCTTAATCTCCCACTTGCAACAACTCTATTACAAAACTTCAATGTTCTAATACCATTGTTATGTAAACCAGCTAACTCTAACTAGAATGCAACGCTAATTCTAGCTAGACATCAACTAACTCTAGTCGACAACTTTTCTAGAATCATTCGACAGTTACAAAAGAAAAGTCTTACACAAACTCCATGTTTTCTAGATTTACAACTCAATAATAACAACTCTAACAATAGCCCTAAAATAAGAACAAAACGAGCACGAGCTTCAGAGTTGGTCACTTCTTCAGAATAGAAAATATGCTACCAGGAGTGTGTGTGATTTCTTTTTTTTTGGAAACTTGCATTTTGGTTGTCCAAAAACTAAGATAAGTATTGGACACCCAAAGACCTAGAACCAATTTCATTGGTCTGGTACATTTGACTAGCTGGAGCAAAGCTGTTGTTTCTGCAGTTGCACAGCTGCACACTCACCAACCTTTTGCAGAAATAGTACGGTTGACAGTTGTGTGTATGTTCCCGCCACTTCGGCCAAACCAGTCCCTTCTAGGGGATCAAAACGAGGGAGCAGATCCCTGCATGGGTTTGTCAATCATCAAAATCAAGAATCTAACAAATAGGCTAAGGCTGTAATCTTTATCTTGTTTGTAGTCTTTTGTTAAGGTCGGAAACAGTGTAGTTTGTACGAATAGAAACAAGTTACGAACTTTATAAGGGTTTAGGGGTAGGTCATTTGGATTGCGTGGTGTTTTTTTTTTAATAAAGTTAAATTGAAATCCTACTAAAGAGTAGGTGTGGTTTTTACATCCATTCAACCTATGTATAAATCTTGTGTCTAATATTTCCTTATTCACTACTTTCTGCTTACTGAATAGCGAATGTTTGAGATATAAATTTTTATCAAACAATAGGGAACGTTCTATTTGAAAATTCAGTCAAAATTAACTCTAATCTTTATCAAACGATCTCAAAATTGTGAGATAAATTTCAGGATATTCCTAATTGTTTGCAACAATATCAATCTTAACAAATAATAATTTTTGAAAACCCGAAATCAAATTCAAAGTTTCAAAACTTTTAATACTTTGGATCACTGTCCGAAAAAAATCATGAGTTGTCAGCTCCAAAATACATACAATCGATACAGACATGTGTGTATCAATTATTACCCATTAAAATTGTCTATGATTAAGGAATACTCCTTATTTGTATATAACTAGTAATTATGAATAAGACAGATAGTTAAATGATAACCTCTAATAGGAGTAAATACGTATATAATGTAGCATACCTAGGTAAAAATCTCTACTAAAATAACAGGACCCAAATGCCCGTCTTTAAAGGAGTACATAATTAGAAAGAAATTAAGACGTGGACAAGTGTATCAAAAGTGTCAAAAAAAAAAACTAAAATTGTGGACAAATGAGTCACACAATAAATTTATATATATATACTAGTGTTGGACACGTGCATCACACATGAGTGTCAAATAAATAGTACCTACAAATTGAGTTATTATGTTAAAATCGCATTGTAATTATTAATTAGTTATCATACTTCCGTTGACAACATGTATAATTATGTTACTTAATAGGTTAAAATAAGAAACTGCAAAGCTGTAAAATTATTATCAATTTTATGATGGATTAATCAAAATAGCCTGTTAAGAGAATAATATTAACATCAAATTTAGACTTCAAAACAAATGATGAATGGAATAGTCATTAATAATATTAAGTGTTACAACTATTTCTATATAGTCAAAAGAAAAAAAGAAAAAAAAAAGGAAAGTAGATGCTTTTCTGGCAAGCTTTTTTTTTTTTTTCTCCTCAAAAGCTAACAAAACATTTTACACTTTAGGACAATTGCTTCTAACATTTTCCAATAAGGAAGAAAAAAGGATGTCGGCGTCGATACAATTAATCTATCTCAACTATATACACAAACAACATAATTAAAAAAAGAGGAACAGGAGTCATTCTACCTTTGTTTAATGTTCTTTTTGTTATCTTTTGAAAAATCTAGAAAAATACCAATTTTAATATTAAAAAAAAACACACAATAAACTTCTATAAGACAGAGAAATAAATCATAAATTTAAGTCTACAATTTAGGCAAAATTTAACATAAAATATCAGGCATGCACATGTAACTGATCGTGTTTTCTATAATTTTGCCACACAAAACATAAAGGAATTGACTTATTTAACTAAGAAATTATAGCACAAATTCATATTAGATTGATATTCAAAAGAAAAAATATGAGCAAGCAAAATGAAATCACCGACAAATAAGAGGTAAATTGTTATATATATTGTGAGTTTGTTTCATCCAATGTTGAGAGTTAGTATTTGATATTTATTTATATAAGATACTTAACGACTAGAATTTAGTATAAAATCATCATTATTAGTAATTGCTAAATGATGGAAAACAAAGAGTTTTCCTACGTCTACAAAGCCATAAGTTATTATAACATATTTCATGGTAAATTGTTTTTTATAACAATTATTTAGCATTTAAATTTATTAAATCACATACCACTATTTGATCTTTAAATTACCTATAACTCATCAACAATATGTAAAAAATTTCAATAGAAGATATTATTTTCTACACTTTATTTTAAATATTATTAGTATTCAATAACCTTTATTGAATTAGAATTTTGTAAAGTCATATTGAAAAAGCAACAAATTGACGACAAGCTAGGAATTACCAGAGTCAACTGTTGAAATGCTAAATCATTAACTATGAAAATGTTTGAATTAATTAGGTGCATATAATGTACATAAATTTACTTATACCAAAGCAAGTATTAAAATCTAAATAAACTTTAAAAGATTGTAAAAGAATAATGTAGCAGTAGTTGAAGGATAAAAGTGTCAAACAATTTTTAAAAGATATTTTCGTAATTTAATTTTCAATAAATGGGATTTTTCACTTCTAAAATATTATAGATTATAGATATGATTATTTATATTTATTTATTATTACTATTTAAAGGGCATATTAGTCTTTCAATGTTTGAAGGGTATTTTAATATTTTAGCTTTTCACTTTTTGACTTCCCACTTATATAATAATATGATATGGTTAGAGTACTATAGATATGATTGTTTATATTTATTTATTATTATTATTATTATTTGAAGGATATTTTAGTCTTTTAATATTTGGAGGGATATTTTAGTATTTTAGCTTTTCACTTTTTGACTTGCCACTTATATAGTAAAATAAATAAATATGAAAATATGACTGATAAAATATTATTAATTAATTATATATTTAATTAATTTAAATTTAGTGGAGGGGCAAATTGATAATCTAACTTCTCACTTTTTGGTTTTCCACTTATATAATAACTAATTTTTGAAAAGGGGTGTTGCACGTTCATTCTAAAATATTTAATAAATAATTATATTTTAATAGACATAATACATAAATAGACACTTCGCATTAAGGACATTTTTAAACCAAACTGTTAACAATAGGGGTATTTTTGGACCAAACTATTAATGATGAATTTTCTTATTCAATTTCGTATAGTTTAAAGATACATTTTTTCAACTAATGTTAGTGTACGGTAGGTAACAAGCAACAACCATCCAATAAGGCTTTAAAGTCAACTTACCCGTTGTTTGGATGGTGATTACTTATAGTATATCATCCTATTGTTACTAAGACTGCCATGTTTATTTTGATTGTTACTTAAACTTTATGGTATAGTATGATTTGATTTCATAGTTAGGTAATCATGAAAAACTCACTTTATGAAATCACTGATTTGGTGTAATCCCATTCTTGTCTAATTTCTAGTTTTAATTATATCCTTACTTAATGTTATATAATCATACTTTACCCTTTACCCAATATTAGTTAACTCTACCTAAATATCTTACCCCGTACGATCTTCTGCGTTCAGTTTATTCTGTATTCAGTCTTCTCTTCTGCGTACAGTTCTCTTATTTATAATCATGTTATTTTGTAATTTTTTTATTTTTTCATATACTTTTTATATTAGAACATAATAAAATTTATTATTATAAATAAAATAATCTGAGTACATTTATTTTGACCTATTTTTTAAAAATTAATTTTGTTAGAATTTACATGAAGTTAACAACTTAACATATTTACAAGGCATAAGTTATGGCAAATTAATAAAAAAAATTATCTTAAATTATTTCATTGATAATTATTAATAAATATAACATATATAATAATTTAGGGCATTTTAATAAACTACTCGATTACAATACAAATATAACCAAACCGATAATAAAAATATTATTAAATAGGAGGAAACAATACAGTACATTTACATTCATCTGTCTCCTTCGGCTTTCCCTATCTCTGCATTCAATCTCTGCTTCTCCTCTAATTCTCTCTGCTTCTAAATTCCTCTCTGGGTTCCTTCCTGCTTTCACTCTCCTTATCATTCTCCTATATGAGATCTAGGGTTAATTTACTGCAATGTTGAGTTGGTGAAGCTCTGAACTGAATTCTGGACTGTGAATACATGACAGAGGCTCAATATGGCCAGTTTAGGTACTGTTCTTCTTGCTAATTGATTTTAGTTGTTTATTCTAATTGTTTTGGTATCATCTCGGAGCTATAGTTGTTCATATAGACATTGTGAAATGGAAAATATCATCTACATTGTTCTCATTTGTGTTTTGACATTGACTGTTCAATTTTTGTTAATTGGTTGGGCTTGTTACATCAAAGCTTTGAAGTCTTGATTAATTGTGATTCGCCCAAATTATTTATAGAGGACATATTTAAACCATTTTGCATAGTTTAGGGACAAATTTTACCCTTTTCCCTGTCACTAAATTTGGGATATTTGGTAGCAAACCGTGCTAATGAGTTCCGTTAGTCAATAAGGACAAATGTAAACTATTTTTATAATGCAAGGACATGATTGAATTACAATATGGAGAAGACTTCTTTTTCTCGAAATAAATGACCATGTATTGAGAAGAGAATGTAACTTACCATATAATTCATCAAAAGGGCTGTGAAAATGATGTAGCCTGCGAAATACAAGCATTTGAAGAGCATCAACATATTGGAATACTGAATAAGGAGAGAATTTGCCAAGTAGGTGATAATTGCAAGTGCAACCAAGAATTAACCAAAAATACTCCATCTCCACACACCCTCAGGAATCATGTAAACCCTCATAAATGTCCATTCTCTATACAAAAAACATAATATCTAAAATTTATCTAATAAACACAAAATAAAACAGTTTTAGGGAATAATTGGGTACACCAATAAAGCACACGGCATATTGAACCAAATTGCTATGAAGAATTAAAGAAAAGATTATTACAACTGCAAGCTTGTAGCAAACAAGTGAAAACAAATATCTTCTATCAGGCAGATAGTATTGTTATGGGAGTCTCTGTTGCTATACTATCTGCATATTGGCTAGAAGAGAATTCACCACTAGGTGCATTTCCTTCTATGTAAAAACCTGGTTGTTTAGCCAACGGCGACACACCTTCATTGTTTAACATCAGAATTGCTGAAGACATACTTGGACGATCGTCAGGACACTGCTGGACACATAATAGACCAACACTGACTGATCGCACCACTTCATGTGTTGAACAAGAATCACCTAGGCATTCATCAAGTAGTTCTATTGACTTACCTTCTTTATAGAGTTTCCACGCCTGCAGATTTTACAAGCTTATTAGGTTTGCAAGATATTTGTTACTAGTAGACAACAACCAAAGGATAAGAAAAATAAAACAAATAAAATCCTACATGGCCAAGTAGATTAAGGTTATGGTCTGGATGCGAGAATTTCCTGTTGCTTTTCCCACTTACAATTTCCAATACTAATATACCAAAGCTAAATACATCTGATTTAACTGAGTATTTCCCGTACAACGCATATTCCGGTGAGAGGTACCCGCTGCATAAAATTGTAATGCAAAAAAGCAGAATTACTAATGCTGGAAAATATACCTTAACTATATCAAGATTCTTCTTGGTTCAAATTACTACCCAATAGATCGATCAGAAAATAGCTACCCAAAAGAAGATTCTTACTATGTCCCAACAACTCGGTTTGTCATGGCTCCAACGTCATCCTCTTCACATATTTTTGCCAAGCCAAAGTCTGATATCTTTGGATTCATGTCCTTGTCTAGCAGAATGTTGTTAGCTTTCAGGTCTCTGTGAATTATTCTTAATTGAGAATCTTGATGCAGATACACAAGTCCCCGAGCTATACCATTGATAATGTGAAATCGCTTTGGCCAGTCTAATACCTTGTTTGGTGTGTCATCTGCCAAAATTTTGTTGGGTCATTAACAGACTAAATGGATATAGGAGAAAGTTGTATTACAATCTAAAACAAAATCAGTCCCTTGCCTAGTTGGAAGAAGAATACTCCGATAACATGTTTGGTCTATCAAGTTTTTTCCTGCTTTATGGGGCTTTCGTAATTGGAATAAGATTAATGAAGTACTTAGGCATCAGTTCACTGAAACACATTTATTATTTAACTTGCACAATATGGATTGAGAAGTTGTACCAAATATAAATGAATCAAGACTCCCATTTGGCAAGTACTCATAGATCAACATCTTTTCTTCCCCGTCACTGCAGCAGCCAAGAATCTTCACCAGATTCCTGTGCTGAAGTTTGGCAATATATAAAACTTCATTCTTAAACTCATTTTCTCCTTGTGTGGAAGTTCTGGACAGCCGCTTGACAGCTATTTCCTGTCCTTCAAGTATGCCCTAAACATCACAATCTCCACATGTTAATAGTTTCAATACCTAAATTGAAGTAAGAAGTACACAGAGTCGGTTATGTTCCAATTAGAAGGAGAGGATCAGTTATGTTCTATCATATCCTTGATTATTTATATTTGGCTCACTGGTCCAATTAAAAAAATGATGATCAGTTATGAAGCATCTTGCCCTTTTGATGAGGGAACCAGAGTTGTCACTACGTAAAATTCTAGAGGCTCTTGGCTGAGTAGATAAGCTAGTAGTTTTTTGGATACATTCAACAAGTTCATGCACCAGAAGGATCCCCCTACCCCACCCTTCTTCCTTAGCTATTGTATGTCTCCTTTGGTTTTCCAAAGCAGAGTTTTTTTTTCATTATGTCTTTCATCATACAGCTTCGGTACTGAATCCAAAGTGTAGCTTTAATCTATAGGACCAGGAAGCTTTTGCCTGCGCCCAGCTATACCTTGTAAACAGGTCCAAAGCCCCCCTCTCCAATCTTTCTGTTGATTGAAAAGTTATTAGTAGCCTTCATTATGGTGGATAAGTCAAACAGCGGTATCTCAAATTCTTCAGCACAACTACCATTGTAATCCATATTGTAGTTGCCACTGAATCCAGACCTACCTGCCAAAAGCAAATGAAGTGAATTTTGTTTAGGTGCAAATACCAGATAAATATGATAGTTCTTCTCACTTTTATTTAAATTTATATTCCTCTATTTTGCTAAAATGTCAGGACAAAAAGGAATTAATCCAACTTACCTTTCTTTTTGAGTTCTAAAGTCTTCTTCCTTCTTCTATGGTAGATCAGCATGCTAAGGGTTACCAGAATGACACCAACTGATAATGGCAGAATCCAGTGAAGTACTTTTCACTTCTTTTCATCCGATTTCTCCAGACTATCTGCAAGTATCCATTCCAACAAAGAGAAATAGTAGGAGTAATAGATTTCACTTTCTGTCAAATCCATGGGGAGATATTTTTTTATATTTAGTTAAAAAAGATTCTGTAAGCCTTTGGAGTACTGCACATCATTTTAAATTGATATTTAGTTGTAGAGGTTTTAGAATTCTTTGTAATGCAAGTCGTTTATAATTTTCTATGTTCTTCGTTTGAAGTATAAACCTCTTTAATTTTGAGTGAGATTTTTGCTTTGATTCAAGCCACATGCATATCAACTGCTTGTTCTACAGAAATATGAATTCCTATTAATTACTCCCTCTATTTCAATTTCTTTGTCCTTCTTTCCGTTTTAGTCCGCTTAAAAAAGAATGTCTCTTTCTTTTTTTGGCAACTCTTTGATTCCAACTTTCCACATGATATGTTAAAGAAAATAATGGAGAAGTTCCAAAAAGGTGAGGGGTCCAACCAGTCATTATATGTATAGATTCTGCTCAGACCAACTTCGCTCTAAAGTGGTAGCTTGTGTTTCTATTAAAACTTGTTTAGATCCTAGCTATATATAGATCAGGCAGGAGTTGGAGGTTAATGGTATTAGATATTTACAAGCTTGCTACATTCAGGTAATCCATCAAAGATCTATAAATAGCACAAAGACATACCTGCTTCAGAAGCAGCCATTCTAATGTAGATATCTTGCCCTCCTTCAGGTACCTGCCTAATGTCAAGCAGATCCTCGAACCACAATATGCATCCACTTGCTTCATCGTGTATTTCAGCATTTGAGTAAGCCATACAAGAGCAATTTTTAGAGCACAAATTCTTGCATTCTTCTTCAGTCATAGACACATTGGACCGGGAATTCCGTGTGTCTGGCAATTTGTCATGCGAGTACTTCAAAAATATGTCTCCTTGAAGGCAATTTAGTTCAGTTCTCTGAACACAGCCACCTGACCAGTCTGTCTTCTTCCAAGCTTCACTATTGTTGGGCACAAATTTGTCTAAGCATCCACATACTGGAAAATCTTGACTGTTGCAGCTACCATATGAGCCACACAACTTATACGTATCACAGTTATCTGCGGGTATTAAGAGGAAAGGGACCCAATCCCGTTTTCCATCACCCCAAGTCCAAAGTTGTAGGACGCCATTCTGACTTAATATCAACCTCACAATAACTGAAGATGTGAGCTTATATCTAAAGTACACCTCTGTCTTACTTGAAAATACTCCAATTGTATAGAAAGGACATTCTCTTGAGTTTTGTGATTCAGTGAAAGAGCGACCATTCCACGGTCCAGAGCGATATACAACATCTGAGCCCTTCTTCATGACGTTCTGCGGATAACCAGAAGGATCACAATGATACGTATAATCACCGGGAGCTGGATCCTCCTCATTCTTCCATGATGACAGGTACACCTCTCGGCCAGTTACAAAGTTCCAACCGAGCTTCATGCCTGGTAATAGTGTATCAGTTGGGTGATCAAAACTCTGCCAGAGGAAATTTCCAGTATCATCAAAAGCTTCTTTGACAACAAGATTTCCAGAATCTAGCAACTGTGCAATGGGATTCTGCACGGATCTCGATGTATTAGTTGACCATAAAACATCGTTAGTGCCATTGAGAAGGACAAGACGTCCTGGCTCAATGATTTTCAAGATGCCAGTTCTACTGGTCAAAGGAACTTTTCTGTTGGCTACCCACACCACTGTCCTAACGGATATGTTCTTGTACCACATACCCACGTAGCGATTTTCAGAATTAACTGGACTGAAGAATCCCATTTCAAAAGTTCCACCTCGGGAGCAATAAAATTGGCTTCGCCATCTTTGAGAAAATGTGTTGTAGTTATTTTATCTGTATTACCAAAACACAGGTGGATAGAAGAGTACAAGAACATGAGCATGAATATGGCAAAAACAGCTTGCTTTAATATCATATTCATGCTTCTGAGCTCCAATCAGATCAATTTTTCCTCTCTGTCACATTCATGGTCCTATTATTATTACTTACTACTTAAGGAAATAGCAATCAACTCTCTTACAACATGTTTCTTGCCATTTCCACTGATATTTGTGCATTATTTCTAGCTTGGTTATGGCTTGTGGGACATTAATGATGAAAAACCAAAATATTTTACTTAAAAGGCAAAGCATATTCTATACTTTGTAATTTTCTATTGGATATTGTCTTCGTCAGTTTATCACAATGGATCAAGTTTATTGGCTGAAAAAAAAGAATAATATTATTGTAATTTGCTCCATAAATTTTTGTACGCATTTACCAATTTGCTGTTTCCCCCACTAATCTGTTTACTTTTGAGTCTCCACTTGTTTATTCATCCAATTTTGAAATGCTCTTTTTCTATTGATAAGGAATTCATCTCTGAGCGCCTCAACTTCTTCATTCGCGCCACTTTTGAAAAGTTGCCACATGCCTGCACAACGTTTTTAAGTTTTAGTACCGCAAGCACTTAAATTTGGCCTACTCTGATAAGGAAATATTCTAATGTTGAGTATGCATATCTAAACACTTTAACGTATATTTGTTATGCTAGTTGAACACTCCAACTTACAAAATGATCATCTAGACAACTTAAAAATTTATGTGTCACGTTACACCGGTTGTCCAAGAGACATAGTGGTGACGAGTTGAAGTGTTAACTTGATAATTGACACTAAATTGAGGTGTCTGGACGTGCACCCTCAAAATTGGAGTAATTACTTGTTAGCTGAGACCAAGTTTAAGTGTTTGTTTATGTATTATGCTTTTATTCTATATTTGATATACAATGTAGAATAAAATAAGGAATTATTTTATTTCATTTTTACAAGTATAATATAACACATTTTCTAAAAACACGTCACTTTTTAATTAATTAAAGGTTAAATATGTCAAGTCACCTATCAGGAGGACCGAAAACAGAAATAACGAATAATTTAGGGACCAAACTGCTATTATTATTGTGATAAAAATGTGAAGAATTTGGAAATATCTCCTCTCTCCTTCGGCTTCCCCTTTCTCTTCTCTCTCTATGTTCAATCTCTGCTTCTCCCCTAATTCTCTCTGCTTCTAAATTCCTCTCTGCGTTCCTTCCCGCTTCGCTTTCTCTCTCTGATTTCCCCCCTGATTCTACTCTCTGAGACCTTTGGCTAGCTTACTGCAATGTTGAGTTTGGTGAAGCTCTGAACTGAATTCTGGACTGTGAATACATCATAGCAGCTCAATACGGCGAATTTATTGTTGCGGTAATGTTTTCCTTGCTTTTTTAAACTTTTTTTACTTTATTCAAATTGTTTCAGTCTTATATGGAGCTATAGTTGTTCATTTGGTGTGCTGATTGCTGAACATCGTGAAATGGAAGATATCATCTACATTGTTCTCATCTAAATTTTGAGATTAGCTGTTGAATTTTAGTTAATTGGTTGGGCTTTGAAGTTTTTGAGTGCGGTTGTATATCTATCTCTTAATTGTCGGCTGATTGAACCATGGAAACAGAAATAGCATGATGAATAAATTATTGAATGTAATTTATAAATGTAAAATGCTTTCAATTCCATGCATCCACGTTAAGAATTCTCCCTTGCGCATATGTCAGCTTTGATGTATGTATATATATATTAGAGTTAATAATTAAAAACACATCTAAATATCCCAGTTTTTTGAGTTTTAATCCTGAACTATCAAGTATGCGAGTTTCCTACCTAAACTATCACCAACTGTTTATCAAAACACACCTCAACTATTGGTTATTCCTTTTTTACATGAAATATCACCTCAACCATATTGTAAGATAATAATTTGCTCGGGCATTATCACTGTTCCACTCATGACCCAAAATATGTGGACTTGACAGTGTATTGCTAACATTTATTGGTTGGATATCTTACTGTACTTTATACTATAGATACTCTAGATCAATGTTTACCTCAAAAAAAAGAAAAAGAGAGCTGTTATGTATGGATAAAATGTCAAATATACATTCTGAGAGGAAGGGTTAAACTATAATTTGTTAGAAAGCAAGCTTTGCCACATTGCTACAAGAGAATTTGTTTCAAACAAGTGAACTAGTGTTCTCTGTTGTCATCTATATTCTAATGGGGTGTCATCCATTGTAGTATGTGCAAATTGGTTAGAAAATAATTCAGTGTCCGATGCATCTCCTTCTATGTAAAAGGCTGGTTGTTTAGCCTGAGGCAGCGGACCTTCATTGTTTAACATTAGAACCACGGAGACATACTTGGTCGATCGTCCAGACGTTGTTGGACACATAATAGACCAACACAGATTGACCGTACCACTTCTTGAGGAGTAGAACAAGAATCACCTAGGCGTTCATCAAGTAGTTCTATTGACCTAAATTCCTTGTAGAGTTCCCATGCCTGTAGATTTTACAAGTTTATTAGCACATGACTAGCCTTACAAGATCTTGTTAGTTGCTAACACCAATGGATAAATACAACAAAATACATAAAAAGCTTATATGTCCAATTAGACTAAGGTTCAGGTCTGAAGAAGAGAATCTTCTGTTGCTTTTTCCACTCACAATTTCCAGTACTAAGATACTGAAGCTAAACACATCTGATTTTACCGAGTGCAGCCCGTATAATGCATATTCTGGTGAGAGGTACCCAACGCAGAAATGTACACGAAACATTATAATTACTAAAGCTGGAAAACATACCTTAACTATCTCAGGCATTTCCAACTACCAGTAATATATTCTTACTATGTTCAAATAACTCGGTTTGTCATGGCTACATTCTCATCCTCTTCATAACATCTAGCTATACCGAAGTCTGATATCTTTGGATTCATATCATTGTCTAGCAAGATGTTATTAGCTTTCAGGTCTCTATGAATTATCCTCAGTTGAGAATCTTGATGCAGATACACAAGTCCCCGAGCAATCCCATTGATAATGTGAAATCACTTAGGCCAGTCTAATGTCCTGCTTTGTCTGCCGCCTACCAAATTTTTGTTGGGTCATCAAATGACTAATCAGCTATAGATAGAAAGTAGTAGTAAAACATCAAACTAAATCAGTCCATTCCCTTATTGAAAGAAAAGACCAATTTGGCAAATCATGTCCATTATTATTAGGCTCTCATAAAGCTGAGCTCTTATTTCGCTCCTTACATGTTTTTTTCTTACTTGCTGGGGGATTCGAAACTGGGAGAAGATTATGGAAGTGCTGCAATAAGTATCACTTCAGAAATATGCAATATAATTCAGTATACACAATATTGGTTTGGGAATTTGTTACCAAATATAAATGAATCAAGACTTCCGTTTGGCAAGTACTCATGAATCAACATTTTTCTTCTCCTTCAATGCAGCATCCAAGAATCTTCACAAGATTACTATGCTGAAGTTTGCGATATATACCACTCGTTCTTGAACTCATCTTCTCCTTGCGTGGATGTTTTTGACAGCCGCTTGACAGCTATTTTTTGTCCTTGTTCAAGTACTCCCTAAACATCACAATATCTGCATGTTAAATATTTTAATTATCTTCTTTCTTAAAAAAAAAAAGTTTAAATATTTAACTTGAAAGTATAAGGTACGAAGTAAGCTATACTTCCAAACAAAAAGGAATTGAACAATTAAAAGAATCAGTAAAGTTTAATTTAGGTCAAAAATCATTCCAGCATATCCTTAGTTCATTACATTTCGCCTATTGTTTAGGTCAAATGTGCTTTGACCAAATCATTTAGATTGTAACTTCATCCCATTTTCTTTAAAGCCTAGCTAGAAATTGAGCCCTTAAACATAAGTTCTTCCCTTCGATATATTAGTCAGCACTCACTGGAAACTTCAGCTTTTTGGAAAAACAAAAGCAGTTGGTTTTTGAGAAATTCTGAATTTTTTGGATACCTACAACTTCATGCACCAAAAGGCCATTTCCCTCTATTCCCACTCTTCTTCCCTTTGTTATCCTACAAGTCTCATTTGGTCTTACAAGGTAACGCTTTATCTGTTACCGTTTATAATACAACTTCAATACTGAAACTAAAGATGAAAGCTTTGCTCTGGAGGACCAGGAAGCTTCTGTCAGCCATCTAGACTTTGTGTCTATTCTTTGGGTAATAAGTTGGCTTTTTCTTGTACAAAACTGTGCATGCCACAAGTGTTGTTACCTTATAAACAGGACCAAAGCCCCCTTCTCCAATCTTTCTGTTAACTGAAAAGTTATTGGTAGCCTTAGTTATGGTAGATAAGTCATACAGTGGTATCTCAAAATCTTCAGTGCGACTACCACTGTTGTAATCCATCTTGAAATTGCCACTGCATACCAATTTTCATGCCAAAAGAAAATTGAGTGAATTGTGTTTACGCAACAAGGGCGAGACCAATAAGCTAGTTCTTCATTTCTATTTCAATTTCACTTCCTCTATTTTGCTCAAAGATCAGCCAAAAAGTTACCCAGCTTACCTTTCTTTTTAAGCTTTAAAGCCTTCTTCCTTCTTCTATGGCATATTAGCATGCTAAGGATTACCAGAACTAAACCAACTGATAATGGAAAAATCCAGTATGGTACTCTTCCAATCTTTCCATCTGATTTCTCCAGACTATCTGCAAGGTCCATTCCAACAAAGTAATCAATAAATTTGACTGTATTTCTACTTGTTAATAACTTGGAGGAGTTGATAATTGATATTGAATTTTCTGCTAGACTTTGAAACGGTACATCGTTTTTAATTTGTTAATTACTTAGTAGAGGTGTTCTGTAAACATTTTAGCTACTGGAAGTCATCCCTAAGAAAGAAAGTTTTTGAAGTATCCGAGGTCTATAATCCTAGAAAATGGAGAGATTGACAATGATGTTACACATCGTATTAGAGCGGGGTGGTTGAAATGGAAGCTTGCATCTGGCATCTTGTGTGATAAGAATATGCCAGCAAGCCTTGAAGGTAAGTTTTATAAAGTGGTGGCCCGACCAACTTGTTGTATGGGCCACAGTGTTGGATAGTCAAGAACTTGCAATTCCAAAAATAAGCGTAGCGGAGATGAGGATGTTGAGATGGATAGGTGTGGGCATATTAGGAGATAGCATGAGGAATGAAGCTATTTGGGACAAGGTGTGTGGCCTCCGTGGTGAACAAGATGAGGAAGGCAAGACTGAGATGGTTCGGGCATGTGAAGAGAAGATGCACAGATGCCCTAGTGAGTAGGTGAGATTGGCTATATATAGTAGTTATCAGGAAAGATAGAGGTAGGCCGAAGAAGTCTTGGTGAGAGTTGATTAAACAGATACGACATACTTGCAGCTTACTGAGGACATGACCCTAGATAGAAGACTTGGAGGTCAAGGATTAGGATAGAAGGTTAGTAGGTAGTCGAGTGTTGTTTAGTTCTCTTATCAATATTTGATGTTTCCTTTACTTCAGTTATTATATTATTTATTATTGCTCTTGTTTTCTTCGTAGTTGATTTTCAACATGGCTTTTTCGCTATTGTATTTGCTTTACATATTTGATTTTTGATATACTTACTTAAGTCGAAGGTCTATCAGAGACGACCTCTATCTTCACAAGGTAGGGGTAAGGTTGCATATACACCACCCAACCAAAACTCACTTGTAGGATTACACTGGATGTGTTGTTGTTGTTGTTGAATTCATGCTTTAGTTCTCAATAGTTTTTCCAACTAAATACCTCTTAGACTTTTAGCTGACTGATGCAATATATCACCAGCTTGTTCTAGAGAAAACTGACTATCTATCAATTAGTTACAAGAAAGTATCTAGGTCATGACTAATCATTATGCTTATAGATTTAGCTTATAAATTCAACAACTCACTCTAAAGTAGTAGCTCTTAAACTTTTAGCTCCTAGCATATACAGGAGGAAAGAGTTTGAAATTTAGTTCTAGTACTAGATACTTACAAGCATGGGCACAGTTGAAATTTAAGTTTATGTCTGCTTTATCCCAAGTGCCAGCAACCATAAATTTAGGTTTTTATTTTCAAGTAACCAATCACAAATCATTTTTAACTGTGTCTCAGCAACAAACTTACCTAATTCAGAGGCAGCTATTCTTATATAGTTATCTTGCCCTTCTGTAAATAGTTGTCGAATGTTAAGCAGATCATGGAACCACAATAAGCATCCACTTCCTCCATTGCGTATGTCAATATTTGAGTAAGCCATACAAGAGCAATTTCTAAAGCATATAGTCTTGCATTCTTCTAGTGTCATAGTCATATTGAACCAGGAATTCCGTGTGTCTAGCAATTTGATATGCGAATACTTAAAAAATACATCTCCCTGGAGGCAGTTTAGTTCAGTCCTCCGAACACAGCCACCTGACCAGTCTGCCTTCTGCCCATCCTCATTATGTTTTGGCACAAATTTGTCTAAGCATCCACATACAGGAGAATTTTGACTGTTGCAGCTACCGTATGCACCACACAGTTTGTAAACATCACAGTTGTCTGTGTGTATAGTGAGGTAAGGGATCCAACCCTGTAGACGGTCACCTCAAGTCCAGCACTCTAATGCACCATTCTGATATAGTGTCAACCTTGTGATAACTGTGGATGTGAGCTTATATCCAAAATACTCCTCCGTCTTACTTGAGAATATCCCTAATGTATAGAAATGACCGTCTCTTGAGCTTGTTGCTCCACTAAAACACAGACCATTCCATGGTCCAGATCGATACACAATATTTGAGCCCTTGTTCAGGATGTTTTGTGGATATCCAGAAGGATCACAGTGCTATGTAAAATCACCAGGAGCTGGATCCTCCTTGTTCTGCCATGATGACAAGTACACCTCTCGGCCAGTTTCAAAGTTCCAGCCAAGCTTCATGCCTGGTAATAGTGTATCAGTTGGGTGATCAAAGCTCTGCCAGAGGAAATTTTCCGAGTTATCATCACCAGCTTCTTTCACAATAAGATTTCCAGAATCCAACAATTGTGCAATGGGATTCTGCACAGATCTGGAGGTATTAGTTGACCATACAACATTGTTGGTACCATTGAGAAGAACAAGAAGTCGTGGCTCAATAACCTTAAGGATACCTGATCTACCAGTCAAAGGAGCTTCTCTGTTGGCAACCCACACCACTGTCCTAACAGATATGTTCTTGTACCACATACCCACATAGCGAAGCTTAGAGTTACCTGGACTGAAGAACCCCATTTCGAAGCTTCCACCACGTGAAGCAATATTGTCGCCATCTTTGAGAAACTGGGTCATTGTTATTGTGCCATCTGTAGAACCAACAGTGTGGTGGATGGAATAAAAGTACAATAGAAATAAGTAAAAACCTTCACTTTGTAATGCCTTCATGCTACGAAATCTAATAACTGTTTCTTCTGTGTGTCACAGGGCTTAGCAACTCTTCCTCGTTCAGTGTCCTATCAGTTCATATATCAAAATGCAGCATAGCGGCTAGCACTTTTCACTTGTTTGCAGAAGGATTAGAAGAATGAACAAATAATTGAAGCATGTATCTTCATATGGATCTATGCAGCTGTGGCTCTTGACTATAGGATACAGAGAGGTATGGAGTTTTATTTAGTGTTTCAAACTTCAGAAGTTAGTATTAATTAATTAGGAGAAACTTGAACTGCGTGAAAAGCAGTCAAAATGATTGTGCTTTTTTAACTTATGAAAGTACTTATTATATACGCTATAGATAAATTAATAACAGCATGTGGATGTCTTGTTTGTGACCCTCTCTAATATAGCTGTGTCTTCTTGATTAGGGTTCATGTGAATACAACATAGAGAGTAGAGTAAATATTAATTAAGGGGGAAAGGGCAAATATACCCCTCAACTTTGTGATCTAGAGCGAATATATTTTTCATTATATATCCTTGTCGGCTAGCAAATACTGCATATTTACCTTTTTTTGTTAGTAGACATATTACTGATTTAAAAAAAAATTTAAAATTGAGTTTTTAATTTCAAAAATATCACGTGACTTGAAAAAATTATCTCACATATTTTTTTTATTCCTCTAGATTCGACTCAATTAAAAAGAATCTAATCCTCTTTAATTCACTTCTCACCTCAGTCGAACAAGCGTCCCAAGTCTAAGTCACCCTTTGTTAAAGCCACGTGGCAGGTGGAGAAGAAGCAAACAAAAGTACACTCACTTATTGTCTTGTTCTCTGTTGGAATTAAAAAACTAGTTTTAGAAATTTCTTTTTTTTAATTCAATAAATATAAGTTTATTAATAAAAGGGTAAATATGTATTATTTGTTATCAGTGAGTTTATATATGCATTATATTTTTTTAAGGAGAAATATATCTGCTCTTTTAAAAATAAATTTTCCCTTTTTTTCAGGATTAAGATATCCACAAAGTGATAAGACGTTAACATACATTTTCAGACACTGCGATTTTAGTTTGTAATCATTTTGAGACATATCATCGTCCATAACTTTCGAGCAAATGGCAAAGAACTCAACTTCTGCACTTAGGAGGTGAGCCTGGCGAGAGCAATCTAATGGGTCATTTCCATTTCTGTCTCTATTTTGTGCTAGTATTTAATTTTTACTCATCAGAACAAATAACTTTTTTTCAAAATGTATAAATTTATATTTTCATATTATAATATCTCATAAATTATATCTCGTTAAGTATAAATTTGATTTCTATGGGCAAAAATAAGAGACCAGCTCATTTAAAAGGTAAATTATGCGATTAAATGCAATTCTAATGGTATATTTCCTTTTAGTGACATTTAGATTTGCTTAATTTATGATTTGCGAAGAGATTTACAAAATATAGTTACTTTTCAACTCTTGTAATTATAAAAAGGAACATTGCAATGAAGATCAAAACATTCTACATGCGTAAATTTGGTTTACACTACTGAGTAAAACTTATATGGGAAGAACCAATCTATTAGACGTAAGAAACATTCCAACTATGGCACTTTGTCCGCCGCCAATTACGCTTTCCTTTTTGGAGTATAAAGTTGGGTCAAAGGCTATCCCTTTTGGATACAATTGGACTAAAAATTTAAATTTTTGGCTTAATTAAAAAAAAAAAAAATTGCTGATATAAATTTTCGTGGAAACTTCTCCTCATTCTTCTCCCTTCTTCTTCTCCTTTTCCATATTCTTTTTTTTTTCTTCTCCTTCCAATAAATTATGAGCACATAAAAAAACTTTACCAAATGAGATACATATATGGTAGAAAAATGGAAGATTCAGTACTTATTTGTGGTTGAAATTTGAGTGAGGTGATATTTTATTTAATTTATATTATCTATCTCCAAGAATTTGGATTGATTTGGTTGAAGAAAATTGAAGAACACTATTAATGAGTTTTGTTGAGCTTTAAAACATTTGTTGAATAAGACAATGTGGATCTACTGAGTTTTAAAATTTACTATTGAAAATTGTTGAAATTAATATTAGAAGGTCGAATATCAAATTTGAATTTGCTTGGACCAACTTTGAAGAGAAAAACTTCTTGTCAAATTTATTTTAGCTAACCTAATGCTAAATTCTATTATATTTTAGTAATAACTTTTTAAAATTAAGTCAATTTGTAGGGTGCATGGAAGTATCCTATTTGTGCAGAAGTCCACTTAACAATTATACCATTTGTTAGAGCAATGATTACATGAGGAGTTGTTGGAGGTTAGGTATGCTTTGGAGGCTCAAGTGGACTAATAAAATATTCATTGAAAAGGAATACTCCATTATTATTTAAATATCCAAATAGTTGCGTGTTAATTAAAGTTTAGTTTTCTTCTACGCTAAATATGTTGTTGTACGATTTGCTTTCACATATTTTTTTAATATTGTTATTCTGTAAGAAGTAGTTATCTATAGTTTTAAATGCAATTTACAAAATAATTTAATTTTAAATATCTGTCTAAATTCATATTAAAAGGTAGTCAAGTAGATGCTTCGACTTTCAATCTTGAGTGGAGATGGTACAAAAATAAAAACGTGCGGTCTAAAAAGTTTGGTCAGTCTCACATGAAAAAAAAGGGGGGGAATGTGTACAGGGGTGTTTAAGGAAAACCAAAAAACATAATCAAAACCCAGATTAAATCAAATCAACTTAAAAGATTGACATGGAAAACTTCGTTACGTTTAGTTTGATTTTTAATTTGAAAAATGGATAATATTTTGTTTGATTTGGTAATTTATAAAAAAGAAAAAAGAAAATCAAATATATATAATACACACATATATTTACTTTTATAGATATTTTTAGAAAGTAAACTTCTCAACTTTTTTTATAAGAAAGTTGTTGTAAGCACATCAATGATAATTCCTTTAGATGTAACACATTTTAACCACTTTGTTTGTTCAGTTTCGTCAAGTGTCATCAGTCATCACTATGCTGCATTTGATATAGAGAAATTTTGGATCCCAAAGCATGAAGGCATTACTAAGGGAAAGTTTCTACTTATTCTTTCTCCTGTGTTTGTATTCCATCCACCGAAGCTTTGGCGCTACAGATACCATAACAACAACCCATTTTCTGAAAGATGGTGATGCCAATATAACTTCACCTGGTGGAATATTCGAACTGGGATTCTTCAGTCCAGGTAATTCAGAAAATCGCTATGTGGGTATGTGGTACAGTAGCATGTCTGTTAGGACAGTTGTGTGGGTTGCCAACAGAGAAGCTCCTTTGAGCAATGGATCAGGTATCTTGAAAGTAATCAAGCCAGGACTGCTTGTCCTTCTAAATGGTACTAACAATGTTGTGTGGTCAACTAATACCTCTAGATCTGCGCAGAGTCCCGTCGCTCAGTTGCTGGATTCTGGAAATTTTGTTGTGAAAGAAGCTGGTAATGATAACCTTGGAAATTTCTTATGGCAGAGTTTTGATCACCCAACTGATACACTATTAGCGGGCATGAAGCTTGGTAGGGACTATGTAACTGGCAGGGAGGTGTACTTGTCATCATGGAAGAATGAGGAGAATCCAGCTCCTGGTGATTTTACATACCACTGTGATCCTTCTGGTTACCCACAGAATATAGTGAAGAACGGTTCAGATGTTGTATATAGCTCTGGACCGTGGAATGGACGTTATTTCAGTGGGACACAAAACTCAAGACAAGGTACATTCTATACATATGGAGTATATTCAAGTAAGACAGAGGTGTATTTTGTATATAATCTCACATCTTCAGTTCTCGTGAGGTTGACATTAAGTCACAATGGAGTGCTACAGATTTGGACTTTGGGTGACAGAAAACAGGGTTGGGTGCCTTTAATCTTAATACCGTCAGATAACTGTGATATGTATAAGTTGTGTGGGGCATATGGTAGCTGCAACAGTCAAGATTCTCCAGTATGTGGATGCTTAGACAAATTTGTGCCCAACAATAGTGACGCTTGGAAGAAGACAGATTGGTCAGGTGGCTGTGTTCGGAAAACTGAACTAAATTGCCTTCAAGGAGACGTATTTTTGAAGTATTCACATATCAAATTGCCAGACACGCGGAATTCATGGTCCAATGTGACAATGACTCTAGAAGAATGCAAGGACATCTGCTCTAAGAATTGTTCTTGTATGGCTTATTCAAATCCTGACATACGCAATGGAGGAAGTGGATGCTTATTGTGGTTCGAGGATCTGCTTGACATTCGGAAGGGATCCAACGGAGGGCAAGATATCTACATTAGAATGGCTGCTTCTGAATCAGGTTGGCTTGTAGCTACTTAAAGATTTTTGATAAATTACCTGAAGATAGTAAAGGAGTTTGGGGTTGCAGGCACTTTGAATAAAGCAGACTGCAGTTTTGTGCCTATGCTTGTAAACATCTAGTACTATCAACTGCCAAGTGCCAACCCCTATCATATATAACCAAGAACTAACAAAATTATAGTAGAAAGGAAAGCTACTACTTTAGAGTGAAGTTGGTCTGAATCTACAAGCATATGACTGGTTAGACTCCATTCACTTTTTTGGAACTAATTGGTAAGCACTTAGTTTCTATAGACAAGCAGTTGATAAGACTTGTGTTACGCAATGAATTCTAGAACATTTACAACTCAATATCAACAAATTAAAATGACATGCAGTACTCCAAAGGCTTTCAGAACCTTTGATAAGTGAACTCAAAATAAAAAAATCATTCCCCAATTGATTGGTGAGAGATTGAAATTTATTATTTATCTTAGTTTAAATGGATGCTTGCAGATAGTCTGGAGCAATCGGAAGGAAAGAAACGAAAAGTACTTTTCTGGATTCTGCCACTATCAGTTGGTTTGATTCTGGTATTCCTCAGTCTGCTGATCTACCATAGAAGAAGGAAGAAGGCTTTAGAGCTCAAAAGCAAAGGTAAGCTGGATACCCTTTTTTCTTATCTTGACATCTAAGCAAAATAGAGGAATAGACATTTAAATAATACTGAAAAGGAAACTATAGTTGTCTGATATTTGCAACTGAAACAACATGCACTTCATTTGATTTTCTTATAAGCAAAATTATGTCATTTGGTTTTGGCAGGAGGGTCAGGATGTGGTGGCAATTACAAGATGAATTACAACAGTGGTAATTGCGTTGAAGATTTTGAAATACCACTGTTTGACTTATCTACAATAGCAAAGGCTACCAATAACTTTTCAATTGACAGACAAATTGGAGAGGGGGGCTTTGGACCAGTTTATAAGGTATACACACTTAAGACCTGTTCCTTCAGAGTAAAGATTCATCTTCAGATACAATATACGAGTTGTATGATCAAAGGTGTAATGCCATCAACCTTTGGTTTGTGAAAACCAAAAGGAGACCTATACAATAGCTAAGGGAAGAAAGGTGGGGATTGGGGAAATGTCCTTCTGGTGCATGAACTTGTAGATATCTAAACATTCTAAGAATGTATCCAAGAAGCACTATCTTAGCCCTAGTTAAGATAAGAGCTGTCCGACAATCAGCCCTAGTTAATAAGTTGAGAGCATTTAGCATTTTCAAGAACATGCTGAAGGAGTAACCCATTATGCTTTGGGTGGAATTGCAGATTAAGTGTTGAGGATATAGTTTGTTTAAGAAGAGAGAGTCATTTGTTCTTTATAGTCATTTATTTATCCATCTTTTCCATGGTGACAACTTGTTCCCCCATCAAAAAGGCGAATATTTCTTATAGACTTCATCGTTTTAAAGAAGATTGTCATAGGGCTAAACTGAAAATAGAATGAACCTATAATAGCAATTTAGACGGTGCACATTTTTTATCCTTGTTATCCTTTAGTTTGGAGCAACAGTAAAGTTGTCCTCCGTGTGACCTATAGGTCACGGGTTCAAGTTGTGGAAGCAACCACTAATGCTTGTATTAAGATAGACTGTCTACAGCATATCCCTTGGGGTGCAACCCTTCCCTTTCACCTGCTAACGCGAGATAGTTTGTGCACCGGGTTGCCTTTTCTCTTTTTTAATTGTTTAGCTATTTGTTGGTTCAATATTACCCAGTTAGTCATTTGATTTATTTAGGACTTCCTATTGTTTCCTGTATTCTAGTTTTTCTGCTACATTGCATCTTATCAGATTAGTATTACAGCTCTGTATCTGCTCTATATAAAGTGCATGTTGTTCATGAATAACATTATCTTTCTCTTCTACATTTCAAACCTTTATAGTGAGTAGAGATTTTAATCAAGTATTGAAAATATTAATGTGCAGAATTGTGATGTTTAGGGCATACTTGAAGGACAGGAAATAGCTGTCAAGCGGCTGTCTAGAACGTCCACACAAGGAGAAAATGAGTTCAAAAATGAAGTTGTATATATTGCCAAACTTCAGCACAGGAATCTGGTGAAGATTCTTGGCTGCTGCACTGAAGGGGAAGAAAAAATGTTGATCTATGAGTACTTGCCAAATGGGAGTCTTGATTCATTTATATTTGGTATAACTTCTCAGTCCAATACTGTGGATTTGAATAATAATTGCATTTCAGTGAATTGATGCCTATAGGCTATAGCAGTACATTGATTTTCTTCCAATTTGGAAAGCCCCATAAAGCAGGAACAAATATGTAAGGATAAGATCCTAGCTGTAAGAGCCAAATAATAACATACTTGGTAGCCAAACATCTCGTATTATTTTTCCATCAAGGCAATGGAGGACTGATTTTATTTAGGTTTTAATATACCTTCCTCTGTACCTACTTAGTGTGTTAATGACCCAACAATATTTTGGCAGATGACGCACAAAGCAAGCTATTAGACTGGCCTAAGCGATTTCATATTATCAACGGTATAGCTCGGGGACTTATGTATCTGCATCAAGATTCTCAATTGAGAATAATACACAGAGACCTGAAAGCTAACAATATCTTGTTAGACAAGGACATGAATCCAAAGATATCAGACTTTGGCATGGCAAAAATATGCGAAGAGAATGACATTGGAGCCAAGACAAACCGAGTTGTTGGAACATAGTAAGAACCTTCTACTGGGTAGTTAGAAATTTGAACCTAAGAAGAGTGTTGAGATATTAGGTATGTTTTCCAGCATTAGTAATTCTATTTGTTGTTTACATTTTTATACAGTGGATACCTCTCACCGGAATATGCATTGCACGGCAGATACTCAGTAAAATCAGATGTATTTAGCTTTGGTATCTTAACATTGGAAATCGTGAGTGGGAAAAGCAACAGAAGATTCTCTCATCCAGACCACAATCTTAATCTACTTGGACATGTAAGATTTGATTAGTTTTATTTTACTTATCCTGGTGTTATGTTATCTACTACTAACAGATATCTGCAAAGCTAGTCAGTGGCAATAATTTTGTAATCTACAGGCATGGAAACTCTATAAAGAAGGTAGATCAACAGAACTACTTGATGAATACCTAGGTGATTCTTGCTCGACACCCGAAGTGGAAAGATCTATCCATGTTGGTCTATTATGTGTCCAACAATGTCCAGAAGATCGTCCAAGTATGTCTTCTGCAGTTATGATGTTAAACAATGAAGGTGTATTTCCACAGGCTAAACGGCCAGGTTTTTACATAGAAAAAGATGCACCGGATGGTGAATTATATGCACAGAGTACAGTGAGTGAGACCCCCATCACAATATTAGCTGCCCGATAAGAAAATATTGGTTCACTTGCTTCCAACAAGCTTGCAGTTTTATTAACCTTTAATTCTTTGTAGAAATGTGGTGAAAAATATTTGCGTATGGCTTTGCCTTGTTGGTGTATCAACTATGTCAAACTGACTCAAACATATGTAAATATGAAAGTTTACTGATAGGCTGTCACTTCTCAAACTCGATTAATTTTGTTTCCTCATTATATTTAATACTACAGCCTCACTTTGGTTGATAGAGTAATTTGCTTCTGTTCTCAACTTCGAATAAAAGTCATGCCATGATTTTTATATTAAGCAAATTTTGATGCTGCAATCAATTTATTAACAAAACACTGTGGGATTAGTAAGAGAGTGGTCATATTAATCAAGTTCAAGAACATTTCGATGAAGCAAGTGAGATATCATTAAAAGGCATCAAGACGATGCAGAAATTACAAAAGAAAGAAGATATCAGCTCTCATACAAAAAAGAAAGAAAAGCATAAGACTAAGGAGCTGACAAATTCCAAAAACTGATCAGAGTATTTTACAAGGGAGAGGTTTAGCCCACAAATCAAGTTCAAGAACATTAGTCTCAGATCCAAACACAGGATCCAAAGAAAAAGATGATGTTTCATCAGTCTCTAAAACAGTTCTTAACTATAGCGATATAATCTATGGATTTCAATCTATTGCGAAACTGTTTTAGTTTTAGTACTTTAGTGATGGATTATGTCCGTCACTAAATCAGTTTTTCTCTCTAGTGTACTCTGTTGTCTCAATTTATACAACATTATTTATAGTTTGAAGTGTTCCCAATGTTTGTTCTTTCCAATTCTATACAGCTCACAACTTTAATTTCAATAAATCAAATTCATTGAACTATTTTGATTTTAAACTTTATTGAGATGTTTTCTCAATCAAACTAGTATCATTATAATCATTACTTGTATTAAATTTCCTTCTACTATCACAATTACAATCTATAAGCAAATCACAATTACTCCATGTCAAATCATATACGACCATTTAAAAGAGGAAGGAGGACGCATCAAGTTACAGTTAACCCCTGTTCTCCAATGTGCAGTGCAAAGACAACATATCCTTTTAGTTAAAGCAAAAAATTAGCGTTAATTGAAGAAATTAAGGGCCAATAGCAATAGCATTTCGTCATTGATGGAATAAAAAGTAATCGTACCTCGAGGTAGCCATCGCCGGCCTGCCTGCAGCCTTGGCTGGTTCGGAGCACCGAATTTTGATTGGACTCGACTGATTATGAGCTATATAAGCTTCGCCGGGGCCGAGCACTGGGAAAGGAAATCGAGAGAGGATTCTACGAAGGGTCGATGATAGGGCAAAACGAAAGAGGAGTTTAGTGGGGGTTTTCCCGCCACTGATGTGTAATTAATGGGAAGAGTTTGCGTCTGGTGTGTGCGCGCTCTTTAAACATTTTCTTTGGAATAATAATTGCACTTTTGGTCCCTCAATTTTTGATAAACTTGTCCTAGACTTCTAATGATATATGACTCACTATTTTTTAAAGGGAAAATGCATAAAATCCCACCAAACTTGTCCACCAAACTTACTTTAATAACTTTACGGGTATTTAAATACCTCCTTAACAACTTTAAAGTGAATTTTAATCAACTCTCTCTTGCCCACACCAAGTCTAGGTTGGGTGTTGTTGAGTCACACGCGTTTTTAAGAAGCCACGTATTTATGAGTTATTTTTTTTTAATATAAATTATTAAGTATATTAATAAAAATGTGACTCAACCACTTCTCAAAGAAAGACCTGACCCGTTCCCAAATAAACACCCCTAATTCATAAACAATCTAACTCAATTGGTTACCCAAATAAACACCCCTAATTCTCACACTCGAACTTGGTTACATCGCGTTCTGGAAGAAGTTTTGAATTTGAGGTGTTCATCGACGAACACAAATTACTCAGGTTAGTATTTTGGTTTTAGGGTTAGTGTGGAATCTGTGTTTAAGGTTTTTCCTAGAAAAAAAACTGATCTTCGATCTCCAATTTGTATTTTTTTCAGTTTGAGAATGAATTTTGTGTTCGTAACCTTGAGGTTTCACCATGGAGGGATATTACAACAAAAACCTAACATTAAGTATGAAGCAGGTACTGTTACAGATTGTTTTGACGTAGATGTTGATAAATTCTCCTACTTCGAGTTTGTTGATTATGTTAAAGAAATTGGATATAATTGTTCGTCTTGCATTGTTTATATCAGGCCACCTAAATCTGGTTATTTAGTAGAAATTAAAAGCGATAGGGACATTATTGGATTGTACCTCAATTAAAAAATGGGGATATTGTTGAGCACTATGTATCACACTTGATTGAAGAACCTGTTGTGGTCACTCCCGTCCTTGAATATGTAAACCATGTAGGTGGGGAATCTAGTGCTACTTTTGAGGGTAGTGAGAATTTAGGGTTTGAAAGGGCTGCACAACCCCAAGAGCCTGTTGGGGATGGTATTTCTGCTATTCTGGGGAGTACTTGGGTGGGACTTCAACTACTGCTGCTAAAGCTGATGTTCCCTTAGTTGAGTCTGATTGGGAAAGTGAAACGGAAGTTAGTGAAGATTCAAATAATGTAGAGTTTGATGAAGGTGAAGAAGAATATGATAGTGATGTTCATGAAGAGGTTAGAATTCTTAGGGAAGACAAAAGGACTGCCAAAACAAAAAAGAGGAAAGAAAAAGGTCATAGAGCTGAAGAAATTGATTTAGGTAAAAAAGGTGTAGATTTGGGATATGATGAGTATGCATCAAAGAAAAAGAGTACTTTGAAGGGCAAAATAGCTGGTGATGAGCCATATTTTGATTCAGATGAAGCTGTTAACTTTGAAATAAATACAAATGAAGATGTTGAAGAAGCTGATGATGCAAGTGAGGTTCAAAAACCTGCAAGAAGAGAAAAAAGAGCAAGAAGAGCAAAAAGAAATATCAAAAACCTGCAAGAAGAGAAAAAAGAACAAGAAGAGCAAAAAGAAATAGGCATAGGGTTATTTTTTATCCTTCTTATCAAGTAATAGTTTGGGAGACTGGCCTTGCCTTTGAAAGTGTAAATCGGTTTAGAGAAGCAATCACTAGGTATGCAGTTCAAGAACCTGTTGAGTTAGATAAGTATGTTAATGAATCAACTAGGATGAGGGTAAGGTGTACAGCAGATTGTCCATGATTGTTGTTTGGAAGTTATGATTCTAGAACAAAAGATTTTGTGGTAAAAAATTATAACCCAGTGCATAAGTGCAACGACAAAACTAAAAACAAATCGGTGAATTCAAAGTATTTGTCAAAAGTTGTGAATATTATCAAGCAAAGTGATCATAGTGCACATTTCAAATAATTAAAAATTAAATGTGCACAGTTAAATCTCACAAGAATTAAAATTAGAATTTAATCAATAATTAAGGGACTAAAATTGGTAGTAGCTCTTTTTCAATTATAAGTAGGGAGAGGGGAAAGAGGAGAGATGAGATCTGATAGGCCAACCCATCGAGCTCTATTTGATTGATCGTAACTACATGATCAATCGATTTTTTAATTTCTTTGTGAATCTTCTTTTAAAATTATAGAATTTTAAAATGTCTCTAAAGAAAATACAATCCTTTATATTAGGATCCGTTTGGTCATGGATAATTTTCTCTTTTAACAAAATTTTATTCCGGAAAACTATGTAAGCAAATGTTAAAATTATATTTTATAATTCTTTCATGCTCACAAGTCAAGATTTATTAACCTCCTATAATATATTTTAAATTCCACGTCAGCGTCCCCTTAGCTCAAACTCTCAGTTATCCAGCCAGATCTGATTGCAACCCGTGATGTCGATGACCCATTGACCCCCATTAAATTTAAACTGCCGCAACATTTTCCTCATGTTTGACTGATAATGATGCTTTTCACATTGACACTGCTCTGACTAAATTATTCGTAAAATATACGAGGGCGAGCCATATGGGGGCAAGAGCTTATCTGAACCCTCTCTCGTTGGAAAATAACATTAGTTTATATCAAATTAAGAGATTAGGATTAAAAATATTTTTTTCGGTTTCATTTTAATTATTAGATATATTAAAAATAGTTATTTCAAAATACTTGCTAGTTTTAAAATTTAAAAAATAATTGATTATGTTTTTTTCAATTCTATTTTTAGTATTTAAGTCATTCTAAAATGTGAAAAAAATTATTATTGTATGTTTTTAAAAAATTAATAGAGTTATATTAGTCAAATTACCATCTCTATTTTCATTTATTAGTTAATTTAACCCCTAATTATATTATCCAACCAAATATGTCTTCCCTATCAAAGAACTTAATAAAAACATCCTTATTTTAAATAATTTTTCATTGTGTCAATTAAAAAGTCATATGACATGATATCACGGTGAAATGGATGTCACATGACATGTCATCTCAACACTAGATTTATCTTTCTTTTTCATTTCAAATTTTTGATCTTTTTTTTCTTCTTTTAGTTTTTTCTTCTATTTTTATCGCTGTTGCAACTCGTGTAAAAATACAACAATTAATAGCTATCCACTCAGACTTTATTAAAATAATAGCTACAAGATATATATTTTATACATAATTAATATTTATATTTTTTATATATTCAATTAATAATTATAATTATTTTAATCAAGGAAATAAATTCGTCAAAAGTTCAAATATTATTTATAATCAATGTTTATACATGTAAGTGTTGATTTAATTTTCAATTTCAATGTCCTCCTTTTATGATAGAGAAAATTATAAAAATACTTGGAATGCAAAATTTTAATAAATTCTGATCACGTAATCATAATTAAATAAATGAACATGTTTCCATATCACATCTCATACATGCTAAATCTATAATAAAATTCACATAATCTTAGTCTTCCTTTTTTAGTGCAGCCAAAAATAAATAAAAAATTAAAAAGTCACGGCAGAAACTGAGCTGCGGGCGGCAGCATAAGAAAAAGAAAAGAGAAAACTAAGAAAAGCAAAAAAAAAATAAAAGGACTAAAAGATTGAAATGAAATAGAAATATAAATTTGGCGATGAGCTGGCATGCCACGTGGTATCTCACCCAGATGTTAGATCATGTGGTTTTTTAATTGTCATGATGAAAAACCGTTAAAAATAAGGGTTTGTTAAGTTTCTTAACGACGCGGACATATTTGATCAGATAGTATAATTAAGAGTAAAGTTAGCTACTAAGCAAAAATAAAAAGGTATATTTACCTTAATTTTTAAAATTAAAATTATTTTTATGTATGTATAACAGATATTAAATCATCTTATCTTTTGGTATATTTATTTCTTTATATTTTGAATTTCTTAATTAAAATCTCAACTCTCCCCACAAAATATATACTCAAAATCAAAGCAGCCACAACTTTTTTGATAAGCAGCCTCTATAAAAAGCAAAAGTTACGTAGCGTTAGACCTTTGACTCCTGTAATATTACTAATACTTTCATATATTAGAAAGCTCAAGTGGTGGCTTTTTTAATACTTAAAAAGTCCTTTCACGTTTGTTCGGTTTCTCCTTATACAATTCACTGTCTGCAAACAAGTCAAAGTGTCATCACTATGCTGCATTTACAAATTTTGGATCTCAAAGCATGTAAGGCATTACTAAGGGAAAGTTTCTACTTATCCTTTCTCCTGTATTTGTATTCCATCCACCTCTGTTTTGGTGCAACAGATACTATTACTACAACCCATTTTCTGAGAGATGGCGATGCCAAAATTGCTTCAACTGGTGGAACATTCGAAATGGGGTTCTTCAGTCCAGGAAATTCGGAAAATCGCTATGTGGGTATGTGGTACAAGAACATATCTGTTAGGACTGTGGTGTGGGTTGCTAACAGAGAAGCTCCCTTGACAGGCGGCTCAGGTATCTTGAAAGTAATGAAGCCAGGACTTCTTGTCCTTCTCAATGGTACTAACAATGTTGTGTGGTCAACTAATACCTCTAGATCCGTGGAGAATCCCGTAGCACAGTTGCTAGATTCTGGAAATCTTGTTGTCAAAGAAGCTGGTGATAAAAACCATGGGAATTTCCTATGGCAGAGTTTTGATCACCCAACTGATACACTATTAGCAGGCATGAAGCTTGGTAGGAACTTTGTAACTGGCAGAGAGGTGTACTTGTCATCATGGAAAAGTGAGGAGGATCCAGCTCCCGGTGATTCTACATACCACTGTGATACTTCTGGTTACCCGCAGAATATCCTGAAGAAGGGCTCAGATGTAGTATATCGCTCTGGACCGTGGAATGGTCGCTCTTTCAGTGGGACACAAAACTCAAGAGAAGGTCCTTTCTATACATTTGGAGTATTTTCAAGTAAGACAGAGGTGTATTTTGGATATAAGCTCACATCTTCAGTTCTCGTGAGGTTGACATTAAGTCACAATGGAGTCCTACAGGTTTGGATTTGGGGTGACGGAAACAAGGGTTGGGTCCCTTTCCTCTTAATACCCGCTGATAACTGTGATATGTATAAGTTGTGTGGCGCATATGGCAGCTGCAACAGTCAATATTCTCCAGTATGTGGATGCTTAGACAAATTTGTGCCCAACAATAGTGACGCTTGGAAGAAGACAGATTGGTCAGGTGGCTGTGTTCGGAGAACTGAACTAAATTGCCTTAAAGGAGACGTATTTTTGAAGTATTCACATATCAAATTGCCAGACACACGGAACTCCTGGGCCAACGTGACTATGACACTAGAAGAATGCAAGAATATCTGCTCTAAAAATTGCTCCTGTATGGCTTACTCTAATTCTGACATACTCAATGGAGGAAGTGGATGCTTATTGTGGTTTGAGGATCTGCTTGACATTCGGCAGGGACCCAACGGAGGACAAGATATCTACATTAGAATGGCTGCTTCTGAATCAGGTTGGCTTGTTGCTACTTAAAGATTTTTGATAGATCGCATGAAGATAATAAAGGAATTTAAGGTTGCAGGCGCTTTGAATAAATCAGACTAATTTTGTGTCTATGCTTGTAAACATCTAGTACTATCAACTGCCAACTCCTACCATATATAGCCAGGAACTAAGAAATTATAGTAGAATGGAAAGCTACTACTTTAGAGTGAAGTTGGTCTGAATTTATAAGCTGAATGTACAAGCATAATGACAGGTTAGACCCTATTCACTTTTTTGGAACTAATTGGTAAGCACTTAGTTTTCTATAGAACCAGCAGTTGATATGACTTGTGTTACACAATGAATTCTGGAACCTTTATAACTCCATATCAACAAATTAAAAATGATATGCTGGAACTAGTTGATAAGCACTTAGTTTTCTATAGAACAAGCACTTTATATGACTTGCATTACACAAGGAATTCTAGAACCTTGACAACTCAGTATCAACAAATTAAAAATGTCGTGCAGCAGTATCCAAAGGCTTGCAGAACCTTTTATAACTCAAAATAAATATCATCTCCCCCATGGGTAGAAGAGATTGCAATTTATTATTTATCTTTGTTGATATGTACTTGCAGATAATCTGGAGCAATCAGATGGAAAGAAAGGAAAAGTACTGTTCTGGACTCTACCATTATCGGTTGGTTTGATTCTGGTATTCCTTAGTTTGCTGATCTACCATAGAAGGAGGAAGAAGGCTTTAGAGCTCAAAAACAAAGGTAAGCTGGACACCCCTTTTTTTTTCTTGACATCTAAGCAAAATAAAGGAGTAGACATTTAAATAATACTGAAAAGAACTTCCATAGTTGTCTGATATTTGCAACTTAAACAACATTCACTTCATTTGTTTTCTCTTATAAGAAAAATTATGCATGTCATTTTGGCAGGAAGGTCAGGATGCTATGGTAAATACAAGATGAATTACAACAGTGGCAATTGCGCTGAAGAATTTGAAGTACCGCTGTTTGACTTATCTACCATAGCAAAGGCTACCAATAACTTTTCAATTGACAGACAGATTGGAGAGGGAGGATTTGGAACTGTTTACAAGGTAATACACACTTAAGACCGGGTCCTTCAGAGTAAAACTTCACTTTAGATACAATATAGGAGTTGTATGATTAAAGGTGTAATGACATAAATCTTTGCTTTGTGAAACCAAAAGGAGACCTATCCAATAGCTAAGGGAAGAAAGAAGGATAGGGGGAATGTCCTTCTGGAGCATGAACTTGTACATATCTAAACATTCTCAGAATGTATACAAGGACCACTATCTTAGCTTTACCAATAAGTGTTGTCCCGCAATTAGCTCTAGTTACTCAATCGAGAGCCTTTAGCATTTTCAGGAATGTGCTGAAGGAGTAACCCATTACCCTTTGGGTGGAATTGCAGATTAAGTGTTGAGGATATAGTTTGTTTAAGAAGAGAGAGTGATTTGTTCTTTATAGTCATTTATTTATTCATCTTTTTCAGGGTGATGACTTGTTTCCCCATCTAAAGGGAGAATATTTCTTATAGACTTAATCGTTTTAAAGAAGATTGTCATAGGTCTAAACTGAAAATAGAATGAACTTACAAAGCAATTGGCACATTTGACCTAAACTTGTGAGCAGAGATTTTGATCAAATTAGGTATTGAAAATATTAACATGCAGAGATTCTGATGTTTAGGGCACACTTGAAGGACAGGAAATAGCAGTCAAGCGGCTTTCAAGAACTTCCACACAAGGAGAAAATGAGTTCAAAAATGAAGTTGTATATATCGCCAAGCTTCAGCACAGGAATCTGGTGAAGATTCTAGGTTGCTGCATTGAAGGGGAAGAAAAAATGTTGATCTATGAGTACTTGTCAAACGGAAGTCTTGATTCATTTATATTTGGTATAACTTCTCAATCCAATATTTTGCACTTGAATAATAATTGCATTTCAGTGAATTTGATGCCTATAGGAGTTTTTCACTGATTTTCTTCCAAGTTCCAACTTCGAATGCTCCATAAGAAAGCAGGGGGAAAAAATGTAAGGAGAGAACCCCAGCTGTATAAGAGCCTAATAATAACATACTTGGTAGCCTAAACTTCTCGTATTATTTTTCCATCAAGGCAAGGGGCTGGCATTGTTTTAGGTTTTAATGCTACTTTCCACATGCCTACTTATTGTGTTAATGACCCAACATTATTTTGCAGATGACGCACAAAGCAAAGTACTAGACTGGCATAAGAGATTTCACATTATCAATGGTATAGCTCGGGGACTTATGTATCTGCATCAAGATTCTCAATTGAGAATAATTCACAGAGACCTGAAAGCTAACAACATCTTGTTAGACAAAGACATGAATCCAAAGATATCAGACTTTGGCATAGCAAAAATATGTGAAGAGGATGGCATTGGCGCCAAGACAAACCGAGTGGTTGGAACATAGTAAAAACCTCCTACTCGATAGTATTTTGAACCTAAGAAGAGTCTTGAGATATTAGGTATGTTATCCAGCGTTAGTAATTCTATTTTTTGTTTACATTTTTATGCAGTGGGTACCTCTCACCGGAATATGCATTGCACGGAAAATACTCAATAAAATCAGATGTATTTAGCTTTGGTATCTTAATATTGGAAATTGTGAGTGGGAAAAGCAACAGAAGATTCTCTCATCCAGACCACAACCTTAATCTACTTGGACATGTATGATTTTATTAGATTTGTTTAACTTATCCTATGGTGTTATGTTATCTACTGGTAACAGATATCTGCAAATGTAGTCAGTGTTAATAATCTTGTAATCTACAGGCATGGAAACTCTATAAAGAAGGTAGATCAACAGAACTACTTGATGAGTACCTAGGTGATTCTTGTTCAACACCCGAAGTGGAACGATCAATATGTGTTGGTCTATTATGTGTCCAACAATGTCCAGAAGATCGTCCAAGTATGTCTTCTGTGGTTCTGATGTTAAACAATGAAGGTGTATTGCCACAGGCTAAACGACCAGGTTTTTACATTGAAAGAGATGCACCTGATGGTGAACTCTCGTCTAGCCATACTGAGACCCCCATCACAATATTGGTTGCCCGATAAGAAAATATTTTTTCACTTGCTTCCAACGAGCTTGCAGTTGTAATAACCTTTTCTTTAATTCTTTGTAGAAATATGGTATAAAAATATTTGGTGTATCAGCTATGTCAAACATATGTAAATTTGAAAGCTTGCTGATAGGCTGTTACTTCTCAATCTCGTTTAATTTTGTATCCTCATCATGTTTAATATTACACCATCACTTTGTTTGATCGAGTAACTTCTAATATAAGCTGAATCGTGATATTTACATCAAGCAAAACTTGATGCTGCATTCAATTATTCGGAATTAGTAAGAGAGTGGTCACATTAATCAAGTTCAAGAACATTAGTCTCAAATCCAAACACAAGATTCATAGAATAAGATGATGTTTCAATCATTCTCTACCAGGTAACTCTATCCACCAAGGCTAGAACAGATAGGAAGAAATCACCTAGTATTTTCTATCTCCGCTGAGGTTTAAACCTAAGATCTCATGGTCCTCACCCGCTACCAATAGGCCACACTCTTGGCTGCTCTATCCCAATTTATACTACATAGTTTGAAATGTTCACTCCAATTTTATACAACTCAAAACTTTAAATAAATCAAATTTGTTAAAACTATTTTGATTTTATTCATTACTTCAATTTATATTCTGTCATTAATATAATCTATAGATCAAAATTACTCCACATCCAATCATATTCAGTCATTAAAAAGTGGAAGGAAGGAGAAACAAGTTACAGTTAAAACCCCTGCTCTTCAATGTGCACCGACTTACATCCTTTAAGTTAAAAGCAAAAAAATTCACGTTAATTGAAGAAATTAAGGACCAATAGAAATAGCATTTCGTCACTGATAATCGTACCTCGAGGTTGCCGCCGGTAGCCTTTGGCCGGTTTGAGACTCAAAAGAGCACCGGATGCGATCGGACTCACCTGATTATGACCTCCGAAGCTTCGCCGGCATCCACTGGAAAGGAAATGGAATGATGAATTGAAGATGGTAATTGCGGAATCAGAAGTAGTTCATCACTGAGATAAATTTATTGTTTCACTTGTGAAACAGGAATCTATTTTTGTAATTTTCTCATTTTCACAAATAGCGCTATTTATGTCCTTAATAATACATTTTAGTTATATTACTCACTAAATTTGCCAAATATAGCAAGTGTCTTATCTCACAGCATATCATACATACAGAAATACTAGCAGATATACATATGTACAATATATTTGCTTTATTTTAATTTTTTTTAATCTATTTAAAAAAATTAATAATTTTTTAATTCTAACTTTCTAACATGACCATAAAATTTAAAAATCTTATTTACTTTTCTGAATTTCCTGTCAAATGAAAATCAAACTAATAAATTAAAACAAAAAAAATTTATACATAAATAAACACATATACTAACTGCGCCATATATTATATTAACTATTATACATTTATACATATAGTGATATAGAAAACACTTCTCATATCTTTATTATAAAAGATGGAGGATGGTTACATCCCGAGCGATGTCGTTTCTTTTTTTTTTTCTGGTGTCCTTTCCTTTTGGTGTTTATCTCGTTTTAGTTTATGGTGATGTTAGCTTCGCGCCTTAGTAAGATTCTTTCTTTTATTTTTATTTTTATTTATTTATATATATATTTTTTGGCAGAAGTCTTAACAGAGACGAAATTTTCTAATGGGACGTCATTGCCCACGTTCCTTTTTCTTTTTTTTTTTTTGTCATTTAAAACATTAAAAGATAAAATAAACTTTCGTGGAACCAAGTGTCATTATCCCTGTTTCTGGAAGGAGATCAAATTCTTCATTCACCAAAGTAGTATTTCTTACGTTTACAAAGTCGAAATAAATCCAAAAAAGACAACATTGGTAATCTTTCAATACGTGAAACTATCGTCACCATGACAACCAAAAACAATGAGAACATGGAAAATATCCTAATTTAATATTCCATTATTTGAAATTGCTTAATTTTATCTCCCGTTAAACTTTTGTTCCATTCATACCCTTGATGTTTGCAAAGTGTCTCTTATTTGTCCTTGCTAGTGGAGCTTCATTGCGATATAGGTAAACTCACGCGTCAAATTTCCTTGATCAGAAAGTGCAAATGTACCCCTTATAAACTTTGAATATGACTTCAAAATAGTAGGAATTTGAACTCGAGGCCTAACGTAAAATGTGTAAAATGTATACATATATATTACTTACTACAAAAGAATACAAATAATACTATATTCGGTATGTTGTTGTTGTAATATAAAATTTTTCAATTAAATAAATAAAGAAGAAGAAAAGATTTTAATACAATTCTGAGAAATGATGAAGATGGAATCCACTATGACATTTTTCACTATCGAGCATCCAACAATGTAATGGTAACTTCATTTATAGAACTTGGTGTTTGTGTACTCCAAGAAAATTGATCAACATCACCAATTTTCCTTGCAGTAAAGAAACCAGGTTGTTTAGCTGGTGGCAAAATGCCTTCATTGCTCAGCATCAAAATCACAGTTGACATACTTGGCCTGTCCTCTGGATTTTGTTGAACACATAACAATCCCACATGTATTGATCTTATTACTTCTGATATATAACATGAGTCCACCAGTTTTGGATCTACTAGTTCCAATGGTCTTCCTTCTTTATGTAGCATATAAGCCTGCGTATAACGATCCCCCTCCATTATAACAAAGGATTTAAATTATATACACAGACAGTGCAAAGCGTTTTTTACACTATCAGTGTAATGTAGTTTAACGTGTGATCAATTAATACTGATGGTAGAGATTTACATGTAATTAGTACCTTATAAGTGACCAGATTATGCTTATGCAAATATTTTTTACAGTCTTTGTCTAAGTTTTTCTCTACTTCGGAGTAACAGAGTACTTACATGTCCAAGAAGGTTGAGGTGATGGTCTGGATGAACAAATCTTCTGTTCTTCTTTCCACTTACAATCTCCAGCACTAATACCCCAAAGCTAAATACATCTGATTTCACTGAGAATATCCCGTCCACTGCATATTCCGGAGACATGTAACCACTGCAACCAAGGAAATATGTAATGTGGGATATGCATGTGTTAGTGTACATAACTACATGTATAATGAAAGACTTAAATCTTACTATGTTCCAACCACACGGCGTGTATTGGCTCCTGTCTCGTCTCCTCCGAAACTTCTAGCCATCCCAAAATCTGATATCTTTGGATTCATTTCAATATCAAGTAAGACATTGCTAGCTTTCAAGTCTCTGTGGATGATTCTGAGCCTAGAATCTTGATGAAGATACATCAGTCCTCGAGCAATTCCATTGATAATGTTGAAGCGCCTAGGCCAATCAAGTACTGCGCTCATTTCTTCATCTGCCAAAAATTTTCACTAATTATTTTTTTTTCCTTAATATGAAAGTAACCTTTGTGAAATCACATTAGAAGTTCCTTCTTGAACAAATTAAGTATGAGGTGCTTTATATCACTAAAAACAATTGATTGCATTTAAAGAAATGGCTAACCAAATATATACAAATCCAGGCTCTTGTTTGGCAAGTACTCGTACACCAACATCTTCTCTTCTCCTTGAATGCAGCATCCCAAAAGCTTTACAAGATTTCTATGCTGAAGTTTTGCAATGCAGTTAACTTCATTCTTGAACTCGTGAAGTCCTTGCTTTGATGTTTCTGATAGCCGCTTCACTGCTACTTCTTGTCCCCCTTCTAATACACCCTGTAAAAGTACAACTTATTTTCATGTCAACCAAACAATTAAATGGATTTGAGGGTTCAATGTGCTCTCAAGAATCAAACATTTCTACCTTGTAAACTTGTCCAAAGCCACCCTCTCCAATCTTGTTCGCAAATGAAAAGTTGTCAGTAGCCTTGGTTAATGAAAGTAAATCAAGAAGTGGTAGCTCAAAATCTTCATGGTGACTTTGATTACTGTTATCATTCTTGTTGTTTTGACCAGCTAATCTCCCTGCAATTTGAACAACCAAGTAGACTTTGTTCAAACAACGAGCTTGAAAAGAAATACTAGTGGTACATAGAACTAATAACCATTAGCTGCTTCTGGCTTTTCAACAGATAAAACTGGTATGTTCACTTACCCCTTGTCGTAACCACTGGATCCTCTCTCCTTCTATGTTTATAAAGAATCAGGCCAACACCTAAACCTAGAAGAATCGATGCAAACAATAGTGGCAAAGCTACTGCAAGTATGACATTTTTCTTTCCCTTTGAACTTGATCCAGCAGAACCTGCAATATTTTCCGTCCAAATTTTTTTTTAGATAGTTGTCGATAAACTGTTTGGGTGTAATGAGAGTTTTGTTCTATCTTTGTGTACTTATATCAAAACTCTAGGAGTTAATGCTGTCTTTCTACACAACTAGTTCCAGGGAATCAAGGAAAAGAACAACTACAATAAAAAAAAAGCATGAATAAGTAAATTGCATATTACCTATTTCTGAAGCAGACATCCTAATGTAGATATCCTGTCCTGATTGAGATAGCTGTCTGATGTCAACCAGCTCCCCAATCCACAACAAGCACCCGCTTCCTCCATTGCGTATATCCAGATTAGTATAACCCATACACGAACAATTTCTCAAGCAAACCGCCCTGCATTCATCTAAGGTCATGGTCTCATTGAACCAAGAAAATCGGGTATCAGGCAGTTTAACACCAGAATACATAAGAAATCCATCTCCAGTGCAATTCAGTGGGCGTTTCCGGACACAACCACTCGTCCAATCAGCCCTATTCCAATCATCGGGATGTTTTGGCTCGAATTTATCTAAGCATCGACACACAGGATCACTCAAAATGTTACAAGTCCCATATGCACCACATAATTTGTAGGTGTCACAGTCATCTGCATCTGCAGAGTGGTAATTAACCCATCCCTGAGTCTTCGCTATCCAAATCATACGCATAGTGTTCCCATTAGGCTTGACAACGAGAGCCGAAACAACAGATTTGTTCACGAGTTCATATTTGTAATAAGTTTCCTTACTGTTCATTATCAAGCCAAAAGAGGTGATTGAATTGTTCACCATGTTGGGTGCACCACTCCACCTGAGACCATTCCATGGCCCTGCTCTATAAATCACATTAGGCCCTTTTCTCATAAGGTCTTGTGGATAACCAGTAGGATCACAGTGATAAGTATAGTCCCCAGGAGCAGGATCATCACTGCTCTTCCAAGAAGTAAGGTACCTTTCTAAACCAGTCACAAAATCCCTTCCAAGTTTCATACTCGCAATCAAAGTATCGCTAGGATAATCAAAACTCTGCCAGAGGAAATTCTCCGGATTCGGGTCGTTGGCATCTCTCACCACAAAATTACCCGTGTCCAGCAACTGCGCAACGGGATTTTGCACGGATCTTGATGAATTTGTGGACCACACTGTTGCATTAGTATCATTATGAAGAACAACAAGACCTGGATGGATGACCTTCAAGACTCCAGATTTATTGGTAAGTGGAGCTAGCCTATTAGCAACCCAAACAGGAGTAATAACAGAAATTTGCTTGTACCAAATTCCGACATACCGATTTGTAGAAGTATTTCCAGGACTAAAGAATCCCAACTCGAATGTTCCATCAGAGGAAACAATAGTTTCACCATCTTTGATGAACTGAGTTGTAGTTATGGTATCCACTTGACCATTAACCTTTTGAAGAAAAAATAAGGAGCAAAGAAGGAAAAAAGGTAGAATTTTTTCCATAGCTATCCCTTTTTCATTTCTTGGTTGTATGCTTGTACAAAAATAGGCAAAAGAATTAAAAGGGTGACTGACAACAAGTCAATATGTCCTGTTTCTTTGGGTTCTGTGGCTTGATGGATAACCAAGACTCCATTTTTGTGACTGAATTACTTGGAAGACAAACTGGGTTAGCAAGATTTTTGGACAATTTTGATTTTTGACAGGTTTGTCCACACCTTAAATTACACTTGGCATATCTAGTGGGGTTATTGGGAGCTGGTGATTACTACATATCCCTCAAAAGAAGGGCACTTGGGTTCTGGATTTTTGAGTAAACCAGGTCAATTTTGTACCCCGGCAAGTCATGAACAGAGGGTTAACGAGGAAATTAATGACAATTCAACAACCAGCCTTATCTCTGTTGTTTTAGTTTGAATGAAAATATTATTCCTCTTCATCTCGCTCAATTTATGTTAATTTTTTTTCACTATTTATTTATTGTTTAAATATTTTAAATTATTAATTATTATAATTTATAGTATCTTTTTACTTAATTTTTTAAGATATAACATGCAACAAAAAAATAAAATATTTTTTCTTTTATAATTTGTAATCAATATTACAAAGCAGATTGCGGTACTAAATTCATGGCCGGAAGTATTGTGGTATTATTTCAAACACATAAATAAGGTTGTGTATTGGTAGGTTTAGTTCGATTTTGAAGGTTATCCGTTTATAGACATGCTAAATCATTTAAGATCTCACACGAAGATTTTCATAAGTCATAAGTATGTTTAGCTAGAGAAAAGTGGGTGAAAAGAGAAGAAGCATATAGAATTAACCCAATTAAAACAAATCAATTTTAGTTTAGATTTGAATAACGTCACCTTCAATTGTCATTGACACCAAATTGATCTTCTTGCTAAAATACTTTATATATTAAAGGTTAAAATTATAATTTAATAAATTATTATCGGGTTATCATTCACCCGTTAAAAAAAGTTGTTAAACCGATAACCGAACCAATAACCCAATAACTTGGGACAGTAAACTGATAATCAAATTGTTAAACCAATAACCCGAAATATTCGTCCAATAACCTAATTATCATTTTGGGTTATTGATCTATCCGTTAATTTACAAAGTCCTACACATAAAGATTCAATTTCCAAATTTATTGTCAAAATTGAAATTTTGATCTTAAAATTTAAACTATGACGCATAAATTGCAATATTTATTACTCCTTTCCTTCATCCATTTTTACTTCTCCATTATTAACTTAATAAATCTCTTAAGAAGCAATAACTAAAAATAATAATTTACTATATTACTTTTTTGAGTATAATAAATTTAATATTTAAAAAAATAAATTAAAAATGACTATAAATAATAATAAAAATAAATTAAAAATTAAATAATATTATTTTTTAAATTAAATTAAATAAATAAAAATAAATATTTTTATTTATATGATAAATAAGTAAAAATGAAGAAACGAATATCACATTTGGTGGTTTAATAATGGTCACAGAGTTTCCATCTACTTTGTTGTCCTTTCTCCTTTCGAGTTTTAGTATACCTCTTTAATTCAAAACTGAAATGATTGGCTAGACCTTTCTTTTGTCTTATTCATACTTGCATTTGGCAGACTTTTTTTATAGTCAATAATTAGCCCAAAAGAGAGAAATTAAACTTGCTTTCATATTCATGCTGATTTTTTTTATATGTGCTCTTTTATGGTAACCCTGTTGAAAAATTCACAACATTACATTTAGAAATATTTTTAATTTTAAATTTTTTATTTTATTTAATGGCATATTCTCATAGTCATGAAAGTTTAATTACTTATTTAAAATGATCACAAATTTTTAAAATATTATTGATAGTATATAATTTAAAAATTATTTTTATTTAATTACATGCACAATCATATAATGCCATATAAAATAAAATAAAGAGAGTATTTGATCGAATTGAGAATTCCTTTAATGCAAGTATCATTTTAAAAACTAAACGTCTCATAAACGAAATTGCTGAGTGGAATTTCGTTAAAATAAATATTATGGTTCAATAATTTAGTGCTGATTTAGAGATAAGTTATGCAGATATTAAATTCGTAGATATTATGTTTGATAGTTATTTAGAAAGTAAGTTATTCATATATAAAATTGATACGATATTTAAATTTATAATTTAAAAACTCACATAATTAATATATATATATATATATAATACATAAATAATTAATATATTTATATAAAATATACACATAAATTTGTTTCATAATTAAATTATATTATTAATATATACATTACTCTAATCGGCTACGAAATGATACAAAATATAATAATGGGTGCTTTCACCCGTGAGAACAGAAATCATTGTCACGAGAACAGAGGACCCTTTTCCTCGAAGACCAGTGGCGGAATTTAAGTTCATTAATTAAAATTCTAAGTTTTCTTTAGAACAACTGTTTAAAGATTATTAGATTTTCTCTGAACCACACAATAGTTATCTGCATAAACCTAAATACCAAGATTTTGTATAATTATTTCGTGGAGCAAAATATTTATACGTCCTACCTCTTATTTTTATACCTTTTAATTAATTACTAAAAATAACTCATATTATAATTTTTTATAATATCATCATAATATATTTAATTATTCATATATTTCATGGTATCACTCGCTGTGAGCAGTCCTTCAGAAATATCGTGCAAGGTTCTTCAATCCTTCATGATACCGTCGATCATAATATATTAATATATTATCATGGTATCACTGAGAAATAAGCAGTCCTTCAAGAATAAACTCCTTAATCATGCATGATACCATCACAGTATATTCATATATTGTCATGGTATATATCTAATGCACGGAAAACCTTCACTAATGGGACACAAATTGTAATTATTTTGTGTCGACTGAGAATTATGGTAATTTGTATAAAAAAGTCCATTTTTCAATAATTAGTTTAGTTTTTGGTCTATTTTATGTACTTTTTTCCTTTTTTAATTAGAGGTCTCGATTTCAAATCTAAATATAAAAAAATTCTTGATATGGAGCGTTTTCTCCTGAATAAAGCCCTATGTAATGCAAATTTAAATTAGTCGAATTTTAATAAAGATAGCAGACACCGAATAAAAATCAAAAGAAAAAATCTATAAATATCCCTTATTCAGTGGAAATGATTTACTGGGTCAAACACGTGTTTTCTTTAAGTCAAAAGTCTTATGAAATTCTCGATTGGGCAGGCAAACAAAAGATCTTTGTTGCTCCTCCCCCTTTTACTCAAACTGATAGCAACCAATATGAGTATATGACTAAGTCATCAAGTTTTTTTTCTTAACCATCTGCTACTTGCCTACTTGCAACTTACAATCCTATTAATTTAGATTCGTATCGCAGTAAAATTTATTTGAAAAAAAATACTTTTCATCAAAAATTTCTCATTTTTAAAATTGAAATTCGAATTTTTTGATTAAATAACAAATGAATTCAATTCAACTCATCACACCCCTTAGTGATAATCATGACATTTAATACATTAGGAAGAACTTACATTACTTTGAAAGTACAACAACATATCCAGTGTAGTTCTAAGAAATAGGGTTTGGAGAAGGTAGAGTATATGCAGATGTTACTCATATATCAGAGGCAAAGAGGTTGTTTCGGATAGAGACCCTCGGCTCAAGGATAAATAAATCAAAGCAATCCAGAAAAGGAAGAAGCGGATGAAACAAAACATGTCAAACGTAACATTAATTAAAGCAAATAATAATAATAATATAAGAAACAACAAGTGATCAAAACTCTAAGGGCAAGACACTACACGTAATAGTACTACAACTATTAATACGGACAAATTAAATAAACTTCTACTCCCTACTAATCTACTACACTGATCTGTCCTCCACTATCTAGGGCCATATATTTCTATTTTATCTTATGTGATGCTATTATTGTTTAGGTATTTAACGATTTCTTTCTCGAGAATAATTTTCAAATATTTTTTTAAAATTTTATGAACTATTATTTATAAAATGTTTTATATGGTTTTCTAATATGTAAATTTGTATTACATAAGAAAAGAAAATCATATTAGTTTTCATACTATGTTTAGGATAGAGGGTGTAACATCTCTTTAACTATGAAACTTTGCCAAATGGTCCTTCAAATAAATTTTTTAATTTTTTTTTAAAAAGAAAAAACTATAAAGAGCAAAAGAAAAGTGATTTCCCCTTTTTGTGGTAGGGGTGGGAAGTTGTGGAGAATCAAAAGGATGTTATTGACTTATGTTGAGATTTTCTCAGATTTCCAAGAGAGTTTGCTTTTAGTTGGGTTTGGTATCTTTGAAACCAACTGAAAAACAAATAATAATATTATTAAAAATGAAAAAGGTGGATATTGGGGTTTTATTTCTTTTAGCCACTCAAAATCCATGACTTTTGTAGGAAGAAAAATGAAATGTGTTACCTAAAACAGAAATATAAAATGTGATAGTTGGATTATCCAATAGAGATAATTAGAGATTAATCATGGATTAAAAGTCAAATAATTCACATTCTTACAAATCTGAATTATGTACTCTCACATAGATATAGCTATTAGGCTTCTGCAATTAGCTTAATTTAGGCCTTATTTAGTTTTATTGAGATTAATATGTTTGAATTTGAATACACACTTAAATATTAAATTGTGTAGTAAGATTTAGATATTGGCTAAATTTAAATACACATTCGAATTGTTAAGATATTGTATTAAAATCTGAATACTAAATAATTAAGATTGTTTGTTTTTCTAACACCTTAGATGTATATAAAATTTATCTTTATTTTAAAATTAGTAAATATAAAATTTAATAATATAATAAATTAATCTAATATTATATATCAATAAAATATTTTTAAATGTGGTTGGTGGCACAAATGGCTATCGGATATCGATTGGGGGATCATGTTAGCTAATGACGGGACGTGGATATTAGCTAGTGGTAATGATGCATAATTGACATTAGAGGTTTGATGGTGATAGTTGCTGGTGGCGGTTGATAGTTGCAATGGATGGTGGTGATAGTTGCTGGTGACCGAAGGTGGTGATTCGTCGTTGTTGTGGTACCAATGTTTAGTGATGATAATTGTAAATAGTGGCTAATGAATGTGACTGAAGATGGTAGATGGTGGCATGTAGGTGATAATAGTGAGCGACAATGGCGATACTAAATAAATATTTTAGTAATATTCAGACTTTATTACAGACCTTAATTATTCTGACTTATTAAATAATAAAAACATAAAAAAAAATTCGCTTCCGGCTACTTAGCTTGTTGTGTGTTGTTGCTACTTAGCTTCGGGCTGAAAAGTTAATTTTCGCTAAAGTCTAAGTCCATATTTCAAAGTTTTAAAAGCCTAAGTTCAAATTCTTGATATATGGATTTGAAATGGGTTCGTCATAGCCTAACTTCAAACCCCTATATCTGAAGTACAGATTTAAGGTCTGAATTTAGTGTTTGATAGACTAACTTCTAAACCTTATAATTCAGCTTCAATCGTGAGTCTTAATTTGATTCTGTAGTGGCTAATATTTAAATAAGAATCCTAGGCTATTTCTGCAAACTTGCCCCAAGACATATATCAATTATGTCATTCCGTGTCTGCAATAGCTGATGGACCTTGACCGGCCCAAGTGCCATCAACAACTTAAAAGACCATCACTTGTGCTAATTTTTGGACTTTTCACTAAATGGAGTCATCTAATTTGGACTTTCACTAAAAGTAGCCATTTGATCTTTCCACATGTCCACATGGGCTTCATGAGTCTCAGTCAGCATCCCAGACCATGTCTCCCTCACTCAACCGGGTCCAAATTCAATTAATTTTCATTAAGGGTGTTTTCGGCACGGAGGAAATTATTTTTAAATTTTTCTTATTTAGTTGATCTTTTTTTTTAAAAATAAAAGTAGAAAAAATAAATTTCACAAGCGGTATTCCATATTAATTGTCTTCTTCTCATTCTTCAATGTGCTCCATTCTCACACCTAAGCCCTCCCCCCCCTCCCCCCCCCCCAAACACACACCCCATCTCTCACACACTTATCTCTAACTTGACTAGATTATAAATAAATATTTTTGAGATATTATTTGCTACTTACGTACTAAATGCAAAAAAAATTACTTATTTTTCAGAAAACATTTTCCATTGAAAATATAATTTCCTCATCCAAACACACCCTAAATGTTTGCACTTACACACTATCTCGAATAATTGAAGGTTGTAATAGCATGGTTGGCATTTATCTATCTTTAGTTAGAAATTTTGAGTTCGAACTTCTGGAAATAAAAAATATCTTGTTGAGAAAGCCTGCCACAGAAATGATCTTTGCAATGCACGAATACGAATTTAACCGGGCCTCAATACGCATACCGAATATCGGGTGGAAAACTTAAAAAAAAACCGAATATTTTGTTGGTTAAAATTATAAATCGAGAATATTAATGATAATTATTGTTGATAACTAAGTTGCGCTTATGTAGATATTTTAATATTATGGTCAAAGCTTAATTAGCTAGTGGCATCTTACTTAGCTTAATTAGGTGCTTAATGCTGCCTCATTAAATTATTGTTCCTTTGCTTAGTCTTTGCTTACACGATAGAAACACCGTACTATCTCTATTAATTTACTATACTCTCTATTAATGCACTTTTTTAGGTTAACATTTAGATTATTTTGGGGACTGATAAAATATTAGATTATCATTTGATGCCAGAAAAAATTAAATTGTTGTTTAATAATTTTTTGATAAGATTTTCAATTTACTTATAAAGGTTATTTAAATCATGATCTAAAAGGTAGATAATCATTTACTAAACAGTTATTTGAAAAAGGGACTACCAGACAAATTTTATGAACGTATTAGGGTCTTTTATTCGAGAAATTTCTAAGAGCTTTATATTTCCTCTATCAATTACTCCGTCGGTTTCAATTTGTTTATTTTGCTTTCATTTTTAAACCGTTTCAAAAAGATTATCTCTTTTTCATTTTTGGCAACTCTTTATTTGCAACTTTTCATATGACATGTTTAAGACCACAAGATCAAAGAACATTTCGGTATATTTTTTATATCTAATATTTAAGATCACAAAATTTATTTTTTTTTTATTTTTTTAAATTTCGTGTCAAATTAAAATCAGACAAACAAATTCAAAAACTGTGAGTACTACATAACATGACAAATTTTAGCAACAAACTTCATTTTCCTAGTTTTTGATACATATATATATATATTTGATTGCAATAATAATATATCCAGTGTAATTTTATATGTGGGATTTGAAGAGCGTAGGTATATACACATTTTACCTTGTTGGTAAAGAGATTATTTTCAAAAAGTATTTTCAAAGTAAAATTATAAAAATATTATACAACTATAAAATAGCAAAATAGAAAGCAAATCATAAAACAACCGATGGTAATATATTTATTTGATTATGCTCTTTTATTCTATGTAGACTTGTGGTACGTAATTGGATGGAATTTATGCCACGAACCTTTAGAGCCATGCTTTTTGGAGAGGAACAAGCATCTACATGATGACTATTTACAATATTATTTATTTAAAAAAAATTCCAACTTTGTGTACTGAAAAATAAAAGTAAAACAGAGAATTTGGATCATACATAAGAATATCAAATTGGCTTTTCACAAAAGCACAATGATTATGATGATTACATATATGCTATCTTTTTGTGTTTATTAAGCTTCTAAGTAAAGCTAATTATAATGTTTGCCTAAACAATTTTCCATATAGATATATAATTCCAAAGTACATCATGACATTAATGCTAAAAGTAGCCTATCAATATAGATTGAATATGCTAAATGTTAGAGTAAAATTATAGTACATCATCAAGTCTAAGTTACTATGATAGTCACCAAATAAAACCTATTTAACATATAGGTTATTTTACTATATCTTCTTTAAATTTTTTAAGTCTCACTAAATTATAGATATTGTATTTTGCGCGCGGCCAAATATGCATATCCACTTCTCCCCAATCCGTCCCCATTTATATTGCGATATTTGAACTAGACACGCCATTCAATAAAAAAGATAGATTTTGCGTATCTGAATTATTAGATGTGAAAGTTTTTTACCTAAATTATCACTAAATGGTTATTGAAACACACCTCAACTATCAATTGATGATAGTTTAGGTAGGAAAAGGAAACAACTGATAGTTGAGATGTGTTTTGATAAATAGTTGATGATAGTTCAGATACGAAAAGTGAACACCTAATAATTCAGATATGAAAAATTAAAAAATCGTGATACTTAAAATATATCTTTTACTTTCACTCTTCTTTGAATAAGAGATAAAGGATAAGGGAATGAGAAATTGACTTTTTTTCTGTTTGATTATTTTTATCATCCACTGGTCTTCGAAATTTACAAATTTACCTAACTTAGATTCACATTAGGTGTATATATATGACTCATTTAAGGCGCAACGCCCCTAACAAAGATTATCTTCATTGCCAAAAATCAAATTCGAAACTTATAATTAAAGGTGGAAAATTTTTATTACATAATTGTTGGAGGAAAAAAGAAAAAAGAAATTATATATCCATGGCTCCTTCACCTACATCCCTCCATTACTCATTATTAATATTGTAAAGTAGTAAACAAAAAAAGAAAAAGTGGAAAGGCCCTAAAAAGTTCCACTAACTTATTCCAAACATATATAAACAAATGGAAAGTTATATTTCCAATCAAATAATCTCTCACACTGGAACTTCAATTATTCCATCAATTTTTGTTTTTTAAATTTAAAGTAAACTAGTGCCAGCTATATGCACAAATAATATAGATACAAACAGCTAGACATACTAAAAGCTCCTTTATATCCCTAATTTCAACTAAATTCAGCTATTAAAAGAAAGAATTTCTTTTTGTAAACTAATTAACTAGCATAATGAGAAAAATCTTTTTTCAAAAATAAAGTCGCATTCATATTGAATTCTTTAAATAAAAAATAACTATTTTTAAAAGACACGACATGTGATTTCCGATATTTTCAAAGAGTCGAAATAACTTAGCACATGATAGATACATACAGTGGTCCAAAAATATTGGCCAAAGCTGCATCATTTTGCCTGAGATGGTCCATATATCCTTTAAGGCCTCATTTCTTTTTCCTTCTCTTTTATCATTCTTTTTTTTTCTCTTTTTCTTTTCCCATCATCATCAGCCTGCTCCGGACCTGGAATAATACAATACTAAGTACTGTTATAGTCATATGGCCCTTCCAAAAAAGAGTTCTTTAATTTTTGCCCTCTTTTTCATTTCATCCCCCACTTTTCTAGGGTTTGACATAAGAAATCTTTAAATTATATGCATCGTCAATATATATAAAGAATTATTTATATTATCAGGTCATTTAAAAGATATTTACAGGTAAATCTCTTTACAATGTGAGGTTTGTAATCTTGAAAATGATAAGATAATTAATTACCTGCTATAACAGATAAAAATGACCTGATGATATAAAAAAATTTTTTATACTAACGATATATATAACTTAAACTCGTTTATCTGAATGTTCCTCCAAAGGTTGGAGTCCAAAAATCAACTGTCGTTTCATGAGTTACAGGAAAGGTGCTAGAAATTGGGACCAAACATAATCCTCGACTTCTAAGATCTTGTTTTCCTCCTTCTTGATTCACATTGGATTTATCCCCTGTACTCTGCACAATATGATGAAAAAAAAACCCTCTTTTATTTGCAATATTACACGACAAATTAAATAACACTTAAATTTTAACTTCTAAACACACTACACCAATATCAAATAAAATAACTTTTCCCTCCATCCCAATTTATGCGATGTCGCAGTTTAAATTTATGATCTAAAACAAGTCATAGATATTTGTATGACTATAGATTAGATATCTTAAAATTAAATTGTTACTAAATGTAGAAATATTTTTTTTTTTCGGAACTGACTAAAAAGAAAAATGTGATAAATTGGGATAGAGTATAGGTTCATAAAATGTGAGGTCATATAACAAGTTAAAGTACATGATTGACGCAAAAATTTATTTACACTGTCAATATTTATAAGTTCTCCTACTTGGTGTGATTACAGTGGGTTGTTGTTGTTATTGTAATATTTATAAGAGTTTAACTTATACACCGACATTGCACAAAATAATATGTTTTACCTGCTTTACTTTCAAGATTATAAATTCAATATTTACAAGTAATTATAAATATTTTTTGAATAAATTGATCATGTAAAAAATTCTTTATATCATTGGTATATACATTCGTTCATTTAGAAATTAAGTTAAATATACAACATTAATAATTAATCTTGGTTTTAAGCTGCACTGAAAAATTTAAAAGTAATTTTACCTGCTGGTGCTGCATGGAAGCTCCACTTTTCATGTATGGGGTGCTTAAGACCTGTTTTGTGACACCAAAAAATAATAATAATAATAATTAATTCAGAAGAAATCATTTACTATAGGATGCAGTATTTTCTTTTACCCTTATTTATACTATTTTTTCCTTGTGTATTAGATAATTTTAGTGGTTTCAAGGTTCTTATGAAACTTTTTATTAAGAAACTTGCACTAAATTAAAGGAAAAGATTAATTGGCCAGACAAAAGCAAGCAATAAAACAAATAAGGGCTCCTAAGTTTACTTGCTACGTTCTCCTTTTTTTTTTTTTTCACCTGTACACTGTTGCTTATCACTGTATTAAAAATATATTTTTATTTTTACTGATTATTTTTATTATATCAACATAAATTATTCTTTTTTATGTTTTATTCTAAATATTAATTATTTATCCCCTGGAATCATTTTTCACGACCTACGACTGCACATCAATTAATATAGATATTTTAATAAAATACTCATACTAATCAGTATTTCTTAAGAGACGTACAGAGTCCAAAGTTGTAAAGAACTAGATGTTGATCCTAACTCAATCTTAAAAGCTAGCTTATGAGAGAAGGATTGCCCAAGTAATATTAAAGAGATCACTCATCTTTTTTCCATTCTATCTAGGACTCTTCAATATAAACAAGTAAAAGTGAACGGAGTGAATAGGAGGGACTAACAAACTTACATTAACTTGCTCATGGAGGAACTTTATGTACTCGATCGCTTCCGAAAGCACAGAAGCTGTATCAGTCTGGGGAAATAAAATAAACAGAAATTTAATGTGTGAATTTTTTTTTGTCCTTTTTGTGTTTTCAGAAAGTTAATCACTTGTCTCTCAATAAACAGGATATATAATCATATAAAGAATGTTTAGGTAAGTTTATAAGTTGATTAAATTATTTTTTCTAAAAAAAATAACATTACGTGTTCATAAATATTCGAAGTGCTTATCAAGCGAAAGTCTTAAATGATCCCCAGCTTATTGAGTATAGACTTATGTAAGTGCTTTTAATTTGATTAAATATTTTTTTTATTTTATCCTTAATATCTTTTCTATTCTCAAAAAATTCTTACCATAATAGAATTCTCAACTCCTCTCCCATTCCATTTTCATTGTTTGTTCTTGTCCTTGAATCGTACAAATACTTTCAAATTTATCATTTTTATATATAATTTTAACGACATAATAGTCATTTTAGTAGGAAAATTTAATTTATTTTTTTAATCAAACACATTAATTATTTATTATTAATTTCAAATCTAAATATATGACTACTTATTTATAAAATTAATTTTAACATTAAAAATTAATAATTTTTTTACATTAATATTTATCTGCTACTTTAAATCCAAAAAAAGCCTCATAGTACTACTCTTTTTTGTTAAAGTGAAAAATTATTGAGGCACAGTTTTGTCATTACCTTTCCAAAAGGTGAGACTAATTGTTGAAGTGCAGTGATTCTGTCTCCCATTTTCTCTTTCCTTACCTGAGAAAAAAAAATCAAGAACAAAGAAACATATTCTCAAAAATAAATTAAATGTCCCATTTTGTCGTTGAAAAATTTATTCACGAGAACTTAGGGTATGCTCGATATGAAAAAAAAAAATTTATATTTTAAAATTTTTTTATAATTATTTTTCACCCTCATGTTTCATAATATTTATTCAGATTATACATAAATATATTTAAGATAATATTTTTTTTACTTATATATACTGAACACAAAAAAATTAATAAAAAACTCATTTATTTTTTAAAAATTATTTTTCTTCATAGCGAATAGACCGTTAATGCAAATACCTTAAAAGCTGGCAATGGAGATGATGCTTCATTCCGTGGTCTCTTATTTGACGTTTCAGTGCTATTTTTCTTTGTTATAATTGTGCTTATATTTCTAACTTCAGCTGTATGCTGTTGCATAAAAATGCACCACTATTAGTACATATGTTTGTATGAATTTAGCAAAAGGAGAAAATCAAAATCCACAACATAGAAAACAAATAGAGTTTTAGTTATTATTCCTTTATTCCTTTGTAATTTATGTTACATATTTTCTTTTTTAATTTATTCATAAAAATAGTTACTATCTTTTTATTAATAAGATGAGATATAAGTGCCTAAGGCTTGTTTTTTCAATAACAAGTTTAAAAAATTCTCATTTCTTTCTAATAAAACTCCTTACTCAGTAAAACAGCAACACATAATTTGAAACTCAGGTAGTACAATACTACATTCTTTTTGTTTTATTTTATATGACATTTTTTACTTTTTAATTTGTTAAAAAAGAATGAACAATTTTGTATTTAATAGAACTCTTAATTTTAAAATTTTCATTTACTTTATGACATGTTTCTATAGCTTAGAGAAATATCATATTTAAAACGGCAAAGTTGTAAAAACACTTCTGATATATGGCAAGATTTTTCCTTTTTTTTTTTTTTTTTAATTGTGTATTCAATCAAATACAATTACATAAAATGATACGAAAAGAGTAAATACCTTTGGTTTCTCATCAACGGTTGGGTTGGTGGGGAGCTGCTGATGCAAAGAAGGGACGAAACCCGAACGGAGATCGTCCGCGGCAGCTGACGTGGCATTCCAGAAAGGAGTGCTGCCGGAGAAATGCGATGACTGGCCGTGAGATGGCGGTGACGGCTGCAGCGGCCAGTGCTGTACTTTCGGAGGATCCGATGTTCGGAGAAATTGAGGAAATTTAGACCAAGAAGAAGATGAAGAAGAAGTAGGCATTACATCAACTGATGTTATTGGAGGAATATTATTAACATCACAATTTGTTGGATTATTATTATAGGGAGGATTATAATATAAATTATTGGATTCTTGCTGCTGATGACTATTATGGTCAGAAATTAATAACCCTTGTAACATATTTGAAGGACTCCCATAAGGTACTGAATTTTCTAGATTATTATGACCACTAAATACTGTCGATTGATGATCTAAATTAGAAATACCCCGGCTCAATATTTGCTTATTATAATCATTCACTGAAGAATCTTCAGAATTCCCATGATATATTTTTTGTGTAGCACTCCAATTATTATGATCTTGTTCATGACACGATCCTTCTTGTTGATAATTTGCATTAGAGCTCAACCCTTCTTGAATTATCGAACGAAAACCACTTCCAGATTTTTCACCTCGGCTGCGAAAAATAGAATAAGAAACTAAGAGAATTTAACATATGCTATATATATATATATATATATATATTTTAATTTTTCATTAAAGAGAATTCATCGCCTCCTACACATCAATTTATTAATCTTGGAAGGACATGCAACACAGATTTATATGCAGAAAATCACTCAAAAATTAAAATATCAAGTTCTAAACACATAATTTTAAGAGTAGAATATGAGGTTGATCAAATATTAAAACTTTTAGACAGAACTTATCAAATTCAAATCATGAATTTGTTTTCTAACAAACTATATATACTCAAGTTCTAATAACCTTGTTAAATGGTGATTTAGTATAAAAATTTATATCTTAAAATCTAAGTTAATTTCGGCATTGCTTTAGATTAATGAAACCAATCAGAAAAAAACAACATAGCTATAAAATAATAGTACTACTACTTACAAGAAAGGTTGGTTCCAATCAAGTCCTTGAGAAGGTAAGCCTAAGCCCATCATTTGTAAATTAGGATCTCCAGATAAAACGCCTTGTCTTGCGCCGCCTTCACCGCTCATAGAAGATTCAGAGGCGTAACGCTTGTGGGAATCAGCGCCAGGAAAAACCATAGAACTATTGTCGGATCTACCCTTAATGTCCTCATGAATTTCTGTCGGCCAAACAAAGTTGCTCGCCATGCTACTTAGTGCGGTACTTGATGCTGAAGGCGTAGTACATGATGAAATTCCGCTGTCGATAAATTTATTCCTGGAGGAGGAGGATGTTGATGATGCCGAGGTTGACGATTCCCACCAGTTTCCTCTGCCTAGCTGAAATTCTTCTGCCATGGCGATTTTTCGGGATAAATATCAAAAAATTAAAAGAGAAAAAAAAAAAGAAGAGAGAAATTTTTTTTATATGTTCCAAATTGTGGTAATAAATTACAAGCACCACTTGAAAATGAATGTAGAATAGAGCTAGATTCTTATTCTGGATTTTGCTTTGCTTTTACTCGATTGCTTTGTTGTTTGGCTCTTGTTTTTTTTCTTCTTTTTATTGGAAAAGAAAACAGAAAAATGAAATGACTTCGTTTCGCTGCATATGACTATTTATAGTACCCATAGTTTATGAAATTCTAAAATGACCACAGTATATTGGTTGACTTTTTGTGACTGATTAAATTTTTTTTTTTTCGATTATCATATTATTGAATTGTTATTTTTTTAAGACAAAAGATTGTGGGTGGGGGAAAGGGAAATGAGAGAGAGAATCGGATAATAAAGTAAGGAATCGAACCCTTATTAATAAGGTGAAAGTACAGGTTTCAAACAACTCGGCTATTACGATTTCTCAATTATTTGTATTATTGGTATTCTCTTCTCCATTATTGTCAGCTTGACTTAATTCATTACTATATTTTTTTTTCATAATTGATTTTAATATGCTTTATTTGATCCGATTATCTATTAAAAATAATTTCTTTACCTCAATAAAACAGGGATAAAACAACATACACGTTGCCAGTCTTTTTTCAAATTTCATTTATAAAACTATATTGAATATATTTTTGCCATAGATAACTAAAAGACTGATGCACCTTTTTACAAATCAAATTTAGTTTCCTGCTTAGCCAAACAGAATTAATTTAGTTTATTTTTAGCTTTTGCAGAATTAATTAATTTATGTTTTTATTTTAGTAGTATTATCTTTTATAGTCAGCAGCACTAATGTTTTTCTTCCTCCCACTTTAACTTTTGACTTTAAATTAATTTTCAATTTGGGGGTTATGTATTTTGCTTGGAAAAGCTTAACAATGCCAAATAAACTTTCTCATAGACTGTCGAGTCAATATACCATTGATAGTAATAGACAAAAGTTTACACGTCAGGCACCACTATAATTTTTGGCCGATGTTTATAATTTGCAAAAAAATATAAAATATATCATTAATTAAATAAAGCTCATTAATTGTAATAGAAGAATCTTAATAATTTGATTAATTATTTTTATTTTTATTAATTATTTTTATTTTTATTTTATTAATGAAGATTTAATTTTTTAATTTCTAATCTCCTTTCCCTACTCGTATTAAAAAAATGATGAAATTCAATTAAACTAGAACCCTATCATTACATATTCCCATTAAGCCACACTAGAATTATTTTTTTTTTGAAATAATAGTTTTGGGGATAAATCAACAAATATTTTCGTGTATAACAATAAGATGACTATATTACCTTGAATCTTTTTGTACTAGAGTTTAAAAGGACTCCGGGATAGCCACAAAATAAGTAATTAATAAAGCTACCATGGTTCTAGAAAAAGATTAGTATTTTTTATTTTTATTTTATTTTCATTTTTAGGGTAGTAGTGGAAGTCAATGTCGTCAAATATCTTTTGCCACAAATTTTTAGTTCATCAAAGTCATCATCTAAATTACACCCTTAGTTTTATTTTAATTACTAAATATATTAATATTTATTTCAAAATACTTGTTAGTTTTATAATTTAAGAGATAACTGATCATATTTTTTTAATTTTACTTTTAGTACTTAACGTCATTCTAAAATGTGAAAAAAATTATTATTGTATGTTTCGAAAAGATTAATAAGGTTATATTAATCAAATTATTAATCTTTAATGAGTGTGCAAATTTTATCCTATTAATTAAAATGACATAGAGGAAGAATTAACTATGTACTCTGAATCATAAAGGTTGTTGCAATGAATTTAGCATCAAAGGTAGCCTATATATATATATATATAATTTAAATTTAGAATATAAAAAATTATTTTTGAAACAAATATATTTAAAAGAAAATGAGCTTACATAAAGTAAGGGAATATAATTATAAAGGTCATTTAGGCTCTTAATTGTATGTCCTCTGTTGGGAATGTTAATCTATTTAGCTTTTGGGAGCTTGGTAGGTGAATCTTGACATACCTACATTTTAGAGGTTTTTTTTTAAAAAAAAAATTCATTCGATGCTTGATATTTATTTTGGATGACTAATATAAATTTGTGATAGTTAAGGCATCACTTTCTATAAGAATCTTTTTTATTTGTAGTACTCGAATTCGAAATTTCTTATTAAGAGACGAGATTAATATTCTATATTCATTCTACCACAACATTTAATTTGATGGTTATAACTTAGAATGTGTTCTGATACAAAGGAAATTTTTTTTCACTAAAGAAAATGTTTTTTTTTTTTTTACATGTTTAATGATAATAGATTTTGAAAATTATTTATTCAAGGAAAACAAGCTCTTAAAAAATATGAAAAATAATTTCCGTAATGGAAGTAAGGAAAATAAGTTTTACGAGTGATATTTAACATGCTACAACACACTCATCTTCACCTTCACCCCCATAACCCCCCTCTCCTGATCACCCTTGTACGCTTCCAACTGTCATGATATTTATTTATATTATATACAAATATTTTTATAATAATATCTTTTATTTACATAACAAACATAAAAAATATAAATAAAAAATCAACTTATTTTTCTTCCTGCCGAACACTTCTCCAATATGTGCGTATTATTGAGTACATTGCTCATCATCGATGTTTATAATGACATTCATCAACCTCATCAAAACTTAAAAAACATGTTAGAGAATCATTTTTATAGTGTATCTTTTCAATTGCCATCATGATCAATATCATAATATTGTGGTTCTGAATAAAGGAGAATCGATCCTTTAAACGTAAATGTAGATATGGAGGAGTGTCCAAGAAGATACATGAGCTCTACTAGCTCCCTAGGTATAATCATGTCCTTTTATTAAATAATAACGATGATGCTGACACATCAACTCACTACTGTTTAGAAAGGAATAACCTATACCCATAAATAGTATTAGAATTTACAATTGAATATTTGATAAATTTTGTATAACACATATATTAAAGTATAAATAAAAGTTATTAAGTTTACTTAAATTTACATATATATCGTACGGTAGATACGCCTTTGATCCTCAACAATTCAAATAAAAAGAAGAAAGAAGAAATAAGTGGACTTGATTAATATCAGTTTTTCTCATTTTATTTTATTTTATTTTATATTTTAGTTTTAAATCTAAAACAAGAAGTTTGTTAATAATACTAGATGATTGCCACATAAGTGACAATGTGGTGTCCGACACTTTTGGATAATTAGGCCAAGTAAAATTCAGTATATTCGATATGTTATCTATCCCAATCTTATTAGTATATGTATTGCATATGGGGCTAAATGTACCTAAAAAGGCATAATCATACGATGGGAAAAAAGAAGAATATATTTTTGATATTATAATAACATATTCTGTCTAATTTTATAAAGTGAGGTTCAAGGAGAGTAAAGTATATTTAACTTTATTTTGCTTTGGCGATAAAAAAAGTTTTTGATAGAGTCTCGACTCAAGAAAAAACATGTCGAAGTAGCATGACAAATGAAATAATTGAAGTAAAAAAGTATGGCAAAATACTACAAAAATATGACAAATCATTCTGAACAGTGATTACAACGAAATAACTATATAATCAAAATGCAAGAAAAATAACAAATAGTAATAGAAATCGAGCAACAAGAAATTACAAAAATAATGCTATGACTACTACTATAAAAGAATAAGCGAGACAACGCTCTACTACCTATCAATCTTCTATCCTAATTTGTGTTCTCTAAAACCTCCTATCTACGATCATATTCTCGATAAGTTAATATTACATCATATCCTACCAAATCGCCTCCTCTTAATATTCCTTCATCCATCCTCAATATTTCTGGTTAGGGATGGCAATGGGCCGGTGCGAATGTGGAGCGGTGTGGGTTTAAGATTATGTGGAGCAGGGCGGGGCGAATTGAAACACTTTTTTAAAAAGATTCAGGTGGGGCGAGGCGGTTGTGAGTTGAAAAAAATCCTGAACTGAGTATATATCATTGTCTAACATTATACAAATTAAATTCCCTAGAAGTATTTACTTTTATTCTGATGTTATTCAATATTATAAAGAATTCTAAACCCAATTATTTTATTGAAGATTTTTATTATAATCTTTCTTTTATATTTTTCAAAAAATATCATTCATTTTTCTTATTTTATATCCGTAGCAAGCAAAGAGAAAAAAACAGATTTCGTTCAACTTCTCTTCTCATAATATTTTTCCTTCCTCTTCCTTTTCATTTTCAGTTTTCTAATTTTTAAACAGAGGATACAATTTTATCGTTTTTGAACTTAAAGAATATTTTAACTATAAATATAATCATGCACTAATGCATATTAAACAATAGCAAACAGATAGTAAAAAATCAAAAGATGTGTTGGTTACCATATATATCATGTATGTTCATATTAGTTTTTCGAAAAAGATGAATACAGTAAAAGAATATGCTAAGACAATAAATATAACTTACATCATTTTGGTTAATGAAGATTAATTATGGTGTAATAAATATTATTTGCAATCAATTCTGGTATAAGTATAAATAAATTCTTGCATACGTTTAATATCTTGTTAGTGAAAATTGTTTAAATTATCAAGTAAAATGAGCAGGAATAGGCAAAGTATTAGAGCATCATATCCATATTTTAATAGTTAAACTCTATACTCATCTCAAACTATATAATAAAAAAAACATTTAAATAGGGCGGGGTGGAGCGGATGGATGCGGGTGTGGTATGAAGCGGTTAGATGCGGGTGAAAATGTTATGCAGGGCGGGGTGATTTTAAATTTTACGGGTTAAAAAAAAATCCGCATCGCACCGCCCAATTGTCATCCCTATTTCTGGTATGTTGTAATATTGGCTTGGCCAGATAATTAGAACTAAAATACTACTCCAATCATTCAGAGGAAATAAATCCTTTTCTTTTCTTTATTTTGATAGTAAAAATTATTGCTGGGGAGTAGAGGGGCGGAGGGAGGCGGCAGGTGGTGGAGGAAGACCGTTTACCGGTTCTCTCAGTCACAAATCGGTGGCGTCAATTCACGAGTAATTGCTATTTTACCCATTTTGACTTTTTTGGTTTTGTCTAATTTACAGGTCAACGATGGGTCCACGCCGCTGGCGCGCGTGCGGATACACTGGGCCCCACGCTGGAGACCTCAGAGTCAGAGCCTGAGAGCGACGCAAAACATTCTTCTTGTAATCATTTCATTCATCACTTATCTTATTTTTGGATTCAACAAACGCCTCCTGAATAAATATTTGATCGCTCATTTTTATTTATTCAGTTTTATTTATTTTTAAAAAAAATAATTATATTATATTATTTTTTAATATAATAAATTTAAATATTTTAAAAATTATATTGAGAAATAGTAATAATTAATAAATTAAATATTAAAAAATAAATTATATATTGATTTCTAATTGAATAAGTAAAAATTGGCGGAGGGAGTGCTTAATAATACTCTCCTTGTTTCAATCTATTTATCTAATTTAAATATAACATAAAATTTTAAAAAATAAGAAAGATATTTAAAAATATTAAACAAAAAATATATAGAATATATTAAAATATCTTTTAATTTTATTATTTTAAATATGTCGTGTGAAAAATTAAAATTTAAAATTTGTCAAAATAACAAAAAAATATTTTTTTTAAACAGACTAAAATCTAAAATAAGATAAACAAATTAAGAAAAATAAACAAACAAATAAATAAATTAAGCTTCAAGTCTGCTTAATTACACAAAATTCCGATTTGAGCATCGCAATTATTACTCGTATTTGATTATTCAATTCATATAAATGTGTTTAACTTAATTAAGAGCTTTGCTATTTGTAGGTATACGTACGTATATGTGTTTATAAGTATAATAACCTTCATATTATTGCGAAAGTATCCTGCAATCGCATTATTAGGATCTAACACTTACTATAATATCAAAAATTATAGTTGATAGCAAGGGTGTTACTTTGCTTTTTAACTAAGTCCACCAAACAAGCATCATGTTTAATTATAACTTTTATTCGGACCAATCCGACACCTCATGAATTTATCATAAACAGGATATTGACATTATCCAATACACATAATATAATATTTTCTATTGAAATAATTATTATAGTTCATAAAATAATACTACCCAAATTTTACCTTAAAACACAATAATCGCATTCTATTTAAAGCATGGGTGGAATCATAATCACTTTGGAGCATACTAGGTTCTTTAATTTAATTAAAATGCTGAAATCATGAGCATATACTATGTTACAACAACAATTTGATAAACTTTTCAACGTTATATTGGTTTATGTAGTGTGAAATTAAGATTTTGAGAGGAGTCATTACTAATCATAGACATTTATAGCAAATCGATGAAGGTAATGATTCTTAGTTTTTGTCTTATTTTATTAGTGTTCTGGTGAAGAGGCAACTATCAACAGACATAACTAGGTGGAGTGACTAATAGAATGTTTCATCAATAAGATAAATACTATTCTTGTTCTTTGAATGGAGAAGTCAACAATTATCTTAATAGCATAATTTCACAAGTAAAGTTAAAAAAAATAACGTATATGTAAAAAAAAAATTAACGAGCAGAAAGGCTATTTATCGTTAGAAATAGAAAAATTTTTCATCATAAATTAATAAGAAATTTATATTTTAAAATATAATTTTTTTTATTTATTTTTTATCGAATCAGTTCACTAGAAAACGCCTGGTGAGAAACAGTTTCTCACTGAAATAATGAAAAGTTTCATGATTTTTTCATATGAAAACAATATTATTTTTTTTCATCGATAATCAATAAGAATAGACACTTAATATTTTTTAGGGAAAAATTTCAACAGAAAATTGTAATTTTTTAGTAGTGATTTCTAATAAATTTTTGGTTTTAAAAAAAAAGTATTTGATACAAAATTATAGAAAAAGATACAACAAAATATTAAGATATAAAATAAATGTAACAACATATATATATATATATATATATATATATATATATATATATATATATATATATATATATATATACATACAATAAAAAACAAAAAACTATACAATAACTAAATACTACTACTAAAAGAAAAAAACTAGCTACTCTCGCACAAAATGCTATAGTACTTCACCACTTACTAAACATCTATCCAAATATTCAACCTCCAAATCTTTCAGTAAATTTTCTACTATCAAATTTTCTTTATCTATTATAGCATATAAAGTAAACATATTCAAGTTTCAAATTCAAGAAAACTTACATATAAATATTCTTTGAATAATTCAATAATATAAAATTAAAAAAACTAATAATATATAAAATTTAAACTCATTAAATTAGTACTTAATTTAATAAAATATTTCAACTACAATTTTAATTAATCAATTCTTTTGGTTGTTCAGTTCATACATAAAATAAATGTGTACAAAAGAGTTAAAAATCCTAATGGGGTACAATGGATTTATTAATACCATCATTAAATTTTTTGATATCATGACTAAAATACCTTTATATTCGGCTGTCGGAAGTTATTTAGAATCCCCAGTATTTACTAATTATACTATCATTATTTTTGGAGCTTACCACAGTACCTCTAGGTATATCCTATCTAAAGATAAAGTTTATATATATATATATATATATATATATTATCTAAAATGATTAATTTAAACCAATAAAAATCAATTATCACACTAATACTAGTAAAGTTGCAGCAATGAAAAATTGAAATCGCAAATTATTAGTGATTGCAATTTTATATTAATGTACCTAAGTGGTGTAGGTTCAAATTTCACAAGGTCCTTCACGAGAGAGGATGTATGGTTTATCGTATAATAAATTAGATAAATTTTAATAATTTTAATTAAAATTATGTATATATCGTTAAAAGTTTATTAAAAAATTAAAATTTAAAATTTTAACTTTTAAATTCTGAATTCGTCGGCTCCTATTCTTTGGTAAACTTAATTATATTTAAGTTTGATATATAATGGTGAAATGAAAACTTCAATAATGTGTAAAGGCACGTGACGGAAATAAATACTTGTACGTAGACATAGTTACATAAGGGCGAATTTAGAGGGGCGCGAGTGTGTTCACTCGAACCCCCTTGATAAAAAATTACATTATATATTCAAAATAATTTATTTTATTATATATATAAAAATTTTAAATCCTTAGATATAAGAATGAAGGTTGACTCAATAATTTAAAATTTTAAAATTTATCTTAAAATTTTAAATTCAAATTTTAAATATTTTATTTTTATTTTTAAAATTTTGTTAGTGAAAATTCTGATCTGTTACTGTAATTACACTATGGAAAAAAAAATAGATAGAAAGAATGATGATGTAGTGGTGAGGCAAATATGAGGTGTGAAAGAAGACAAAACAAGTGGAAAGGGCAGTGAGATATACTAGTAGGTCAACAACAAGAGGAGATGGTCTCTCTTCAATCTCCATCCTTTAATATTTTATATCTAAATAACAAAACAAAAACAAAGGAACAGAGGGTGTCATTTGTCAGGTGTGAAATCTTTTAGAACATGGGGGGGTCCAAGTGGAAGTAGTCACATCCTTTACCAAAAGGAAAGCAATTTGAAGTCTTTCTCTATTGTTTAATTGACGAGGGAGCCAATTAATTGTGAAATCAGTCATTGATATTTATATTGATGTAAGTTTGTTTTTATATTTTTGAGAGATTGACTCTTTCTCGCTAAGAAATTAAAAGGTGAATTTTTCTTGATTCGAGCATACTGCTTTGTCGAATATTTTTACTATATATATACATATATATATAGAAATTGAAGGTGAATTTATCTTGGTCTGAAAAATACCACGTGATACCTATATATATATAATAAAATAAAGTAGATGGTAAAAATACGAAAAGGATACTGCTTATAAATAAAGTTGTGTATTAGATTGATGGCTAGGTACTCTTTATATTTGCTCAGCCTCATTGTTTTACTCTTATATTTTCATTTGCTTACTCCTTTAAATGGTGATATTATTTATAAAGAAATTCTATATTTACATTCTAAAGTAACTTCAATATTAAGAATAGAATTGAAAACAATTTAATCACTATATATAGTAATGAATCATGACAATACCTTTATTTATTTTTGCATATACATAATACACAATTTTAAATATGGGATATGATAAGTATAGTATTATTATCTATCTCAGGTGAAAAGTAACACGTGAAAATAGAAATACACGTACGCCCAGTTGCCCACCCACAAATGTACTAGTAATATATATAACATATATACTATCATGAAACTTGAAGCCTTACAAAAATGATTAAATTATCTCTGTGTAATTTATAGGTTACAGGTTCGAATCATGAAAACAGTTATTATTATTTGTATAAGATAGATTGTCTATTTCATATTCTTTGGAGCAATGGCGGAGCTATAAATATTGAATAGTGGTCAGTTGAACACCCTTCATCGAAATATTATACTGCATATATAGGTCAAAAGCTACTTTTCATGTATACATATAATGTTTTTGAACACTCTTGATGAAATTTTTTATTTGCCACTGTCTTGAGCAGAAATTTTACTTTTCTGCAGCCCTTTTCCGGAGTCCAAGAGCGGAGTTAGGGTACTACAAGAGGGTTCATCCGAATCCGTTTCGTCCAAAATTACATTATATATACACGAACAAAATTATTTTATATATGTATATATATAGAAGATGTTGAATCTCCTTAACTTCTTCGTATATTTACTTCTTTATATTTTTAATTTACTTAGTAAAAATTTTGATTCTGTCATATCTTGAACTCTAATATTACGAAATAGTTTGTGCATCAAAGGAAAAAGTTTCTTTTAATATACCATCATGAAACTTCCATATTCAAATAATATCAAAGCCTTTTAATTTTACATGATTTTAGTAGAATTGCACTTACCTACCATGCGTGCTTTCGACGACTGTTTTTTTTATTCAATTGACTTTTACTCCTTTAATTTACTTTTCTTTTGGTAAATACATGTTAAATAGAAATCTACAAACTTAATAATTACATTAATAGGAGAAAAAGTAACTTACACTAGAAAAAATTTTAGACATGACATTAGTGGGAGTTAACTCATATGGTAAAAATTTATTCGCACCCGAAGTGTATATCAAAACCAATAATAACATAACACATGTTTTTTGGATATTTTTTTCACCATCTAATTAATTATGATTGGTTAATGTGCGTTTTTCATCTCTTTAATTATTTAGTTATTGTAAAGTATATTAATTTGATGTAAATATGAAAAGAGATAAATTTTTACCTTTCTTGATAGATATGCCTTAATAAGTAGAAATAATATAGTACATTTTGTAACTTAGATCATTCGAGGGGAGTGAAATTCCGGTAAAAACTTATCGTCACGTTTACATCAAATCTATAAATATAATACATGTCATATATACACAGGTCATAGTTGAATAACATACATTTTCATTTGGATTTGTTAATTCTCACTGCTAAAAAATCATTGTTTTTCATTGAAAAATATTAAGTGGTTATTCCCATTGATTATCGGTGGAAAAAGAAAAATAATAGTGTTTTCACATGGAAAAATCATGAAGCTTCCCATTATAGTGGGAATCTGTTTTCCACCATGCATTTTTTCAGTGAACTGGTTCGGTGCGAAATGAGTGGAAAAATCATATTTTATAACATAAATTTTATCATTGATTTGCGGTAAAAAAAATCTCTATAATAGTGCCTAAAGTTGACAAATCTAAAGCTAGTAGTTCCTATTAATTAAATCTTTGTATATTTAAAATATTATTGACCATTTATAAACTTACTTTAAGATCAATGGCCTCAAATGCACCCCCAGAAGATATTTATTTAGAGAAGAATTTTTTTGTTAATTTTTGATATTGACATTATTATTTGACTCAAGATTTCAATGCCTTGTACGACTGTCTCTCCTGTTTAATTTTTTTTCTTTTTTTATAGTTTTGACTTTTAAAATCTAGTGAACGACTTATTTGAATTTGCCAAGTTAAAAGGAAGTCCACCATATTCTTCAACCATTAATTATAATAAGTATAAACGTCAAATGTGAATGAAATAAAAATATCATTTTGACTAGTGGGAGGTGTCCTATGTCAAATATATTTCTAGCCTCAGGTGGGTTTTGACATTTGTAATTGACCTATGTGTGTGTTCGATACGGAAAAAGATATTTTTTTATGGAAATAATTGAATTTTTTTATTGAAAAGAGAGTTTTGGTGTAATTGAAAAAGTTGTTATCATGTGATCAAAAGATTATAGGTTTCAGTTGTAGAAGGAGGCAGAAATACACGTAAAGTTGTGTACAATAGACCTTTGTGGTTTGGTTTTTCTCTGAACCCGCGAATAGCTCACTGCTAGAAATAGAGACTTTTTCCACTGTAAAATCAATGAGAAATTTGTGTTATAAAATATGATTTTCCATCGATACTCACCGACCATCTCACTGGTGTATGGGGGAAAACAAATTCTCACTGAAATAGTGAAAACTTCACTATTATTATTTTTCTCTCGCTGATTCAATCAAAATATCTGCGGGAATAACCACTTAATATTTTTCTGTGAAAAATTTCAATGAAAAAATAGTGATCTTTCCGTAGTGGTTAGGCTGCCCTTTAAGTAAATTTCTTAGTTTTTTGTGTTCGATATGTATGAAAAAATGTTATTTTAAAATTATTTGTATATAATCTAAACAAATACTATGTGAGATCGCTATATAGGGATAGAGGTGTGTGGTGGTGATCGAGGATAGAGGCTACGAGGGTGGGTTAAAGATGAGGTATACATCAGCGGGTGAGAATGAAACAATCAATAAAAAATGTCACTTGTACTAAAATTTATTTTTTCTACTTATACTCAAAAAGTTATTTTCCTTGATAAAATATTTTTTTTAAATTTTAATTAATTAAATATAAAAAAAATTAAAATATATTTTTTAAAAATATTTTTTTCAGTACCAAACACAATCCTATGTATTAAAGGTGTTTTATCAAATATTATTCTGGTCCTACTTTTATCAGATATTCTGCTAAAATTATCTCTTGACAAGGTTGACTTTTGAAATTTTTATCTTTTATCTTTTATCCGCCATGCTTAGCGTATGTGGAAGTAAACTGGACAATGGGTGATATACTGTTATTCTTTTCTTCTTTTTTTCCATTTTATATATTTTTATATATATTTATTCAAAAGAGAATTACTTTTTTTAAAGTAGGCATTCAAAAATAGGTTTAGTTAAAACTTTAATAAAAAAGAAATTTTTTAAATTAAAGTTAAAAAATAATATTTAAGAAATTAAAAACGATATTTAAATATATATTTTATTTTTAAAAAATTAAAATTTTGTGATGGGGAAAAAATTTCAAACCAATTCTTGAAACTTGGAAAACTCATTCTTAAAAACTAACCAAAAACTTATCCCAATTTACAGCCAAAAAATACTTTGAAAATATTTTAATGAGAAAAAAAGAGGGGAAGGGGGGAAAATCATATTTGTTTTTAAATTTAAAAATAGTTTAACTAAAAAGTTTTATCTTTATCCCTAATCATAATTCTGAATAGCCAAACATAATAAAATATTATAATGTACTTAAGATTATAAAATCTTTTATAAAAATAAATAAATTAAGTTTTGCGTTTAACTAAACTATACAACAACAATAACCCAATAAAATTTCATATAAAATTTTAAAATTAATTAAACAATATCATATAAATTAAAATGAGTCAGTTTTATTTTGCTTATCATATATATACTCTCTAATTTCTCATATCCTATATATTTTATGTTCCTAATTAAGCAGTCAGCTCCCGACCGTGAACTAATTTAGTATTAATTACAATTGACAAAAGGTGAACATTGAGAAATCAAAACATGATCAAGAATGACTCATTTCACTAATTTTCACGTTTTCTTGAAATTCTTCATCCATAAGTTGCTAACATTATTAAACAAATTAAGCTCTTTTATTACCTTTTGTAGTGAAAGTTTTTTAAAAATACATAATTTAATGATAGTTTAATATTTTCATAATAGATATGTGTGGATATATTTATTATCTGCATATATATAATTAGAAAGAGATATTGTACATTCACATATACACTTATTATTCGTACGTATATATATAGTTAGGCAGAGATATTGTATACGTACGGATACACTTATTATTCGTGTGTATAGTATAGTTAGGCAAATATATTGTATACATGCGGTTGTACTTATTATCTGCACGAACACACTTATTATGTCCACGATTACAGTGTATTTTACTATTATTATATGCACTGATACAATTTACTCTTCTATAAGAAATATTATATATACGCATGGATATAGTGCATTTACTATTATTATCCGAACAAATATAATATATTTCACCACGTTATAAAATTAAAATACTGTTATATTTCGTAATTAAATAAAATCCCGCTATTTTTCGAAAAACACAAGTGTGGTTGAGAGGCTTACCTCATTGTTGCATCATCATAACACATATATATTCCAGTTCCAAAAAATTAAAAAATACGTGAAGTTGTGGGTCTTGTGTTTTATTATTAACAAAAACTTAACTGGGATTTTCTATTGATGTATCAGTATTGCCACAATCCAACTTTCTATATATCATGATGAAAGTTTATCACAACTTTCTACATTTGTCATCATTGCTTTTCAAGGCCATTATATTTTGTTCAAAATTACTCCCAAATTCTTCTAGCAAATAGAGAAACCCTATGACTGTAAAAGATATATACTCAATTGATTTGGAACAAATAAAAGTCAACCACTAATTAATGACAAAGAAATATTATCTCCTTTCTATTTTATTTATTATATTTCATTCTCCGAGAGTCAATATTTTATAGACTTTGATCAATATTTTAATATTTATTTTTTATCATACAAATATATATATATGAGAAGAATTAAAATTTATAGTATTTTTCATATAGTTTTTAAATATTAAAATTTAAAATATAAAATATTAATATAATCGCTGGTTAAATTTTAGCTCTAAAAATTAGTCAAATAATTAACTCTTGTAAAGTAAAATATGACAAGTAAAAAATAAAAGGTGAGAGTATATATAGATGAAGACAAGATTTAATGAAAAAACAGGTAAGCATTATTGTTGAAAGTTGAGAATCAGTGATTAAGTAAGACATTGGTATATATCATAATCTCATAGTAACCAAAAAAAATAATAGAATTAATTTCACTTAATTAACGTCTGTAATTATAATGGATTATCACATTGTTTTCTCAAAGTTAATTAAAGAATGAAATCATGTAAAGATAAAGTAAATTTCAGTCAGCTTCCATAATCTTTTCAGTAGTTACAAACTCCAGACATATAGGGTTCTGAAGTTAGACTTTGTCTAAGTCTAACTGCAAACATTTCTTTCTTAAGTTAAACTTGAAAATCCAGAAATTCAAATATTTATTCAAATATTAAATTGAATAAATGAAAATTTATTAATGAATCAAATATGGAGATTATTCATATAATCCACTAGAAATGGATAATATGGATACTCATATTACCAACATTCATGTATCTGTCTGTTATTTTTCATGAGTTGTTGCTTTCTCAGAGTCTGAGCTTACTTTGGCTTGTAACCTGGATTCTCATCTTACTGTAGATAATATGAATATCTATAATATCCGTTGGTTAACTCATTTTTTTTATCCTTTTTAACTATAGGCGGATAAAATATTATCGTTTAACCTTTTTTCAACCCGTCCATTTATTACTCCTAATCTCTTGTAACGACTACGTGAGTCTATCTGCATGGAATCAACTAGATCATAAATGAGCCCATCAATTGGCTGATGCAGGATTTTCACCAGGGGGGTTCGAAATAGATTTTCAAGTTACGTTAAGGGGATTCAATAAGCAACATATACACATAAATATCATATTTAATCTTATATATATAGTGTATTTATCCAACGAAGGGGGTTCAGATAAACCCTTTCGCCACCCTGGCTCCGCCTCTGAGCCCATCTTAGAGCTAAAGTTGGGCCTTTTAATTCAGTATTCCTCATTAATTGGGCCTCTCGTAATGGTTAACCCTTAAGTGAACCCATCTACAAGCCGATCGCGCTAAAAAAAAAAAAAAAAAAAAAAAAAAAAAAAAAAAAAAAAAAAAAAAAAACCAATGTTACTCACAGTGAGACTAATCCAGTATGGTATAAATTTCTGTCTAACATAGATGTTGAGGAACTACTGGATCCCCAATTTTCAATTTCACGTGTCTAGTGATATACGATTAGAGATGTTAAATAAATAGGTTGAGCTGAATTTGAACGGATCAAAATGAGCGTGTACTGATTCGCTCAAAAAAGAGTTGGGCTGTAATGAGCTAAAATAAAGGTCATAACTCAATCCGCTCAAGTCTTACTCAGTTTTAATAATTTTATTTGTTCTTTTATAAATTTTTAGTACTTAATAAAATTATTTTTTCCTTTATTATGACAATATATAACATATTAATTATTTTTAAAAAAGAACTTTTTTGATAATATTTCTCATGGGCTAATATGGCTATATATCAGTCAATTTTTTTATTGGATGAAATAAATTGAGGTAATAAATGAACGGATTAATAGCTAGTTCAAACATGAACAGATTGGACAGATTATATTTTAATGCGCTATTTTTTCCCACGTCTTTGTACGGCAGAGTTTGATTTGAGTGTTCGAAGAGGGTGGGCATGATCAATCCTGTCAAAAACTCTTTCAGCTTCTAACCTTTTTGCTTTAACATAATGTGGGCTCAAAAGTTCTACTTGAAGCTCTTCCTGGGCTTGGGCCTTTGGCTTTTACAAAACATTATGGGCTCGAATCCTCGAAGTCCAGCAAAAAATTTCAACGGCCAGGAATTTGGAATATTTTGGCAACCTACATATTACCGGAGCATCTTCTGGATTAGGTATTGTTCCTTCAATATACAAGTAAGCATCTACCATAAAATATGAGCGATCCCAAGTCCCTCTAAGGCCCATTGATTTCATAGCCGGACTCATAAGTCATAAGTAGAAAGTTTTGGCCCTTAGCCGATCGATGGTAACCCTCTTAAAATTAAAACAAAAATGTCAAAAAAAAAAAATTAATATAATTAGAGATTCCTATAACTAACTGCCGTATCCAACAAAAGTGTGATCTTCTTATGATGAGAATTCTACTAGTAACGAAATGGGGGGCGTGTTTGGATGAAAGTAGAGGAAAGCTTCTTCACTTTGGGCGTGAAAAAATTCTAATCATTCTGAAAATTGTACGAAAACGCGGAACGATGTTACTTTCATGACTCCCTTTCGATGGGAAAAAACTAAATATAAATTTCTTTGAAAATAATAAAGATTTAATATATATTTATAAAACATACATATGTACACAAAATATGCCTCTCAAGTTTAGTATTTTCACTCATAAATTAAAGGAAGAAAGGCCTTATCACTTGTGAAAGTGGAGTATCACATGATATGATCATCTATCCAACAACATTATAGGTGAAATTATGTGGGCAAAAGAAAAGACAACTTGAGGATTTCTGTGTATATTTGTTTGTTCATTTGTCCAACTTATGGAAGTCATGACAAAATTGTGGAAGCTCTTGAACATTCTATTGTGGTGGAACCTAAGTCTACACCATTAACAGAGTTATGGTTGGAAACCACTTTGATTTTTTTTATTTTGTTTTCGGGAATGGACTGTGGGGACTTTTGAATGTGTCATTTCCAGAAACATCACACTATATTTTACTATTATTGTTACTACTAGTATTACCGTTTCCTCCGTTTCAGTTTATATGATATTTTTTTAAAGTTTCAAAAATAATGATGTATTTCTGTATTTAGTAATAATTTGATTCTAAGCAACCTATTTTACTGATCTTAAAGAAATGATTTATATCTAATGAAATTTCTCAGACTTATGTTAGACCATAAGTTTTCAATACTCTTTCTTTTTTCTTTTAAACTCCGCACTTGATCAAATACCTTCACATAGATTAAGACATGAAGTAATAATCAAGAGAAGATGCACAATTAAGGGTACGGGTTCGGTCAACTCCAGTAAGCTTAGACAAATATGTATCTATATTAAGAACTTCATTTAATACGTATAAAATTTAATTTAGAACATAGTAATTCACGTTTATCATTTTTTTCCTTCTAATTTCTTCTCTAGCCGAGTGTGAAAGATTACCTTTCGATATATCAGAAACAAAAGAAGAGAGTCATAAATCGATTAGAATTTTGAATCCATAAACTTCAAAATTTAAAATCCACATCCGCTACTTATAATAATATTTAATAGCTGCCAGTCCATTACCCCCCACAAACAAATTTTATTAGGCCAATCATATACTGCATCTGAATGTTCCAATGGGCCACCTGAAATTTGTTGGACTGAATTCGTGTAACCCTTCTTCTCCAATCCAGGTTCCTTTTTTGTAGGGATAATGGATTGTCTCACGTGAAAAACCATAGGATATTATGGGCCCTCATTTGGGCTCAACTACAGCTGTGGGATTGACTATAACTGGGCCATATGGGCCCATATATTTTTCAACCATGACAAATTAGAGGTCTTTATTACACAATTGTAGTAGTAGTGCGTGTCTACAATTAAAAGGGAAAAAAAAAAGGAAAAGAAAACAAATTATTGTGCAAAAAAGTATTGTTATGTTTGGAGAAAGATAGAATGGGTTATGACAAGGCAAAAACCCTCAAATGTCTAGATTCTCATAACCCATACGTTTCCATCACATCAGATGTTGTGACCAAAATCTTTTTAATCACTAATGAGTTGTGAGAGTAGGAGTGGAGCTCTCGAGGTCATGGTAAAGTTGTATCCGTGAAATTTATAGGTTACGAGTATGAGTCGTAGAACCAGTCACCAAAACTTGTATTGTGATTGATTGTATACCTCACACCCCTTGAGATGGTGCCCTTTCTCAGACCTTGTGTGATGCAAGTTGATGTTGTGATATTTTGCATTCACTTATTAAAATCATTTGATCAACCTATTCAGAATCTATCATGATGTAGTTTTGAAAGAGGTGAAGTCAAGATTTTTAATTTATGGATTTTAAACTGTAATTTTTTTTTTTTTTGTTTATTGAATTTTGAATAGATTATTTGTGCTTGTTAAATAAACCTTTTAACATAAATACAGGGCTTGAATCAAAGTTATTGAGTTTTGCAAAACTCATAACTACTAAACTGGCTCCGCACCTGAATTTTGTGATCTCCGAAATTTGTGATGGAGTAGGAAATACACCTTGATTCTTAACTATAGGTCTTAGGTTCGGACACTAAAATAGAATCACATTTAATAGAGAGCTTTCTACACTCAAAATAATACTATTGGACGAGAAATATAGGTTTTTTTTTAGATAAGAAGACATATATAATAATTCCTAATTCTTTTTTTTTTTCTCATTCAATTTCACTTGTAAACTTGGTAATGGAGACAATAGTCCCCATGTTTTTCCACCAATATTCAGCTAAATTAGGAAATGAACACAATTGATGTAGAATTATTTTCCAATTATATATATATAAATAGATGTTGTGTATGCAATAACAACATTATTATACTAATTATTATGTAATAAAAGAAATTGTTGTTATACATATCCCTCCATACTTTGAGAACCACTATCCAGACAATATTAACAATTGGTCCACCAGACTGTTTGTAATGGAGTATCTGTTTTATCTCATTCATCAACACTCAAAAATAAAGCAGTTTAAGTTATACAGATATTATCACTAGAACTTTTTAATATTATCAAATTATTCAAATGATATTTATAGATAAGCCCCATAAAAATATGAAATCTTATAACATTGAAAATAAAACTAATTACATGCTGTAATAGGTAAACATAATATTGGAACAGAATGTCGGTCCCAACCCGTTTACAAAATGTGAGGAAAGCTTTTTCACGATGTTTGAATGGCCTATTAAGATTCCTGATGGTGTAAAAATTTCTAACGCTATATAACACATCCTTTCGGAGCTATCCGATAACACTTGCAATATAATGAGAAGATTAGCAATGGCTTCTGTGGAAGGATGATACATACAAAAGGAGAAATGATTCATTTTTTTTCATCAATTTCAATTTATTTGAAACTAAAGCGTAATTATAGATGTTGAAATATCCAACTTAAACTCTATTAATTGAGGACTATGCTCTCTTATAGACATGTAGTTTAGTTTATAATTCAATTTCTACATGAATGTGTTCCCCACATTGCCTGGTCAATTTACCATTTGCTAAATCTCAATCTCCTTCCTTAAGTCAATTTCTTCAAAAACAATAGAAAATAATAAAAAGGACACATTTTATACGCATTAATTTAATTACTTAATAAATGAATAAAAATAGATATAAAAGTATTAAATTAGAATCCTTTATTAATAGTTAAAAATATTTTCACTAACATAAGACTTATTCTCGGATATCTAAATAAAATATTTTGATAATAATTTTAAAGAAGTCTGCTACGTATTTAGCTTTAAACTAAAAATAAAAAAGAGAGGGAGTACTTTTGGGTGGTCAAGCGTGTTTGTTCAGCAAATGGGCCCAAATGGCTGGGCTAAAGGGGGGACAAGAAACGATGGGCTAAAAGGTTTAATCTCCATGAACCAATCAAATTTGGAATTGGTTGTTTTAAAGTTTAAACTCCTATTGTCTGCATCACTAGCCTACTATTTGTGTTTAGATTAGGGAGCATAAACAAGATTTTACATGGAAAGTGGGGAATCTAATTAACCTTTGTGTGTGTTGTGATTAAGGATGGACCTTTGAATGCTTTGGAATCATAACTAATAGTGTGTCTTTTCCTTTATCTTTTTATATTATTCTTTTATAAATAATTAGTACGTACCACTACTACTACTACTATTATTATTATTTCAACATAGAAACGAAAAAATAAATAAAAAGTATTCCAACTTTTTAATCTATCTTGTCATGTTTTGTGCTTTAAATTAATGTTTATCCTCCGTTAATGAGGGATCGTTTGGTACGAGGGATAAAAGATAATCTTGAAATAAGATTCAAAATTATTTTACGGTGCATTTGGTTAAGTATATTAGTTAATCTCGATATCTTAATATTTGTATTATAATAATGAAATAAATTATCCCATATATATGATTGGAAGACTAATCTCATGAGATAACTTTATCTATCCCATCTTCTATACCAAACGACCCCTAAAGAGTTATGCTAAAATGGCAAGTACTCTTTCAACCATAATCAGAAATCTCACTATCAAACTTTGAGAATGAAATTGTCTTTGTTAAGGAGTTTTACCTCCCAATGCGGGAAGCCTCATTTCCATTCACGTTGGGATTTGATATGAATTCTTATAATGATTTCGAGTTAATATATCATAAAAACTTTGCTTCATTTTGATAGGGAGATACATTTGCTTCTAAAGAGAGTGATATTGTGTGTGTATTACTTTCTAGATCTACTTTTAATTTTTATATAAATATCGAATATTGAATCTCTACCGCAGATATTAAGACACTGAACACGAAAATAAAAAGAAAAATGTTTATTCTCTCCTACATGCTAGCTATGCAATAATAATTGAACAGTATTAGGGGACTTGAATTCAACACCACCTCCCATATAATATAATATAATATAACATCCCCCCCCCCCCTTTTCTAATCCTCACCTCCAAAAGTGAGAGACAAACTCATTTTATTGATGCTTAGCATGTGATTTTATGGCCACAATCAAGGTCCTCCATATGCTATTTTTATTAATATTTTAACCTCCCATTGAACCTAAGTCCATAACTATTATAACGTCCCCCACCCACTAAAACTCTCTAATTAATTCATTATCTTCCTTTCTTTCCTATTTAGGAAATCTTCCTTACTAAGGTTTTTTTTTTCAGTGTGTTTAATTAGGACTCCTCAATCTTGCTTTTGGATTTTTTTTTTTAAAAGAAAAACTTGTTGTACTATTTCAATCATAATTAGAATCTAACAACCTATTTAGTTAATTTTTCAAAATCTTCTGTTTTGAAAGGAACTTTTTTCGAAAAAAGGTACTTTGGAGAATAGTATAGTAATTATTTATATTTGTCTAAATCACTTTGTAAAGTTCTTTTCAACAATATAAAAACAACAACTTGTATGTGATCAAACTTTCATAAAATATTAAAGGGGAGAAGTTTTTAATTTTTCAGACCTTCTGAAAACAGTTTTTGTTGTCAAAATTTGACTACATGACTTAACTCTCTAAAATACCATAATATACGCAAAGGGTAAAATGTGGGCAGACGTATATCCTACCTTGTCAAAATATAAAGATTTTTCTATAAAAAACCCCCTAAAATAATCACTTACAAAAACATTCTTGGCTAAATTGACTATAAATTTGTGTACCATCAAGATTCTATATCATAAATCAACTTGTAGAAGAAAAAAAAAGTTTGCTTCAACCCCCCCCCCCTTTTTTCTTTTTTTTCTTTTAATGGTACATGATCAGTATATATATGTGCTTGTACTGCATGAACTACTTCTCATCAACATAATGAAAAGTAAAAGGCAAAAGAACTAAAGAAAGTAATTAATTCACTGCATTCAGTAACTTTGTTTCCTCTAAATGTAAAATACTTTTGTCCAATGAGAAAAGAAAGTGGAAACTTGTAAGCCTGACAGCTATTAGAGTAACAGAATAATTCCACAACCCCCCCCCCCCACACACACACACATTTTTTTTCTTTTTTAAAAATAACAAAAAAGTTTTCAGTGTCACAGTAATAATGCATGAACAGTGTCCCTTACATTTGGATCACTTGACCGACAATACTACAGTAAGAGGATAAAAGAACAGCTCTTAGACCCACACCACTAATAAACCCCAAATAGACCACAAAATAAAATAGAGAACCCAATTCACCAATAACAAGTTAACAACCATAACCTATCTCGTGTAATTTCACTTAAAGTAAAATTTATAGAAAATACTGTGTACACAGTTTTATCTGTAATTTATAAAAGTAAAGAGATTATATTCAATAGATTTTTGAATTAATAAATATATATATAATAATAAAAAAATTATGTTAATTTTATTTTTTCAAAAAAATTAAAATTAAAAAGGGTGTTAGTAGTCACAATCTGTCCATCAATGAAAGTGAAAGCCAAAAACAGAAAGAGGAAACAAAGTTAAGAATAATTGATTCACATAGCATATTGGAGCATAGAAAAAGCCCAAGTTTTCGGCGACATTTCTATCCGCACTTGGCTTTTCACAAACATAGTCGAATTTAAATTCTAGAGTCAGTGAATTCTTAATAAATTAACTTGTTGTATATATATAATATTATTATCATCAACACATATCATATGATATTTGGTCAAATTCTATAACGATGAGAAAGTCATAGCAACCAAAGTGTTAAATTGAGGAGTCGAGTGACGTATTAACGCTACTAAATAAGTGTAAGTACTCAACACCTAGTTGTATTATCAGTAGGAACTAATTAAGAAGTTAGTCGACACTTCTCGGAACACTTTTTCTTCCTAGTTAGCACTATTTTTTAACCGTAGTTTGCGTGCTTGACTAATGCGATAGAAAGAGTACTATTTGTTTAATAAAGTCAAGAATATATATTGTTTGACCAACAATAACAACATATTCAATGTAATCCTACAGATAGAATCTGGAGCGAGCAGGATATATGCAAATTTTACTATCTTTGTAAGGATAGAGATGTATTTTGCGATAAAATAATTTGTTCAATCAAACTCATCTTCACCTTCTTTGCAATTCCTTTTTTTTTTCCATAGACGACTGATCGACTTGACCTCATGACCTGAATCAAATTTTTGCATAAATGAACAGATCCCTGATTTTCAGTCTTTGCTTTTTTAAACAGTGCAACTTTGGATAATTTTGATGGACAGTTTAAAATTAAAAAAAAAAAAAGAAGAACCTATAAAGGAAAGGGGGAAATATCAAGAAATATTTGATAGTGATTTGACTAAGGTAATGGTTCTCTATGTCATCAATTTGTTATTTAGCTGTCTGCTTTTTTTATTCTTCTTTTTGGGATCACATCATATATGACTTAAAGATTTAAATTGAGTCGATATTTCCTACTCTTGGTTGCATTTGATATATAGGTTGTTCAATTTAGACTACTTTCAAAGGACAATATATGTCCGGATATTGGTACAAAATAAAGTACCATTTCATTACTTATTGATATATACTCTATGTGAATTGCATATGGATTATATATGTTGCATCATCAACTATATATATATATATAGGGCCGGATCTAGAGGTTGGAAGAGTGTTCACTCGAACCCCTCAGCAAAAAGTTACCCTGTATATTATAGGGCAGTTTTAAATTTTTTTATGTACATAAATAGATTTTGAACCCCTTAAACATAAGATTAGAGGTTGGCTTAGTGATTTAGGGGGTTCAAAATTTACCTTGAGATTCCAAGTTTAAATCTCTAGTATTATATTTTTATTTTTCAAACCCCCTTAATAAAAATTTTAGATCCGCAACTATATATACACACACATATATATCAATAATATGAGTATATGACTACTGAGATATGTATTCTTGACACCTAGCTTGAATTACACTATGATATGCTAATCTATATATGTTGATAGGACTCTCTTTAAATATCTTCGGGTGTCTGTCAAATTCGTTAAAAATTATATATTTTTGGAGTATTTCGACACGAGTGCAACAGTACTACTATTGAAAAGTTTGAACAATAAATATCAATTACTAATAAAATTCACAAATAACCGTTTTTCAATCTTTATGATTAAAACGAATAATCGATGTGATATTATTTGAATCTCCACAGATGAAACTTCAAGATGTTGTCACGAAGTTTCACAACTAGAATATGAAATTGCATGATAGTGCAGTGAATGCTATTTTTATCGGACCAATTCCCACACATGTAATGTTGTTACATATATATCTAACCAATACCCTTATTGTCCTATTGTTTCACCTATATATGGAATTTGAAACAATATGAAAACAATTATTTTTTTCAAAAGAAATCATCGAAAAGTAATTAGTAAACACTATTTTTTCCTAACAATAAAAATATAGTTAATTATCTATAATCTAATACCAAATATTATTCTTTTGGGAAATAAAATAACAAATTTTGTCCTTTGTATAATTTCTCTTAATACACAACGTGTTCTTCTCATCTCAACGGTCGTTTGGTAGCTCGGTAAAATATGCAAATATCAATGTATTATTTTATGCAGAAATAATATATAGATATGTATTAGTTATGCGGATTTCTAGATTACTAATCAAATATGGTATTAATTTTTCTATTACATAATATGATTGTAACTTATGCATAAATTTGAAATACATGAATAACTTAGCTTCTAACCAATTACAAAACGACGTGTACAATTTGCTCAATAGATGCATGTACATATATGAAATGTCGTACAATTATAGGATACGTTAAATGGAAGAAACTATCAAGTTGTAGTACTAGAAAAAGAACATATGAAGATCGTGCAGAAATTAAATACATTAGGTCGTCCAGGTACTACGAATATTGACCTTAGCATAGCTAATGTATATAATGCAATTTCAGTACTCGATGACAAAGGAATAATAATGTCCAGTTTCCTAAATTAGTCAATTTTACCCATATGGCCTTAAAAATTATTGTTTATTTATTTTGAAAAAGAAAAATAAGATTGGAAAATAACTTGGGAAGAAAGAGGCAATATACCTCTTTCAATTAAGCAATTTAGATTGGATATAATTCTTGTTAAAAGAAAAAGATGTATATATATCTTCGTTGTTTAATATATGGTTTATATATACCCTCTATGTTTAACATATAATGCATATTTATCCTTTTCGTTAGTAAACTGATCTTTTTTTAAAAAAATCTTATAAACTAAGTTTTTAATTTCAAAAATATCACGTGGCTTTTAAAAATTATGTAACCTACTTTTCTTACCCTGCCAAACCTAATTTAAAAAAAAAAATCTAGTCCCTCTTTTATTCTACTATGTCATAATATGGATTTGGATTAGGTCTGAATAAAAGAGGAGGTTGACTGCCGTTAATAATTGAGCCGGATCTAGACGGGTAAAAAGAAATGAACGATAATTATAAAGCCACGTGACATTTAAAAAAATTATAAATTCATCTTGTTAACGAAAGGGGTAAAAATACACCATTTGTTAGGCGTCGGGTATATATACACCATTTTTTTAATCAGAAACACATCTGCTCTAAATCGCAAAGTTGAGAGTATTACGTTTTCCAACTTACCTTTCACTTTTGAAGTTATATTTAACCAAAATTCAAGCATAAAATATTATTTGCAAGAAATGTAACCAAATACAATTTTATCTTCAACTTTAATTAAATAAATTTATTTTTGAAAAATTAAAAAATATCTGAAATCTACCAAACTCCAACTTAATTAATATTCTCTACAATATTCAGCTATGAAGTAAACAGAAAGTACCCCATGTATATACAAATATAATCTCGGACATTATCAAATTTTGTATTCAGTCAGTAGGCTAACATTATTTTCTCTATAATTTTTTAAAAGGCATCCAAAGCCTCATGATGATTTGACCATAGTAATTTATTTTATAAAGAAGAGTATAAAAATTCATTTAATAACAATTGCCTCTACCATATAACTGGGGCTATTCAAAAGGACTATACGAGCTTTTCAAATTACCTATTCATTTTTAGTAAAAGAGATTTCGGGTTCAAACTCATAAGAATAAATCGTCTTTGAAGAAAAACGTTTTACTCTCAAAATAAAATTTTTCGATGCGAATTCTAATTACTCCGGATCAAAAGTGGACACTGAACACTGAATGGTAAAAGAGAAAAAAATTTCGCATTATATAGCCACCACCAAAATAACAATACTTGACAAATATATTTTTTTGTAAATTGATAATGATATACGTATAATATATATGTTTTATACATAGTTGGTATATTATTTTTTGTATATTAGCTAGCAAAAATAATTATTTTTGACCAAATGGCCGAGTTGTGGCATATAATTAATTAATTTATTTCATCTACCCAAACAAGACCAAATAGTTTGATTTGTTCATGTGATTAAGTATAGGAAAAAGTAGACAATTTTGGATAGGTTGTACTTAAAGTGTTTAATTCTTCTACCCAAACAAGACCAATAGTTTGATTTGTTCATGTGATCAAGAAAAGGAAAAAGTAGACAGTTTTAGGATAAAGTGAAGTCCAACGTATGTAGTTGATTCTAAAACAGCAATATATAGTTAGACGAAAAGAATGTCACAATTAATAATTACGTACCACATAGAGGAATAGGGTTATCAGTTAATTAAACAAGATTAGCTAAAATTTAATAATAGTGCATGCTATACCAAAAGGGAAACATGAAATTAGGGACCACATAATTGGTCTCTTAAGTGAGAATTAAGCCAGAAAAAATTAATTATATGTTGTCGGGTTGAATTTGTATTCTACACTAGCTAGTCCTATTAGTGATGGCTCTTAGACGACTTTGCTCGTGCAACAAAATCGTGCTTTGTGCATTATAATTATAGGTCCAACTTGTTGAAGAGAAATACCAGCGTCGGTGAAAAATAAAAATTTTGAACTTTTTATATGACTTGGACAATTCTTTTCTTTTAGAGTTAATTTTTAAAGTTTTATTTAAATTAAAAGTTTATTTTATCATGATAGCAGAGTCAATTTCATCCGGTGTGAGCTCTCAGACCGAGTGAGGGATGGGGTAGCGGTTAGTAATACCTTGATTCATGAATGTGCAAGCTTCAATCCGGAAAAAAAGGGGGAGGGATGGATAGAAATATCATATTGGTGAAGGATTAGCTTCATAAACTTCTTAAATAACTTGAGCAACACTTCTCCCTTTAAGCTAGTTTTTAAGGCATGAGTTAGGTTCAACGTCTATTTTTCTATTAGTTAGATATATGATTGATCAAGATTTTCTTTTAAGCAACTTGTACTTCACGTGCTTCCGTTAGGTCCTTTACGTTATGGAAACCTTTCCTTCCTCCTTCCTGTATCTTTCCTCCAACCCTTCCCCCACACCACCCCAAGGGGCGGATATACAATACACAAATTACATATTTGATCGATCAATTAAAATTAATTATATTTGCTAGTCAAATAAAAAAAATATATATTATTTTGTATCAAATATATTTTATACATTATAATATATATATATATATATTGACTATCATTTTGATGAACAGTTATATATTTATATCAATTTTAGGACTAGACAAATAATATTCATATTTTTCTTTTTTTGCTTCTACAAAACCTGGATATGCATGTTAAGTTCAAAATATACAACACGGAGAAGTATTTAATTTTGCTAAGAAAATTTGTTCTCATTAATTTGACAATGGAGGTCTGAGGATTATTAGTAGTAATTATTTTCAGATATTAAATTATGTATTAATAAATATTACTTTTTGTTGCAGTTAATTAGTGGATTTTTATACATTGGGTGTAATTAAGAAGATATATGATGAAGATGTCATCTCAATGAGGCAAATCATTACTACACTTTGATCAGTCCATCAGATATCTCTTTTTCAGAGTCGAAAAATTCTTCTATGTGGTGATCGATCGATGCTGCCACAAAGGTGATTCCTCTTGTCTACCTTTATTACAAAAGTTAAAATTAAAGTAGTTTGTTTTTCACAGGGTATAGAGAATCTTGACATGCATTCCACAATTATATATACATTTGTACAAAGTTAAATTGGCACTGTATACTAATACTCACCCTCTCTGACAACCACGCACTAGTACTAGTTTCGTTTCAGGTTTAAAAGTGTAACTCCGCGTACAAAGTATTCTGCATTAGCAGAATTAATTTAATGAAGGATCGTATATTAAGAGGTGTAGTGTAGATAACGTATTTTAATATATTATATTAGAAGTATTAAGTGAGTTATTTGAGTTGAAAAAGTCGAAGAGGGGCTCGAGTAATAAGATCTTATAATTACATTAAGCCTAAACATAGACCACATCGATTTTGGCGTCCTATATTGTTCGCATAAGGCATGGAATTTCGATTAATCATACAATTGAATGTGCGCCAATAAAATTTCAAATTTGTGATTTTGATTCGATTTGGGCTCGCTTCAAAATAAATAGTATTTTTATATACGATATTAAGACGAATTAATATTAGGGACGGATGGAGTGTTGTGCCATGAGGTTCGTCTGAATAATTTATAACATAAACGCGCCTATAAAAATGTATTAAAATTATAATAAAAACTACTATTAATATTAATAATAATAATAATTTCTTTACAGTGTTTTTTATAGAATGTTTCGGCTCAATAACAACAATAATAATAATTTATAAGTTAAATTTGAAAAGAAAAAAAGTATGTATACAATATTTTATTTCTATATTAAAAAAGTAAGACGAATTATTTTCAATAAATCAATAAAATTGTTTGATCTTTTATGTTAAAGGAAATTTTCTATAATTTTGCAACTGAGGAGTTATATGTTATTTACATCACTAGTAAAATAATTATTTTTTTAAAAAATACAATAGGTAAAAGAAGAAAGGCTGGAATAACGGGGGACAAGATAGGAGAGCAGGGATTTCAGGGAGAGATGATAATTCCCACTGGGCTTGCCAACTTAAACACTACACATTCACGTCTTTTCATTTCATATTTTAATAATAATAACATTACCCTATAATGTTATTATTATTATTACAGTTTTTAATAATAAAAAGAACTCCTTGTTCTCGAGATGTTAACTAAATTGATTTAATGACTAAATAAAGAGAAAAAATATACATCTCAAAGAGGTGAGAAGTCAACGGTCAAAGATTTGCATTACTGTCTCTGTCTCCCTTATCAACCTACAAACTATAATATAAAAATAATTAATTGGAATGTGGGTATTAATCTAAATACATACATTCTTGTTTTCCTATATTTCTTCCTTCTCTTTTGTTTTGTTAAACATTCCCATAAAATCCTCCCAACACCAAGCACCAAGCGCCCCATCTGCGCTGCGGTCCTACCTGCCTTGGTGCACCCGCCCAATTCTACCTAGTTTTTCTCTCTCCATCTAATCTTACTAAAATTGAAAAATCTTAAAAGCTCGTATTGTTACTCATTTAACTTCCTGAATTTTTATTTTTTTGATAATAAGTCAAAGTTCGACTTCTCATATTATAATCATCTCTCTTATTAAGAGAAAAAAAAATTCATTAACATTTGTTAAGAATTATACGGAATCAAAGATATTCATTCTCCCTAAATTAGAAGGTTTGTGTCTGAATTCTAAGAATGAAGAAATATTTACTCGCAACATCCCTAAAGAAAGGTGGTTTGATGATAAGAACTGACTTCTAACACAGCTAAGTTACATTGAAAAACTTCTTAATAATGGATACACTGGAATCTAACAGCAAGCATAAAGTATGAGAGAAAATGTTAGAGGAGTTAGAGTTTCACTTTAGTCGAAAAATTAATTGGTGGTTTGTTTATATGTACTTGAGTAATTTTTCCTCATAAGATAACTTTTGGGATTGAGTTAGACTCAGATATCATATCTTTATATTATATCAGAACTAGGTTTATTCCCGTTCGAGCTTCAGGCTCCAATTTGACCTGGCGTGAAGGGGTGTCAAAGTGGGTTAGAGTTCTATATTGGTTGGAGAATGTACTGGTGATTTGCTTATGTGGACTTGGGCAATCTTCACCTCTAAAGAGCTAGCTTTTGGGGTTGAGTTAGACCCGAATGCTATGTCTTTACAAGAAAAAGGAGAGAGTTTTATAAGGAAAAATACAATTTTGCAAACTACACGTGCTTTTGAGCTCAATTATGATGTAGCCAAGGAACAAATCTATGATATCAATTGTGTCGTCAAAGCGGACAATATATGTCATAAATTTGGATCGTGACAATGATAGGGAATATTTCTCGCTTTGATGTGCCTACCCGGGGAAAATTTGAATTTGTTGGACTTATGGATTCTAGATATCAAATTATTACCAAAAAGTTTATAAAATTGAAATAAAAACTTATTAATAGCTTTTTACCCTAAATGATCCGATTAGTTAATTAACAACTAACAATAATCGTATGTAAGTTTTAATCAAATTTTTCATTCCAAAAGATGACTTCAAAATTTTAATCGAACTTTCTTTTTTGATAAATTCTTGGAAATGGAGACACATATTAGGTATTACTACTTTGGATTTATCGAAGTGCTACATTATATTTTTTTAATAGTATATGATTTTGTTTTTGTGTCTAAACTTGCCGACCTACTATCCGTCAGATCAGTTGACTTGTCTTTAAACTACGACTGTTCACATTAGTCAGCTCTTGACTAGTCAATGCATGGCGACAACTATTTGAACACGTGGCGACCAGGTGTTGATGACCTGTCCAAACAAACTAAGCACTTCTTTCTTGTTCATTTTTAGTTTTTTTCTTTTGATCTTCGATACACACATGATTTCCACGCTCATTTAAATTTGCAACGTGTAAAAATTTATTTAAATAAAACTAATTCTCCGGATTAGAATTAAAAAAAAAATTATATTCAAAATTTGAATTTAAAATCTAAAATTAACAGTGAATAAATCTTATCCTAACTCATGTCACTTCTTGTTGGTTCTTTCATGAAGAAAAACAAAAAAGGATAGATCAAAAGTAAGGAAGTTGCAACCACCATGTTGACTTGTTCCAATTTCTTTATATTTTTTATTTGGTTTTGTTGTGATAGATTTTTGGGCTCTTCACCAATAATTAGTGCAAGAGCCTTGATAATTGTTAAAGTGTTTTTGGGATTCACGTAATCACCAATGGAGTTATTTCCTTTGATCACAGATAATATAGACAAACCCTACTTATTATTACGAGTTGGCATTGTTTGTGCTGCTCTTACATATGCCATAACAAATCTTATGCATTCCATTTTACTTTCTCCGGTGTAACTTTGTCCAATGTTACGGAACTTGCACTCAAAAGGGAGCTTTTAGGCCACGTAAAGCTATTTCCATGTAAATTTATACGTTACGAATTTAAATCATGAAATTAATACTGAAAGTAGCATCAGTAAAATATCACACCCTTTTGTCTCCGTACCCTATTTAATTTATACACTCAAGAAACAACTAGTTGACTTGTGACAAGTCATAGTAAAATTGACAAGCATAATGTAATGGATGATAATTAACAAAGAATTTGACTAATGCTATGGAGCAAATCGGAACAAGCAACGGCGAAAATTTTCCCATGTTTATAAGTATGAAGAATCTAGCGCCGTGTAGTTTTACTTATCTTTTTTTTTCTTTTTCAAAGTGACGGCAACAACCAAAAGAAGAAACTTCTACATGAGATTTCAAGTTTAGGTACATTTTGACAAAGGGAACATCATCACTACTCCTAGATAAACTACAATTAATAAATAGTTATTTCTTCCGTTTCAAAATAAGTGATGTTTTCAGCTTTGGATATATCTCTTAAGAAAACTACTCATTCCTAGAAAGAAAAATATATTCTTACCTATTTACCCCTAATAAATATCTTGAGAAAGATGTAACTCTTTAATATTATTTTGATCATTCAAAACTCTATCCATTATAATAAGGGTAAAATTGAAAAATATCATTAATGTCTTCTTAATTATGTAAATACTATTTATTTTAAAACAAAAATTAAAAGGCTAATATTTCAGTTATTTTAAACCGAAAACAGTAACAACTAATTAACTACTCCTAGATTTAAGTGACCGCTTGATCATGAATATGTTTTACTTCTTTTCATAGTTGAATTCTGAAAGTCATGTTTGAATCATAAAATTTTAAAAAATTCCAGAATTTGAACAACATCAAAAAGTTGTTTTCACCTTTTTACTTTAAAAATATAAAATAACTTTAATTTGTATTCATGATCAAACATATTATCTTCAATTTTTAAATATCATTTTTTATTTCGAAAAGAAAAATTACTTTTTCAGATTTCATAATTTTTATGGTTAAACGAATCCTAATTTTTCGAACATACTTGATTCTTTACGACGTTTTAACACCAATGAGCACCAAGACTCGGAAATTATGAATCCACATTGACCTCCCTTTTTTTTATAAGAAAAATAATAAAATAAAATGTATACTCTTGGACTAAATCAACATTGTTCCTTAATTATTTATGTTATTTGTTTTTTCATATATTAAAATAATGTTCACATTATTAATGCAATTAATATGCTAGTTGTTGCTTCCTAATGTTGGATGGTTATTAGACAAGATTTTTCACTCATTATAAATTTTGCTTGACGGTGCGACGTGTCTATGTTACTTATCAATTAGAAAATGAGTTTTCAAGACCACATATACCCCACGTTTCTAATAGCTTTCCTTTTATGGTAATTCAGTGATCTATATCAATACGAGTTTAATTTAATTAGGTGAAGTAGCATTTGGCAAACGAGCAGGTAGAGTCGAATATATGTAATTTGAAAATAAATTTTTATCTGCTCATTTTTAATATGGGTTAAAAAACATAGGTTAAGTAAAGGGATATTAATATTATTTATGACTTTAGGAATAATCAAATAAAAACACAAGTTAAAAGTTAAAATAAGTTTAGAGTTTCAAAAACAAAAAAACTTGTAAAAAATTATAAGCAAATAAATTGATATTGATATAACAACGATAAATTTAGTGTAATTTTACGAATAGAACCTAAAAAATTAAATGAATATTGTATTAAACAATCCATATGATCGAATTGAATGATTACTAAATTTATTTTAATTATTTTATCAGTCCAACTATATCTAAGCAAACAAATTAACCTTGGTTTTCTAGGGATGTATTTAAGTCACATTTCTTTGTTTTTTGTTTTGTTTTTTTCTATTAAAAAAATTATGAATAATTGAAACTATACGGCAATTTTCGTCAATTTCTAGTTTGCAATAGTAGTATTCCTCGTGTTGACTTTGTTCCATGAATATTTCAGAGGAAAAAGGACATTATGGCCCCAAGGACTTGTTTGGTGCAAGTAAATAAATACTAATGATATAAAAAAATTAAAATTCCTAGATTATTATATGGTAAATAATAGTGTAACTATTGTTTTTTGGGTAGGTAAAGATTCATTAATCATTTCCTGCTAAGGATATTTTTTCTAACTTTGCTGTTATTATCCAAAATACTCCTTATTTAATAGATATTTCCGTATTCTACAATCTATTTCGCATTAAATATATGTCAATTTCAGTGTAATTAAAACATACATGTAGTATTAGTTTAAATAGTACTTTATTTTACTATTAAAAAATTATTATTTTTTTATAGATTTTTCATCGATTGTTGGTAGAAAAAAAAAATATTTTTACATAAAAAATTTATGAAATTTCTCACGATTTCAGTTGGAAATTATTTCTCACCATGCATTTTTCTAGTGAACAAGTTCAGTAGGAAAATCATGTCTTATAACACAAATTTTTCATTGATTTGCGGTGAAAAAAATCTCTATTTCTATTAATGTTCGGCCCATTTTTATTTGTCTATTATATTAAAATTTTATTTATCTAAATTACAAAATTAAAATAATTTATCTCTTAATTTCTAATTTATCCTTATTATTAAATACTCTCTCCGTTTTTCATATTACTTGTCTACATTACTAAAAATATATTCCAAATTACTTGTCAATTTATAAAATCCTAGATAAAATTAATTAAAATTTTCTCATTTAAAATATATTCTTTTAAAAATAATAAATATCGCAAAACTCCAAAAAAGGTCCTCCATTATTAATTTTGGTATTGATATATAGGTACATAAATACAGTGTACTAAAAAAAGGTTTAAAAAGGAAAATTAATAAAAATATTCTTCATATTTATGGTGACATGTATATAATATAGGATAGAGGAAGTGTAATCATTCTCAATGCAATTTTTCAAAGTACTGAATTTATTATATTTAAAGGATGATATAGTAAATTCTTATTCTGTTTATTGTTTACGAAGAGATTTCACAAATTCATACTAAATAAGTAAAAATGAAGTCAGTACCACAAACAAAATGGTGCACAGTAATTCAGCTTTTTCTACAAGAGACCAATTGTTTTTTGGCTTTTATTACTAAAATAACACTTACTACCAATTGTTTTTTGTTTTTGATTTCTAAAATAATATTTATTTTTTTAAAAAAAAGATTATTAAATTTAATTTAATATTTTATGTAACCAAATATTTTACCTTATGATATCAATCAAACGACCAGAAAAATCATGCTATTAAAAGTTACATTGATATTTTTGAAAGGGAGAGAACCAAAAAAAAAAAATTATCAAGTGACGAAACAAAACTAAAATATGTTTCATTTTACTTGTTTCTTATGTTAAAATATAAAAATTTCTTCTTCTTTATTTATTTTAATAAATTAAGTAAAATTTATTATTTTTCTTAATATTATTTTTATTATTAATATATTATATAAAGTACTAATTATTAAATTTAAAATTTTCAAACTTGATCAAATAAAATTTCTCTCTAGTTAAAACTTTCATAGGAGTGTTCTAGATCAATAAGGATCAAATAGTATGAAAGAGGTTGATGATTCGCGGATAAAATTTTTTGAAATTATAATGTCGGGACTAATTTATTTCACTTATGAGATGAGAACAAATAATATCGAATTGGATGAGATAGGATATTCAAATAAAAAACTTTAGATTAAATTTATATTATATTTCTTCAAAAATATAAATATAACTCAGACTAAATTTATATCTTTAATTAAATATAATATAATTTTAACTGCAATCTTAATTTTAAAATATTTTACTTTATCCGCAAAAGCGTAGCTATGTGTGTCAAAAGATTATCTGTCGAACGTCCTTTTAACAAACAATTATATTTTATACATAAATTAAATATTATTTTATATATATATATATAAATTTTAAAATATTTTTAAATATTCTTATCAAAATTCTTAATTTTGCCACTGCTTATTTCGTGTACCCAACAACCCAGTATAGTATTAAACTACGTGAAGGAAGAAGAAATTAAAAGTGGTGTTTTAATTAGAAACTAGTACCCCACAAAAGCATTTTGCATCAGTGATTCCTATTCGTACACGTGTCAAACATACGACGTGGGAACCAGTTGTCAAGTGGGATCACAACACATTCCTGATACTACACGTGTCTTCCGTCCAGCTGTCATCATCCACCTTGGACAAGGTACTCGGCAAGCTCACATCCGTACAAGGACATTTATTAATTGATAATTCAAATTTACAAGTAATTTCGACTGAAAAATAACAAGGAATATGTATAATATTATTTTTGAAATAACTAATTCTATTTATTGTTAATTATCGGTAATTACATTTCAACCGACTTAGTATTATAAAAATTTAAAGTCTCAATATATAAAAATTAAACTCCTTCCAAAATTCAATATTCGTTTTTTACGAAGAAAAAAATCAAAAATATCTTTAAACTATTTGTAATGGGTATTTGTAATGTTTTAGGCTTGAAAATACTTTTTAACTAAGTCAAATAATTTAGAAAAGGAATTTTTATTTGGTTAAGATTCTTGATAAAGTGAAAGCCCCCAGTGCTATAGCTTAGCTAGATTTGGTAATTTTTCTTAATCATAATTATTTGTCCAACTTATATGCGCTATTAGTGTTAAAAAAAGAAACTAGAACATTTATAAGTTTATATTAAATTTTTATTCTGTTACTATTTTCATATTTTATGAATAATTACTTAGCATTAAGTATTATCACTGACATGATAGCGTAACATATATTAGTTACACTTTTTTATTATCATGTTTTCAGTTTTATTTTATGTGACATGATTTGGAATACGATAATCAAATTAATTAGTGTTTAGTGTAAGTTGAGAGTAGGGATGTGAGGTGATAGGTCGGGGCGAAGATATGGTGGGCCGTGGGATGATATAATAAATTTAAAATATTATTCGTTGAATTATTTTTTTTTCTACTTTTATTTTAAAAAAATCATTTATCTTCCTTTTTAAAAACTTATTTTCTAATAAAAATATTTATTTCAATAGTTTTAACTAATCAGACATTAAATAATAATTAAAAAATATTTCTAAAAATTAATTTTCTTTCGTACTGAGTATGAACACATTCCGAAAGAATCTTAAATACAAGCTCTAAGTCGCAATTATCAGAACGTATATAGAGGCATGAAAGTTGTATGTCTTTGTTAGTCAGAAAAGCATGTTTTCAACTTTCCAAAGGCAAATTGACATAAAAACCCAATATATATATATATATATATATATATATATATTTTTTTTTTTTCTATTCAAAAATAGATTTTCAGTTTTACTTGTTATTTTTGACATAGAAAAAAAATAATTTCTTTTTTTTTTGTTTTATCCTCAATATTAATTACTTAATTCTTAAATCATTTTCAAGATCTAAGACTATACATCAATTAATATGAGTATTATAGTACACTCATATTGACAATAGTTTCTTAAGAGGTGTGCAAAGTCCAATATGGAAAGTAACATTGAACCGAAGAAGTACCAAAATATTTTTTAATCATGTGATTTTAAACATGTCATGTTGATATTATAATTAAAGAATGCCAAATTTAAAAAGTAATAGTATTAAAGAGTTGACAAATTAGAAAAGAGATATTTTTTTTAAAACGAACTAAAAAGGAAAGAAAGACAAACAAATTGAAAATAAAAAATTTCAATACAGTAATTGTTTCTCCACGCAAATATATTTACGCTCGCTATCCAATATATATATGTATATCGCATACCGATGATATATTTATCAGAGTATCTTTGGCGGGCAACTATGTTAAGGTAATTTTTTTTTAAAAAAAACTTGCTAATATAAGAAACTTACGTCTCTAAGTTTCAAGATCCTCATTGAATCTTTCACGATATTTTAGTGGCAGATACTAGTACATCGAAGTCTTAGCGAGCTACTGGACTCCAGACAAGCTATTACGAAATGTCATTAACTTATATCAAGTTACCCAAAAGAATCAAACAGAAACCACCCGCTAAAAAAAAGTATATAAAACAAGCGATCAAGCTGATAAATCGGGAATACTAATGAATTTTTCTTGGATGTGTGTATATATATTAGTTAAAAGTGGTATTTCTTTGTTATTCACAAAAGCATGTTTTCAACTTTCCAGATGCAAATTGACATAAAAACCCATATGCATATTAGCCAAAATTCTATCCAGCCACCAAAAAAAGAAAAGAAAAAAAATTGGATTTTGGTACAGTATTTGTTTCTCTCTGCACTTTTAAGGGATACAGAAATTGGACCACAGGCCAAAAGCCACCTTCAACCAAACATCCCTCTATATAAAGCCCCCTTCTACAATGAACTTACACCCACACCAAAAAATCAAATCATAATATATACATACTTTTTCTTTCTCCTTTGTAACAAACACTCTTTTATTTCTCTGAGCAGCAGCAGCAGCAGCAGCAGAGTAAACTTAGTTCACCAAATATTGTTCACTTGTAAATTAAAAGGAAAGAACCATGCCTGAGGCACCAAAAGCAGGTGAACATGGCCATCATATTCTTGTTGCTGAAAACAACAAGAAAGTTCTTCAGTTCATTGAAGAAGTGACCACAAATGCTGATGAGGTTCAAAAAAGAGTTCTTGCTGAAATCCTTACTCAAAATGCCCATGTTGAGTACTTGCAGCGCCATGGCCTTAATGGTCATACTGATCGAGATACTTTCAAGAAAATCATGCCTGCCATCACATACGAGGATATTCAGACTGATATCACTCGTATAGCTAATGGTGATAAATCTCAAATCCTCTGCTCTCAGCCCATCTCTGAGTTTTTGACAAGGTCTGTCTGTCAGTCTGTTTTTTTTTTTTCAAAAAAAAAAAAGAATGTGCATCCTTATCTCAATAGTATAAAGGGTGTACTATGATAAAAGTACAAAAACTTCAATTATACTCACCCTTTTTCTTGATTTTGTCGTTACTGCATGTATTTTTTTTATGTTTTTTTTTTTTGGTTGTTGTTGTTGGTGGTTTATGATAAATGGCAATTTCTGAATGTGCAGTTCAGGGACGTCAGGAGGGGAAAGAAAACTGATGCCAACAATTGAGGAAGAACTTGCAAGGAGATCACAGCTCTACAGCCTTTTAATGCCTGTGATGAGCCAATTTGTGCCGGACCTTGAAAAAGGAAAAGGAATGTATTTTTTGTTCATAAAATCAGAGGCTAAGACCCCAGGTGGATTACCAGCTCGCCCTGTGTTGACAAGTTATTACAAGAGCCCCCATTTCAAGAACAGGCGTCCTGACCCTTACACAAACTATACAAGCCCAAATGAAACCATTCTCTGTTCAGATTCTTACCAGAGTATGTATTCCCAAATGCTTTGTGGCCTCTGCCAAAATAAAGAAGTCCTTCGTGTTGGGGCTGTTTTCGCCTCGGGTTTCATCCGTGCCATCCGATTCTTGGAGAAGCACTGGCCTCTTCTTTGTCACGATATCAGAGCCGGAACCATTAACGCCCAAATTACTGATCCCTCAGTTAGAGAGGCAGTGATGAAAATCCTTAAACCTGACCCAAAGTTAGCTGATTTTGTTGAGGCTGAATGCAGCAAAGATTCATGGCAAGGGATCATTACTAGGCTGTGGCCTAATACAAAATACATAGATGTCATTGTGACTGGTACCATGTCACAGTATATACCCACTCTTGATTACTACAGCAATGGCCTCCCTCTCGTCTGCACCATGTATGCTTCCTCCGAGTGCTACTTTGGTGTCAACTTGAACCCCCTTTGCAAGCCCAGTGAAGTTGCTTACACCCTTATTCCCACCATGGGGTATTTTGAATTCTTGCCTGTTCACAGAAACAATGGTGTCACCAATTCTATCTCCATGCCCAAATCACTTAATGAGAAAGAGCAGCAAGAATTGGTGGATTTAGTTGATGTCAAGATTGGCCAGGAGTACGAGCTTATTGTCACCACATATGCTGGTAATTTCAGAAAAATGAAAGATTTAAGTTTTCCTTCTAGAGGAATCAGTCATGTTTGCTGATTGTTTTTTTTTTCTTTCTTTGATCCATAATTCAGGACTTTACAGGTATAGGGTGGGCGATGTGCTTCGGGTTGCTGGATTCAAGAACAAGGCGCCTCAATTCAACTTCATCTGCCGGAAAAATGTGGTGTTAAGCATTGATTCAGACAAGACAGATGAAGTAGAGCTACAAAACGCGGTGAAAAATGCAGTGACCCATCTGATGCCATTTGATGCACATGTGACAGAATACACAAGCTATGCAGATACAACAACTATTCCAGGCCACTATGTCCTCTTCTGGGAGCTGAATGTGAATGGTTCAACCCCAGTTCCTCCATCAGTCTTTGAAGATTGTTGTCTCACCATTGAAGAGTCCCTAAACAGCGTCTACCGCCAGGGTCGCGCCTCCGACAAATCCATCGGTCCACTGGAAATCAAGATTGTGGAAACTGGTACTTTTGACAAGCTCATGGACTATGCCATTAGCTTAGGTGCTTCAATAAACCAGTACAAGACACCAAGGTGTGTGAAATTTGCACCCATTGTTGAGCTTTTGAATTCAAGAGTGGTGTCAAGCTACTTCAGTCCCAAATCCCCAAAATGGGTACCAGGCCACAAGCAATGGAACAACATGAGCTAAAAACAAAATTTTAAGGGCTTATAGCTAGCTAGCACAAGTTTCTTTTGATGATCATTTTAGTGCTAGAGATAATCATCCAGCTGCTTAATTAGGTTGACCCAAACCAATTTTATGGGTTTTTTTTAATCTTTTCTTTCTTTTTTCTAAGTAAATCTTGGGTATTTAAGGCTTTTGTAGAACTTAACCTTTCCTTCATTATGGGTAGAATCTTGAAATTAGCCATGTACAAAATGAAAAAAAAAACTGTTCCTATTCTATTAAAAAAGCTTCTACCTTTCATTAAATTGCAACCTCTCATGTCGACAGCTGCCATTTTTTTTCTTTCATAGCAAATTGAGCACACATTTTGTGGGAATTCTTTTCTTATTTTGGGGCAGGAATCCTGCCCACTGAACTCTCATGAGCCACGTCCCAAAAACAGTACAGTAGTAGTACATAACTGCAGAGACTTGAAAGGCAAAACTTTAATTCAACTTTTTTATTCTAATCAAATAGCACCTAATACTCCCCATTTGTAGTTTAGCATTATTTTCAGGGAAAAAAGTAAACCAACTTTGTGTCACTTATAATTAAGCTACCACTTAAACTAATGTTAATCCCCTCGTGAAACTAAACTAAAAGATTAAAGTGCTGCTTTTACATTACTTCAACTCAGCTCCAGTCAATTTCTCCCATAAAGTGACGTGAAGCTCAACGTAGAAGAATACAACTCAGGGGACCCAGATCAAATACTCAACACTCTTGACTAATTACCATAATGACTTTTCATTTGGAAAAGAATAAAACATTGTATGCATAATCATATGGACAAACAAACTCTTAACACGAATCTAAAATTTTTAGAATATGAGTATATCACTAAAATCTTTTGATAAATAATTAAAGATTCAATAAAATGCATCATTTAACTTACTTATAACATGGGTGCCGGTAAACAAACTTATAATGATCTGCATAAACCAAGCTGAAACCAACAATGACTTACTTATTTTGCTGTTAGAATATTTTTAGTGCTTCATTCGTTCATTTTTACTTATCTATAATAAATTTTGTACTTATAAAAAAATATAAAAGTAAAATATATAATTTATTGTGATATCATATTAATTGGTATATAATCTCAATTAATTTTAAAAATGATTGGGAGAATGAATAAGAGTAAAACAAAAAAAAATTGACTATCTCTCTGCTAAATTGAACAAGTACAAATAAAAGTATACGGAGAGAGTAATAGAAAAGAGCAAATTCATTAACAACACCTAAAATTGAGTTAGTGCTAAAAGAGGTAATTTTAGACTCACATTATTAAATGGTTTCCCATTTTCAGTTTCTCACTATAAACTTGACCACTATAATACCAATAATGAAATAGTATGATAACTAAAATAAAATAAATAATGGATAATAAAAGATATCAAAAAATGCAATAAAATATGATAGGTAATAAACTATATGAATAGAGCTAATATTATGATAGACACGGTGCTTTAAATCACTACCACACCTATTCTGCCGAAAATCGAGACCCTATTCTCGTACTCATTATACTCAATATCTCACACTTCTTATTAGGGTATCTATGCATCTCTTTTTCACATGCTCAAATAATCTCAATCTCGCTTTTTATCTTGTCCACCACGAAGGTCATTCTCACCTTGTCCCGAATATCCTCATTTCTAATGCTATCCTTCATAGTATATCCACACATCTATCTCAACATCCTCATTTTTGCAACTTCCATCTTCTGAACATGACAGTTCTTGACTAGCCAACTCTCAATCCCATACAACAAAATCAATCTACTCACCCCTCTGTAAAATTTACCCTTAAATTTTGATGGTATCTTTTTGTCATACATCCATTCATCCCGCACCAATACATAATTAATATTTTCTAACAAGATGTCCATAGTTTCACCAAAACTTGGAAATTTTTTGTAAAAAGAAATTCTCAAAATTTTGTGCTACGTACTATGTCGAGAATAACAGCACTGAAGTAAGGTTTGAAAATTTTCCTAAATAAAGAAATTTTTTTCAATGATTTTATTTATTATATATCTTGTTATTTAAGGTTGAAATAAAAACATGAAATTGAAAATGGGTCAGTGACTGAGTCAGCATCACTCCCCTATTATCTATCGACATTAATGTATTGAAAGCTTTTTACTTCTATTAGGTTTTTTTTTTCGTTTTTGGTAATTATCATAACTAACTGATTTTCCATATCCGTTATTCCTTTCTCCTGTGCCATAATATTCATAGCATAAACAATTACTCTCTCCGATAATTTTTACTTATTTATTGTATTAAAAATAAATATTTATTTCTAATATTCATTTCTATTTGTGCAGTTTAAAAAATAAAGAAACATAACTTAATGTCTGCACATGACTTATAGAATATCTATGATGCGAAAATATTCCGCAAAAAGTTACTTATTTGTTATTAGGGACATAAATTAAAATCCTATACAAAATAAGGACAATAGTGCAGATGACCCTAACAACTACTTCCTCCCGTCCATAATTTGTGATGTTTTTACCTTTTTCATATTTATTCGAAATAAATAATATTTTACCTAATCAAAAAGTTATTAGTTACTTTCTTTCAAATGTACTTCTATTTAGTAAAAATATTTTTTATTTTTTAAAATTTAGTGGATTTCTTTTTTGAGTATGCGTCCAAAATAAAGACACCATTTAATATGTATCAGAGGAAGTAAAACACAAAATTGAAATCTTTTATTTTTAAGAGATTGACAGGAATAAACAGCCTTTTGTTTGGGATCTTTAACAGGATTATCTGACCACATTGAGTTCTTTTGTTGAGTAATTATGTAAGAAACTAGGTACATAATAAAAGAGCTAAAAGTGAAAACAAAGTGGCCATATTTGACTGGAGGAAATTAAGAAAGAGGGCTCATATGGTGATGGAAGGATAGATAGTTCACAAAAGTGGTTAAAAGAGACAAAGGGTCTGATGCAGATAGAAGAAAAAGGAGAAATAAAATAGTGGTCCAAGTATATTTATAAAAAAAAATTAAAGGACAGATAAGATAATGATGATTTTTGTACTCAGAAAATGTTCCCTGCCCTAATATTAAAGAAACAAACAAAAAACATTAGTAGCAGAAGGGGTCTCTTCAGACAGTAGCCAATGCTTTCAAGACAAGGCCAGAGGCTAAGAGAGGGACAATTCCTGAGACCAAATTTCACTAAGAAAATGATAGTCAGATTTTCTTGCCATTTGAACTTTTTTGGTTTTGGTTTTGGTTTTTCGCTCGGTATTCAATATTTGTATTAGGATTTGATTAATTTTGAAATATTATTTGGAAATTTCAATACATATTAGAGGAAAACACTTTATAATATAAACAGCTACGTATTCAATACTCGGATTAAAAATCTCTTATTAAGAATGAAGGAGCACTTACTTTTTTATTATAATTTTGTTAGTGGGAATTTGAATTTTTTTTTTTGAGTGAAGTGTGAAAAATACACCTAAAATATCATGATTTTTTTACTTTCATACCTGAACTATTAGGTCCGTGGGTTATTCTACTTGAATTATCACTAATTGTTTATTGAAACACACTTAAACTATCAGTTATTCTCTTTTCATACCTGAATGAATAATGGTGAGGTGTGTTTTGATAAACATTTGGTGATAGTTCAAGTACGAAAAATAATCACCTGATAGTTCGAATAGAAACTCAAAAAACCTGAATACATTAGATATGTTTTTGATCCGTCACTTATTTTTCTCTTTGTTTCTTATCCAATGTTCAATACTTAATTTAGGATCCAACTAAATTTGGATTATTGACAAAGTAATACACTAAGTAATAAAAGTATTCATATTCAAAGTCCAAACTCAAAAAACTTCTGATGAGGGGTAATTATAAATTCCAGTACAATATTGTTGGTGGGGATTTGGATTTTGACATATGAGGGTTATGTTATAAGTAGTCCTTTAATTTGGGCTTTCTTTTGGGTGTTTCTGTAGTGGAGGTGCAACCAACAATATTATCATCATCATCATCATCATCATCATCTATATTTGTCTTCTCTTTGCATTTTTTCAAACAAATTCAAAGATTTTCTCCAATTGCACCATGGGAACATGCTGACTATTGGCCCATACTCCCTCCTCCAAATGTGATTCATTGCCCTATCTACTATCTCTTTCCTTCTGACACGTACCTTTTGCTTATTTTATCTTCGGTATTTTCAACGTGAAATATAAATATCTTTTGACATGTATATTTACTTATTTTATCTTTGATATTTTCAATGTGAAATATAAATATAAGACGGAATGACTTAGGAGATTTCATACTTATTCCGATTTATCATCTTGGTTCTTATATTTTATGGAATTTCATTTAGACTTTTCTACTTGATCAATACAAGTGTCGTAAACTCCTCTGATCGTTGATCAAATTTATGTTACATTAAATTAGCTGAGTTGGAAGAAGTGCGTGAGAATAACGCGTATAAAGCGAGTGAATTCACAGTACTGTTTTGATCAAATAAAAATATCTAAATGAAACTTCATTAAGTACAAGGATAGAAATGACAAATAAGAACAGGTACAAAAATTTCTCAAGTCATCTCGCCTAAATATAAATATACAATGTACATCATTAAAGTTTAAATAAATATTAAATATTTTGAGCTCATAGTTTCAAAAATTCAATTGATATAACCATATAATTCTATAAAAAAAATTTAATAATTCAATTAATTAATTACCTAAATTTATTTCCTTGAAATAGTAATAAATGAAAGAAAAGGGGTTGAGATTGAAACAATCTGATCCATTATCAGAGAGCTATCCTGACCCCGACGAATCATTAGAAAATCACTTTTACTTGCCTCTATGTCAAGTAATAATTAGAAAAAGGTTATGATTATAAAAGTTGAATACATCAAATTTGAATCAAATGTTTTACAATCCATTTTGTAATAGCTTTTAACTTCTATAATATTTGAAGACTTATTTAGCAAATTTATTACTTAAAAAAACTTTGGAAAGGGCGAGAGCCCGAAATGGACAGAGGGTGAAGATGGACCACTTCGAGTCTAATAATAATATATTTAATATAATTTTATAAAAAAATATATAATTTATTTTTATTTATGAAATAATAATAAAAAGGACAAAATGAATTTACCTATTCGAATAGAATAAACTTTATTCACTTCAATAAAAATAAAAAAAATAAAAATAATTTTAATCAATATATGCCGGTAATATATTTTAAATTTTCTTGATATGTACCAAACCGGAAGAAAAAGTTAAAGAAAAAGAATAACGTAAGGTAATGATAATCACGAATTCACGATTGCACGGAAAGCGTAAAATCCGGGGATTAAATAAAATAAAATAAAAATAGGGAAAAAAAAAGAGGGAGATTTCTAAGAGGTGGACCATCTCTAGAATATTGCCACGTGTCGTTGACCTGAAGGAAGTTGCATCCTACTCCTCCTCCCCTGAGATATCGAGAGCTCAATACATGTGTATATCACATTAATGGACCCCACCCAGATGTGATATCCAATCACACATCACGAATCTGAGTCCACGTCACTTTTGACATGTGCAGCTCCAACTGATTTTGCTTCCAGAATTAATTAAGAGTTTTTTTTAAAAAAAATTTGCTTCTCATAATCAATAAATCGAATCAAATTCTGCACAAAATCAAAGCTTAATCTTCTTGAATAAAAAAATATTTTAGAACCCATTCGATCCTTAATTCATTGATTATGAGTTCTTGATTTTTGATTGTTTAGATATTGGTTTGTAGTAATTATCTGTTAGTTGTAATTAGTTCATCTGTGTTTTAATCGTGGGGATGAGTTTGGGTACATCTCGACTAATTACTAGGTAACTCTATCCATCATTATAATTAATTCATTTCTCTTTTAATCGAGTGCGCGTCTCTCGATTAATTTTTAAAACGTGATTTTGTGTTTGGACATGTATTTAAAGTTATGTTGAAAAATAATTTTTGAAACTGATCAAATTTCATGAATAAATATCTTTCTAAAAAAAAAAAATCTACTCAAAAATTCTATGCCTAAACGGGAGCAGATCTCAAGTGTAGAAACTAGCATTATACTTAGCCTCAACTAGTCAAATATCAAATAATTATGATAGATAATTTGAGATGGAGAGCAGATACCACATAGCAAATCCAAAAAATTGGGACTACTATAATGCACATTTGTGGATTTTGTCCAGATTATTTGAGTTGACACAATTATAACCTGTTATATTTGTACTGATTATACTAATGCTCCATATGTCTTTTGCATAATTATTATATCAGTTTTGTTTTGTTGTTGGTAATTTTCTTACTCCTTTTTTGTGTAAAGGTTCTTTTATGGCAATTTGTTATCACCATCATCCAACAATTATTGCGACAGTGAGAGTAGATGAAGTTGACTGAAAATTACTTTGTTGAGATAATTGGAATCCTTTCACTTTTAATTAAAAATTTTAAATTCAAATTTTATGAATTTTCTTTTTTTTTAGTAAATTGTGCTCTTTTCTCCTAACGAACTTATTTGACATGAATACAAATTAATCGAATAGTGAATTTCTATTTTACTAAGAAAAAAAAAGTTCATTGAAAGGTGTAATCCAAAGGAAACTAGGAGGAAACTTTTAAAGGTTGACGTTGAAATGTAGTGTTATTTTGAGAGACAATAGGCTATACAATGAGTGTGACTTGGCGATTGCAACATTTACCCTCCATTACATATATATCCAATCTTGCCAAATCTTTATATGCTGCATTTAACAGCAGAATTATAATTTTCATTAAAAAATTTAAAATATAAATAAATAAATATACGAATAAATACTATTTATATATAGTTTTTTGAGGAAAGAAGCTCCGATGGACCTCACCCTCGTAGCTGCGTCCATGTACAAGGTCATCATTGAGCAGTGACATAGCTATATATAAGATTGGGTAGCCAGTCAAACACCATTCGTCAAAAAGTTATATTATGTATATAAAATATTATGCGAAGTATATAGATCAAATATTTTATTTATATATATATATATATTAAATTTTGAATATTCTTAACAAAAATTTTAGTTTCGCCATTGTCATTGTGTACCCAAATTTGATACATTATCATAGTCTTGTCGCAACCTTTAAGAAATAAGAAAGTTTGCGTATACTTTATTTTTTTTAAATTCATCTATAAAATTTTAATGGATACGATTAATGTTATTGTTATTGTACTCTTGCCGCACTCACTTTACTCGAAAAAGTTTATGAGGACAATAATTTTGTGTCCTCTTTTTTTTGTTGTTGTGTCAAAACAAACCAACAAAGTACTACTAACAACACAACCAAATCAAGATTATGATAATCTCTACTCTTATTAATCACAAAGATATTAAATCACCATAGTGGGGAGAATAGAGAGAGAGAGAAGAAAAAAAGACACGCTTCTACCAAATCCTAGTCCTAGAATAATAAATGTAAAACAAAGTTTTTTGTTTTTTGTTTTTTTTTTTCATTTTTCTTTGGAAGGTACAAAATGACAGGATGTTCATGAAAACATCTCCAGTTGTCAATAATATTCAGCAGTAGTGTACGAGTTTGACCTTTTAAGCTTTCATGCAACCGACTCTATACTTTTCACCCGATATAGGTGTATGTTAATAAAAATTCGTTAAGAAAGAAAATTCAGCGCTCAAAAAATAGAGAGGAAGAGATTTTGTTTCTTAGTATTGACTCGTGGTTGTTTTTTCTTATCTAAGTGTGAATTTATTTAATTTTTTTTACTGCAATTATAAATGGTTTGCTAAGAAGACTGAGGAGAATAGAGGATGGGCACATGATGGAATCATAAACTGTAGAAATTTGATACTACTAATTGGTAAAAGATTTTGTGTACCTTTATGTGAGAATCTTAAAGATCCTTACTGGAATAGTATATATACATATAAACTTGCAGTTGCCAATTAGTTGGATCCATGATTTGACCTATTACTCCAATCAATACATATTCAATGAAGGTTGAATTTTGATATTGACAGGGTTCATAATCCGAATAACTGAATCAGTACATTTCATTAATCACAACTAGAAAATGCATGTTCCAAAATAAAAATAAAAAATTAGTTGTCATTGTGATTCTCTCAACAATGAATAATACGTTAAACAACAAATGAGTTCCCCCCACCCCACCCCCCACCCCACCCCCCAAAAAAAAAAAAAAAAAAGAAAAGAACATGCAAGGTGGATGAACAAAATTTTATCAACCTCCCGTATTAAATGATAAAAATTTATCTGCATCCAATATTTTCATGTTATGTTTTGAAATTTACATAAAATAATCGACTATCGAAGAAACATAAAGAATAGCACCATACTAAATAATTGCGTAATATTAATTAACGATGAGCTAAATTTCATCATTTGGGAGGAAGTCAAATGGCAGATATATATACATAACACATTTCTTTATTTTTGGATGCAAAATCACGTGAAATGTCACATTATGGGTTGCCATGGACGAAATTGCAAGAGCGACGGCACACCCGCATTTCACAAAAACGAGTTGGAAACACTTTGTGTTGTGTTGTGTTGTGTACGTGGAGGCCTATGATCGAGGAATTGTTATGAGACAGTTGAGATCCTTCTATTTTTAATATATGGTCTCGGGTATAGGCAGAACCACTTTAGGAGAAGAGCGATTCGGTGCACAGCCTTTTGTTGAAAAATTATATGGTATATAGAGTTTAATGTTAGTTATTATGAGTGTATATTTAATTTTTATACACCCTTGATATTGGTAATAAGAAAATTTACACACCCTTAATCAAACTGATGAGTAGTTCAGATCCGTTCAGATCTAACATATGATCTCAAGTATTGCAACTCTGAAAATAAAACATGTTTTAGTATGAGATGATTCACCTTAGATTAACATGGTTACTCGACGTGGAGGCCTACGATCAAGGGAAGTGATGGGGGAATTTTCAGATCCTTAAACATTTAACATAAATAGAAAATGTTTTAGTATGAGGTGTTTTGTTTTACCTTCAATTAACACGCTTACTGGACATGAGATAGAAGTGGAATTTGAATATGGAATGGTTAAATAAAAGCGTGTTTGTGGGAGCCTCGCGCACTGACTCGTATTTGGATGTCACACTCACACGTGTCTGCCGTTAATAAGACACTGAACATCAGCACGTGTGGCCCATCTATCACCCCTCCTTAAATGCAAATAAGAAAACAGATTATTGAATTTGACTAATCCTTGCAACACTTTCCCCAGTCTTCATTCTTAAACCCCACCCACACGTGAGGTTTTTATCTGTCCTGCTTTCTTGTCGGGCCTCACAAACCAGGCCCGTTTAACCGGGCCCAAATTCGTCAGCCACAGTGTACATGAGACGTTGCACCTATGCATACCATTTCCTACACCTTTCTTTGCAAAATTAGTCCGCAAATTCCTCATTTTTGTCTCACATAGCCACTTATTGACCCAAAAAAACTGACCCATATTGTATTAGGTGGTGAACACAAGCTTTAATTAATTACCGCCTTGTCTATTTTCTGTACCAAAAAACAAAATGTTTAATATCACTAAATTTATTTTAATAACGACAATTCTTTTAAAATGACTAAACTATATTATATATTATGGCTATGTCTTCCAAAATTCAAGCAGCCCACAATAGTCAGTGGTTTGACTATATATTTATTTTTTTTAGTATATTACATTTTTAATTGTCCATTTTAATAACAAGAATGATCGACATTTTAATGAAAAATACAATGAATAGAAAAGAAAAATGAAATAAAAAACGAGGAGACAAGGGGAAATATAAAATTAGGGAACTAAAAGGGCGGTGTGTAACATAAGTATTGGCTGTGTCTGTGTTTGAAGGGACGTTATCATGATAAAACAAATTAAATGTTGCAATTATTATTATTATTATTTTCAAATTAAATTAAAATTGGGAAGCTATTTGTAATACTGTGATAAAGTTGCAATTATTATTATTATAATTATATATTTTGTTATGTACAGAGTGATGATGCTATTATAGTCTTGTATTCTGGAGAAGGCGCAATTCAAGTAATGGCTGACATTATGTATGGTGTAAGACTTCATGAATTTCTGTTTGGTTTTCTGAACCTCATATTTCTTATCCTTACTTTTATTTTTCTTTTAAAAAAAATAATAATTGCTGCCAAAAAGTTAATTTAACTCCTACAATCCTATTAGTATTACAGAATATATGCCATGTAAGCTTTTCTCCTCCAAGAATTAATCTATATAGTCACTTACTCAATCGTTTAATTGAAAATTATGCGATGTATATGTGATATATATATATATAATTCATGTATACATAGAGTAGTGCCAGTCCTAAAGTCCAGTGGTTAATAGAAGCCCAATGTGTTAAATATTTATGAGTTGTCAACCCATTCCCATCCATTTGCTTAACCATTTCTTCTTGTTTGTAACAAATCCTCGAGCGTCAATTTTTTGTTTTAAGATGTGTTTGGTAGTAAGGATAATATTTTTTTATGAAAACTCCCGAATAACCCGACTAGGCTCGTTCAAAAGGGGAAGCGCTCCCTGCTAGAATCTTTTCATTCTTAGGATATCCATAATGTTACGTTAGGGAAGGAAGAGTTAAAGGAAAACGGAATATTAGTTGTATTTGAAAATTCCACTTGTCGGGTAGAAAGTGTGCGTGAAAAACAAATATAGATAGAGCTAAAATAAATTGATAAAGTCGTGATATCGACTTAAAACTTACAATCTCTATCACTATTTAAGGATAAATTTAAATGTACATGGAGCTAAAATAATTTGATAAAGTCGTGATATCTACTTAGACTCACAATATCTGTCACTATTTTTGGATAAATTAACTATAATTGAAAAATAGTATTCAATTGAACCCATCCATTTTTTCCAAATTTGGGCTCTCATATTAGGCCTAAGTGGGGGAATAGTGGGCTTATAGACGATTGCAGTCAAGGAAAAGGGAAAGAGAGCATGTACCTAATTCTCTTTGAACTAAGTATGGTGGAGGTTGGTGGAAGAGGATGTTATGCATTGTTCGGAATCAGTTTTTAAGTGAATGAATTATAAGAAGTAAGAAAATGAGATGACTCTTTTTCGAATTATCTCATAAACAGATCTTCCCTTCCACATCTATCACGAGTTTTTCCTTGTTCCTATAATGAGAGCTATTATGTCTAATAATTTTTCATTGTCGTATCGTTTACAGGAAGTTGAAAATGGGAGACGAGAGGGAAAACATAGAAGCAAGGAGCCCTTACAGGAAGAATCTTTATACGAGTTCGAGACATGTAGCTAAGGTGGTTCATCTAAGATAGAGCTTTTAGATGTGTGAATTTTTATCTGTTGTTACTTTTTATAATAATTGTTTGGTAAATAATCATTTTTTTTCGTTATGCAATTTATAAAACTTTTTAAACCACAGTCTAAATAGTTTTTTGAGCAAATTAAAAATCTTAAAAACCATTAGAAAACGACTTAAAATTTTATAAGTTATTACAGATGCTACATGACAACTTAATATTTTAACTGTACAAATTAAGGAAAATATGAGTAAGTATGAGACCATAGTCTAACATTATCTAAAATGATTTCCTTTTTTCTTAAAAGTTCTATATTTACTCAATTTTTAAAAAATAAGGATCAAATTTAAATAGCAGCCTAAAAAGGGAAATTTACAAAAATGAGCCCTTAGAAATTGTTATAATTTGTTGGACCCAAAAGGCCCAAAATTGAAGGAGATGCCATGTTAGGTCCATGGGGACCATTTCCCAATTGGAAGATCAAATTAATTCGTTTCTACATGAATTAAAATTAACCGGTAAAATGTCACTATCAATTAATATCAAACACGTTGCAATAAATATGCTACGTTACTATATGCTAATTTCAATTTTTCAAAGACTTCGCCAACAATATAATCCATTTTTTTAAATCCTTATTTCTTGTTTGGATGGTGGTTATGTTATAACTCATAACATATCGTATGGTTTCAATGAATATTACAGTTGAATATATTGTTAAATCGTTCTTGTTTGTTATATAATTTCTTACGTATTAATAGTTTGAAGAATAAATTTATAATATTATTAAAAAGGGATAGAATATAGATTGGGGTAAATTGTTATAAAAAATAGTAGAATAAATGATAAAATATGATTATTTAATAATAAGCAAAAACACAATAAAAATATATATATATTTAACCTCGTGATCACGCAATATCAATCCATATGTAAAATGAAATTTTTATCATTAGATAACATAAATTTAACAATACAATATGATACAATAGCTATCAACCATCCAAACAAGCTGTTAGTTGTAGCTAACTGATTATTTTTTGGGCAATTATATCTACCAATAATATTTTCGACTAACAACAATAGTTTAGATGGCGAAATTAGGTTATAAAATTACAATGCGTCCAATTTATTTAAAAATTGAGTTGATTATTAATCCGTTTACTTATTTACTTAACTTATTTTAATCTAACTCATTTCAGTTCAACTATCTGCCATCTCTAATCAAAAGGTCAATAGGAAAAAGCCTCGTTTCTCTCCTTGATTGACTCTATAACAAATCTCTGGCTCGATGGTAATGCTAAATTATATTAAGAAATTGAATAGTAAGTTTAAATTTCTTTTTTCAAAAAAATTGAATACATGAAGTGCGCATGTTTCACGTTTATTTGCGTTAATAATGACAAATACGAACTTATTTACGAGTCGATAAAAAATATAACGGAAGATAAAATTGAGAAATCTCAAATATTACAGCTACAAATTGGACATTTTTTGTATTATTTAAAGCAGATTGACTTTGTAGACTCAACAATGTGTTACACTCACAATTTCATATATTAAAAATGACCTTTCTTTTTTATAATAAATTTTATTTCATAAAGTTGTAATATGTAGTCAATGTTGACGTCTGACACAATTAGACTCATGTGAACAAACAGTAGTACTCTAGGTAATTTCTTTTCATCTATCCTATAGTTACCTGGTAACCTGTTGCCAATGAAAGGTGACAGGTATCTCGTAAAATTAATCGACCTACATGAACATCTTTGACAAAATTTTTAGTTTTGCTACTACATGACATTAAGCAAGTAGCTACAATAGATGATGTTTAGATTTGATGGTATGCATGGGCAGAGATTAAGTTTGATAGTCTAAGATATATGAAAAACAATATTTTTATCTTTATAAAATAAGAACAAAATTGCATATATATTATATTTCTCTGAATTTAATTATAAATTATATTGAGTATTTTATTGTTATTATTATTAGATTTTTAATTTTAATAAATATGAGCAAGTTGTAGTTTGATGTGATATAAAGAGAGAAGATGCATTGGCCAAATAGGAAGGACAAAATGTAGATGAACTTATTTGGAACATGTCTATGGCATCTACATCCAATCACTTTCAAGCATATTAATAATCCAACAAGAAAACTATGTTGTTATTTAACATTACAAATATCTACACACAAATAAAATAAATATTTAATAATAAAAAATTATATCTTAATATATATATATAGATTATTCTTAATTAATATTTATTTGAGGATCGTATAAATAAAAAAAATACAATAAATATTTAAGACGAAAATAATATTAGATGAAAAACCTAGTTAATTACAGTTAAGTATTTTGAAAGATATACTTTTTATTCTTTCAAATAAATGTCTGTCGGTTATTGTTTATATATACATATATATATTTTTGTAATGTAGGTGAAAAGGCTTCGAGAGACATTTTTCAAAGATCCTTATAAAATAGCAAGGTACTACCTTGAGAATATCTTTTCTTTGAGACGTCTATTTATATTAGTAATGTCATTTTATTTGCGAAAGTACATAAATATCAAATCACTCCAGCAATTTTAACTTTATCATTATTAAAATTGAGATCTTATTCAAAAAATAAAAAAAATCTCAAAAATTTGAAATTCAAACAAACGAAAATTTTAGGTGCTTATTTTTTTCATTTCTTTCTTTGACATTTTATTGTAAAATAGTAGTGAAGTTAGGTCCAAAAATAAATTTGACCTAATTAGTAAAAATGAAGATTAATTTTTAGCATAAAATAATGGATTGAAATGTCTATTTTTACTTTTTTGTAAAGGAGAAATTTGATTTAATGAGTAAATGAATTACGATCATCATCCTATTGAATTAATTTGAAATTTTATTTAAGATATAATTTAAGCGCAGGCATTATATATATACACACATGCTATCACATAAATGGAATATACATATTAAAAATCTTTTAATGCAATAATATTCATTAAGTAATCGAATGAACGAATAATATTCAAAAATCTTCGGATTTATGCTTATTTTTAACTCCCTGAAGCATTTCGTTGATTATAATAATAATGAAATGCATTATATTCATATTCAGTATAAATGTATTTGGATGTATACAATATATCTCCAGTGAAATACACTTTATCCACAAACATAATAATAATAACATGCATTGTATTTGCAAATAGTGGAATCAGAATTTACATTAAAAGGATTCAAAATAGGAAAAAGTAAATACATGAAGAAGCCCAACATCTACTATATATACATAAAGTAATTTTGACCTTTTAAAGTAATTTTCAATCGAATGGGATTCAGATGAACCCCCTTACTCCCATTAGGCTCCGTCTTTAGTATCCCCGCGCATAAATAATGTATTTACATATATACAATATCTTTATCTAATTATATTTACTCGAATAATAAGTGTACCCACACATATTTACTATAACACTCCCGAATATCGTTATATTATATAATTTTTTCAAACTATTAATATAAACAATAATTTAGAGAGCTGAGTTTAAATCACGTAATTTTTCCAATCTCCCCCAGCTTCTGCATTCATTTCGTCCTTATTCATTTCTCTTAATTAAGTTGTCAAAATTACTAAATATATCACTCTTAATTATTTTTCTTATAATAAATTAAGTGCTTAAATTGTACATGAATGTTTACACTTTTTCTAAGACCAGTCAAAAGAATTGGACTATTAATCCCCTCCAAATAACTCTATTTTGTACTCAAATAAGTATATTCTGGTGCTACAAATATTTCTAATAATTCAAAAGCAAGAAATTAAGTAAATGTTAAGTCTATACATGCAGCTACAGCTTGTCCTTTTATCAACCTTACACTCAGTGGTGGAGGTGTCCTTTACCGTATGCGTTCGACAGAATTCAATAATTTTAATTAAATTTTTAAATATATGCTAAGAAATCTAGTAAATAAGTATAAACTTAAATTTTGAACATACCTAATGACGCATGATATTATTATTCTAGATTTCAGAACCGTAAAAGGTCAAATTCTAGATCAATTTATGTTGACATACCCATATTACTATTAATAGTCTCCCTCCGAACCATTTTAATTATCGTTCTTACTAAAAATAGATGATTCAAAATAATTATAATTTTAAAAAGTTGAGATATAAGTGAGTATGTTCTTTTCATTTTACGCTTCCCATTTTATCCTTAGTATTAATTATTCTTAAAAGAACATTGACAAATTAGCATAGATTTAAATTTGTGTGGCATTTTCCAAATATCTTTTCACGACAAATTTCAAATCACCGAAAATTCCAAGGGTTTTGTATTTTTTTTTTTAAATTTTCACTTGATATTCAATATCTATATTGGAGCTCGACTAATTTAGATTTGTGCAGTGTAGAGACAATTTGCGGGGCAAGTGCTTCTAAGGAAATTTTTTTCATTCCCAAAAACTTGAACTCGAGAATTCTGATTAAGGTTAAAAAGATTTCAAGTTACAACCACCCCAACGTAATCAGATTCCATGAGTTTGTTGTATTTCTGTGTAGTCTGCGTTGGTTTTCTGGTGACATTTTCCCAATGGGTTGGGTGCCACTCCTTCTCGTGAGGCAAATTTAAAATTTTAAGGTTATGAGATTTTAATTCTCGAACAGAATAAAGATTAAGTTTGTAATAAATAATTTATATATATTTAAGTAAATTAAATTAATATTTCTTCCTGATTATATATATTTCATTTAATATTCGTAATTAATTTAAAATTCACATTGTATACCGTCTACTCAAAAAAAAATTTGTTATTAAAATTTTTCTATTTTAATAATTAATTGTTAAACCTCCGATAAAAAATAAAAAAAATTTATTCATTATACCTTCATTAATTATTAAATCTCTAATAAAGAGCTAAGAAATTTATCAAATGGACAACATTTGGGTGGGAAAAGAAAAGATACTTGCATCAGACAATAGACACAAGCAAATTAATTTTGTCTTCTATTGAAATGTCTCTTTTTTTTTTCCTTCTTTCATAAAGTGGGTTTTTTTCCTTTATATCAATAGTCAACACTAGCTAAAAAGGATATATATTACTTTACAACTAGCCAAAAAAAAAAATAATAATAAAAAATTCCAAAATATTTAAAAAATCTGAATTCTGTACTATACATGGAAAAGCAAAAATATTAAAGTCAAGCCAACGATCGATGGAAAAACAGAAACATTCCTCCCAAGAACAAGACAGAAGAAAATGCCAAGACATTTTTAAAAACTTAATATTATTACAACTTTATATTTTTCAAATTTAATATTAAAAGAACTCCATAGAATTGCTTCAACCGATATTAATAATAGTTTACAGTATGGTTTGTTTTTCATAGGACCAATAAAACATTTCTACTTTAACCTTTGAAATATGAAAAAAGGAGAAGGGCACAATAAAGAAAAAAGTTTTAAACTATGAATAATTTCTCTATTTAATAGCATCCAATGCCTAAGAGGGTATACATGGAAGTCATGAACTAAAAAAGTTCTAATTAACAACTTCTAGGGGTCTAATGAGAAAGACCTGGATTAACAACTATTTGAATATGTATATTCAGAGCTTGTTTGGTAGGAGAGATAGTGATAAAATTAAAATTAATTTTAGATTGAATTTATTTATATTTAATTGAGGTAGAATCTCAAAATAATTTATTTTAAAATTATAATATTATTTTTATTTTAAAAATATAATAATAATTTTAAAATAATTTATTTTTAAATCAAACGACCATTAATAGTATAATTTTATATATCTGTTTTATCATACTAATTAGTAATAATTTAATAAGTGGTTTATTTTTTTTAAAAAAAATTTGCTCTATTAGTATGTACAACTTAAACTCTTTAAGGAGATAGAAAACAAATTGGCAATATTATAATTGAAACAAATTGTCATCATTTTTCGAGACCACATTGAATAATGAAACCTAGTACGAAGAAAATTTAATGATGTTTACGTAGAAAAAAGGCTACTACTATAAAACATATAATTATCATGGTGTATCTATTTATATATATTTTTAAATTTTATTTGTAAAATTATATCAAATATGACGTTAAAAAATATCTATATAACTGCGAGAATTGGAGTTTCCTTATAAATTGTTGGGAGGATAATGATATCAGATATTTCAAAAGCACATTAGTTTATATTAATAGCCAGTAACTAATGTGACGTAGAATAATAATTTATAGTGACCCCAAGACCTTATTATAAGGAGAAAATAATTGAAAAAGACCATTGCAAAGGCAAACAAAATCAATCAATTCAAGTACTATTATTATAAATATATATTTTTTATCTTTAAGGTATTATTGAACTTTTTAAATTTTAGAATTTGTCATTTTCGTTTTAAGAGAGTTAATTTAACTAATCTATAAAATTAAATTAAATTAATATTTTAAATTTAAAATTTTGAAAATTATACGAATAATAATATAAATTACAAACCTTCTCTTATTAATATAATGAAAAAATACATCCTTAAATATTGGTCAAAATTCATATAATTTAACTATCAAGAAGCAAAACACGACAAGTAAAAATGAACAGAAAAAATACTATAATCTTAAAAATATTTCAAAAATACGTATTTCGATTAATCATATTTCTTACCTAAGAGATCCAAGAACACATATTTCAAAATTCATTAAAAATTAAATATATATTATTTTTAAATATCACAAAGAAAAAAAATAAAAAATTACCAATAATAAAAGGATCAAAAGTGTAATTTTTTAATTCTTACCTAATCGATCCAAGTAATGACCCTACCTTCAAAGGCAACATAGTAAAATCAGCCTTAAAATCCTCTTTTTCCTAAACAAACTTTCTATTTCCCCCTTTCCCCCAAAACTCTCTCCCCAAAATTTTCCTTAAACCATTTCTTAACCCATCAAAACCAAAAACATAAAACCCAGAAAAGAAAAAAAAAAATCTCTGTCTCTCTCTCTCTTTCTCATCATGGTGAACAAATTTTCACTAATTTTACTACACTTGTTGTTGTTGTTGTTGAGTTTTTCAGAGTGTAAAGTGAATATGTCCATTCATGATCTGCTAAAATCAAAAGGGTTACCAGGTGGGCTACTTCCGAAAGAAGTGAAATCATATAATCTATCAGATTCTGGACTTCTTGAAGTGTTTCTTGATGGACCTTGTTTGGCTAAGTTTGATACAATGGCATTTTATGAGAGTGTTGTGAGAGCTAACCTCACTTATGGTTCACTTACCGGTGTTGAAGGACTTTCTCAACAAGAACTTTTTGTGTGGCTACCTGTTAAAGGAATTTTGGTTGATAATCCTTCTTCTGGTCTTATTCTTTTTGATATTGGTTTGGCTCACAAACAACTTTCTCTCTCCCTTTTCGAAGATCCTCCCCATTGCAAGCCTGATGGTAATTTTCAATTTTTCTCCTTTTATTATTTTTTTATTTGAAATTTACTAGGCATAGTCCTATTAGAATCCATTAATGAAAAGCCCTTCTTTCAAGAGCTTTTGCATTTAACTCTTTTTAATAATGGTGACTTCATAACTGTAGCTTTAATTTGAGATCTCTTATTAAGGACCAACAACACTATGAAATTGTTGGTTAAGGACCAAGAGATCTCGTCCAGGTGAGCAAACTCATCAATTGCCCATTTCTCTATGAATTATTGTGTTTTTCTTTGTAATTAAAATAAAAATAAAATTTCACTTATTTCGAGGGACTAAAATCCATATTTTTTCCACGGATTACAGTTTCTAGTTCTGGTTGAACTGTATAGTTTTCCATGTGATTTTTCTGAAATGTTTTATTAAGCTAAGGTGCTGTAACTGAACACATACTAGTGTCAAGTAGCTTTCTTGTTTTTCTTTTTTAAATAAAGAAATATAAACTATTATTTAATTTCAAGAATTGAATATGTTTTTTTTAAATGTATGTGGAAAATGCAGGCGTTTTGAAGAAGAAGGGTCGGAAGGAGAAGGGATTTGAAGATCAATGATAATAGATGCCCATTTTGTTAATTATTAAATGTCTATAATAATTGTGGATTTTATTTGGGGGTGGGTTGGGGGGTGGGGATGGGGGTTAAGTACACATTATCAGGCTTAATTTTATAGGTTCTTTTTAGACTCCAAAATGAGATTTGGGGGTGCGGCTGTAAAGATTTTGGGTTTATCAGATATTTTTGCAAATGCTAATTTTCTAACTTTTTTTTTGTTTTTTTTAAATTCTCTTTTCTGTTTGTTTGTTTGGTTCACTCTCTGTCTATTAGCCAATCTTCTGAAGCGTCAAAAATATTTATTTTAAAAAACTAAGGTATTTGATTAAGTTTTTGAGAGAAAATAAGTGTTTTTTGAAAATAACAAACGCTATTTTTCAGAAGCTAAACAAAATAGCTTCTTACACATTTATTAAAAATATTTATAAAAAATTTAATCAAATATTAATTGTTGCACTCAAGTATCTTTTAATTTTCTTCTACATTGGAGGCCAAAAGAAAAATCAAATGAAAATGATACGTTATATTGAGTTAACATTCAAATAAAGAGCTCGAAAAATAATTATTTGTGATTTTCACTCTTTTTAACTGTTCTTGTGTATTTTGGTGTTGATTTTTCTCTTCTCCTTTTATGGCCTGTACATTTCATTGGATGCTTTGTTGTAACGTGCAAGAGATGGGCCCATGTAAAGGGAAAGGTGTACAATGGGCCCACAGGCCCACACGGACTTGATTTTCATTCATTCCTTCTGCTGGACTTATTATAAAGTGGACCCTTGAGGCCTTGACTCTTATTAGTCTTGCTGGAACGCAGTACCTGTCCACGACGACGCAACCCAATTGTATGATTGAAAAGCCCAATGATCACAAGAAAAAAGGCAAACAACCTTTTAAGTAGTATTAAGATTATAAAATTAAATAAATTGGGAAACACCAAGATATCAACTTTGATTAAAATAAATTAATAAAAGTTAGTAATTAGTATAGAATATAATGTTTTTAAAAGAGAAAGTGTATACACTTTGGGTCGTTTGGTAGCTAGTTATAGTTATGTAAGTATTATTACTTTATGTAAGGTTTAATTATTTATGTATTATTTATTTTATCTTTTATTTTGAGTAAACTAATATATAAATTTCTTCATAACTTATACATATTTTAGTTATGCAAATTTTTAAATTATAAATTAAATATTATATTAATTTTATAAATAAATAACTTATCTACGTAGAATGTAATAACTAAATAACTCATATCTAAATCAACTTAATTAAAAAAAAAAAAACTTTTGAGTATAACTCAGGTTGATATAAAATATACTTTGGATCTACTTTAAACCAAAAATTAGATAAAGATATAAGGCTTAATGCTAACATCATATAAAAATACAATTAATTCCACCGCCAATTAGTGTGGGAGATTCATGCTAAAACTTGAATAATATAAGATGGAATTCAATATCGGATAATAAAAAATTAAGATGTCTTTAATAAGAAAATAAATATTAGATTTAATTTAACCCAAAAACTTAATTCAAGAGATAAAAAATAGTCCAAAATTAAAAATGGATTTGAAAGACTTAATACAAGTGAAAATTTTAAAAACTAATTGACAACATGATAATTTTTACTCATTTATCTAAAAATTCGATTGAGTGTGTATATACTTTTATACCTAAAGATCAGATTGAGTATGTATATACTTTTGTTCGAGAATTCTTTTTTTGATAAATAATGAAGAAAATCCTTCAGTAAATATCTTGAAATCGCTTCTTCATGATTGAAAAAGCTACTCTGTGTGCAAATAGTAAAGGATTGACTTTAGATGTACGAGTAAAGCTCAAAGCAGGAATTGACAGACTGCTTCTATCTAGATAGATTCACCAATTAAATTTAATATAACTAAATTAAAAATTTATGGTGTTATAGATGATCAATCTCTTGTCATGATTGTAGTTTGTAGAACTCTTACAATTTCGATCGCATAATGCTACTAAGTTTATTAGAAAGTAATTAGATTTATAAATTTTTGTACAAAAAGAGCTACAACTTAAATATGATGGTTCCAAAATAGGCTATATGTGTACATGCCTTAGTAGGATATTGTGAAGCCCGCTAAGCCCTTGGCCTATCAGTTAAGATTCGGTTAAGTAAAGGAGAAAATTACATAAATGACAATTTTATGATCAAAAATAGGTTGATCTAGTAATATTATCATTATTTATATTTTATAGATGTATTTAATGTGATCGTGTAATGTATTTGTTTAATTATTTTTGTAGATAGATATAAATATATTATTATTTAATTGAGATATTTAAGAGATTGGATATTTTAAACACAATAACTTATTCTTAAATCAAAATATTATTAATTATCAATATTTCACACATAATTAGATTTTGAAAAAAAATTAGATGTGATTCATATTTATAATTGTACTTATTCTTAAATCAAGCTATCATTAATTATTAATATTCAACCTATAATTGAATTCTGAAAAATAGTTGTAATTCATATTTCTATTTATATTTTTCATACTAGTATGTAAAAAAAAAATTTAAAAACCGTTTTTTGAATATCTTTTAATAGAAATTAGAATTTAATACATCTTATACATTGAGTCAATATATATTGATACACATTAATGATATTTGTATCAGTTACTTTATGATATGTTATTTTAATTGTGTTAATGATATTAAAAAATAATTGTAATTCATATTTCTATTTATATTTTTCATACTAGTATGTAAAAAATAATAATTTAAAAACCGTTTTATGAATATTTTTCAATAGAAATTAAAATATAATACATCTTATATATTGAGTCAATATATATTGATAAACATTAATGATATTTGTATCAGTTACTTTATGATATGTTATTTTAATTATATTAATGATATATATATATATATATATACATATATATATATATGTATGTATGTATTTCTGTATGTATATACATGCATTTAGATTGTGTTCATTCACTCTAATTTAGCTTGTTTCATTCGTTCTTGTATCACGTGTATTCATCTTCTCTTGTATCGGTTGTATCATTCATGAGTACAAATACAAAAAAATAACATAGAAATAGAGAGGAGACAGAGAAAGAAAAAAGATGGTGTCTGGTCTGCCATGAAAAAATATGATTGTATTTGTTGCATTAATATGTGCTTTTATGTTATATCTATTCATTCTTGTATCAATTGTATCTTTTGTCATACGAAAAATATAAAAAAAAAAAATAACACAAAAATAGAAAAGAGAGAGAAAGAAAGAAAAAAAGATGGTATTTAGTTTGCCATGGGAAAATGCGACTATATATGTTGTATTAATACGTGCATTTATATTGTATCCATTCGCTCTAATTTAACTTGTATTCATTCGCTCTTGTGTAGTTATGAGAATCTATTTGTTACCGTAGATAACTGGTAGAGTTCTAGAAATGAAGCTGGTTTATGCAACTGCCATCGGAATGTTGTTGCTAATGTAAAGAGAGACTATAATTTTCTTCTTCTAATATACATCAAATATATCTAAAAGCAGTTGGGAGCAGACTTCTTCCCACCCCTCCCCACGAAGGATCAAGTTTCTAGCATCTCGACTATGTAATGTGTACCAGACTATGCAATTTATTTGGATTAGTGGAAGTTTTTGATTTGATTTTGAAATAGTTTGATAGTATAGATTGAGGATGGAAGAGGATTTTCGTTAATGTACTTACAATTCATTTAATTATACACAATAAAAAAGATCAAATATAAAATTAAAATCAGTAAATAATTATTAAATTGAAATATATTTAATTATTATAATTATTTGAAATTGTGATTATAAATATTATTTTAATTCTGCGTGTAACTAATTTTTTTCCCTAACTAAAGCACAAATTTTAGGAATATAAATCTTTTGTAATTACACTTGTAGAAAGCATAATCTTCTATTCGGTTCAATCCGATCCACTTGATTATTATTATCCGCAAAAATATCTTGCTAACGAAGTAAGCAACAGTTAATCGCCACGTGTCCCATCGTCAGACTCCTGGCTTACCCCGAAACTTACACGCAATCGTCTCTTCGTTCCTTAAGAATTGCATCATTCGTCGAATTCAAAGAGATCAGTCACGAAAATTATGGGTGGTGGAGGAGCGTTCAGAGCAGCGGCGAAGGTCGCCGGAGTCACCGTCGTGAACAGTGGATTCCGTTCTGTGACGGCGGAGCATCCAGTTTATGCAGCCGCACGCAACGTCGTCCGTCCGGTTTCGGTCTCCGCGATATCGTCATCGTCGGAAGATGTCAAGTACGGCGTGGTCACGGCATCTCACAATGACTCATCCGATGTTTCGCCGGTGCAAAAGATGGTGTCGGAATTTGATGACTGGGAGATGGCCGGCGGAGAGGAGGAAATGATTGTTAATCATGGTGAGCCTCTCCCAAGAGTCGTATTTGGTGGAGCTCCTTCTCTTCAGGAAGCTACAGAGGCTACTTCTGATCTCAAAGACGCTCTCGAAAAGTACTGTATTAACTAATTTCTCCTGCAATTTTTATTACTTATCAATTCATTATCCCTTTTTTGAACTTAAAATTCACAGCATCTGGTGTCTGTGTTGATGCAAAGTATTGCTTTTGGTGTGTCTGTTTGTGTTTCATAATCATCAGATAGAACTGCAAGTCTTTTGTTTTGTAAGTAATCACTTCAGGGATCTAATTTTGGTGGTATATAGTTGGTTTTGTAAAACTTAGCGACGTTTTAGTGATTACTCAGTTGATTGATTCATTGAAGAATAAAGGGAAGCCCAATGCACTAAAGCCCTGCTATGCACGGGGTCCAGAGAAAGGCCAGACAGGACCACAAGGGTCCAGAGAAAGGCCGGACCACAAGGGTCTAGTGTGCACAGTTTTCCACGGCTTACAATTGGCAATAACTTTATCAGTTAGCCCCAGGCTCCCCTCAATTCCTCCTTGAATAAAGTTGCAATTTTTTAAAGAACATGCTTTCTCAATAAATTTTTGCTCAATAGAATAAAATGGGAGATGTTGTAGCAAACTTGCAATGTTCAATTCTATGTTTGCTTCATTTTAATGTAGCTTGGAATTATCCCTGTACGAACTGAAATTTTGAAAAGGAGATACCTCTTAAAGCTTATGCAAATAAGCACCTTGGGATGACATTTGCTGTTCATGATGTATATTAAACAAGGGGAGTTAAGTAAGTCATTTGTGCTATTAAGGCCTTTTGGATTAATTTAAGGGATTGACCTTTTCAGTTTATTCTGTGTCATAAGCTATACTTTCTCCTATATATTCTCACAAGTTCCATAGTTGTGTGACACTGCCAGAGTCCAAATGTGCTCTTCTGTGTGAGAGAGAAACTTAAGTATTGGGCCTGGGGTAGATGAAGGAAAAAAATGAGAAGGAACTTGTCAATTCGGCTATTGTTCTGCTTTTAGTATCGTGTGCTTAGTCTTTTTATCATACTTTAACCCCCAGAAGGTTTATGGTCTGGGATTCGAAAGTCTATTGGACTTCGGTTGCGGTTTGGACTTCTCAATGTCACTCTCCTGTAATATTTTTCCAACGGATGTTTATCTCGATCTGCTCTGATATATGTTGACCAACTACTTAGTTAGTGTTAATTCAAAAGTCTTTTTCTATTTACAGGGTATATTTGTCCGAACCTGCTATTGAATATGGAGGATCTTGTAGATCTGGCTCAAGCTTATCGCCCTTCTCCAAAGCTTGTGTTGTCAGCGAGACTATAGTCACAAAGTCTGCGCCGAAACATGCTATGCAGGCATTTAGGTTTCTAAATGAAACCCCTGCCGCTCAGGTTTTCTGCTTTGTCGTTTATGTTTACAAGTTCTTTTAGTTTTACATATTCTATCTAGTGTTGCATGTTCATGTTATGGAAACCAGATACAGCAATTTTGCTTTTGATCCTTCAGTACAAGCAATTACTAGGGTGAGGAACGAATATGGATATGTTCAATTTGACCAAATAGAAGATCCAGTCAACAAAAACCGATTAAATGTCGTAGTTATAACATAACAGGTGAAACTACATAAGCTGGCCCCTAACCCTACTTGTGAAATCTCCTAAACAGGGGCTGTTTTCTGGGAATTGTGAGTGACGGGAGAATTTAGAACTCTTCATCCTTGTGACTATGCTGTGATTTAGCTCATTTGATTTTTCTTTGGATACTCTTCTCTAGATGTTGACATCTCTATAGGAGCTATATTTGAGTCGAGTCCAATCAGTACTAAAAAATTACTGAAAAATGTTATATTCCCATAGAATTTTTGATTGGATTGTCGAGAAAAGAAAAAATAATAGTGTTTTCACATGGAAAAATCAGAACTTCCCACTGTTTCAGCGAGAATCTATTTCCCATGTGTTTTCCTAGTGAGCGGGTTCAATGGGAAATGAGTGCATGTTTTATAATACAAATTTCCCATTGATTCACAATGGAAAAATCTTCTATTTTTAGTAGGGAATAGTGATCTGTAAGATACTTCAGTTAAATTTCTGAAGAAGCAGCAGGATCTCAACTTCAAAATAACTCGACTCTTGGAATCCGTTTGGATTGGCTTATGTTTAGTGTTTTTAAAGCATTTTTGTAGTGTTTGGGTAAGTTTAAGAAGTGTTTTTAACCACTTGGCTTTATGTCTAAATAACCAAAATAAACCAAACATCACAAGTTAGAAGTCCTAACTTATGGCTTTCTTATAAGTCACAAGCCAGCCAAACCAAACAGGCCCTTAGTATGAGCATGAAGTTGCTTAGATGAGTTAAGGCATAAGTCCTAACTGGTGTCAGTGTAGTTTGCTCTGTTATATTCAATTCCGTTGGTTGGAGGAAGGCTGTTTTTATTTGCTTCTTCGTTCACATTTTAGCACGAGGCATGCGCATGAAGTAGCTTAGATGGTTTAAGGCGCTATAGATCTAAGAGTAAAATCCCCTGAAGTATTTTTTATGCATTTTCTTGATGTTAATAACGTCGGCATCTGAGTGGACACTCATTATAACTTCATGAAGCTCTTAAGTGTGCCGTCTTAGTAGTATCTGGAGGTTACGAGTATTCCATGTTTGCTAATGTTGGTTTCATTTTTCTCTCTCCCAGAGCGTTGTTGCTTCCATTGCTTGTGACCCAAATGTGTGGAATGCAGTACTGCAGAATCCAGCCCTTCAAGAATTCCTCGAGTCACAGAAAACCAGCGAGAAATGTATGCCCCTTGATTTTCCTCAATTCTCTCATAATGGTCAAGCTTCTTACTATATTCCCCTTATTGCAGGTGCATCATTTCCCGAATCAGATCAGAAGATAGCTGAATCCATTGCTGATACTGATTCCTTTTCTCAGTCATCCCCAAGGAGTGTGTTTCCCAAATCTGAGGCGGAAGAGTCTAAATCCGGCAACTCTTTTACAGGCTTTTTGCGGAATGTTAAACAAACAGTGACACAAACAGTGGTTGATATGATGAACAGCTTGTCAGATTACTTTAACAATCTCCTTGGAGGGAACAAGGTTTTCTTTGATGCTGATGGAAATGCTAAATTAGGCGCTGTGGAGACGACATTGGGAGCATCTTTCATGGCTTTGGCAGTCATGGTTATTATGGTGGTTGTCTCAAAACGCGGTCAATCATGATATCTTCAAAGTTATTACTATTTGAATTCGCCGAAGTTACATGACTAGAGTTGCAGTTTCTGCTGGGAGAGGTATTGAGGGTTTCGTTGAGGGTTTACCATAGACAACGTTTGTCTTAATTTCTTTGCCTTGGCATCTCAATGCCAATAAAGTTAGCTTTGCAAGGATTCTAGAGCTTAAAGTGCATCACTGCTCTTTTAACATTGTATCCTGTTGTTTCTTTTGTTAAACAAGACTAATTCCATATGGTATATAAGAGTGAAGCTGCAGTTTCAGCATGGAAATGAACTGCTACTTTTGGTCTTCCAACACGTTGTTACGCACAAATAGCAAGTCCTACAGTTACATTATCTGTTCGACATTTTTGTCACACTCATTGACAAGTACATTGTATTTTCTGGAAGTAAAATAGATTTGATAACAGCTATAAGCTCGAAGCTAAAAATGTCATGTGAGTTATGTTTTATCAGTTTCTTCAAAGATAGTGGCAGAATGTTTCAAAATTGCATAGATTTTGGAGCCTCTGAGACAAACACAATAATCAACATAACACGTGAGTGTGCTAGATATGCCATATTTCGAAGCTATGTATCTCAGTCTTGACATGTATAGTGGAGCAGTATTCACCCTTGCTCATCTCACAAACCGGCCATAACATTTTACCTAGGCAACCTGAGTTTGAAACTTACAGCCTTTGTCAACCAGCCATGTTCCCAAAAGTAAATAAATACACCCTTTTGCAGCCCTCCATAGGCTTCAATATACAGATCTCTTCTGAAGGCGGAAATTACCATTTACTGCAACATCTTAGGTATCTCAAATGTTTCAATGCTGTCATTCATAGCGTCACACGGGCTGACTTGAAAAAAGAAAAGATAACAGACATCAAATGCTTCATCTTTCTCTGAATTTATTGTATTCTATTTAACAATTGCATTGAACTGTGTCCTGTATTCTTTGTTTATGGTACAAAATTTACAAAGCTATGAAGCTAATGTACATAGATTAAATTTTACAAGTATTTTATGGCACATAATGTACAAGCAATGACGCTAATGTACATAGATCAAATTTTACAGTATCATCTTAATTTGCTTCCAGCATCGTCGAACTCAAATGAAAAGCATATTTCATTATAGCGCGTTCAGGTTTCTCTCCGATGTCAGCATGCTTTTGAACCATTTAGCAGAGGACTTTGGTGTCCTTGTGAGATTATTCTTGAAATTTACGTGATATAGTCCAAACCTCACTGTATAACCTGAGTTCCATTCCCAGTTATCAAGTAGTGACCAAACAAAGTAACCTTTGATATTGCAGTTGTCTTCCCTGTATTAGTTCGTTTTTTTTTTGTTAAATTTGCTGTAAGAACAGAATAACAAAGAATCTCGAAACATAGTAATAAATAAAGGCGCTAAATTGAAGTTTGAGCACCTTATGGCAGCAGAGAGATTTGAGAGGTAATCTCTGTGGTAAGTTATTCTCCTGTCGTCTTGTAAAGCATCGTTCAATGCTATGTGGGATTTGTTAGGTTCATCCATACCTGCAAATCAAGAAATTCAAGCATGGCTTTTTGTCACTCATGTTGTGTTTCTTGCTATTATTGCAGGATGACATTTCTTACCGTTTTCAGTAATCATCACCAACGGGTTCCCATATTTATCTCTGATGTAATTCATCAACTTCCTAATACCCCATGGGACGATGCGCAGCCAACCAGATGCAGCCTTGGAGGAAGACATGTTCTTTAGGACAACAGTCACCACTTGTGAAATATAGAAGTACACAAGAAGCTAATCAGGCATACCTTTTCTCCAATTGCGACTCCGTGCCTGAAAGCTGAAGTAACAAATTAAGGTGATCAGTTAGATGCTCTTGACTTATTATCCAATTGATATTGTACTATTTTTGATATCTTACGGGTAGTTATCACAGCAGAGTCGGAGTAAGCATCGTTCAACATGAACTTGGTGATCTTTGCTCTATCATTCCGTGCATATAACGTGGTATAGTGATTGATGCCAAGAAAATCAATAGATCCCTTCAGCAGTTTTGACTCCTGTGGACTGATCTCGGGCAGTCTTTCAGCTACCAACTTCTGCATCGAAAGAGGATAATTCCCAAGGAGAAGTGGATCAAGGAACCTGAGTCACTTTGTTTTTGTTAAATCGGTACGTTGCACTCAATTTTCTTCAAAACCCCATTCACATTATTAGAAGCACATGACTAAAAATTACCAGCCAAGTCCAAAATCCATCGCTCTACTTGCAGCATTTCTGTCCTCTTCGCAATCTGAAAGTGGCTCGTACCATTTTGCATCTAATGCTATCCCCACTTTGCCTCGTTGACTTGCCTGGAGTCAGTGGCGAAGCCATAAGTTTGACGATTGTTCAAGATTTAATATATATCTATAAGAAAAACAGTAATTTTCAACCTACAGGCACAATGCTATTTTTTATATACTACACAGTAAGTATAATTTTCAGACTCAACTGTTCAACTGACTTCCTTCAGTCCAAAAATCTACGCCATTGCCTGGAATACTAGATGAATAAGAGCAGAATGTTCATATACTATTTCCCTTCGCCTTTTTTACAAAGTAGTCATCAACAAATCTACAAAAAAGAATTCGTCTTTTGAACTGGATACCTTGAACTTTTTGTTGTAAGCATGATAAGCAGCAGCATGAGACAGCAGAATGTTATGGGCTACAATATATGGCTCGACAGACGATTTTCCTTTCCTGCAGAACATGTGCAAAAGAATAGAGCACCTTCCTGGAGCTTGAACCCCCAAGTCATAACCTTGAATTGTAAAGCCGTGTGGCTCGTTAAAGGTGATCCAATGCTTCACTCTGTCCCCGAATGCTTTGAAACAGGTAATAGCATATCGTACGAATTCCTGTCTGCAATAAAATAGAGTTTATCAGCTGAAAATTTGTACTTCACTTCCGGAAGCAGATAGACTGAAGGGTGATCAGCTGAACACCTTTCATCCGAAAATTATATTGTGCATATAGAATACTTATACTGCATATACAGGCGAAAAACATTATCATTGATACATATATATTAAATTTTCAACACCCTTAACAAACTTCTTCGATTGTTAACATACATACATTATTCGATTGCTCAAAAATCCCTCGTACGAATCTTCAAGCTTCTGTGGTAGATCCCAGTGAAATAGTGTTACATAGGGTTGAATTCCTGATGTTACAATAAAATGATTAGCTTCATGTAAAGTTTGATTTTATAGATGGCATGTTTCTTGATGAAACCTTTTTCTAGTAAGGCATCTATGAGATTGTTGTAGTATTCAATTCCTTCTGGATTTGGTTCCCCTGTTCCGTCTGTGACATGTGAATATTACATATAAGTTAGGAAGCAAAATAGAAGAAAAATAGCTTCAATAAAAGAGTTTTAAGATATATACATCATTAATCGGTCAGTATAAATTTTTCTTTTACATTATTTGGTCACTTAGATAACATTTTTAATTAAACCTCCTTAAAATGTTTGTGATATTGAAAATATTGCCTGTTACAACAAGTTAAAATCGATTATACTGACAGATGTATATAACTTAAACTCATCAATAAAAAAAAAATCTTACTCGGAAATATTCGTGTCCAAGAAATTGAGAATCTATATGCATCCATTCCAATATTCTTCATCAACTCAATGTCACTCTGTAATTGTCCATGTCACTTCGTACAAGTTAGTTAAATAACGACAAAGCTGAAACTTTTGACAAGAGGCAGTTTTTTTATTTTTTATTTGTACTTACTAGAGAACACTCTGATGTGGAAGCAACTGTTATTCTTATCTTTTAAAGATGATAAGTCCCATATTGTTTTTTTTTTAAAAGATAAAATAATAATTGGTTACTTATGAAATGATTAGGTGACATTACTTATCCATAAAGTATCCTTTTTTTATTTCCATTATATTAAAATTTTCAAAACAAGAATTGAAATAGCCCGAAAGATCAAGTAAGGAATAACTTTACAAAACTTAAAAAAAAAAAATGCACTTGGCAATCAAGAACTGTAGCAAATGGCAGAGTCACATGTATATTAGGGGTGTGTAGATAGATAAATTTTTTTTTTGGTTTTTATGTATAGATACTGGGTGTTGGATTTCTTTAATTATTTTGTATGTTTTTTTTGTTCATATTTTGACATCCGTTCGTAAAATTTCTAGTTTCGCCACTAATGATAGTGTATGGTCCATGATTATACCTGGAAGCGATGATATTGATCAACTGCTGTGTTTGCATTGCTGAAGTCCAGTATTCTTCCTATAGAATTAGAAACCAGATGATGGATTAAAAATCGATTCTCTTTCTTATAACTACTATAAGAATGATAGTTCTTATTGTTATATATTATGATATGAATATACGACTCAATTTGTTATGCAGGGATTATGAGATCCCATTGGTAAAAGTAAGATATTTCATTCAAATAAGGCTGTTCGAGGAATTTCAATTGGGAGTTGAAAGTATAATCAAGTAAAGAATAACGTGCCCTTTTGAAATGTTTAGACGGGATGATCATTTACTTCAATATGGTACTAAAGCTGAAAGAGGCGTTGGGTTTGAGTCCGCCACCCATTATCAACACAACAAAATCAGCATGCTCGGATCATAAAAAAAGTTGGGTTTGTATGTGAGAAGACGTGTTGACGATATAATTAAGTAAAAGAAAAACGTGTCATATCAGTTTGAAACTTTTGGATGAGACGATTACAAATCACATGCAAACAATTACCCGGTCTCTTGATGAAAGTATCCCATATGCTAATTCCCTTGTTTCCTTCATCAACAGCACCTTCAAACTGCAACACCAAAAGAAACAGTGGATGTACTGATTAATTAGGACATTGGCGGATTCAGGATTTTAAAATTTACGAGTTCTGGACTGTGACCATTTTTGGTTTCATTATTTACACGTATTAAGTTCATTTCTAACGCAAATACAGAATCCGAGTCAAAAAGGAGGAATAACAGAAAGGGGCCATGGGAAGAAAGGAATTTGATACCTAGCTTACCTGATAAGCTGAAGAAGCAGTTCCAAATATGAACCCCTCTGGAAAATCAGAACGGCTCATGGATTCTGAGTTCACAGAGAGACATGACTGCAGGCAGATGATGAAGAGAGAAAATATGATTTTCATGTGGGTTGAGGAGTCTCTTTAGTGTAATCAGGGGAACAATTAAAATGTCAAAAGGTTTGGTTAAAGTGGTGTTATAATACAAAAAAAAGTGAGACTTAATATAGAGTCTTTTGTATATCCTCAAGAAAGAGGCAAAACATTTGGAGTAAGTTCAGTATTTTACACTTTGGTTTGATAGAAAAAGATGTTAATTTAAGGAAAAGAAAGAGAGAAAAAAAAAAAAAGCGTTGCAGACGAGAGTGAAAATGACACTCGCCCTTTTCTTACGCCAGAAATATAGGGGGCCTTTTTTTTTTTTTTCCCGGTTCATATTGATTTATCGATTAATTTAGAGTCATATTGTTTAAATTTTATTGTAGTTTCTATTTGTTGTTTTGCTAGTGTCAGCTGTATTGTGTACTTTTGTTTCTTTTTCCTCGATTGCTTTGGATTATTTATTTTTTCGAGCTAAGAATCTACTAGAAATAGTCTTTTTATTTTTATGATATATTATGCGTACATTTTATATTTTCAAATATATTATTATTGCTGTGCCGTTTAAAGTTTATTAAAAAAGAAAATACTTTCTCTCTAATCATTTTCATATTCAAAGCTCGAAATCCAGTGGGTAAATTTGATTATCATTTTCATATTTGCAATTTTGCTTACACGTAGTGATATGAGAGTGACAAGTGTAGCACCCGCCGATTGAATTCCAGTTTCTTTGCCTTCACGACTATTATTCCTCCTAAATTTTGTTTCAACTCTCAACATCCGAGTAGTCTTCAAAGGCTTCTACTTCTTCAAGTGTACAAATCATCAAAAATAAAAATTAAAAAAATAATCTAGAGAAAAGTATAGAAAAAGAAAATGCTATTTGAACCCTTCATTGAATTATTTCTCTTAATAGTTTTATTTGTGTTAAAATTTAATTATTAGCGTAGAAATTATATTTTACTTTTATATTTATTTTTTTTATCAGTGTTTATGCTACGAGTGACAAATTCGACATGATATTATTCCTAATAGTCATTGAACATTTTGTTAGCTTAATTATGTTAAAATAATGATGCTTCCATCATTTTTAAACATTAAATTCGTCTTTGTAGGTATATGTTGCATAATGCATAGTGTTACATACACGAACGTTTAGTTTTGGAATTTGTTATCCAACCAATATATTTACGTATAATTCCGTTCTACACTTTCTAAATTGAATCCCTTAAGCAAGTGAATTTGTTATGTAATAGCTTATGTTTTTACCCCCCCAAAAAAAAGGAAGAAGAAGAAGAAACAAACAGCATATGCAGCTTGAGCTCTATCCTTAACCATTCAACAAAATAATCAATAATACCTTTAAACCCTCGAGAATGTACTTTTTTTTTAAAAATATTTCTTTTAACGATTTCTAGCCGATGTTTGTTATCTATATTGAAATTCGATTAGATTTGAATTTACATGTTGCAAGATTCATTTATAAGGGCAGCTCTCTTAAAATAATTTTTTTCTATTCTCATTAACGCGAACCAAACACCTAACTTTTGAGTAAGAATCATCCCACCACAATTTATATTGATTTCAAAAATATGAATTGCAATTTGAATATGTAACCAATATAGAAGTACTCAATTTGATGTTAGAGAATATTTTAGGTATTCAACATGGATTAATTAAATTTTGTTTCACCAACTAGGAATTTGTCAACGTGTGGAATTTTGATTTAGACATATTATTGTTACTTCCATATTTCCTAAACAATTTTTTAAACAAGAGGTTTTAAGTTATATATATATTTCATTGTTCCATTGCAACCTTCTTTTTTTTTTTTTTTTTTTTTGTTGTTGTTGGGAGGGGGGGAGCTCGGGCAATAAACATGTGGACTACTGGACTTGATTTTTTTGGGGGGCTCGGGCAATAAATATGTGGACTACTGGACTGGATCGAGCAGAAGAGATTGCATCCCGTAGCCACTCTTTATATTGCTATTTAAATTATACCCTATTTAATTTGTAATCGATTCGACAAACTTCATACAAAAGTATGCTCTTCCTCCTCTTTCATCTTGAAAACTCAGCTCATGAGTGTTGGTTGACAGAAATTTGACGAAATTGAATGTTATTCGACTAATCTTGATCAATAAATAAATAAATTAAATTTAGATATTATGAATAAAATAAAATTGAGGTATAGTAAGTGAAATAAATAAATTATCAAAATTGAGATAAATTTTTGAAGATTTGGAAAGTTAAACCAAATTTCAAACACTTGGACAAATAATATTTTTTCTAACTTTAATTCTGTAAATTTAAATTTGATTCTGAAACGATTATACTTAACAAAAATTTGTATATTGTTGACTATGATTTAAATAGCGGTCCCCAAATGATGGGCTGTACACTTGCCCCGACAATGAATCGATGTTAGGCTGAAATCTAAGACTGGACCCCCATCGTTTACAAGACGAGTCGCGGCCCAATTTTAAATTAGGTCTTCTCTTCTCTTAAACCCTAATTTGCATACTTCATATACCATTTCCTTAACCCAGCCGAGCTTGCGAGAGAGAGAGAGAGAGAGAGAGAGAGAGAGAGAGAGACGGCGAAATGGGTCGTGTGATCAGAGCACAACGTAAGGGAGCAGGGTCCGTCTTCAAGTCCCACACCCACCACCGTAAAGGCCCTGCACGGTTCCGTTCCCTCGACTTCGGCGAGCGCAATGGTTACCTTAAGGGTGTTATAACGGAGGTTATTCATGATCCAGGTAGGGGTGCTCCGTTGGCTAGGATCACTTTCCGTCACCCCTTCCGTTACAAGCACCAGAAGGAGCTGTTCGTTGCGGCTGAGGGTATGTACACTGGCCAATTCGTTTACTGTGGGAAGAAGGCAAATCTTATGGTTGGCAATGTGCTCCCACTCAGATCTATCCCCGAAGGAGCTGTCGTTTGCAATGTTGAGCACAAGGTTGGTGACCGTGGTGTTTTTGCTAGGTGCTCTGGTGATTATGCTATCGTCATCAGTCACAACCCCGACAATGGTACCACTAGGTATACATATCACTCCTGTTTCATCCTTTTTTTGTTTCAATTTTTGCTCACTGTTACTCTCTTTTTGCCTAATTTGAACATAGAACTGGTTATCTTCTTAATTTGAATCATAGGATCTCTACTTACGCATATCGCACTATTTTCTTGATCTGTTAATGGTGCTTGTTCATTCTTTGGTGATTGTTGTTCTGACTTGCCTTTTCTAGTATTAGAACCTAGAAATCTGCTTTTTTTATTCTTATCGTTAACTAGGAGTGGTTATACAACAAACGTTGGATCTTGTTTATAGTTCTACAATCTGATTATTTGTTTATGTAGTGCCTGTATAATATGGTGTTTATGATCTTTTTCTCGAGGGATTTATAGGCATTATGTGATGATGGGGCTGATTTGTTTTGTTAGATGTTTTAAGTTTGATTAGTTTTAATTGAGCAGCACCTATGTAGATTAGAAGCTTGACACTGACTAACAAAGTCTGGTTTTGCATTTCCTTTTTTATAAGCATGTCTTGAACCTTGCTCGAGATTAGTTGAATTTCAGTGTGTGCCCATGCACTTCTTGAAGGAAGTTCGTCTTGTTCCATAGTTGTATCCACTTAAGTATGAAGCTGGCTGTTTGATAAGGCATATTTTTCCATGTTGCGTCCTTTATGTTTAACCAGCTTCTGATATTTAGTCTCATTTACTTGTGTGATACTTGATTGTTTATCTCGATGCTAATATATTTGATTGTGGTGCGTCATTAGCAACATCAAGAACCTAATGCATCTTTTTCTGTAATGAGCTGATAGTAGTACCTTTAGTTCCCAATTACAGCAGTGTTCATATTTGATTTTTTATCCTCGATTAATTGATGTGAATACATTCAAGTTTTTCTTCGATTTTATTGCTACACTAATGCTCAATTTTTAGTTCTTTGTGGTGTGTTTCGGTTCGAGTAACATTGGTGTCACACAGTTGGCACATGTGTTCAGATGTTTGTTTTGTGTTAATTTGATTCATTTACTTTTGACAGGATTAAGCTCCCATCAGGATCCAAGAAGATTGTGCCAAGTGGTTGTCGTGCCATGATTGGCCAGGTAGCTGGAGGAGGACGTACTGAGAAGCCAATGCTTAAAGCAGGTAACGCATACCACAAGTACCGGGTAAAGAGGAACTGCTGGCCCAAGGTTCGTGGTGTTGCTATGAATCCTGTGGAGCATCCTCATGGTGGTGGTAACCATCAACATATTGGTCATGCTAGTACTGTCCGTCGTGATGCACCACCTGGGCAAAAGGTTGGTCTTATTGCTGCAAGGAGGACTGGTCGTCTTCGTGGTCAAGCCGCTGCCACAGCTGCAAAGGCTGACAAGGCTTAAAAAGTTTTACCTTATCACTGTTTTACTTATTTGTTTTCGGATCAGTCTTTTCAACTATTTGAGTGCTCAACTTATACTAAATTTTGTTGGGATATTCTGTAGTAAGTTTTGTTTTAGAAATCCATATTTGGACAATTTTGCCATTTAGCATTATGGTTCATCTAGCTCCTAGCTTCTTTCTCTTTCCTTGATCTCATAATTTCTTAATCCTGTCATGCATAAACTGCCATACTGTCTTTAATGCCACTTTCTGTTATTTCTGCATTTGAGGTGCTTCTTAATCTGGTTGGCAAGAAATAATCCAATTTTCACCAATAGTGTGTGTTGGCCTACTTGAGAAGTGAATGGGAGTAAAGTGTTACTATGCAGAAGTGGATTACACAATCAAAAGGAAAATTGGTCCAACATTTTTCTCTCTTAACAGCTTGTTTGGATGGTTGTTACCTATTGTACTGTATAAAATATTTTGTTTGGATAGTTTAAATTCAATATTTTGATTTTTATATAGATTTTATTGTATTATATTATTAAATTTATTGTTACATAACAATAAAATATCTCATTCTATTATTACTTAACAATGAAATGTCTCATTTTATATAACGTTTAATTTGATGTGATCATGTGGTTTTCTCATTTTCTTTTTTTCATACATTTTTTATAGTAGCTCTATTCTGTATTGTACTTCTCTTGAAGGTTTATCTTTCATATTGTTGATGTGCGATATAATATAATGTTAAAAAATGATATAATTTATTTAAAGATATTATATTCTTTAAAACAACACATTACAATACAACAGAAGATAATAGAATATATTATGAAATTATACGTATCAACCTTCCAAACAGAGTGTAAAGCTTCTGAGGCAAATTGATTTTTACACAGTTGAAAGGAGAACTAAATGGGCTCATAGAAGTTCAATGTTCATTTTTAATCACACCAAAACATATCCAAAATGCACTGTGTTTCTATTTCTGCTGAAACTTATGAACCTTTTAAACTATAAATTGAAAATCTTAAAATATAAAATTGAATATTATTGGGATAAATATTACACTCGACTTTAAAGTTTGGATATAATTTTTAAAATTGGGGATAAACTTTAAATGATGCCTAAAAAAGTGATATTTGGGTAAATGTAGCCTATGTGAACAGGCCCAATTGTGGGTTACTCGGCGACCAGTCTTTACCATTCAGCCCATTGGAATGCTGCTGGTTAGCAGACTTTACGGTACAGAAAAGAAACAAATTCAACACGCAAAACGCTGTCGCCGTCTCTAGAAATCTCTGTAAAACCCCGGCGGTCTATGAAACAAAGCTCCTGATGGCCTTACGAGCAGCGACGGCGACGACGACGGTGGTTGCACCGCGAGGTTTACGAGCTCTGTTATCTACTATTTCCTCAAACTTTCCGTTTAGTCAGCCATCGAAGCAAGTTGAGAAGCCGCCGCCAGCTGAACCATCCACGAATCTCTTCGTTTCTGGTATATTACTATTTCCTCAAACTTTCCGTTTAGTCAGCCATCTTATGACTATGCCTTCTGGCTCAGAGTTCTATTTTACCATTGATTGAGATGATGTAACAAAAAGATGCATTTTTTATTTGTATCTAGGTTCTTACGATATTTTTGCGTATATCAATTTTCTGTATGTCATCCTCGCGAGATAAGAAGATATTGTGGCATAACATGATTTTCACATTTGTATATCCTTAGCCTTCTAAGGTTCCTCACGATCAAAGAAGTTATAATACTGTCTGAAACTTACAAATGAATCATAAGAAGCATAAAATCTTTCCGGAAAGAAGTTAAACTAATTGTAATGTAACTAAAGTTGCATTAATATTTACAGGATAGGTGTCTTTTTTCTATTAATAGATAGTGTGTTCAGTTCTGAATTGTGTAGGTGCTTAACGAAATTAGTTAGGTGAGGCTCTGTTGAGAATATAAGCCATTGAACCAACAATTTGATGCTTCCTTTTGAATTGCAGAGCCGAGTTTTAATTAACTCTCTTGAAAATTCCTTGCTCAACTTCTTGATGCCAATATATTTCTGTCAACAATTTTTCCTATTGTCAATGGTTAAACTTGATTAGAGGTGAACCAGAAACAACTAATCATGGATTCAAAAATTTTCTATGGAATAGGCATTTGAATATGCATCGATTATGCCTTTCATTCCACTTCCAGTTCCTATGCTAATAGGAGGGGGACTTATACTTTTTCCAACGGAATCAAAAAGTTTCACTGTATGTGGACTTTTCAGAGTGTCAAACTAATTGTTATGTTGCATTAATTTTTATGGGAAAGGTGTCAAGTAGTATTTCCCAGACTCTTCTTGTGGGATTTCATTGGTTATGTTGTTGTTGCTTCTTGTTGTTCTATCGAGTAGGAAAAAAGTTATCATCTTTTGCTATTAATAGATAGTATGTTCAGTTCTTGATTGTGTAGGTGCTTAGCGAAAATATAAGCCACAGAATCAACAATTTGATGCTTCCATTTGAATTGCAGTGCTGAGCTTTAATTAACTCTCTTGAAGATTCCTTGCGCAGCTTCTTGATACCATTATATTTCCCTCCGCTGCAATGATTTTTATGTTGTTTCGGAATATGTAAATTTTATTTTAAAAATGATTGAAGATTCTATGTTCGAATTCATACCGAACATTAGTTAGTTTGGGAGTAGTTAACAATTCGAATTGGGTGGTCAAATTTTCTCTTTGGTAAGTTGTATCACATTGGTTGATTTTTTGCAATGGAAGTTTGCATAAACTAAAGCTTCTAACAATTTTTCAGGGAACATCTTTTTTATTTTCTGGGAAGAATTTAGTCTCCTATCCTATCACTCATATTATTGTAGCATCCTAGAACATTTGTATAGTTGCCTGTATTATATGTTCAGCGGCCAGCATGTAATGGAAGTTGGAACATTTTAGCGCTCTTCTCTCAAATCCGTTCTGATTCTGGAATTCTGAAATGATTTTGTGTTTATCTTATTTCCAGGGCTTAGCAAACGTACTACCTCAGAAGGGCTTCGTGAAGCCTTTGCAAAATATGGCGAAGTGCAGCATGGTGTGTTTACTTATTCTCATGCTCACAAATTATGATAACAATACATTTTAAATATAGTATATTGATTGTATTTTTTTGTTTTTTGCAGCCAGAGTGGTGACTGATCGGGTATCTGGTTATTCAAAAGGTTATGGGTTTGTTAGATATGCGACATTGGAAGATGCTGAAGCTGGTATAAAGGGCATGGATGGCCAGGTGAGTTGTGATACGGACACCAGAGTACATCTTTTTCCATTTAAGGGAAATTTACTTCATAGCCCTAATGTTGGTGTGACAACTATGCTTATTGAAAGGACAATACAAATTTAATTATGGCATTACCTTTTCTTTCTTCTATTTTCAGAGGGAGTTGTATGTTGAAAAGCTTAAATTAAATGTTAGTAATTGGATTTTAAATCAGAATTTATTTTTTGTGCACTTTCTTGATTGTCAATCTATATGAATCTTGTTGCCGATTTAAAAATTATTTAGTCACTGGAGAAAAATAACTTTACAGTTATGTATTGAGTTGTGAAATTTTGGATAACTTTTACAAAAGGATAATGATATGACGGAATGTGCTGAAATGGGTTAATTACCGTATTTTGTCTTCTCGTTTGTAGTCAAATACTCAAATCTTATACTACAGAAAATGTGGTAAGCTTGAATATACTACACGAAAGCACAGTAACATTGAAATGCAAAGGAAGAATGAAATGATAGGGAATATTTTCCACGCCTTCACATTGATAAATAACTTTAGATCAACAATCCTACAAATTAAAACAGAATAGCATATCTTTAAAACTTTTCTTAAGCATAAGTCAATTTCTTAAAGTGTAGCATTCATGTTTCAGTATAATTATTATCAGTAAACATGTAACATTTATGTAAAATCTAGACTTTCTATTTATAAAACCAAGATTGCAAGATTGGAATTGCAGGAATGGAATACAGAAATGCATATTAAATGTACTTATAATGGTGTTCAATTATCCGAAACAGAATTCCGACTTGCTCTTGTAGAAAATAATGCCCTCATCTTGCATCTAGTTGGAATTACATTTATTAATGGGTGTTGTGCACCACTTTTTTTGTAATTATACATGCAGATTTTATACTATATATTACATATACTACAGGAAAACACAGGGCACTAATCTTTAGTAGTTTTTACTACAATATAAAACAGGGTAAGCCTGATAATTAAAGGATAGATTGCTTTAAGCCTAAGTCGGAACCTGTTATTTTAAATTGCTTTTAGTGCTTTTAAATGCATGAATTTAGCATGTGGTGTGTTTGTGGTTTTACTCAAAAGGGAGACCACTATATGGAGGCTGGACGTCAAGGAAAAGGTTTTGCATGTTTCCTCGAACTTAGAAAGTTCAGATATACTATCATATTACTGTGCATCAGCCTCCATTGAGGATTTTTGAACTTAGTATCTGATTTGTTGAACTTATTCTTTTTGTTTACTTAAGTTGGAGTCATCACTGAATATGGTTTCTGAAAGAACAACGAGAACCCACTTTTTGATCAAATAGTTGATATTGCACATTATTTTTCATGTGTTAGAGCCTGCTGTTTTTGCCAATTTAAAATTTTCATTCTTCATAGAAGGGGGGAAGAGTTGGTACTCCTGGTTGGGTGCTGTGGGGTCTTGAGGCCGAATTTTGTGAAAAAATTCATCATAATGGCTGAATCTTTTGGAAAAGTTTATCACAACTCTTAACTAGCTTGGTGCAGTGACGGAGATAGATTTCATCAAGGAGATTTGTAAAAAATAAAAAAGGCTCTATGTGTGTCTAGACAATTAAAATATTTATATACATATATACAAAATCCCCTTCGATCAAGCAGACTCCACCAGTGGTTTGGTGGTGTACTTTCCTGTTTTTAATTGCCTGAGGATGACATTTCTTGAAAGATATTTGGTACTAGAAGGAATAAGAGGTCATATCATGCTTGTCTGATTCCTTATCTGTTTTGTAGTTTCTTGATGGATGGGTTATCTTTGCCGAGTATGCAAGACCAAGACCACCACCTCCCTCGATGCAGAACAATAATACAGTACCTGGATATGGCAATTACAATTCACCATCATATGGCAGGGAATAAGATGTAAAATGTGGAGCTGTTCATCGCGATTTAAGAACCGACTTCCATCTTACAAGGACAAACTTTTGGATCATGGTACTTCATTGGTGTTATACTAAACTGTCACTCATTTTTTTCGGAAGTCAAATCATCTGGAGCTTGATGATAAGCATACAAAAGTAGTTGACTCTCTCATAGATAGAACTCGGATATGATATGTTTACATTTCCTTTTTTGTTTTGCTTAGTTCTCTTAAGCATGAGTTCAACTTTGAAGCTTAATCTTTTATGAAAAAGACTTGTACTTTTCAGCATTTGTGTTTCAGTACTCATTTTGGCTTTTGCTACTTTCTGTTGAGCACAAAGAGTCTTCCATTTTTGTGTTCATTTGGTTGGGCAGGACTAATGAAGTTATTGAGTGTGAAGTAGATTGATCTTGAGTTTTGACATTAGAGATTGGTATAGCATGTGCTTTCCCTGTATCAAAGATGTTGACTTCCAAGTTGCATCTCTGTGTAAATATCTGTGGAGAAGTAGGACACGCAAGTTTTAAAATTAAATGTTGATGTGTCTCTTTCAAAAATTTATATGGTTTGTAGGAGGGGAAATTAATGTTGTTTTCTTGTCACTTGATATTGTTTTTTGACAACATGACTGGACTTCTGTTTAATACTAATTACAACTGTTGGGTCACAGGTGGCTAAAGATGATTCATTTTCACTGAATGTATGAAGTAGGATGTTGCCTGCATACTCAAGTAACTTGATGTGTGCCACCGAGAGTAACTACTCTCATCCTCATTTAATGAAAAACAAGTGTTTTGCTGGTTTTAATCCCATGTGGCACTTGTAACAAGTATCATTGTCTACCATGGCGTGTCATAGTGATTGATAGGTATGGGAGTTTAGTAAATTACTAAATTTGGTTACATCCCATTTCATTTTATATATAACATACACTTTGATTGAACACAGGGTTTAAGAAAAGATAAGTTAATGGTTAGAGACATACTTGAAGTATTACGTTATTGCAAGTTTTGTATTTTAATTATTTATAAAAACACATTTCAAAGTTGATTAGACCAAGTGATTGAATAGGATCATTAAAATGCGCGTAACAATTTAATTGCGCATAAAATTTCGTTCACATGGCAGTTGACTCATTAATTTCAAGATGTGTTTTGGTAAATAATTGGTGAAAGTTCAGTTAGGAAATATAAAAACATGATAGTTCAAATATGAAACTCGCAAAAATATTAATATTTTAGGTATGATTTTTTAAAAAAAAAAACAAATTCAACTAATTTCTTTAATTACTCACCTGGAGTCATTCAGCATCATTTTTAAACAAAAAAAGAGAAGCACAAGCACCATCAGATACTAATTGAAGGGTGTTTTAATAAATAATTAATGATAATTTAAATAGAAAAAATGATTACTTGGATTGTTAAAATTCATTGATACTTCAATTTATTTTTATTGTCTTATCCCCTTATTTATTTATGAAACATTATTGTTGCTTGCATCTGGGGGAATTTGGTCCACGATGCTAATGACAGGCAATTGGATGGTATAGCTACCGTAGAATATTGTTGTTGATTTTGAAGAATTAAGTATATATATTTGTTTATACTGTTGGCAACTATACAATCTGTTCATCAATTAGTTTATTTATGCACCATATATTTCTAGAAGTGTTGGAGGTGTCATTACGACATCCTTGGATAAGATTCAATAATGATTATAAATAATTTTAAAAACTTTAAATTATTTATTTAATTTTATCATTATTTATAATCATATGAACATCAAAATAATTCATTTTAAATTATAAATTCTCATTATAGAGCTTATCGTTAAAGAGTAAAATGTTAATTATACAACAACCTCAATTCCTTTCTGAAAAGGAGAAAAAAATCTTATAGAATGAACAAGCACCAAAAGAAGGTGTGGGATCTCTTCTAGAAAATTTTAAAAAAATAAAAATAAACCTTAAGCATTAAAATCTAAAAATTTTGTGTTCAATTAAATACGATCAAATAAATCGAGACGAAAGAAGTAACAAAAGATTAAAAAGGATAGAAGTGGAAGTTGAGAAAAGACAAGAATAACCACCAACTACCATTTGGGCCCTCGTTATAACTCCGGATCCAGTAGTGGCTTGCTGGCAATCTCTTTGGGCCCAGCCCCGAACAGAGCAAAACAGGGGCCAGCTTTAAATACAAAGCTTAATCCCATATTCCTAACTCTCTGTTACCAAAAAAAATAAAAAATAAAAAATAAAAATGAAGTTCCTCCTGGAACTAATGGCCTGCTGTGGCTGTTCTTCTCGTTTGCCCCCAGCAGAAGACAATGGGCCTCTCGTTCCTGGCCCGGCCCAGCCCGCTAACCGTAAGAACAGGAGGCGGAGGAGAGGGAGAGTTGCACCGCCGAGTTGTGGTGGTTCCGTCGCTAATAATTGGAGGCCGTCCCTTTCGGCCATTTCGGAAGACGACGCTCTGCCGCCCAGGAATGTGAAGAGAAAGGTCTTAACTGCTTCCCCACCGGCCACTAAACCCCGTCATCGTTGCGAGGACACTAGGTAATTTTATCTAGGAGCTTAAACTGTTACCTAATATATTTTTATTTATTTAATTTTATCTTCAACACGTGAACTTCTTCATGATGAAAAAAATGGGGAATTGGCGAAACTTGAACTAAGAAACAGTCTTCTATTATTATGCTCCTTGCCATTGAAGTTTATGAACTCTGAAATTGTCATTTGATCCATAGCTCATTTCAAACATAGAGGGGATTATAAGGTACATAATTCAGAAGAAATTTCATCTGGGCGCCGCCACATAGTAATGGGGGACATGGAGATTTAACAGTTTAGATCCAAATATGATCCTAAAATTAGATGTGAAAGCTAAATATATTGAAAAAGTGATCTAAGCAAAAGCTTTGAACTCATTCGAACATATACCAATATTGTAGTTTCGCCCTTAATATCAATAAAGTGTTCATATTTTCGTTCAACAAAATGTTGTTATGCAAAAGAGTAGTTGATAGATACTACCCAAAAAAATTGTGTGTTGTATTTCAAGTTATCTTCACAAACTCACAATTTCCTTTTCTCTTTAATTTGTATACTATTGCAGGAGAGTTCCAGTTTCAGCTTTGGCGCCAGCTTTCTCCCCAACTCCTTTCTTATTTTAATATTTTCCTCTTATTAGTTGTCAACGTGTATGCATTATCGTGTAAATGTTCTATCTCTCTATTTTCTTGTTTATTGCCACTTGTCGCAAAACAAAGTCACTTTTTTTTATCGAACAAAAGTGATTTTTTAAGAATACTTTTGATAAAAAATTTTATAAATCAATTGGGGTGCATATCAGCCAATCTTAAAATAAATTAAATTGAACCAATCAAAATAAATTTCTATGAGCTAATTTTACTGCACCTGACCATTAGTACTAGAACTAGAATACATGGAAAAAAAAAAAGGCCACGAGGTATGAGTTATCCAAGTGCACAGAAATTCTAACTACTAATTACGTCTGCAACTCTTCTTTAATTACTCCCTCTTCATTTTACTTATTTGGTTTGAATTTTGCACACCTTTTAAAAAAATAATAATTAATATAAGTATTTTATTATAATACTCATATTTAATTGATGTAAATTTGAAAAATAATTTAAGGGACAAAAAATATTATATCAAAGGTAAAATAAGAAAAAAATATATATTTTTCACTTTATATATCAAAAATGATAAATAAAAATATAAATATATTTCATATATATATATATATAATGAACAAATAAAACTAAATGTAAAGAACATTGAGAAGCGTTTGAAAGTTCTCAAAAAAAGGGCAACAATAGCCTTTCCAAAGCCCTCAAATTCTGAAGCGAGCGATTGCCTTTCGAATTCACTTTTCAATCCCTCTTAAATAAATAACGCGCTTTAAATCAGGTCTTTTCCGTTATTTTGCAAGACTAGTTATTACTTCAACTTTGTATGTATTGCATGGTATATATAGCCTCTTTTTTTTTTCCTTCTTAATGAAGATATTTATTTATTAAATAAACTTAGAGTCATTACATAGAGAGACTAGCCTAGAAAACATAGTACCCATTCCGTGTCTATCAAATGCAGAACATAAAGCGAAAGAATTGGAGTATATTATCAAACTTTCAAAAATTTCTAGCTCGCATCCTCTATTTGCTAACTGGTCCGCAGCTCCATTAGCTTCCCTATAGACATGCTTGATCGGTGCCTTTCCTGCTTTAAGCAATAAATACCTGCCAATCATCAATTAAATTTTAATAGAAACAAGATTTATTAGATAACATATTGTTGATAGTAAACCTTTTTTGCATAATGAATTCCCATGTTGAAAATGGTGCTTCTTTTCTTACTTGTGTTGCTTTGACTAGTAATGAATTTAAATTTCAAAACTTTATTATATGCTTGATAGACTGTTTTAAAATTATTATTCCCCTAATATGAATGGCATATATAGTTATCAAAGATATTGTCATTAATTTAAGAACAACTATATTTTCATTTCTAAGTAGTTGTTAGGATATCTTCATCACTCATATCAGTTTGACATATTATTATTAATATATTTATTTTTAAGTATATGTACTATAAGAGTAAGTATATCATTTTAGTTGTGGGGGATAAGTATACTTTGATATTATTGGCCAAGAATCAACAACCATTGGCCAAGAAAGTTGACATATAATGATGAAATATACTAAATTAAACTATATTTATTTGTAATGTGATAATAATAATTAAACATAATTATTAATTATACATGTACTACATTGCGAGAAAATTTTTAAATTCCGGATTAGTTGTTTCTCTGTCATTCTTTCCCTTATTTTCTCTAACTAATAATTAATCTGCTACTCGTTTCATAAATAAAATGAAATAAAATAAAATATATTCATTTATGCTGGCGAATGCATACAACACAAGATACTTCCGCCGTTCCAAAAAAACTTGTCAAATTTCTCTTTTTAAGAGTCAAACTATAAAAAAATTAATTAATATTTTATGATATTTATTTTCATTTTATTGATATGAGAAGAATTACAACTAATAGTATTTTTAGTATGATTTTAGAATATTTAAATTCAAACTTTAAAAATAATAAATTAATCTAATTTAATTTAATTTTAAATTAATTAAATTGACTCTCAAAAAATAAAACGTAACAATTAATATGGAATAGAGGGAGGGGTATGAGGTTTGGGGGGAGGGGGGGGGGGCCTGGGCGGGGATAAGGAAATGTTTTTACATAAGTTTGGTTTCAAAATTTTGAAAAGATATTGGGTGATTATTTCAAATAAGTGTTTGTTTATAGAAATTGATCCATTATTTTAACTTTAAATTTGAAATACAGTATTTATTTGGAAAACTGTTTTTAGGAGCTTTCGAATTTTTTCGTGTTTTCACTCAAAAAATTTAATTGTATTTCCTATCTAAACACAATTTTTACACTTTAAAATATTCTTTTTCTATTTAATTTCAAATATTTTCTTACCTGATTCATGTCCAAACAAATAATAAAAGAAATCAAGGAGATTAGAACTCACAACCTCAATTAAAAATTTAAAATGCCTAATCAATTGAGCTACATAATCATTTGTGCTTAGGAGAATCACTTTACACAATATATTCTCTATGTTAATTTTTACTTTTAATTATACATATATATTTAAATTCAACGAAACAGTGCCGCGTAACACCAGTTCGGGCCTTAGTAAATCCCTCACTGTATGGGTTCCATATTTCGTTTGAAAACTCTATTAAAGAGGTGTCAAGAGTTTGGCACGCACAATCTCATATTTGAAACTTAGCTATAATATCATTAGTAGGTAAAAATAATAAAATGTCGGCGTTATATTCAAGTCGCCACTTGGACGACGGTGACCTCCGGTCACCTCTCATCTCTCCGGAGTTGGTGAACGGGTATAATTATTCGAACCCGAAAAAAATAACGATGGATGAAATGCTGGAGAAGTACTGCAGAGAGTTCGGGTGGTGGCAGCTGAGAAACCTCGTGTTAACCAGCTTGGCTTGGTTGCTGGAAGGGATTCACGTCATGGTCATGATCTTCGCGGATCGCGAACCAGCGTGGCGCTGTTCAACGAGCCATTGTTCTTCGACGGCGGGGAGTGTGTGTGACCTTGAGCCTGGCTCGTGGGAATGGTCCGGTGGAACGGAACGTTCTACTATGTCGGAATTCGGATTGATATGCGGAGACAAGTTTAAGGTTGGGCTTGTCCAGTCTATATTTTTTACTGGCTGCATGATCGGTACGTCTACCGTTTTTCTTTCATAAATAGCCACTTTCGTCATAAACTTGTAATTGAGAAATAGTTACTCTCATGGATTTACCATAACTTTGGCTTATTGTTTTTTTCTTTTTAAGGGAAAATGATGAAATTTACCTCATCTATTTTAAATTTGATCATATATTTCTTTTACACCAATAGTAAACTTTTTAAAAAAATCTCAAATTCTCACGAGTCAAACCGCATAAAATGTGATCAATAGTTTAAGATGTATTATTTTTAATATATCAATGTGAAAAAGAATTGCAACATATAATATTTTTTTATAATTTTTTGAATATCTAAATTTAAAATATTGAATTAATCTAATTTAATATAACTTAAAAGATTGAATGAAATAACTATTTTAAAAATAAAAACGTGAAAATTAAAATAAATGGATGAAGTAATATGTTAACGCTTTTAAAATTGATTTTCAGGTGCTGGAGTATTTGGACATCTATCAGATTCAAAATTAGGGAGGAAAGGCTCCCTCGCAATGGTTTGCATATTGAACGCCATTTTTGGTATTCTAACCGCATTCTCTCCCGACTACTGGATCTATGCCTTGTTCCGATTTCTCTCCGGTTTCAGTGCTGGTGGCACCGGCCTTTGTGCTTTTGTTCTCGCCACTGAGCCCGTTGGCCAGTCCTGGCGTGGCGTAGCTGGAATGTCCACTTTCTATTTTTTCTCTACAGGAATAGCCGTTGTATCCGCCATTGGTTATTTCATCCAACCGTGGCGCTCTCTCTACATTGCTGCTTCAATCCCGTCCTTTATTTTCATTATCCTTGTACTTCCTTTCCTCCACGAGTCACCTCGTTGGTGCCTCGTCAGAGGAAAATTAGACGAAGCCATGAAAACAATGCAGAAAATCGCCGTGTCAAATGGCAAACAAAACATTCCTTATGGTGTTATTCTCGCCCTCGACAGTGAAGTGAACGACGGCGTTTCAAATTTCCAATCCGATACCAAAGAAGTGATAAACGGATCAATTTTAGATGTACTAAGGTCCCCCGTCACGCGAATTCGATTTTTATTAGCCGTGTGAATTAACTTCTTTAGTTCCGTTGTGTATTACGGGTTAAGTTTGAACGCGGTCAATTTGGGAACTAATTTGTACCTCAACGTAGCCCTTAACGCGGTCTCCGAAATGCCTGCCTATTTGTTAACCGCTTTAATGTTGGACCGGCTCGGTAGAAAGCCGTTAGCCATAGGGACGATGTGGTTCAGCGGAATTTTCTGCTTAGTCGGAAGCTTGTTGAAGAGTACTGACGGGGCGTGGAAAGTGGTTCGGATGGTGTGCGGACTGCTAGGGATATTTGGAATCGCTGGTACTTTCAATTTATTGTTTGTATATTCGATGGAGTTGTTTCCGACTGTGGTCAGAAATGCAGCATTAGGATGCGTGACGCAAGCCGTGCATTTGGGGGCAATTTTGGCACCAATTGTGGTGGTTTTAGGGGTCGGAGTACCGTTTGCTGTGTTTGGGGCATGCGGAATTGCTGGAGGATTGCTGGTAATGTATCTGCCAGAGACATTAAATAAGCCACTTTATGATACAATGGATGGACTGCAAGAAGCTGAAACAAAAACCAGACTTGGCAGCGTAATAGGTTATTAAAGCAGTTTTTAAGCATAGTTTTGAAGTGTTGGGACTAAATTAAATAAAATATAGTCAAGTGTTTGATTAGAATTGTTCCAATTGAAAATAAATCATTGATGTACTTGAAGAAAAATGTTTGATAAACAGTATTTTCTGTTAAAAGTTTATTAGATAAAACTAGGGGAACTCTATTTTTGGCTTCGTTTGAATTATTTTGGCTCAAAAGTACAATGTTCTGGTGCTTTATTCGTTTTTTATTATTGATCCCAATTACCATGAAGCTGATAGATCTTGATAAAGCTTTAGTAAATCATCCTCTAATAATTTTCTATTGCGTTTTTTCTTTTGTCGCACTATCCCTTATTAAAAAAAAAAAAAAAAAGATAACCTGGTATATAACAGCGAGAATGATTCTTTTTTAAATATATTATATAATTTTTTCAATAAAGAGGGTGCAACTGATTATCCTCGCCTTTCACCCCAGATATAGTTTCGCCTCTCGACATAGAGCAGAATTTCTAAGCTTGCCTCATGTGACTACCCAATATAAGATGAATAATATTACTCTCGAAGCAATTAATTCTCTAAGTACAATCCATAGTAGTTATTCCAAAATCAAGTTACATTCATAAGCTAATAAGATGAACAAAAAAGATTTCAGAAACCAGCCAATTAAGATAAAATGCTTGGTTTCTCTGCTTCTGCTTCTTCCATTCCAGCCATGGTATCATATAATGGCCTGTTTAAAGTCTCAGGCAAGTATATTACCAAAAACCCTCCAGCAATTCCACATACTGCAAACACAGCAAATGGTATGCCACCCCCTAAAACAACCACTAGGGGCGCCAAAATCGCCCCCATCTGCGATGCCTGCGTCGCACATCCCAACGCTGCATTCCTCACCACGGTCGGAAACAACTCCATCGAATACACGAATAACAAATTGAAAGTACCAGCGATTCCAAATATTCCCAGCAGTCCGCACACCATGCGGACCATTTTCCACATCCCATCACCCTTCATCAAGCTTCCGGCCAAGCAGAAAATCCCACTGAACCACATTGTCCATATTCCTAACGGCTTTCTACCTAGCCGGTCCAACACTAATGCGGTTAACAAATAGGCAGGCATTTCAGCAATCGCGTTAAGGGCAACGTTGAGGTACAAATTTGTTCCGAGATTGACAGCATTCAAACTTAACCCGTAATAGACAACGGAGCAAAAGAAGTTAATCGCCACAGCTAAGAATAACCGGAATCGGGTGAGAGGAAGCCTGAGTACATCTAAAAGGGATCCATTAGGCAATTCTCTAGACTCGGATTGAGAATTAGGAGAGCCGTCGTTTACTTCACTGTCGAGGGCGAGAACAACGCCATCGGGAAGGTGTTTGCCGTTGGACTTGGCGATTTTGTGCATGATCTTCATGGCTTGGTCCACTTTCCCCCTAACGAGGCACCACCGAGGAGACTCGTGGAGGAAAGGGAGTACAAAGACAACGAGCAAAATAGATGGGACCGAAGAAGCAATGTAGAGATCGCGCCACGATTGGAAGAAATAAGCAATGGCGGATAGAGCTGCGATTCCGGTAGAGAAAAAATAAAAAGTGGACATTCCGGCTACTCCACGCCAGGACTGGCCAACGGGTTCAGTAGCAAGAACAAAAGCGCAAAGGCCAGTCCCGCCAGTGCTGAAGCCGGAGAGTAGGCGGAATAAGGTATAAGTCCAATAATCGGAAGAAAATGCGGTTAAACAACCAAAGACTGCGTTCAAAATGCACACTATAGTGAGGGATCCTTTTCTTCCCATTTTGGAATCTGATAGATGTCCAAATACTCCGGCACCTGAAAACCATTAATTTGGAACTGTTACAAAATTTTAATAACATTTCTAAGTCGGTCATATCAAATCTAACACCATTCTAAAATACAATAAGTGAGGATATCTTGCTCATTTCTTCGTTAAATTTTCAAATTTGGACACATGGAGAGGTTTTAAAGAAAAGTAAATTTTATAGGAATAAAACAGATAATTTATTTTGGGATAAATTATTCTAAAATTTTATTTTAATTAAATATAAAATAAATTTATATTTAATTTTTGTTCTCCGCTGAAGTTGAAATAATAATATCAATATAACTACGTTCAAAATTAATTATTTTAAAATAATTTATTTTTCAATCAAATAATTACTATGCGGTGATTTTTTTTTTGTGCAACGCTTGGACTATGGCTAACTATCCCCGTACAGCTACTTAATTTATAATATGCTTATCTTTTAAAAAAAGAAAACAAAAAAGAACTGCCAAGACCTTTTTAAATTTGTATACTAATTTGTGGAATATTTATCACCTCCTATTAGTATTAATGGTAACTCTTTGTTTATCAAAGATTTAAAATAAATTATAAGAATTATCTAATATTTTTATTCGTAATAAAACTTATACTTGCAGACTTTATAATTTTAACTCATTCAGGACTAATATGTAGGTTACAATAATTTTTGAAGATAATATTTTGATGCTGCATCACACTACAATTCTTTCAATGATACGATGTTAGTCTAACACGTGTCAATATGAATGGAAAAATAGACAAGTCAAAAGAAGCAGCTTGTCAGTGATAATTTTGATAAGGATGCTCTCTGGATCACCACCAATATAATAATAATAGTGCTATTATTTAATTATTTTACTATAAGATGAACTGATTCTGGTCAAGTAACATTACAAGAATAAGCTTTTCTTGTCCATACATACTCTATATTTTATTTTGAGTAATACCTTTGATATCAGTCTTAATTTTTTTTAATTTTTTTTAATTTTTTGATATAGATTTTAAAATTATAAAAAAATTAAAATATTTAATATTTTTTAATTTAAAATTACAATATTTAATATTTTTTAAAAACAAAAAATTGCATCAAATCTTCAATTAACTCGATACATCTGACACCTACTCTCTGTTCTAGAGTTATCTTTTTTTATTTTTGATGAGTCATCAAAAAATAAAGCAGCCTATTTTAATACTTCCTTATTTTACGTGATCGTATTTTTTTACTTTATCTAATATAATATTTTATTAAATAATTTACATTTTAATAAAAATAGATAATTTACAATCACATTAATTAACAATATTATTTATTCTAAATCATAGATTTTACAGATCATTCTTGTTTAATTTAAATAATAAATTATTTAATTTCTTTATATAATTTAAAATAATTATCACCTTATAAGCTAATTTTCTAAAGTTAAACTCCCAACTTATAAGGTGAACTCCCATCTTAAAATATATCTCAATTTACAATTTATCAAATATTGAATTCTAATCATATATTTTTAACGCTACTAACATTAGTAAATAATGAACTATTTAATCTTCGAATAATTCTCACTCCATAAACTATTTTTTAAAATTAAATTATTAAAATCCATGTTATATTTCCATCCCAGACGGATAGGATAGATGGAAGATCCTATCCTGGGTGCAGCATATTCAGTTACGAAGGTGAGCGGAAAGAGTATGAAAAAGGATATTCTAATAATACTGACCTATAAAGTATATACTATTTGTATATCCCCATTAATATCTTTCAGTTGTCAAGTTCATCCTACACTTTTCTTCTTTCTTTCTTAATTTGCTCACACATCACACCCTTTTTTTCAAACTATGTTAATTCCTTCTTTTTTCTGATAATTATAGTGTTTAATTAATTTCATCCTTTTTTGTCTCATTTAATTGTGTTTTTTACCTAATTTGAATGTGAACTATTAACAATTCCGTTAGCAAACAAAATTGTTTATGTTAAGACCCAAAAAGGAAAATACATCCTTGTCAATTTTGTACAAACTGATAAATAAAAAAATAAAGAAAAGACAAAATTCGTAGGATAAAGATGCATATGATGTGTGTGGTAAATAGGGCATGCCAAAAATGCCAAAAAGAAATAAGCTCTCTCTGTGAAAGGGTGCAGCAGGACGTACTAGTCCTTTTGAGATCATAATATGTGGCTACGCCTTGCTGAGGTGGGGGAACACATTAGAGAGGGGCATATATTTGAGAATCTTTTTATTCTCATTAGGTTATTTATATTTGTAGATAAAAATAATAATTATGAAATTTGTTTCTTTTAAAATAAAATATTTTATTACATTAAGTAAATATGACCTTATATGAAATTTATAATTTTAAAAATAAAATATATTATAAAATAGGAAGAAGAAAGTTGGAATGTTAAATAACGGGTTTGAGCTAAATTTTAAATGAAATAAAATGAATTAAGTTAACAAATAATGTTAGTAAAAATTATTAGGGTTAAAATAAGTTTGACCGAAATGAGTCAAAAATCAATTCTAAGTTTGAATTTTTTTTAGTAATTTATTTAAGTATTTAATAAAAAACTAACATATTAAATAAAAAATATCTTCTTAAAAATATTTAAATAAAATCTCTAATAAATCAAGAATTATATATTAATTAATTTTTAAATAGATTAAAGTAAGCAAATCAAAATAAGCTAAATCAATAAAATAAGTAGGTCATAATCAGCTCGAACCTAAGTCTTGTTAGGCGGATTATAATTTCATGTGCTTTTTACTACCTCTAAACTACGATACGAAAAGACAATTTCAGAAATATTATAATCCTCGGTATTGATCATATATTATTTTAATTAAAAATAAATAACTTTTTTATTTTATATAAATACTATTAAAAATATTTATAATAAATCAATGCAAATAAGCTATAAGAAATTGCACTGCCAATGACTTCAACACATATTATTATTAAAAAGAAATGGTGATATGTTGTTCTAATCGTAAAAGAAAGTTGGAAATTAAACCATTAAACTCTTCATTTAACTTTAACCTCCTTCGTTAATCAAAATGATTAAAAGCCTAATTTTAAGTACTTCTTATCCAATCAGAAAATATGAAAAACAATCCAACTTTAAAAAATGTGAAGAAAAAAAATTAACAACATACCTATCATGCAGCCAGCGAAAAATACGGATTGAACGAGCCCAACTTTGTATTTCTGTTCACAAATCAATCCAAACTCCGAAACCGTAGAAGTTGCACTTCCACCGGACCATTCCCACGAACCCGGCTCGAGGCCGCACATACTTTTCGCCGTCGAATCGCACCCGGTTGTCGTACACCGCCAGTCCGGTTCACGATCGGCGAAAATCATGACCATCGTGTGGATCCCTTCTAAAGCCCAAGCCAAGCTCGTTAACACGAAATGTCTAAATTGCCACCACCCGAACTCGCCGCAGTACTTTTCAAACATTTGATCCATTGTTACTTTTTTTGGTTTCGAATATCCGTCCGTCGCCGCCGCCGGAGAGATGAGCGGTGACCGAAGGTCACCATCTCCGTCACGTAGATTTGGAGATGCCGATGAGGATTTTGACATTTTTTTGGGTTTTCTTTTTTTTTTTTTTGGGGGGGGGGGTGTTTTTGGTTTAGGGATGGGATTGGCGGCTATATATGTGTTTTTCTCACTTCCAGCTTTGTTGGTGAGAAGGGAAAAGAGTAGTAGCCCTCTTTTTTTATAGTGTTAGTTTTCATAATTAGGATCCCACGATTAACTTTTTTCCTTTTTTTTTTTTTAATATATGTTACAAGTTACAATCATTTAATGGGATGCGAATAAATAATGATTAAAGATATATAATAATGTCTTAATTTTATTAAAACATATATTCAAAAAGATTATATAAAAATGATAATTCATTTATTCATTGCATGGCATGCTCATTATTATCAACTAGCATCTATTATTTTATCTTCGCAATCATCATTCTCTGTTATTACTATCACGGTTGTTATTATTACAATCAATCCTAATTAATATCTGTTATTATTTACAATTATTACCATCATCCACTATTATAACGACCACCAATCATTTCTACATTCACTATCATTAGTTATCACTTATCACTAATGCCAGTAAATAAATTTATATTTTTTTCAATTCGCCCATTTTGTAATGAATCAAATAAATAATTTTTTAGATCACTAAAATAAAGGCACACAAATTATAATTTCTTATTTTCAAAAGCATTATCAGAAAGAAAGAAAAAACCTGTCCAAAATCACCTTAATTAGTCTCTCATATAATCGGATGATTTAGGTAATTTAATTGAATGTTTCTTTTCATCGAAGAAGTGATTAATTCACATTAAATATAACATAATTTCCTTCTAAGGGGGGAATTTTACTAAGTTGGAGTAATATTTTTAACAAACACGAAGATATGCAACTTATTCAGTTTTGGAGTTGTTAGTCGGTTCATTTGCATTTTTTATCTTATTTTTGTGGTGATGTTTGATTTTTTGCTCTTTCAGGTAAATAAATGTTTATTTTTATATTATAATATTTTATAAATTATTTCTCATTTTTTTGAAAAAAATTATATTTTTTCAATATAAATTCAATTATTAAAAGTAAAAACTAAATATCAATTTATCTGAAAAGTGAATCAAATAAATAAATAATCGTAATTACGATGGAACTATCATAATTGGATCCTACACACGGACTTAGTCTTAAAAAGCCTTTGCCATACAAATAGACTTTAGGTATTGTTTTTGCCAAATATATAGGCGGCCTCTAAATTTGTTCGATATTTTCATTTTACCTTTTTGCCATTTAAACTAAAACTTATATCAATTAAACACTTCCACCTGCCTAATTGTGATTATTAAACACATTTTGCTAATGCGTCAAGAGGCGTGTTTCTCACCTCTTGTTAGCGCGTAAATAGCCTAAATTATACGTTTTTCTGCCAAAAAATATAAATTAATAAAAGCCTTAAATCGGTGAAAAAATAATAATAATAATACCTAAATACTCTTTATCAATACTAATTGGGATTATTTGATGTAGAATTTGAAGAAGTAAAGAGATGGATTACCTATTTCACTCTTTTAATTAATGGAGAAAAGTCCGCATTATATGCAATGAAAATGTCTGGTGTGATATGTGTGTGTTGGGTGAGACACAAAATAGAATTTTTCTGTCATACATACACACTATAGAATGGATTTCCAATTAGGCCTTTCGTTCTCTTTGTTTTTCATATAGAACTTTTGATTTCCTAGTCCTGGGATAAATTACACTACCACAACAAATTTACAAAATTATAATTCACAATGATAATGCAAAGCAATAATACTAATAATAATAATAAATAAAAAATAAAAGAGAGAGAGAAGGTATTGTCTCTCTTTGGCGTTATCTACTTCTATATAACTTTTGTGATTTTATCCTCTTGGAGTTGAGGTCTAGGCGACTTTAAAACGGCATCACTAAAATTTAGGATTTGCTTCTTTATATATTGAAAACTTGTCACTTATTGTGCTCACGTGGGATTAAAAGTTTAGCATTTTTATTAGGGTTTGTTTCACTATCATCTCAAAGATGCGTAATTTAAATAAACTCACTTGAACGGTTAAGGTATGATCCACTGTCGCTCAAGGTTGCATGCCGAGTGACTTTGATACCATATTTAACAGCCTAGCACACTAATGGTATTGTTCGCTTTGAGTCTTGAGCTTACGCAACTTTGAAACACGTTACTAGAATTGTTCTGATACCGCTTGTTGCGCTTACCATCATGTCAAAAGCTATAACTGATAGCAAGGGTGCAACTTTATTTCTTAACTAAACCCACCAAGCAAGCGTCATGTTCAATCATGACTCTGATCCGAACCCCCAGTCCCCTCATGGGCCTTGCCATAGGCAAAATGTTGGCGGTACCCAACAAACCCCTATTAAGTTTGATGTTTTCAACAGTTCCACTAGAAAATTTAGTGCCACTTCCCTGAAGAGTGAGCAAGAAAATTTCAAAACCAAGGGACAAGCTGATGAACATAATGAAAGATATCTATAAACAATAGTTTGTGATTACATGAAATTATCTATGGAACACTGAAACTACCTTACATGCCAGAAAGCTATTTCATCTGTTACAACTTAATGAACTACAAACTGGTTTCTTCCATCTCTTCTACATATTTTTTTCATTCTCAGTGCCAAGCAGATGCTGAGATTAGGTTCCTCTCCTTCCATCCCAACAGCATAGCCCCATCTTTCTCCACTAGTGTATAATGCTCTGAGTAGCACCTCAAGAGGCTCTTTATCACCGAATTCACGTACGAGCTCAGATGATACTGCCGGAACCCTGCCATTGTCAACCTCAATTTCCACTTGCCTAATAGCTCGTGGCGTTCCACTCTTTCCTTGCCCTCGCATGCTATGACGTTAACTATATCCCTTGCCAAACAATGCTGCTCCACGTTGATCCTCTCCTTCCTGTCCCTCTCTAATGTCACATCTATGGACTCGAACATTGCATAATAGTAGTCTAGAGCTTCTAGAAATCGAGGGAAAAAGGGGGCTGTGTTTGTGTTTGATTCTTGTTCTACTATAGTGACCACCTTGGGAGAAAGCGATTTCACCATCCTGAGAAGCTCATCCCTTGGGTTAGTCACGTCGACGCTCTCATCTGGTGTGTGGTGAAGTGTCAAAGGGAAGTTTACTGCCAGAGCCTCACCAGGCCTCACATCAAGCATATCCCTGGTGACTTCAGGAGCGAAAACTGGCACTGCATGAAACTCAACCGGAATGTTGAATTTCGCAGAAATTGCTGCGATCCGTCTTCCCACTGCTGTCAATCCATCTCCCCTGGCGTATTTTGAAACTGGATCATCAATACCTGTAATACGTACATAAGGGGCACCGCTAGGCCTGGCAGCAAGAGCTTGAAGAAGAGTCATCCATTGAGTTCCTTGTGCAATTTGGAAGTCTATAATGTGGATACGATCTTCATTTCTGCATGCTTCTGCTATTGCACCATTTGCAGCCATGTAACCGAACTTTAGATAAGGGCATATCTCATATAGGATATGCATGTAGGAAAGCAAGTCCTCGCCAGCTGGTTCCTTACACCTGAGAGCCCTATAAATGTTGGTTCCGGATGCTTCTTTTCTTGCTACTAGTCCTTCTACTATGTAAGCACCGAGACGCTGGATTGGATCTCCGGTAATGGACACAGCACTTCTTGCCTTGGCAATCAGTTTTTCAAAATCATCCAAGTTGTTCTCGGCAAGAGCTCTAGCACATGCAATAAGCAGCTGCTTTAGGTTGCCAGAAGGAATTCCCAGCAACGGGAAATCCTCCATTGCTCTGTGCCGTTTCTCACTTTGAATTCTATTGCCTGATATGCCAAAGAGGGAAACATGTGATGGCTGCATTTCAATTCGACGTGAAACCTGGCCTTCTTGGTTCAACATCCCGGACCTCTGACCTGATGTCTGTGGCTGCTTAATTTCCCCTGCAGAGGGACTGGATGTTGTGACTTCTTCTGGCCCCATTAAAGCAGTCTCCAATTGCAGCAGAGCATGTTTCATGTTGTGACTGTGATTTGCATACTGGAGTAAAGAACTTTCACCAGAATAAACCTGTAGACTGTTTGGATGGAAATCTGGAGAGGGACTAGGCCTATGGAAATAATGATTATAATCCAGTGAGGAATTACTGGAAGGACTAGTTCCTGAAATATTTTCAGTAGAGCTGTGCTGCTCCAGGCTATCACTTAATGTGGTAGGGGTACCAGGATCAAAATAGTTTACAAATGGAGAATTTCCCGAATCAAATTTCAATGTTCCCAACAGCCTATTAGGTATCGAAGGAGTAGTAGTCTTAGAGTAAGAGTATGACAAATTCGCACCAGTCACACCAAATTCATACAGATGGTGTGATTCCATACTATATGGCTATCATTAGCTGCTCTAAGCACAAATCATTCCCAGTACGCACACTTAAAAAGTTAGTATCTGTTAAAATATCAGCCTGCAAAAGATATGCAAACAAGCATAGATCAGTTTGCCAGCCCTCGTTGATCGGAAAACAGAGTTTTCTAATGAATTAGAGAAGCAGAAAATACAAATCCAAGCACACGGAGCACAACCATTGCGTGTTGCGTGATTTTACAAGGCAAAACATGATAATCTATCCTAATAGTTTTGCATACAATAAATCTGCATTCTGTGAACCAGCTACTGAAAAAGAATGACATCATTTTCTTATAACTCAGTTCAAAAAATGATACCTTTTCTTAGTCTGGAAACAGACTTAACTTCCCATTTTACCTCTAATGACCAAGTTTTTATCGCCATAAAATCATAAATTTCAAAAAGTCTTATAATCACAAAATATGATGACACGTTTAACACCATAATCACGAACTATGTCAATTTGGAGGACTCAAAAGTAGCTGAAAATTTTCCTTTATGACTTTAATATATTAAACGAAGTAAAAAACCTTTGTAGTAGAGAAACCTTATTTAAGCTTCAATATACTCCCTCCGTCTCAATACAAGTGTATCAATTTAACTAGCCACAAAATTTAAGAAATAAAGATGAACCTTTGAATATTATGATCTTAAATTTGCCCCGTAAAATGCTGAAATTGAACTTATTAAATATAAAAAGAGAACTCTTTCCAACAGATCAGGCATAGAAGACACTTAAATTGGGACGGATTAGCTGTATGCCAATTTTACGATCAATTACAAGTTTACAATAATAGTACAAGTGTCAGGCTATTAATCAGCCAATCATTCAACAAAAATACTACAGGAATTCATGCTAAATTTAATTCCGGAGGAACACCGGACAGTGAACTGAATAGACGGAAGTTGTGTTTTTACCGGTGACGGGAGAACACAAAACCCTCGATTCATCGAAGCCTAATTCAACTCGTAGACCAAAACCCCTATATTCAGTGAATCCTAATTCAATTCATTGACCAATTAGAAGAATTCTATTCGAATTTCCATTTTTTTGCTCCTCATGAAGAAGACGAAACACTCGCAAAAACAGAGCTGAAAGTTGCAATTGAAAATCAAACAATACCTGGTAAAATCAACAGAAGACAAAACGCAAACTCGAAATTCTTCAGCTTGATTCACAAAAAAGAAAAAAAAATTAAAAAAAATTTGCTTGACCCTGTTGAAATACTGTTGAGGCAGTGGGAACAGAGAACTAGAAAGAACATTTGACCAGCGAAAATGTGAACTTGCTTGTTATATTTATAAAGGGAGGAGAAGACGGAACTTGAATTCTAACAGCGACAGCTGACCTTTGCTCTTAAGATACGGATTTGAATGAAGTATTAAAAGGGTTGAATTTGACGGAAGCACTGACGGAATATTTTTAACGTTAGGTTTCGCCGACCACTAATCTCAACAATAGCAGAATGTTCCTCACTCTTTCAACGCTTTACAAAGCGAGTGTCACGCGCTACTATGTCGTGTATATTTAAAAAATATTATATAATTAACTTATTTAAGAACACACAAATCCAAAAATATTCAATAGAAATTGTTTATATCATATTTAAATGAATAATTTAAATATTTAAATAAAATTTATTAATAAATTTTTAAAAATTATTAATATCATCATAATTAAAATTTTGTCTAAATCTTAAAATTATTGAGTCACGTATTTTCTATGAGAAATTTGAGATTCTTTATCCAGTAATGAAATTAAAATTTTATTTTAAAATATTTAAAATTTAATATAAATTATTTAAAAAGATAAGTTTTAATCAATTTATATAGTATAATTTTTTATATGTGAAATATACTTTTTGACAAAAATATTCAACCGATCGCTCTTCATTCCGTATAGCTCCGCCATTAAATTTATCTCGTCTTTATGAATTGAAGCAAAAGGCCCTGGGTAGTGCATAACTATCTAAAATTAAGGATGTGAATAGTTTTTAAAAATCAATCAAACAAATCAAAATCTTGTTTTACTAAATGAATTATTTTGAATAGTCCTGATAATCTTATTTTACTGATTTATTTTCAAAAGAAAAGATATTCAATCGATCGCTTTTCATTTCGTATAGCTCCGTCATTAAATTTATCTCGTCTTTATGAATTGAAGCAAAAGACCCCGGGTAGTGCATAACTATCTAAAATTAAGGATGTGAATAGTTTTTAAAAATCAATCAAACAAATCAAAATCTTGTTTTACTAAATGGATTATTTTGAATAGTCCTGATAATCTTATTTTACTGATTTATTTTCAAAGAAAAGATAAATAAATTTAAATTTAAAATAAGATAATAATTTAAAATTAATATATAATATTAAACATTTAATAAATATAAAATTTTTAAAAAAATCACTTAATTTACATAATCAATATATCAAAAATTACATTCATTATTATAAATAAAAAATAATAATAATAATTTATTTTTTATTACGAATATCAAATATGGAATAAGTAATGAATGTAGTTTGAGGAGAGAGATGCAAGTGGTGATGAGAAGAGGTGACAATCACGTGTGACCCAACATGACAATGAGCGCCCGCCCACTGTTTTCAATGGAGCTGCCAAGTGTTAATTGAGCCAACACCCACTGACCAATTAAGAAAATGGGAAGCTAAAATTCTTGTTTGTTTTTTGGTGACTATACTTTGACTAGCGCGTTACGCGTTTTAGCTGACTTTCATATACTTTTTCTATTTCAGAAGAGGCAGAGATATATCTAAAAATATTAAGAGGAGATAATTAAATATAATATAATTTAATATTAATTTATTAAAAATATGAATTTAAATAGAAAATTATGAAAAAAATGTATTAGAATAAAAGAGTAGTGAGTAATTAAGAGTGAATTTATAGCAAACAATTGATGTACGTGAATTCATGGTTTCTTTATAAAATTAGATATTTTATTATATATATTTTTAAAAATTAGTATAATATTAATTGTTGGTACCCATGCTACAAGATTGGATTGATTCAGGTTATTGATTTGACAGTTTGATTATCGGTTTACTATCCGAAGTTATTGGGTTATTGGTACGGTTATCTGTTTGATCATTTTTTTAATGGGTGAACCGATAATAATTTATTAAATTATAATTTTAGATTTCTACGTATAAAGTATCCAAACGAGAAGATGAAGTGGATGTCGATGAGAAGTGAAGGGAATAGTGTTTTAATATAAATTAAAGTTGATTGCTTTAGTGATCTAGTTCTATATATTTTTTCTCTTTTCACCCACTTTTTTTCTAGCTAAACATACTTATGACTTATGAGATTTTTCATGTGAGATCTTAACGGTTAACCCGATAACCGAATAGATAATGATCAATAACCGATTAGTAGATATCTTAACGGTTTAACATGTCTACAAATCGATAATCGATGACTTTCAAAACTGAACAGAACCGACCAATACACAGCCCTAGATGGTGCACTTAGTTGACTGTTGAGTTATTTACCTAGAGGACTAGGGATCAATTCTCATTTAATACATTTTAGCGTTTTTATTTTTAAGGATGCACCCATATTATAGAAATCACGGATTCACCTTTGTTAAGGTAGTCATGTATTCTCTTGTTATCAATCCATACCAGTAATTGTAGCATCATCTTGATAGTTTTTTATCTTTCAATTTCTATTATTATGTGTTGTTGCGTGTATTCTGATTATCACTGTAGTTACTTTTTTGTTATTGTTTGCTACTTTTACTACCATCTGTTTATTTCTTGTACGTCTGTTATTTTTATCTGGATTGCGTTAAATAATTAATTGAATCGAAATCTATCGAAAAATAGTCTCTCTACCATTTAAGCACAAATAAAATTTAGTATATGTTATTTTCTTTCTCACTTTATAAAATTATATTATTATTATTATTATTATTACTTAATGTAGAAAATATAGTTATTTTTAAATTAAAATATATGTTGATAAATAAAGGTAAATGGAGGGAAATATTTGGGATGGGTGTAAATTGTTTTTGGTGAGCAAGGGGACCTGAAAAACAACTGGATTTTACCTATGCACCTCTCTCTAGACGCACACGTGACTCTCCAGCTTGGTCCGCTGAATCTGCCTAGTATTCCAACTCACTCTTATTATATTATGTATATATATTCGTCTAACTTTATATGACGTATTTTGATTAAATATAAAAATTTTAAAATATTTAAAAATTTTAATTTATAATTTAAAATAAATTATAAGTATTTATCTGATTATAAATTATCTCATCAAGAGTGAAATAGATATTTAAAATTGAATTGTTATTAAATATAAAATTATATCATTTTCTTTAAAAATAATTTAAAAATGAAGTGTGTCAGATAAATTAGGATAGAGGAAGCTATTTTTGTCAAATTATCTATCATGATTTTTGAAAATAATTATTTTAAATTATTTATTATTTTAAAATTTTAAGATATAATTGTTATTTTTTTCATTATATCTTTAATAGTAATTATTTGAAGACCATAAATATCTCAAAATAGCACACAAAGGGAGTTAATATTCAATAAATTAAGATTATATTTTAATACATAAGTTTAAGTAAAATAGTCAAGATCCTTATAATTAATATTTTTAAGGAGTGTTGTCGCGCCCCATTTTTCCCCTCGCGGGCCAAAAGCGGGTTTCGACATCGAGGACTCTTAAGGGTGGAAAAGAAGAGTCGCCACCTAACGAATTAAGGTGCGTTAGGGCACCATTCTAAGCTAATTTATTACCTAAGTCAACCAGAGTTGGGTAAGGGCTTAAATTACCTCAAAAGGAAGGTGTTAGGCATCTTTCGAGGTCCACAAATGTGATTCCCGGCCGTACTCATTTAATGGGGGTATTAACTAAGTGATCACATAAAGTCGATGAATTATTAAACATAAATAGAATACTAACTTAAATACTAAATTAGCAGAAACTAAAATATAAAACTTAGTGGGATCAGGTTTTGACAAGGCTGAAAACGGGCCCAATTCGATACTACTCCCTTCTATTCTATTTTTAAAATCAAGATAGTTTGAAGAGAATAATATATATATATATAAATATATATGTATGTATAACTTGAGAAAAAATCATTTTAAGAAAATCATATATATTATATATTTTTAACAAAATTTCTTTTAGATGAAAATATATCGATATTTGAACATAACAATGATAATTTTAAAATATTTAAAGCTTCTTAGAAAAAATGAATTTAGAAAAGATGGGAGTAATAGGTGTGCTTCATGCGTGAAGTCAGCAATAGCCGGTCTGTTTCATCATCTCCCGTCTACCCACCTAGTTAATTATTAATCCTACAACGCTTCTAGATGAAAATGACTAGCGGCCTAGTATTTTGTCTACCCGTCCCAAACTTAACGTCCAAGAGGCGTTGGACAACTATTTTGGATTTTTGGATCTAAATTCCTAAGGCTTTATCAAAAATGATTAAACGCCAAACAAACGGATAATAATTAAAATAATTAGCAAATATGTTCTCAAATATGCCTCTAATTAAAATAAATAGGCAATAAAACATGCTTGCAAATTAAACCCTATATATATGATATCTAATTGCTATATTATTAGATTGAATTTCTACAGGCATGATTTCAATTGCTAAAATTTAACATATAATGCCCAAAAAATATAATTTAAACAATTCAAACATAACCCAATATTTAGAAGCATCTTATATCCAAAAAAAAATATTTAACACTTAAGCATATCATTTAAATTATCAAACTATTTTTTTTTTTAAGAAAAAAAAAATAATACTAATAATAATAATAAAAGCAAAATTTAAGAGGGGGTAACCTAGCAGCTAGCTAAAAATCTAGAGACGTATTATTTTTTTTTTGTTCCTATTAGGAATAAATTTGAGAAACATTAATCCTATAGGCATGATTTCTAATAGAAGAAAATAAATTCATATTATTCCTATAGGCATGATTTCTATTTTAAAACAAATAAGACGATAAAATAAACCCCCGCCCCCATAACCCCTTTTTTACTATTATTATTGTTTTATTACAAACATTACAAAAATGAAATAGAATGAATAATTACAACATACTAAAATAATTAACAATAAATAAATCCAGTAGCCTCCTTTCATCCCGATAACTCTTTTGATGAATGTCGGTATAAGCCGATACCTGCTTAAGGGTTAGTACAATCATAGATACAAGAATAATATTCGGATACTCTTAGTCATGAGTTTGACTAAACTTGGAAAAATCACATCAAGAGCAGATTAAACATACAGTCACGAGAAGAAAGCAATCAAAGAAATTAACATAGTAAATGATAATCTGATAAAGGTAAATAAACTAACCGACGAATGACAAAGTTGAAAGAAAAATCACGGATTAATAATGCAACAAAACGCCCTGATTAGTACCCGTCCTCAACGCGTTAAGATCATGAGAATCTCAAGGATTCCGAGCAGTGTATGCATAGATGAGGTATAAAGGAGCCATAGAATTTAAAAGAGGAGCAGAGAGCGGAAAAAAAAATGCTTCGGAGCCAAGCAAATTCTGAGTACTTATGTTAACAAAGGAATAGCAATATTTGAATAAAATTGATCTTCTTAAAGAAGATGTGTTCTCTCTCTAATTCTTTTTTTTTTTCTAAGTCTTTTTTTTCTCTCTCTAAGTGTCTCCCTTTTTTTTTTCTAAGTCTCTTTTTTTTTTCTCTCTAAGTGTCTCCCTTTTTTTTTTCTAAGTCTCTCTTTTTTTTTCTCTCTAAGTGTCTCCCTTTTTTTTTTCTAAGTCTTTTTTTTCTCTCTCTAAGTGTCTCCCTTTTTTTTTTCTAAGTCTCTTTTTTTTTTCTCTCTAAGTGTCTCCCTTTTTTTTTTCTAAGTCTCTCCCCTTCTCTTTGGGTTTTCTCTCCTTTTAAAGAAGAGAAGAAAATCCCCTTTTGCTCAAAACATGGAAAAGCTAAAGCACTAAAAAAAATAAAGGAGCCATTAATTCAAATTAAAGTTTAAAAAAATAATCACCCACTACAAAAACTAATAATTATGTCACCACTAAACAAAAAAAAAAGATTATTAATAAATATACTACACTTGTAGATAATTTAATAAATAGATAATAAAATAATTTAAATTATAAGAAAATCATATAAACATTATTATTAATAAATAAATTATAAATTTAAGTATACTTATATAAATATCATATGATTAAATTATTATATTTACGAAAAATTTAATGACTAAAATATAAAATCAGGTCGTCAAAAAATCATAAAAAATCATATTATTAATTTAAATAATTTATAAATTCAAGTAATTTTATTATTCAAATAAATTTATAAAATTAGCAACACTAGGTAAATAATTTATTAGGTAAAGGATATATTTTAAAATAAGGGTGCATATTGATACGAAATATATTATATACATCGTGATTATTTAATATCAAAACTTAAAATTAATATAGGTCATATATATATATATATATAATTTGAAATGATTTTCGCAATATTATGATTATAAATTATTTTATAAATATAAAAATAAGTCAAATATTTGCACAAAATATATAAACAAATACATACATATATAAGCAGCATATTGAAGCACAGGTCGGTCAAAATTGGGTGTCAACAGCTGCCCCTTCTTTGCTCGGGAATGAAGGATGAATTGTCGAGCAAAGAACGTTGACTTAGTAGCCAATTTTGTCCGACTGAAGGAAAAATTTCGGTAGGGCCAAGTAAAAGGAAAGAAAGTCATGTAGATGTTGCGACCGAGACTTCAGTTTCAAGTCACCTACATATCTCGGGTTTCACGAGAATCAGGCCGCGTGTAGTTCTGGATCTTAGGGACGAAAGAGATCCCTAAAAATTGACAACACGAGGCTTGAATAAGAATGAGGTAGCACGAGAATAATAGGTCAAAATAGCAGAAATTATCATAAGAATATCAAAGAGCGGGGGAGAGTTTGATCAGATAACATGAGAAGAAACGCAATAGCAGCCTGCAAGCTAAAAACTTGGATAAATGATTAGTCAATATTGACCTGCAAGCTAAAAAAACTTGGATAAATGATTAGTCAATAAATTTAGGGTAATGCTTAACCCTAGGACAGTGCTTAGCCCTTGAACAAATAATTTAGGGTAATGCTTAACCCTAGGACAGTGCTTAGCCCTTGAACAAATAATTTAGGGTAATGCTTAACCCTAGGACAGTGCTTAGCCCTTGAACAAATAATTTAGGGTAATGCTTAACCCTAGGACAGTGCTTAGCCCTTGAACAAATAATTTAGGGTAATGCTTAACCCTAGGACAGTGCTTAGCCTTTGAACAAATAATTTAGGGTAATGCTTAACCCTAGGACAGTGCTTATCCCTTGAACAAATAATTTAGGGTAATGCTTAACCCTAGGACAGTGCTTAGCCCTTGAACAAATAATTTAGGGTAATGCTTAACCCCAGGACAATGCTTAGCCCTTGAACAAATAATTTAGGGTAATGCTACCCCAGGACAGTGCTTAGCCCTTGAACAAATAATTTAGGGTAATGCTTAACCCTAGGACAGTGCTTAGCCCTTGAACAAATAATTTAGGGTAATGCTTAACCCTAGGACAGTGCTTAGCCCTTGAACAAATAATTTAGGGTAATGCTTAACCCTAGGACAGTGCTTAGCCCTTGAACAAATAATTTAGGGTAATGCTTAACCCTAGGACAGTGCTTAGCCCTTGAACAAATAATTTAGGGTAATGCTTAACCCTAGGACAGTGCTTATCCCTTGAACAAATAATTTAGGGTAATGCTTAACCCTAGGACAGTGCTTAGCCCTTGAACAAATAATTTAGGGTAATGCTTAACCCCAGGACAGTGCTTAGCCCTTGAACAAATAATTTAGGGTAATGCTTAACCCCAGGACAGTGCTTAGCCCTTGAACAAATAATTTAGGGTAATGCTTAACCCCAGGACAGTGCTTAGCCCTTGAACAAATAATTTAGGGTAATGCTTAACCCCAGGACAGTGCTTAGCCCTTGAACAAATAATTTAGGGTAATGCTTAACCCCAGGACAATGCTTAGCCCTTGAACAAATAATTTAGGGTAATGCTTAACCCTAGGACAGTGCTTAGCCCTTGAACAAATAATTTAGGGTAATGCTTAACCCGAGGGCAGTGCTTAGCCCTTGAACAAATAATTTAGGGTAATGCTTAACCCTAGGGCAGTGCTTAGCCCTTGAACAAATAATTTAGGGTAATGCTTAACCCTAGGACAGTGCTTAGCCCTTGAACAAATAATTTAGTAAATACCTTTGAAGATCCATATGGAATGATTGCAGATTTGGTACCTGTTGCATCCTGCGTTCAAAGAAAAGATTATAAGATTAAAATGGGGAAAGCTGATTTGTGCCTTTACTCATCCGTTGTTATCCCGATCTCATGAGCTTGACGATCAAATTGGATGTCACGTCCTTTTTCGAAATCAACTCCTTGGCTTGACTGAGTCTTGATGAAATTTTGAGATCTTTCTCAAAATTTCTGCCCCAGTTACGTAGAAACGCTCGATCTATTGAATTTTTGAGGTCCTCTCAAAAATTCTGCCCCAGTGTAGACTTCTGTTGCAAATGACGCAAAGTTGTGAATTTTTGAGGTCCTCTCAAAAATTCTGCCCCAGTTGGAAAAGGAAAGGAGAAAGGAAATTTTATTGAGATATAGACCGAACCCCATAAGGGCGCCTACGTATCCCTCTTAAACGGGAATCAGGTCCAACGTAGTTCAGAATACAAGGAACGAAAGGTTTTAAAAAAAAGAATAGATAAAGTTGAGGATAATTTAGGGCATCAAGTTTTAACTTGGGTGGATCACCTTGGCATCAATTAGCGCTTGGATCATGTCTTTCAATTGGATTATAGATTCATCCAAAGGAGTATACTGCTCAGATGAACTTGCTCGGGGTCTCGCGGGCTTGCGAGATTGTTGAATCAGAGGATTTTTAAAAAAAAATTGGTTGCCTTTGGAGTGTAGGTGGAGGAGGCAATTTGATTGGGATATGAGGAGAAAGAAAATTTATTTGATTGAGATCGAACCCAAAATGGGCTGCCTACGTATCCGAAAGGAATCAGGTCGGACGTAGTTCGCAATCTATGTGATGGATGACCGGAGCAGTCTCGATATAAATGGGCTTAGGGTACGATCTCTTGAAGCGTGAGACATGTTGGATGTAACTGAATGAGGTAAATAATGAAACATGGTGGGCAATTTTTTGCGGTATGGCTTGATTTGAATGAGTTGCATATGTATTATGCGAATGTTGATTTTGAGGAAGGGAGTAGGCATGACGAAGATTGTTTTGAGGATATAAGGTTGATGGTATGTCGGAGGAAAACTTATGAAAGTGATGCGAGGCTTGATAGAAGCATGATTTTAGGAAGGGGACCAACATAAATAATAAACAGAAAAATTGAAGCATGACATGTAGTTGATGAAACAAACACATTAAATATATTTCACATGGTAAATAAAAAATAAAAAAAATTAAACACGTTTATACATCTTCCTGATTTGGGGGCCTCTTTTATGCCAGAGGTAGGCCTAACGAGTTAAAGAGAACTTGTTATTAAATATCGTCATTTTACTCCCAAAATAAACCCCAAAAAATAAACTTTATTATTATATAAGATCACAAGAATTACAATAAAACAGTAAATCTTAAAAACATCTTCGTCTGCATCCAACTTTTTCAGATCTTCTGCTACTTTGTCGAAATGGTGGCGATCTCCTAAATTCGACCACCAAGCTAACCATGCCGAATCTTGGATACGAAGTTGGGAGACTCATTGTGCCTGCAATAAAAGAAAGGTTAGGCTATCCTACCCACCCGGGAGCACAATGACGATATTTTAAACAAAATTCTCTTAAGATGCACACAATTCATGAATCGTCTTTTATCGGGATTAAAAGTGATCCCTTAAGACTTCGGGCAAGTTCCTATTTAATCTTGACGTACCATGGACGTCGCGATTTTTCTAAGTTTTAAAAGAAGTGCAAGCCTTGCTAAAGGAGTACACGGTCACGATCTAAGAGTAGAAGTGGGTATGACACGGTTCCCTCGAGCGGACAACTCAAGAGTGAGGAAGCTTATGACCGTCGACGCACCGCTGATCGACCAAATCACAAACAATCCTCGAGGTGTTTTAAACTGGTGAACGGCCGTGAAACCACGCAACCGTCATTGTGTGTGAAAGTGTGAAATTCCCAAGTGGGGGAAGTATGAGCGATATGTCAGATAAATAAAAGAAAATTACAATAATTTATTTATCGACAATTACATAAGAAATAATAAACAATAAGAAAACAAAGAAAACGGTTAGTAACTTCATGATAAAGTCAAAAATAAGAAAATAAATCAAACACTTAGCAAGTTAACAGTTAATTAAACCCCATTTAAATAAACACGTAATGGTTAAAGCCTAATATCCCCAGCGGAGTCGCCATTCTGTCGCGCCCCATTTTTCCCCTCGCGGGCCAAAAGCGGGTTTCGACATCGAGGACTCTTAAGGGTGGAAAAGAAGAGTCGCCACCTAACGAATTAAGGTGCGTTAGGGCACCATTCTAAGCTAATTTATTACCTAAGTCAACCAGAGTTGGGTAAGGGCTTAAATTACCTCAAAAGGAAGGTGTTAGGCATCTTTCGAGGTCCACAAATGTGATTCCCGGCCGTACTCATTTAATGGGGGTATTAACTAAGTGATCACATAAAGTCGATGAATTATTAAACATAAATAGAATACTAACTTAAATACTAAATTAGCAGAAACTAAAATATAAAACTTAGTGGGATCAGGTTTTGACAAGGCTGAAAACGGGCCCAATTCGATACTACTCCCTTCTATTCTATTTTTAAAATCAAGATAGTTTGAAGAGAATAATATATATATATATAAATATATATGTATGTATAACTTGAGAAAAAATCATTTTAAGAAAATCATATATATTATATATTTTTAACAAAATTTCTTTTAGATGAAAATATATCGATATTTGAACATAACAATGATAATTTTAAAATATTTAAAGCTTCTTAGAAAAAATGAATTTAGAAAAGATGGGAGTAATAGGTGTGCTTCATGCGTGAAGTCAGCAATAGCCGGTCTGTTTCATCATCTCCCGTCTACCCACCTAGTTAATTATTAATCCTACAACGCTTCTAGATGAAAATGACTAGCGGCCTAGTATTTTGTCTACCCGTCCCAAACTTAACGTCCAAGAGGCGTTGGACAACTATTTTGGATTTTTGGATCTAAATTCCTAAGGCTTTATCAAAAATGATTAAACGCCAAACAAACGGATAATAATTAAAATAATTAGCAAATATGTTCTCAAATATGCCTCTAATTAAAATAAATAGGCAATAAAACATGCTTGCAAATTAAACCCTATATATATGATATCTAATTGCTATATTATTAGATTGAATTTCTACAGGCATGATTTCAATTGCTAAAATTTAACATATAATGCCCAAAAAATATAATTTAAACAATTCAAACATAACCCAATATTTAGAAGCATCTTATATCCAAAAAAAAATATTTAACACTTAAGCATATCATTTAAATTATCAAACTATTTTTTTTTTTAAGAAAAAAAAAATAATACTAATAATAATAATAAAAGCAAAATTTAAGAGGGGGTAACCTAGCAGCTAGCTAAAAATCTAGAGACGTATTATTTTTTTTTTGTTCCTATTAGGAATAAATTTGAGAAACATTAATCCTATAGGCATGATTTCTAATAGAAGAAAATAAATTCATATTATTCCTATAGGCATGATTTCTATTTTAAAACAAATAAGACGATAAAATAAACCCCCGCCCCCATAACCCCTTTTTTACTATTATTATTGTTTTATTACAAACATTACAAAAATGAAATAGAATGAATAATTACAACATACTAAAATAATTAACAATAAATAAATCCAGTAGCCTCCTTTCATCCCGATAACTCTTTTGATGAATGTCGGTATAAGCCGATACCTGCTTAAGGGTTAGTACAATCATAGATACAAGAATAATATTCGGATACTCTTAGTCATGAGTTTGACTAAACTTGGAAAAATCACATCAAGAGCAGATTAAACATACAGTCACGAGAAGAAAGCAATCAAAGAAATTAACATAGTAAATGATAATCTGATAAAGGTAAATAAACTAACCGACGAATGACAAAGTTGAAAGAAAAATCACGGATTAATAATGCAACAAAACGCCCTGATTAGTACCCGTCCTCAACGCGTTAAGATCATGAGAATCTCAAGGATTCCGAGCAGTGTATGCATAGATGAGGTATAAAGGAGCCATAGAATTTAAAAGAGGAGCAGAGAGCGGAAAAAAAAATGCTTCGGAGCCAAGCAAATTCTGAGTACTTATGTTAACAAAGGAATAGCAATATTTGAATAAAATTGATCTTCTTAAAGAAGATGTGTTCTCTCTCTAATTCTTTTTTTTTTCTAAGTCTTTTTTTTCTCTCTCTAAGTGTCTCCCTTTTTTTTTTCTAAGTCTCTTTTTTTTTTCTCTCTAAGTGTCTCCCTTTTTTTTTTCTAAGTCTCTCTTTTTTTTTCTCTCTAAGTGTCTCCCTTTTTTTTTTCTAAGTCTTTTTTTTCTCTCTCTAAGTGTCTCCCTTTTTTTTTTCTAAGTCTCTTTTTTTTTTCTCTCTAAGTGTCTCCCTTTTTTTTTTCTAAGTCTCTCCCCTTCTCTTTGGGTTTTCTCTCCTTTTAAAGAAGAGAAGAAAATCCCCTTTTGCTCAAAACATGGAAAAGCTAAAGCACTAAAAAAAATAAAGGAGCCATTAATTCAAATTAAAGTTTAAAAAAATAATCACCCACTACAAAAACTAATAATTATGTCACCACTAAACAAAAAAAAAAAGATTATTAATAAATATACTACACTTGTAGATAATTTAATAAATAGATAATAAAATAATTTAAATTATAAGAAAATCATATAAACATTATTATTAATAAATAAATTATAAATTTAAGTATACTTATATAAATATCATATGATTAAATTATTATATTTACGAAAAATTTAATGACTAAAATATAAAATCAGGTCGTCAAAAAATCATAAAAAATCATATTATTAATTTAAATAATTTATAAATTCAAGTAATTTTATTATTCAAATAAATTTATAAAATTAGCAACACTAGGTAAATAATTTATTAGGTAAAGGATATATTTTAAAATAAGGGTGCATATTGATACGAAATATATTATATACATCGTGATTATTTAATATCAAAACTTAAAATTAATATAGGTCATATATATATATATATATAATTTGAAATGATTTTCGCAATATTATGATTATAAATTATTTTATAAATATAAAAATAAGTCAAATATTTGCACAAAATATATAAACAAATACATACATATATAAGCAGCATATTGAAGCACAGGTCGGTCAAAATTGGGTGTCAACAAGTGTGTAAAAGAAAAATATGAGAAATCATTTGAAACGGAGGGAGTAAGTGATAAGCATCAAATGTTCAAGCATTTTTAGGTGTTAAATTTAATTTTATAAATAATCAATTATGTATTTGAATGAAAATGTTGAAATTGATAACAAATCAATTAGTGTATTTGGTAATTGATATTTTTTTAAGGAGTGTGTAAAAGAAAAATACGAGAAATCATTTGAAATGGAGGGAGTAAGTGATAAGCATCAAGTGTTCAAGTATTTTTAGGTGTTAAATTTAATTTTATAAATAACCAATTACGTATTTGAATAGAAATGTTGAAATTGATAATAAATCATTAGTGTCTTTGATAATTAATATTTTTTTAAGGAGTGTGTAAAAGAAAAATACGAGAAATTATTTAAAACGGAGTGAGTAAGTGATAAGCATCAAGTGTTCAAGCCATTTTAGGTGTTAAATTTAATTTTATAAATAATCAATAACGTATTTGAATAGAAATGTTGAAATTGACAATAAATCATTAGTGTATTTGCTAATTAATATTTTTTTAAGGAGTGTGTAAAAGAAAAATATGAGATATCATTTGAAATGGAGGGAGTAAGTGATAAGCATCAAGCGTTCAAGCATTTTTAGGTGTTAAATTTAATTTTATAAATAATCAATTACGTATTTGAATAGAAATGTTGAAATTGATAATAAATCATTAGTATATTTGATAATTAGTATTTTTTTAAGGAATGTGCAAGAAAAATATGAAAAATCATTTAAAACGAAAAGAGTGAGTGATAAGCATCAAGTGTTGACAAGCATTTTTAGATGTTAAAATTAATTTGATAAATAGTTTTTTAAGTATTAAAATTAATTTTATAAATAATTAATTATATATTAAATAGAAATATTGAAATGAATAATAAATTAATAACGTGTTTGATAAAAAAATTGCTAATAAACACTTTCTTGTGAAAATAATTAAAATGTCATTGAAGATATTTATATTAAAAAGAAAAGGAAAAATATGGTTACATGACGAATGATGAAAATAATATGAATAAGCTATATTTTAGAAAGAGTATTTTGAAAATTATAAAAAAAAATATTATGATTTTTTCCTGATTTTAGCATAAAGATTTTTTGTGTTTAACAAATATATAAATAAGTTAAAAACTATTTATAAATTAGTTTAATCATTTTATAAACTTAGTTAAACACTCATCTATTTTATTTCAAAAAGAAATTTCATTTTTTTATATTTAAAAATAATTTAATTTTAAATTCTTTTATTATTTTTAATATGAGACTTTATAATCACATAAATACTAAAAACTATTTTGAATCATAAACTTTAAAAAAAAATCTCAAACTCCATATTTAATTAATAACAATAATATACTCGATATAATATTATAAGTAATTAAAATTTAAAGAAGGTGGGACGGCCATAAGTCTTATCCTTTTCTTCATAGGATAAAAAATTTATTCTAATATAATTTTATAAAAAAATAAAATGTATACAAATTTTATTTTTATTTTTATAAAATAAAGAAATTATTTTTGAATTTTTTCTTAGAAAAATGAAAAACTTAGTATCTCGTCAGAGTCGGACAATGTTAGATGGGAAGGAAGTATTAAATATAGCAAATTTATTATTTTGAGAGAAATGAGTTGGAGTTTCATTAAAGAGAGAACAAAGAAACGCCTAATAAGGTGTTACTGTGCGGGTCCCGACCCTACAAATGATAAAAATGTAATCTCTGTGTCGTTTAATAAGATGCATTAGTATATATTAACTTTGGGCTTTTCAAATTTGGGGGTCTAAGATGTAGAACTGCCGCTGTTTGATATTATGTTATATATAATTAATACATAATATTAACATAGTTAAAGATATAATATTTTCTTAAAGTCTTTTTCATATTATTTTTATTGTATTTATAGAGGATATTTTTGTAAATAAATATTTTTTTTTAGAAATAATGCAATGCATGTAATTGTTAATACGTCAATTTAAATGATGCATATAAAATAAAGAAATTATTTTCGAACTTTTTTTTAGAAAAATGAAAAACTTAGTATCTCGTCAGAGTCGGACAATGTTAGATGGGGAGGAAGTATTGAATATAGCAAATTTATTATTTTGAGTGAAATGAGTTGGAGTTTTATTAAAAAGAGAACAAAGAAACGCCTAATAAGGTGTTACTGTGGGGGACCCGACCCTACAAATGGTAAAAATGTAATCTCTGGGTTGTTGAATAAGATGCATTAGTATATATTAACTTGGGCTTTTCAAATTTGGGGGTCTAAGATGTAGAACTGTCGCTGTTTGATATTATGTTATATATAATTAGTACATAATATTAACATAGTTAAAGATATAATATTTTCTTAAAATTTTTTTCACATTATTTTTATTGTATTTGTAGAGGATATTTTTATAAATAAATATTTTTTTTTAGAAATAATGCAATGCATGTAATTGTTAATATGTCAATTTAAATAATGCATATAAAATAATTTCAACATAACAAAAACCAACATTACTAATATATTCTATTCAACACTATTCTTATACATCTTTTCAAACAATTTCTATTTTTAATTGATTTTTCCTAAAAGTAAAAAAAAAGAAAAATAAAAACCAAAAAGTTAAAGAAATAAAGCAAGGAGTTGATGAGTAAATCATGCATTGAATTTCTTCCAACATTTAAAAAATAAGTTAAAGTGCATTTTGGATGTACTTGTGGAAAGATAATTAAAGGATATGATTAATCGACCTTTAAAACTAATGACTATGGAATTAAGTAGTGGATTGATTTTGGTTAGTGAATGATGATTTCCACTAAGATAAAGGGAATAACATTGATGTGATTCCTCCTTAAAATTATGAGAAAAAACAAATGATTAAATTTTTGTCATGTGTATTCATGATGAGACCCTTTTAGGACTTTGGGAGAAAAAATGATAATTATATATTTATTTTTAATTAAGAAATTTAAATTTAAATTTTAAATATAAAATTCTTAAATACTTTATTTTTTAATATGATATAATTTGAATTAAATTAAATTTAAATATAAATATCAACTATACTGAATTTGAATTTTTTTTTTTTTAAAAAAAATTTGTAAAAAAAATAAAATTTCATTCTCTTAGAAAGCATCACTAGCAGCCAGCCACACAATGTAATTCTTAAATTGTTTAGGCAACTTCCGCCCCTTTATCCTTCTCTTTATTCTATATGCACTTTTTACTGTTAATTTATGACCAAATACACATCATTATTCCTAATATTAGTATAATATAATATTCGTTCCCACGTAGAAAACCTTTTATTAACTAGTCATCATAGAATAAAGTATTCCTAAAATATCATATCACGCGATATTAAATAAATAATTTTTTAAATAATAAGTACGGATCTTGAGTCTAACTCAAATATATTTAAAATTAGTTGATGAGGAAAAAATAACTTAAATCATATTAAAAAATCACTTATCCCTTAAACTGTTAATGTGGGACTTTTTACACCCCTGCTCACGCCTAGCACTGAGTATTTGGTGGGTAAACAATTTTAATATGGAGGCTCAATATCGAAAAAGAAGAATTGAGATGACTTCTGCTTTGATATCATATAAAGAAATAAATTTTAAAATTAACTCAATATTAAAAACTATCTCATAAAAAGAGAATTACTTCACGTTCGTATAAGAATTCAGATTCTCGTCATCCCATTTATATAGACGTTAACTTAAACAACAAAAAAAAAATACAATTTTTAGGATTTTCGTGGTACAATAAGGCAACAATATGCATTTACATTTCTTTAATTGGTTGAAAAGGAAAGTGAATCTCATGAACAACGATTTGGTCTATGACTATATCTAGTCTAGCGATTAAAATGGGACGAATTAGGTTGAATTTAAATAAACCAAAAATGAGATAATTAAAGAAGTATCAAAATTTAATTAGCTTATATTTAATGTGATTTATGAACATGTTGGATCATTTAAAATGAATTTTCAGCTCAAAATATTATAAAATAAAAATGATTAATTCAATAAGAAACTTTCATAATCGCCCCATCAAACTAAATATTTGCAGTTCGCTGCTCTTTAACTTTTATACTTCCCTAATTAATTACTAAAAACTACTTCATCTCACAATCCTTCATGATATCATCATAGGTATACATATATTGTCATGGTAGCACTGAAGATAAGCAGTCGCACATATATTCCAGTCGTAGAACATGCAGGGCTCCTCAATCCTTCATGATGTAGTCATAGTATATTCATATACTGTTATGGTATCATTGAGGAATGAATAATCCTTCATGAATACACTCCTTAATCATACATGATACTCATCACAGTATATCTATATACTAGCATGATATATTTTATGATACCATCACATTATATTTATATACAACCATGACATACATCATGATACCATCACAATATATTCATATAATGTCATGATATCTTATGTGTGAAAAACCTTCAAATTCATAATGAGGCACGAATTATAATTATATTGACCTGATTAAATATTGTGAATTAATATAAAACAAACTATTTTAATATAATTAATTTAATTTGTAAAATCTTTACGTACTTATCTCTTATTTAATTTAATTCACGTTCTAAATGAAGGAATTAAATATGAGGATTAAAAAAAATCGAACAAATTTGAGTTGAATTTATCACCACAAAATTCTAGTCTAACATTGAAAAGTCTAGATGTCCTTATCCATCCAAATAAAGTTATGGATGACTCTTTCATCTTTTCATAAGAAAAGAAAAACAAATAATAATTCTTCAATATGTCGTTTTCTAAGATATTATACATGGAAATGAAACTCCAAAAAGTCATCATAAACTATTAAAATTTTCAATCAAAGACTTTGAAATACTGAAAGTGACTTAGGTTCATAATTTTACACGTGCAAATAAAAAATTTATAGACATGAATGTTCATGTCAACACGTGTCAGCATGCGTGGAGTCACGTGTTCGGTGATTCACAATTTTATATCGAGCTACATAGATATGTATATGCTTTGTTGTCGTTTTAAAGTTTGAAAATTTATTGAAAATTGTCTCTTTATTTTATGCAAGCTAGAAATATTATTTACGTACATTTTATCTTTTTCATATCTTGTTTTTTAAATTATATTATATTATTATTGTTATTGTATATATTTTATTGTATCTGATTAACGGAAGAACTGTTTTTTTTTCTTCTTTTTTTGTATATTCCATGTTATAAGTTTGATTTTAAGTTATAATTCGTGACGAAGTCAAAAATTTAAATATAAAAGACTTCAAAATCTCCTTATTTTAAAATTTTGAATTCGGACAAGAACTTATCCATAGCACATAAGCTAAGAATAAGAGCCAGGAAAAGTTCATGTTGGCTGTTAACCTAACTAAGGTCATGCATCGAAACCACAAGCTATATTTTATAAGTAAATATTATTACATCATTAAAAAATTATAGCGTGATAAATAAATTTCTTTATTTTTATTTTAAAAATTTTAAATTTAAATTAAAAAATATAAATAGTTCTGATAGAAAATACTTTCTCCTATTTTATAATGATACTGTTGTAATGGAGGCATGAGGAATAAGATATTTGGAGAATTGGGAATTGTTAGTCGGTAAAATATGAAAGTGACGCAAGTAGCGTTTGTAGATTTTCAAAAAAGCTAATACTATCAATTCGATTTAGGACCATGTAATTAATATATGAAACAAGAAAAATATTCTTAGGCTTTTTTTTTTTTACACTTATATTAATTACTATAATTATAGGTAAAGCTGTTAATATGTATTGATCCAGTTCATTCTGTTTAATCTACACAAGTTTTGAAATTTGATAGGTCGGACGTATTGAGCTGATTCATCATTTTGATTAGTCTTAAAATAAGAAGCTCAATTTATTACTACACGGGCTGTGGACGGCGTTGAGTCAATCTATTTTAAAATTGTTAAACATAAATATTTATAAGATAATATTACATGATGTTATTACTTGTTAATCAAGCCTCAAATTCACCAACAAAAGAATCCTAATTATGGTTATTAAGTTTGACTTCAAGTAAAAGGTTGTATGACCTAAATATGAAATCATTATTATTCTATACAAATATCTTGGGTACAATCGTACAAGAAAACGATCTTATTGGAAATAAGATTTCTGTAAATCTGAATAACTTTTGATATGACACCATTCAAACCAAATGAAGATATTAATATACACACTAATAAACATTTAATGAGCAACAATACAACTAGCTAAATAGAAATATTAACCTAATTCTGTTCCAATAGATCGGTCACAATAAGACACAAAAACATATGACAATGTTCCATCCACTAAGATGATGGTTTAAGTAGACTTTAAGTTTTGAGTGCTCTTTGTGATTTCCAGTACTCTATTTTTTAATTAATTTTTTTATTTGATCACGAGTTGGCATAACCCACTTCGCAAACCTCACGATCCGAAGAGCTTACTCGGGCCAGGCTAAAAAGCCTCACTCTTAAATGGACTTTACAAATCACAATCCAACCCTATCAACTTACAAATTGAACTAGGTCAATCCATGGAACCTAACTTATATTAACGGCTCTAAATTTAAATGACTTAATATAATAAATTAGGGCACATTGAACACGTGGGAAACAAGAAGACGGTAACTCCAATTAGCACCATGTGTTCTCACTTTGCATCATTATGGGCCCTCTAAGATATTATAGTAGCCTTTAAGACCCCACTAATTTTATGTTCCCACCTACATCAAAACAACAATCAATTCTATTGAGTCTTTTGCCTTTTTGGAGATTGTCGTTTTTATATAAGGAATTGAATTCTGTCATGAGATTTATTCCTCCAATCTTTTATTATATATAAAGAATTGAATTCTATCATGAAAAAATAATGCCATTTTACTTTTTAAGTGAATCTTGTCAGAAATTTGAGGCCTGTCCAGGAAACTATTTTTATGTATATTTTATCAATATAGATTTATTTCTTATGATTTAATAAGTTCTTTTTTGAAGTAAATTGAGAATAAAAATAACAAAAATTCTATACATAAAAATATAACGGTATAAAATATAGTATAATAATAATTCTATTGAATTAGACATCATGTATATCTCGCACACAAGAGAAAAATTCATTAGTTTTGTTTTTGAGTCATTCTTTAATGTGCGCGAGTTTAACCCCTTTACTAGCTTATTATAAGTTCAATAAAATACAAAATCTTTACTAAGTAGGCGTTTGACATAGGATTTAGGACCTCAATTTAAAGTTTTGATTTGAAATCCGCATTTATTTATGAAATCTGCAAAAAATTTAATTAGTAGTTGTTTTGTCATTGTTTTACCTTGTTAAAAATAGGGATAATTTCAAAAACCCACACACAAGTTTGGCTTTGTAACTGTAACATCTCTTGTAATTTACAATATTACACTTATTTCGACTTTATCATTCAAAATTCATCGACTCTTATAGCGGGTACTATATTGTACAAGTGTTTTTTATGTGGCCTTTATAATTTATGTACACTCAAAGGTGTAAATTGAACTATGTTAAGGTGAAAAGAAATCGACCATTTTCTTGGAAAAGAGTATTCTCCAAATTTACATTTAATTCCACGAGTTGCCCTTCAAATAGACTGAATTTTAATTTTTGCTTTTATCAATTAAATTTACGCTTAGCGGGACATAAGTTCTGTAAGGATGCTGAATATAACTTATCGGATATGGGCTTTGCGATCTCTACCAACTAGTTAGGCCCAGAGAATTAAGGGCTATGTACAACATACGAGGAAATGGGTCTGGGCCTTTGGGGGAAGTAAAAAGGCCTAATTTCAGTCCAAAAGATACAATCAATTTTCGAAGCCCAAATATACTGGATAATCAGTACAGACCAAATCAGTAGAACATGATAAGAAGTAAGTTTAAAAATTTAAACACTCAAGTGGAGTGAATTTTTACAAAACCCAAATCGTTCAAAATTTAAGTTGTCTGCTGTGTGTGTCCGAGTAGGTAAACTAAAAACTAAACATGATAGGTAACCTGCAAGAGAAAATGGCAACATTATTTATATTCAACTTTATATAATTTCAACCAAAAAAAGTCTTCGCGTAATTGATAAAGTTACTACCATGTGACCAGGAGGTCACAATTAGAGTTGTGACTCTATTTATTATTTTAATCTACAAAAAATTAGACGACAATTTTCTCTAGGGTTTAGGAGAACAAGAAATGGAGATCTATGTAGGGGAGGTAGAAACATTATATTATTAGAAAAGAAAATAGAGCAAAAACTCTAAGGAAGAAAAAGAGAAAGAAGAATTAATCCGAATAGCTATTCACTCAAATGAAAAAATATAAAATAGTCGTCAAACGAATGTTCTATACATGTTTAATCATGTATGGTTACGTATAAAGAGAGAGAAGAATTAAGCCGAATAATTATCTATTCAACCAAATAAGTTTAAAATAGCCGTCAAATATATAATATACATATAATTTATATATAATAAATATTTAATCATGTATAATTAATATACACATTTAAAAAATAAATAATCAATCCAATTGACTATATGTGTAAAGATCTCAAATATAAAATAAATTAAAATTGCACGTGTTTGCATGTGTTCTTAACATGTTTCTTGGATCACAAAGTTCTGCTTTCCGGGAAATGGGAGCATCTTTGCTTCCAATGATCAATGACAATAGCTTTCCCTTTCTTTTTTCAATTTTTTTTTATTATATCCAAGGTAGAAAAAGGGAGAAATGAAAAAAGAAATTATAAATTAAAAAAATCAAATTCTCATCAAATCAAAAAAATGATCAAAGAAAATATCATCTCTTCTCTTTCTATTTTCTTAAAATTTAATATTTTATTTAATTAATTTAAATTCGCGTCTAAGAGCTAATTGTAAATGCCGTGGCGCAAGAATCCGCGTTACGGCTTTTAGGGGCATTATGCGGCGGAATTTTGGGGCGTTGGCTTTCACTTTGGTCCCCTCTTTATGGAACCATGACGACCATTCCTTAATTCTGCCCGAAAATATTAATTCTGCCTTTTAATTTGTTGCTTTAATAAAATAAATATATGTAGTATAAAAAGAGGGACATATCCCGTCAAAACATTCTGCTGCTTTGTAGCATTCTTCTCTGTACCAAACCAATTAATGACCTGATTCTCCTTACCTGGTTGACGTTGATACCCCCCACCTCTTTACTTAGCATGAATTTACCAATCTACCCTCTTTTCCTTTTTTTTTTTTCTTTAAAAAGAGAAACTCTTTCGATTTATGTAAACATATTTGTTGATACAATCAACGAGAGTTATAGTGAGACCAGAGATAAATATGATGTTCATTTTTAATCAAATATTTAAGATTAAACTTAGAATATGAAAAGAATATAATCAAGTTAGCAGATCTCTTCTTCTTTAAATGAATTTTACTCAACGTAAAATTAAATTAATTGACATATTTAGAGGTAGATGCTGAATTGGTGAATGTGGATGATATGTGATGTGAGTTTCCTCCACGTCTTTAGATCCAAAGAGATGGATCAATTCATTATGGTCAATCATTAACCAACCATATATAGCTGCACGTTTTAATTCTTCTTTAATTTACTCCAAATTAATGTTATATATATATATAAAAGTTCCAATATATTATATCCACAACATGCAATATGTTAACACATCTATGCATTCTCTTTTTCATTATTTTCTTTTCCAAAGTAATATAATTAATAATAATTCAAAAAGTTGGAGTGTAGGCTGCGACCCTTTTTCTTGAGACACACACAAAACCCTAGCTACTATATATTAAACATTTGAACACACAAAAGCTTAAAACCATCCATTGGCTTATAAATCGATCCATGAAAGCCACGTCTCGAGTATTATAACATGACATTTAAAATTATAATAATTTTTAAAAATATTTTTATAATCACATAAATAGTATGACATTAGTGGCGTAGTCATATACACATCAGGGTAGTCAGTCCGACGCTCTTCGTCATACATATTTATTAAATCTTTAATACTCTTAACAAATTTCTGGTTTTGCCATTACTAATAACATGTTATTTAAAATTATAAATTTCAAAGTTTTTTTCATTTGTTTTTAAACTTTGTGTTCACTCAAATAAATTCACATGGATTAATGAAACGAATCGAATAGCAGTCATCTTTGAATTTCTTTTCTTAGGTTTAATAACTAATCTCCTGGTCAACTTTTAAGTTGAGACAATTAGCAGTACTAAAGAAAAACAATGAACCAGTAAACAAACATATGACGTATATATAGCAACAACAACAAGGTAGATTCCTAATTCATTAGCTGGTAAAGGAATATAATAAGATGAAGCTTTCACATCCCAGAGATATAAAGTCGCCAATATTAATTTTCTTTATTTTTATAGTTTTTCATTTCGCATCCGGTATTTGTTATGATCAATGATTCAAGATTCAGGGGCAATGCGCTTTCTATCAAAAGGCAATTACCTTCCAGTCCTAACCAAATGATTGAACAACGGGGAGCAATTTACTTACGATACTTAGTTGACATTCATAAAAAACATCTAATGAATTATGAGTTCAATCCATTCTGTTTAGCAGAAAGACGGATATTCCTTGCTCATTATTAGACAATCACTTATTCACAAACTTCGTGTCCGAGATCTACATCTATGAATTGAAAGGTCCGAATGATCAACTCTGCAATCAGTTGTTAGAATCAATAGGTCTTTGAAGGTAAAATGCTTTCTGTTGAAAGTGACTCCATATTCAAGGCTCGAATTGGCGCTGGAAAGTCCAATTTTGAGGTTAAACCACTCCTTATCAAAATCAACTTCATATCCGAGACTCAAATTCACGTTGGGAAGTTCTATTTTGAGAGATAAAACGCTCTCTGCCAAAAACGATTCATATCCAGAATTCAAAATTGAAATCTCTCGTTAAAAAATGAAAAGATATTTGCTTTACCACCACATATTAATGTTCCTCTTTTCATATATATGGAAGTCGTATTCAAACATGGTCCAACGTGGGAGCTGTCCAATGGATGCCATATCTTGTCGTGTTTGAACTTAAATTAGTCTCTTTCATTTCCATATAATACTAAATTAAATTAATATTTAATTGGTTGGGTTAGGTTGACAGTTGATTACTGCTATTACCATTTCTTCCAAACTCATTTAACCGTCAATATCTACACTTCATTTTTTTTAAAAAAAAAATTCTATTTAATTTTATAAATTTTTAAAAAGGAATATATTTATAATTAATTGGAAATGCAGATTAAGAGCCCTAATAAGTCAGACCAAACACTCTTATCACTCCTAATAGTACCATTAAGTTGCTATAATCAAACGCCGGGCCCCTTAAGATTATGAGTAAGCATTCTAGTAGTATTATTTTCTTGTGTCTAATTAAAAGTGAGTTAAATTAATCATAAAAGTTATAGTTGGATGTTCACGACTTTTCAATTAAAAAACACTTTGGATTTAGAAAGATTTTTAAAAAAATTCAACCACTAATCTTTTATAATTCATAAATATATACTTCCTGGACCAAAATTCCTAACTACTTTCCATTTCATTTTATTTGTCTTTCCCCTCATAAAAATATCTTTAATCTATATTTTGTTTAAAGGGAATTAATTCATATTTCTTCATCAAAAAATTTATACAAAATTATATTGTATAAATAAGTTAAAATTTTCTTTTTAATATATATATATACTCTATATATATGATGGATTTCATTGGCTTTCTTCCAGTTTTTATATCATTATATTTTGAATCTGCTTAATAAATATTCTAATTCTACCACTGATGTATACTATGGTTCCGCAATGGTACTATGGGAATGTCGACATAGAGGAAAACATTTTCTTTTTTAATTTTTTCATAATCGGTTGATCAAATTTTTTGAAAAAAAAAAATTAGAAAAATTAGTTCCCTAAAAGTGAGAAAAATAACTTCCCTAGTAAAAGTAACTAGGCAAAACAAATTCCACAAATAATACTACACATTGATTATGTTCCCCTAAGTGTTGGAGTCCGAGCACACTCTAGCTTTGCTTCCTCATTCTTCTGTGCGAAGAATGATCTTATTGAATCTTCCGAAAATTGATATGTAAAATCTCAAGGGTCCAGAAGAGGCTCCCGCAATACACCTCATCTTCACCTCCACTCCCGTAAGTCCTCATCCCACCACTCACACCAATAACCCCATTCCCACCTCTCAAAAAATTTATCTAGATTATATATAAATATTTTAAAAAATAATATTTTAAATTTATATATCTAATACAAAAATAAATAAAAAATCTATTTGTTTTCTTGAAAAATATTTTTATCCTGCCGAACACACCCTATATCTAAAATGATTCTGGTCAAATTTATTATCTGCCCAATGGGAAGGTATATATGAACATATATAGTTGAATATTAATCACATCGTCGTACATATGGTTGCATTTAATTATTAATTAAACTTCTTAGGTTCATGTCGATATATCGGTTAATTAATTTTGTACTTTATTAGTACGACTTTGATACTTCATTTTTGTGTTTTATGTATTATTTAAAGATAATTTAGGGAAGACTTATGGTATGATGTTTGATAATTTAGATAAATGAGTTGGTGAAAGTTGACATGACTTAATGTAATTTTATTAGTAAGAAAAAAAATATAATTATACATTAAAGTTTAATAATAATATCAGAAAATTGGGAGATATTTTTATGAAAGTGAAACTTATGAATACAAAATTTTAATAATAATGTGTAACTTTGTTAGTTGGAGCTAATCAGAAATTAAAAGACAAAAATTATTATAAGAAATGTTTTTTTCCCCCCTTAAGTGAAAAAAGTCATTTTTTGTTTTCTTTTTTGTGAAAATAATTTTCAAGAATAAAAAAAAAGTGACTTTCTTATAAAAAATATTTATTTGAAAAATGAATTTTATCACAATATCAACATATGATACAATACAAAATAACACAACACGAACTATTTCTACCACACATTACTTGAGGTAATATAAAGAGAGGAAAGAATAAGAAAAGAACAAAAAATAAATTTTAAAAAAAAAAGATACCGTTATTTCTTTAATTCAAATTCATAGAAAAGTTTTTTTCTTTGTTTTTTCTTTCTTTTTTTTGAATTCATTTAGCGCTTAATGTTGCTTCAAAATAATATAGCTTTTCTATTTATCGATTTCATTTGTTTATTCTTCCGGGGCCATAAAGATGTCATGTCAAACTTTTTCAATACTGTCTTTATGAAAATAAAAAAAGTTATGTCGATAAAATTATTCGTTATTACTGTTACGAATTGATAATTCATAAAAATTCCGTAATGTTATATTGAATTATATTATATATATAAATGTATCGATTTGGTATAAATATTAAGTGAAGATAATTTTTACCTTGGTAATCTTTATTTTACTTGATGGAGTAAAATCTTGAGAGGACAAGTGGATAACCGTTATTCAATGACAATGATGATGAGGGATGTTATGTACTTGTAAAAGTTAAAAGGGGTATATGCTTAGTTGTATTATTAAACCCAAACTACGGTCAACGTGGAGAATTTTATTTATATTGTTCTAATTTTTGCAAAGAGACGATTAGATAGAATATGAAGCAGTTTTAATTTATTAAGTATATGATTTTAGTTAGGAGATTGTAGCAAAAAAATATGAATAAAGGTAGAAAGTTAGAAGGTATTAGTGTTTCATCTTGTTGTTCGTTCATACTAGTAGTAGTGATATTACTTTTATAATTTATTGCCTTTCAATTTCTGTTACTATCTATTGTTTCTTATCATTTGAATATCGTATTTTTGGCTGTAATACTTTTTGTTACTATCTGTTGTTTCTTGTGTATAATTCCGTTATTTCTTTTTTTGAGTTGCTTAGACTGTTTCTTTCTCTTGAGCTGAGGGTCTATAGGAGTAAGGTCCGTGTACGATTTAGCCTCTTGAAACCTGACTTTATGAGGTTACATCGAGCATGTTGTTGTTATTGCTCGAACTCTTCAAAAATATTAATATATATGTACCTAATCTTTCAAAATACATTATTTTTGAAGAATTCAACGTACACCCGTCGACATTATAAAAAGATCCTAATAATATAACGCTTTATCATATAACAATAATGGTAGTAATTACACAAATCCTTTACCCAAACAAGAAAAGGAAAAGAAAAGATCATACAAATTATGTCTACATAGTTAATAATAGAATTGAAAGGTCAAAATACATAAACAAACCTTTTAAAGTTATAACATCTTTTCATTTAGATATTTGAAGGCTATTTCTTAAGTATTACACATCTAACTTATGTCCAAAATGTATCTATCAAATGTCAAGCACCTTATCATAATAAATCATCAAAATCAAAGGTTATGAAAAGTTTATGTTTCACCATCAAAGCAAAATGAATAAAATTCATATACCCTTAAATTAGAAGGCTTTGATTATAACTTTAAAAATTAGAAAGAGAAAAAAAAATACTTTTTTAAATATTATTTACGCGATATGATTTGAATTAATTCGATCAATAAATTTAAATTCCATACATTAGGTTAAAAAGAAGAAAGTTTGTCTCTCAATCATTTTTTCCTAGTAACACAGAAAAATAATTCAAATTTATATACGGGTCCCAAAAATGGCTAGGCCATTATTTATTCTCTGTTTAAATTATTTATCAGAAGAACAGGAAAAAAGAAAAAGAAAAAGACATGTGAATTGTCTGAATATACTCCCTTCGTTCTCTTTAATTGTGATGTTTCACTCGAGCAGAGTTAATTTAAATAATTTTTAAGAATAAATTAAATTAATATTTTAAATTTTAAATTTAGATATTGTAAAATTATAAAAAATTCTCTATAAAATGTAATTATTTATAAAGTTGCTATAGTTTTGACTCTCGAAAATTAAAACGTGACAAGTAAAAAAAATAGCCATAGTATAAACTAAAAGGGTAGTATGGGAATGTAAAAATAATCATCATCCGTCACGCGCGTTTAAGTCTCTCAACGTAAATGTCAGAACGAGTCCAGTTGCCAGAAACAACACTCTGCTCTTGCCTCTTTTCATTGATGATTTTCCTCTCTCTCTCTCGATAATTTCCGCTGTTCCAAACACGGTCTTAACCGATTCCTTCCTTTTTTTTTCATCTGAAATTCCTTCCTTTTTGTTGCTTCTCAACGTGGCTAGATCCTTCTTCAGCCCGCTTTGTTAACTGCTTCACTCAAGGTACAATGGATGAATGCACCTTACAGTTTTTTCGCCTGAAAATGGTGCTTTTTCTGAGTTTCCTTTTTTACTTTTTCTCACTACTGTTTGATCTGTACTATTCCACTTTCTGAAATTTGGCTTTGTAGTACTAATTATGATGTGTGTTTTCTTTTGATCTGTTGTTTCGTTGTTCATAACTGTACGAGCAAAAGGAATGGAACATTTATTCGTGGTTTTTTCCTTTTGGCTGCTGGTGGGAAAAGCTTATTTCGTTTTAGAATAGTCGTAAGCTCAGTGATTCTTTTCTTCGTCTTTTTGCTGAAGTTGAAACTGTCAATTTTTCCGGCGTGCTTTGACCAAATCTCGATTTCGAACTTCTACTTACGCTGCTCTGTTCGGAAAATATATTCGTGAAAACCGAAAATTGCGTATTGTCTTAGAGTTTATTCCCTGGGCCGGAGAATTAGTAGGAGGCATGTTCAAATATTGTTAAGCTTTGAGCTGGATTATCTTTTGCAATTATGGTTTCATATATTACTTTTATTTAATTAGCAAGCAGGTTTAATCTCTCAAAGCATGTTTTTGTTTTCTTCTCGATGTTAAGTTTATCCTTACGATTCTCTTTTATACCCGTGAAAATGGAGATCCGTTTTAGGATTAAAATTTTGGTTTATTATTTTTCTTGACCCTTGTATTGGGATGAAATTAGTCCGAATGGAACTAAATGGATATTGAGGATTCATATGGCTGATCTCGACTAGTTTGGGATTGTTGCAAGTTGTTGTAGTAGCCTTTTTTTCCCCTCTTGACATTTGAATGCTAAAGATGCTTGAGCCACCAAGTACAGAAATTAACTATTTTTAATTTCTTACAGCTATTTATCGATGGGACCGATGCTTAGGTAGCTGAAAATCGAAGTGCACGGAAGAGATGGAGAAGGAGTCATCTGGATTAATTATAGGCATCTCAATCGGTGTGGTGATAGGAGTGCTTTTAGCTATAACTGCATTTTTCTGCTTTAGGAGGTACAATAGGAGAAGTCCTCAGATAGGGAATAGCAGTTCTAGGAGGGCTGCCACTGTTCCTATTCGTACAAATGGTGCTGATACATCTACAGTATTATCAGACTCCTCAATTGGTACCGAGTCACCAAAGTCTATCCAGAATGGCAAGTCATTGTGGCTAGGGGGTGTCAGGAAGTCGAATGTGGTTTCTGCATCCGGTATACTTGAGTACTCCTACAAGTATGTATCCGTGACAAAATGGAAAAAGTGTTGCAACTTCTTAGTTTGGTTTCCAATCTACTGCTCTCTCATTGTTTGTGAAAAGAGATGATGACCTTGAACAGTTTTGCTATGACTATTATTTTATCCCTGGAGAATATAATAAAATAGAAGAATCCTATGAAATCCAAACATCCTCTTTCTTGGTAGCACTTGTTCCTACAAAGCTTGCCATAGCAGAAATGAGTCATTCTTTTTCGTTGTCTCTTTATCAGAGAAATTGTTGTCGACCGTATAACTTCAAAGGTCGTCCATCCACTGTCAGGCTACTTTTAAATTGTCCCATTTCAGAATTCCGAACAATGTACTGTTTGGACATCGTGTAAAAATAGGAACATTCTCCAGTAGCGAGACTTTGCATCTTTGACTCATGGCTATATCCTATAAATGTGTCTGATTCATTATTTTGCTGCATGTCTTACAATTCCTTTCGTACTATTTAACCTAAATTGCGCTCTTTAATAATTAGACCTTGCATCTTAGGGCCATGACTACCTGCTGTAATGCTTTTGATTCTTAATTGAGACGATGATCATACACTACTCATGGACAGGGATTTGCAGAGAGCAACCTACAACTTCACCACATTGATTGGTCAAGGGGCCTTTGGTCCTGTTTATAAAGCTCAGATGTCTACTGGTGAGACGGTTGCTGTCAAAGTGCTTGCAACTGATTCTAAACAAGGGGAGAAAGAATTCCAAACAGAGGTACTCCAAACATTACAGAAGAATTCTTTTCAGGACGATTTCCTGTATATTTGAAAAGTCAACTTGCTCAAACATTTGTTTTAAATTTTGACAACCTTTTGGGAATGTACCATAAACATGTCAAGCAAGCTCTTAGTTAACATATGGAAAGGCCAGTTCACCAAACAACCAGTTGATAAAATATGGTGCAGTTGTGGAAAATGCTAAATAAAATTACTTACTTTTTCTGCTTTGTAAAAATGTTTACCTCAAATCATGAGATATCACTTAAACAACATGGAAGTGGCACAACCCAATTGATATTTAACAAACATGTGGTTTTCGGACAAAAAGAGAAGGGTATATTTAGTTCAACACCCCTCATATTTTGATTCAGTAGCTGGTGAAGTGCTTGGAACTGATCCTAAGCAAGTGGGGACAGGAAAGTTGATGTACCCTCCAAACATGAACAGTGTTTTATCTAAATTTCCAGCACACTAAAAAAAAAGTACAGGGAAACCTAGCATTTGTAATTAACAAAACCTTTCATCCAATAGGGTTCTAGATATCCTCTGATCCTCATCCTTTTATTCGTATCTTGTGCTAAACTGTATGTTTTATGCTGTAATAGCTGGACTACATTGTACATAAATGTTTCTTTAATTAAATTGACTTCCAGATTCTTTTATTTCCATAGGTCATGTTACTTGGAAGGCTACATCATAGAAACCTGGTGAATTTAGTTGGATACTGTGCAGAGAAAGGTCAGCATATGCTTATCTACGTTTACATGAGCCGAGGCAGTTTGGCTTCTCACTTGTACGGTATGCTATTAAGAACTCTATTTGATGATTTTGTGGCCAGAGAAAGAATTCTTAGGGAAGCAGTTGTGAACAAGGCATTTTCCTGCAACATTCTAAAATTTAGAACATTCCACTGATTGGATGATGTCTGTATGTGTACTTTTCACCTCAATTATGTGCATTAAGTAACATAGGTCTTCCATTGATTAAGGCAACAATTTCAAGAAGTCAGTTTGCAGTAAATAGAACGATATTTATATGGGTAAACTAGATTAGTCTGTTTAGAAGTTTTACTGCCACCAAAAGCAAGTTTCGGGTGTAATCAGTCTCGTGCTAACCATGTGTATGATCTAGCAGTGTAGAATTGAGCTGCTTACTGAACAATATTTTCCCCATTCGTGATTTCCTCTATCTGTATGCCCTTCAGGCTTCAGCTCCAACTATTGATCAGTTTATAGCAAGGCTGCCAGTTTTGCGCTGCTGGTTCCTGACACTTGTGGTTGCACATACACTGAATGCTAGGGATTGTTTATGTGACTATTAGACACGCCACCTCAAATTGGAAATTCTCCTTCGTGTTCTGTGAGATTCACGATACACCGACATTTGACTTTTGACTAGCATATTATGTACTCATGCAATCAAAGTTTTCATAGCAGTGTAAAATATGGTAGTGTAGCCAGATATTTGCATCCAGGATAACCTCTCGCGTGCTTTATAATATGTTAGTATTTTAACAACAGAACTACATTGACAGATGAAAAGCTTGAATCATTGCGCTGGGATTTGAGAGTTCAAATTGCTCTGGATGTGGCTAGGGGCTTAGAGTATCTTCATGACGGGGTAATCTTGTCCCATAATTAGCAATTAATTGCTGAAACATGATTAATGACCAATCTCTCTTCTGTATCAAGGATCCTTGAAATAAGCACAAAATACATTTTGAGTGAAACTCATTTCTGAATCATGTGTGTCCTAGTGGCACCTCTCCTGCTACCATATATTGCTGTGAATTGATTCACTCACCTCTTTCTTCTTTGTTATTTCCTTTTTCAGGCAGTTCCTCCAGTTGTACATCGGGATATTAAATCATCCAATATTTTGTTGGATACTTCAATGAGAGCCAGGGTATGCAGTTGCTAAATATATTTCTATTTTCTGTCCAAAAGTAAAGTAAAAGAAATAGATTTCTTTGGTTTTGATAGTAACGAAATGGCAGACTTTGAGGCGATCATACTGAAGATTATGACCATTCTGAGTTTATCGTAATGAAAATGTAAAAGCCATTTTGGGCTAATGGTACTGAGCATAACTGCAATCTTGGGTTTAATACATAGGTTGCTGATTTTGGGCTGTCAAGGGAAGAAATGGTCAGTAAACATGTATCCAACATCCGCGGAACATTCGGATATCTTGATCCTGAATATATATCAACTAGGTCCTTCACTAAGAAAAGCGATGTTTACAGCTTTGGGGTCTTACTATTCGAACTTATTGCTGGTAAAAACCCTCTTCAGGGGCTTATCGAGTATATTGAACTAGTAAGATCTCTCTCTCTCTCTCTTTCTATGTGATGTGAAGCTTTCGTTTCTTCTTTTTTTGTTTTAAAAAAAAAAACACTATGATATGGTGAGAACTAAGGGTGCATGATTTCTTGAGCATATTAGCTTTATGAGATTGCTTTTGTTATAATATCTTTGCTTGCTCTTTTGTCTTCCCCTGGTTGTACATGGATGACTTCATCATAATTCATATGTATGTTGTGTAGGGTCTACTTGCAAAAGAATATTGTTTCTAGCCTCTAGGTAGATATGTTACCCTCTTTGTTCTTGGTACTGCATAATATAGTTCAGACTTCAGAGTACCATATATTCTGGGTGCACAAGTTTTTGGTGGAAATATTTGCAAGTTTGTAAAGACCTTGTTACACAATTGGTTATAATCTGCTGGTGGGTTATGAAGGGAGTGAGACTAAAACTTCACCAGGTGTTTCTTTCTACAAATATTAGAAAATAATAACAGAATGAAATAATAAATCTAGCAGAACCCAGCAAAAAAGGTACTGGAGTCTTGAGTCTTCAAGTTCCCCGCATCTTGTAGTCCTTATCTGTGGTTGGCTTATCATTGTTGCACAGATTAGACCACCTCCAAATGCCACTACTTCCAACTTTAGGGACACATGTATAGAGAACACTGATGTCGAGCAACTTTTGAAACCCCTCCTTCCCTCCCCTCTCCCCCTATAACCTCTTTTATTGTCCATATGTTTCTGAAGCCTATTCAATCATATCAAAACTAAGCTCCAGATGATTGATGATTGTAGGCAGCCATGACTACCGATGGAAAAGGCGGATGGGAGGAAATTGCAGATTCCCGTCTCGATGGGAAGTATGATCTTCAAGAGCTTAATGATGTTTCAGCACTTGCATACAAATGTGTGAGTCGTGCCCCCAAGAAACGGCCTTCCATGAGGGACATTGTGCAGGTTCTGTCAAGGATACTCAAGTCTAGACGCGAAAGAAAGCATCACAAGCGTTCTTTATCTGCAACAGCAGAGGAGATTGCCATCAATGTTGAACAACTAGATCATCGGAGTCCAATGTCTGGACATCGACGTGCGGAATCTATAGACAGCACAGCTGACTCATGTGAAGTTTAACTCAGTTCTTCCATTTATTTATTTTTTATTCACCCTCTTCTTTTCATATTGTAAAATTGGTTAGGTTGTTAGGTTCTTCATTTACAGTACACTTTTGTCTTGGTGAGTTCAATTGGGATACGTAGGGTATGTTATAGTCTGAGTGTATGATAGCCTTTCTTCCCAATTTTGTTTATGTTATTGTAAATTTGCGTGGAAGACTGGAAGGTAAATGAATGGTAAAGGGGAAAAATCCCAGATCAGCCTTTTTCACTTCTATGAAAGTTCACTAATAAGATAGTCACAAGTATATATGTATATCATAAATATCAAAAGTCACTCTTTATATTTAAATTTAGTTAGTTATGTGATTAATTTTTCATCTATCTAAATTTTGATAGATGTAGTTACTCAATATTTGTCTCAGCAAAAAGCAGTAACTTGATAAAATAATCATGTGCATACATAGGTTTGGACATCATTACTATCTTTTATTTTAAAAAAAAATATTCACTTTATCTCAATTTATATGGTATTATTTGATCAGCATAGAATTTAAAAAAAAAAAAAACACAAGAAAAATAACCACAAAGAACTGATGAACTAAATGGTCCATTTAGGAACAGTTACATCTACATTAATATCCTATTCAATCTAATTTTATTAGAAAGAATCAAGATATATTTTGATTCAAATAACTTTTTATCTGCTTTGTCAAATTTGTATAAAACTTGGATCATTTTTAAATTAATAGGATTACTAAAACACTTAATAATTGGGCCGGACTTGACCCGTCCAAGGTCCAATGCACTTGGATCGGGTGTCTGGACACAGGGATAGAGAGAGAAGAGGAGAAGAAGAAGATTATCCTATCCTTTAATAACTCTGCTCTGTGTTTTTTCTTCCTTCACAAAAAGGATTTGCACAAGGCTTTGGCAATGGCGGCTCTGCAGAGCTCCTTTACTGGTCTCTCCATCTCCTCCAGCTCTTTCTTCGGCCAACGCTTCTCTTCTCCTCTCTCCCCTCCTCTGGTATGCTTTCTCATAAGTTCCACACTTTGGCTTTGAATATGAATTATCTTTATCTCAAATGTCACTTGCCCTAATTTCGATTAGTAATGAAAGATTTCTTCTTGAATAATTGCCTTCTATCTTATACATCTAAATTGCATTACTGATTAGAAATGAAATTTTTTATCATTGGGCTACTTCGTATTGTGGAATTGTTCCTCTGGGCCGCCATTGCTAGCTGAATCCTTGCTCATATCATATGTTTTTCGCTGGTTCTAAGTTTTGATTTTTAGTCTATTTCTTGGTAAGTATGATTGGGGCGAGTATCTGGCTGCAAATGAATAATTTAATATGTAAAGACATCTAAAATTTGCTGCAGTGATTCCTCATAAAGTCATAAAAATTTTCAAATATATTGAGCTTATGCTAATTGATTAACTTAAACTGATGTTCCTCCTGCAAAGGTTGGATTAAGGATTTGAAATTTATGAGTTCGGGATGTCACTGAACCTATTGACCATTGGCTTCGAAATTTAATATTTGGACATATTTAGTAGTAATTTTTTTAGTACATGTACAGGGTCTGAGTCAAAGCTAATAGGTTCGGCTGAATCCTTATTGTACATTTGCTCCTATGTTCCTTGATAATCTAAAACGGCTCGTATTATAGTTATCTGTCAAACATGTTTAAAATGAGGGATCACAAACAATGGTGAATTTGTTGCATAGTGCCCATATAATCACAAGCACTAGGAAGCAAAATATGAGATTAGTCGAGGTGCACGCAAGTTGATCAGGACATCACGGTTATTAAAAAAAATATTAAAATATGGGATTAGATCTGTCTCCAGAAAATGCACTTGCTTGTTATTCGGTTGACACTCTTCACTGCAATTGTTTGCCCACTCCTCTCTGGATGTCATTCTTTACACAGTTTGTCGATTTTTGGTGTGCGTCAACTGTAAAATTGAATGATTTTTAGCCACTTTAATGACAATCTACATATGACTTATGCAGGTTACATCAACAGAAGGTCCATGTTTGATTTCAGCAAAGGTTGGCATCTTGATTCATTTTATGGTCTTTTAATATGTATGCCCAAGAATACATTTGCTGCAACTACTTTTATAGGGTCACTGCTATGTGGTTATTCACTTCTTTTATAACTTATGTCGTAATGAGAGAAGTGCTCAAACTAACTCGTGAACAGCTTTCAATAATGGCCACCAAATGTTTCTAGTGCTAATTCTCCGGGACTAACTGTTACTTGTTAGGAACTGAAATATCATGCAAGTCGCAGAGGGAGTATGATATTCTTGTGTAGCTGAAACAACAGTATCTGTGAATTGTGATTAATTAGAATTTTCTTTATCATTGAACAAGAATTTTTTTTATGTCTATTTTGCAGCTTAAGCGATGGGAACGGAAAAAGTGTAAGCCAAACAGCCTTCCAGTACTACACAAAATGCATGTGAAGCTAGGCGATACAGTAAAGGTAATATCCGGTCATGACAAAGGTAAGATCGGAGAGATCACCGAGATCATCAAGCACAACAGCAAAGTAGTAGTAACAGATGTCAACTTGAAAACCAAGCATGTGAAGAGTCGAAGCGAGGATGAACCAGGCCAGATAATCAAGGTTTTGTCTTGTCTTCTCTCTTTTCTAACTTGCCTAAGAATTTTTCTCTTGAGATTTCTTTTGGTCTTAATCTTTGCCCTACCAAGAAAGTAAAATTTTGTGTTAACGTTTCAGATTGAAGCTCACCAACTTGTTTGGACTGAGGCATAGTTGTTGTTGTTGTTTCAGATTGAAGCTCCTATTCACAGTTCAAACGTGATGCTTTACTCGAAAGATCAGAAGGTAGCCAGTCGAGTGGGCCATAAAACGCTAGACAACGGAAAAAGGGTCCGGTACCTCATTAAAACTGGGGAAATCATCGATAGTGCAGAGAACTGGAAGAAAGCAGTCAAAGAGAAGGAGAAAACAACAGAAGCTGTAACTACTGCTTCCTAGGAGATCACTCGCCTGTAAATTCTAGTTAGATTTTGCTAATTTTGAACCTTCTCTCGTTGTAACAGGAGAAATTTCATTAATGTGCAGAAACCAACACTGGGATTTTTCCCTCAAGTAATTCAAATTAGTATAAAATATTTATTTTATGTTTGATATGACATCTTTTAAATGATTGATTACCTGATTTTCATACAATGGAGTGTGTTATTTTGTGTTTATCGACCTTGAGATATCTATGACAAAGTCCCAAAAGAGGTTTTGTGGAGATTTATGGAGGCTAGAGATATACTGGTGGCGTACATTAGGGCGATCAAGGGCGTGTATGAGGGAGCCAAAACCCGGGTCAGGACAGTGGGAGGGGACTCGGAGCACTTTTCAATTTTAATGGGGTTGTGCCAGGGATTATTCTTTAGCCCGCTTCTATTTTCCTTGGTACTGGATACATTAACACGACAAATTCAAGGGGAGGATGGTACCATGGTGTATGATTTGCGGATGACATTGTTCTAATTGACGAAACGTGTGAAGGAGTTACTGATAAGCTTGAGGTTTGGAGACAAACCCTAGAATTCAAAGTGTTCAAGTTGAGTCGCTCCAACACCAAATACCTAAAGTGCAAGTTTAGTGAGGTGAAGTATGAGGCTGACGTGGTAGTGAGGCTGGATGCATAGGCTATTCTAAAGAAAGGAAGTTTCAAGTATATTAGGTCTATTATTCAAGGTAATGGGGAGATTGACAAGGATGTCACTCATTGCTCGTTCTATTAGTGTTGGATGGATGAAATGGAAGCTCGCATCCGGAGTCCTGTGTGATAAGAAAGTGCCACCAAAACTTAGATACAAGTTTTACAGAGTGGTGCTCAGACCTACTATGTTGCAAGTTTTACAATGTTGTATGAGTCAAGAACTCTCATGTCCAGAAGATAAAAATTGCGGAAATGAGGATGTTGTGATGGATATGTAGGCATACTAGGAGAGATACGATCAGAAATGAGGATATCCGAGACAAGGTGGGATATTGGCTAATTTTGTTCCCATATCTTCCCATATTAGCTAATTTTGTTCGTTTCGTTTGCCAAAAAGTCGAGATAGTGGTTTGCTTCTCTCCGTATACATGTTTAATGGTTCAGTAAAAATTTACAATCTTCAACTATAGCTCTTGTGGAGTGACATTGTATGTCCTACTCAGTAATAAGCTTGACGATAAATAGACAGTCTATTTTTACTTCAAAAAAATATGATGATATGCTCAAATATGCAAGAATCAAATATAATGCAAACCAAAATGGAAATGTGTTTATTAGGATGCAGATATGATGGAAATTTTTATCTATAAGCACCCAACCAATAACATGTGACATGTACAAATTCAAAGTCATAAAGATAGGCTGGCTAACAGATATTTTTGTGCAACCATAAATGGTCATCACAGTTACTTTCTCCCTTCCAAATAAGTATCGTTTTAACAAAAATAATAATAATAAATTCTGCGTCCTCTTTAATTAGTAAAGTATTCAAGTTCCAAGTATTTCAATTTTTCAAATTATCACCAGACAAGAAGTGTCCAAAAAAGTACTAGTACTTGTTTAACTTCTTTTGTTGGGTCTTTGCAACTTGAATACAATTTTGTTCAAGCAAATAGCATTACACTCTGCAATGCATGGGGACCTTGAAAGTTTGAAAGCAACTTTCAAGTCAGTAAATAATTTCTTTTGTAACTATAAAGTCACTCACTTTTTCCTAAGTATCATAAGAAAATATTTCTTTCGTCCTCCTCCTAATGACTTTCTTTAATAGTTGGGCACAATTATGTAATCGTATTAATAGCTCTTGAGAATTACTACTTTATTACAGTTGCAACTAATATTTTATTACTGTTGTGTCATTATTTAGAATTTACATTAGTTTCTTCAGTTATTTTTAGGCATTAGTTGTGTATTACATCAATGAGTTAGTTTAGGTTCATTTGTATATAAACCCTATTGGAGGCTCATCAAATAATACGTATCTTTTTATTCCACTTCTTTGTAATTATATGATATCAGAGCAGATTGATGAAGTAGTGTTTTATTGGAGGCTCATCAAATAATACGTACCTTTTTATTCCACTTCTTTGTAATTATATGATATTAGAGCAGACTGATGAAGTAGTGTTTTGGCTGTCACAATAAGTTGTCGATGGCGTCTTTCAGCCGTGACAACCCTTTGAGGTGTGTATGTTGGAGAGACAAGGTGTTGTGTGCCGTTGGAATGGAGGTATAGTTCTAGTGCCACATATCTCATAAACCGTCTACCCACTAACACACTTAATTATAAGTCATCATTTGAAGTACTTTTCAATGACTAATCAGCTTACCAATATCTTCGTATATTTGGTTGTTTCTACTATTCATGTTATTAGAATTCATAAATTTTAAATTTTGAATTCGCCTTAGCTCGAGAGATAGTTAGCTGTTTTTTACACTCAGTTATAAAGTACAAGCACATGATGTGAGCCCAGAAAGAAAGAATAATAGCTGAAGCAGAGGAACAGTCTAAATCAGCATTAATGAAATTATCCCCAAATTGCAGTTTTGCATTGGAGTTTTATGATACAGATAGATAGAGAGTCTTTTCTATCAAAATCAGATGCATAAACACCTTATGAGTTGGCAATAGCCATGGAACATTTATTAACAGCTACTGTTCAAATCCAAGCCAGCAACAAAATGATCAACGTGAAGTGTGGTGGAATGGATAGAGATCTCAATTCGAGTATTTAAGGGTGTGGTCTAGTGGTTAATGAAATGGTCGAGAACCGTGAGGTGTCACATTTAAATACCAACAAAGACAGAAATACTAACTGATTTCTGCATGTCTGTTCTAACCTCGATCAACAGAGTTACTTGGTATCTGTTGCTGGTGGAAGGAAGCATGTATCCCGTAAAATTAGTCGAGGTGTGCACGATCTAGCCCGAACACCAAGATTATCAAGAAAAAACTTTTAAAAATAGAGAAGCCAGTGACATCGAATTTCTGAAAGATATACAAGAAAAATATCATACTAATTAACTCGTTAAGATGTAGAAAATAATCCCTTACGTTCACTTATAACTTGAATTAAAAAAAATCCTACAAACATCTCTTGTATTAATATTTTAAGATCTCATATGTTATTTTTCTTTGGTCGCTTATTTTAAAAAAAAATTTATTTAACTAAAATAATATTTATAATAAACTATAGTATTAAATAATCAAAGATTTACACGTATCGGACATTTACATTTGAGTCAATGAAGGTAAGAAATATGTCTTGCATATGCATCTTTTTCACTTCGATTAATTGCATCTCCCTGTTAATATGTAGAGCAATTATGATTTTCCAGTAAGAATCAACAAAAATTATTTCCTTTGTACACTTAAGAAATAAAAAAAATTATTAAATACATATCAAAAGTATTATTTTTTGTTTTTATTTAGTTTATTTATGATACTGTTTGCTGTTTTTATTTGTTTTTTCTTAATTATTTTCGCTCTGATTTCTTCGCTATTATTTTTACTTTACATGCTTGATTTTAGATATACTTTAGGTCTGTTGAAAAAAGTCCATTTATTTTTACAAGGTACGAATAAGATTATGTACACATCATCCTTCCTACACGTCACTTTTAAAATTATATTGAATATATTATTATTATAAAAATATCCTTAAAACTTATGACGTTGCGTATACTATGTCATTTGAATAAAGAATAAAACAAAAAATTCAAAATCTAAAAGCAAATTGGGTACCACTTTTTCAGGTCATATTAAAAGCAAGAGGGAAAAAAGGTTGGGTACTTTTTAATACCAGTAAAAGCATTTTCAAGTCACATTAATAGATGTAATAATAAGACACAGATAATATAGCCTGCAAAAAGAAACAAAGACAATGACTTGTTATCTCCTTCATTCTGTCCTTTTAGTTTTTAGATTATATTAAAGCACAAACTTAGGACCACATGCCTAAATTTTTGGTTGTTCCAAGTGTTTTTTTTTTCGTAGTTGTATTAGGACAATGACGGTAAGAATTCCTATAGTCGATCTAACTTAAGCTTCAAATTGATGTGCAGTTATTTCTTCAAATTTGACTGCCAAACCATGTTATGGTCTCTTCAAAAATTAATGTTGCACTTTTCATTTAACACGCACGCAATAACATTTTTAAAGAGCCTAATAGGTATTTGAATGTGCGATTTTATGTCGCAATTTGAAATTATGAGATGAAATTAGAGTTTGAACATGCGATTTCATTTCATAATCTCAAATCATGAGATAAAATCCCAAATTCTCCAAAAAGCTTGATTTGGAATTTATGAGATGAGATTTTACAAATATAAAATTCAACCCACAAGTTTATATTTTATTAAAAAAAAAACAGTCCACCATTTTATATATACCAATTATATTTACCAACTATTTATGTAATAAATGTAAAAAAAAAAATTTGAACAACTATTATATTGAATATAATAGTTTGCCAACCATTTACTGTGTGGGAGGATTATATTAAAGAGTAGTACACTACAACTAATGTTTAATTTTACTTTTTATTGAACTAAAACTCGATTTTTAGGTTGTATTTTTTTTAGAATAGCTTTGTGATTATGTGTTATATTTTATTATAAACTTTTACCTATTTGGTAAGATTGTAAAAGAATTTGGGCAATTTAAATAATTTTTACAACTCATGGGGTTCCTATATTCATGAGAAAAATATACAATTTAAAATTTTCAAATTGCATGTCCAAACAAAACTTCAAACTTTGTCTCATATGATTTCCATCTCGCATGGTCAAACGGGGCCCAAGCAACATAGGTGCAGGAAACATAGTTTAATGAAGTGCATTATGTTACACCAATACATGTATGAACTCAAACCAAAAATCATCAGAGATGGAGAAAAAGTTGGTCATTCCCCACAACAAAGTGAACAAAAACCTACCAATGGAACTTTGGATCTCATCTAGCTTTGCCAATTTTTTGGTAATAACAGATATAAAAATTGCAGGAACTAAGAATTTGGACTCCAAGAAACAAAAATTCCTGCAGTACAAACATGTAGAAAAGCCTATATATGTGAAGCAAAATTTCACTACTAACTTGAAACATTCTACCATGTGTTTAGGCTTTGCAGATTACCACAAAACAAGGAAGAAGAGCCTTTGGATTAAGCAAATAAAGCTCCTCTATGTTCGAGTACACGCCAACCTTACCTGCCAAAGAATCGAACCCGGTTTGGCCAGCCATTTCTTGAATGTTCTCCAATGGCCTATGCACTCGACCTGCAACTACTCTGCAGACGATCAACGCTTTTCTTAAGGATGGATCGTCTTCACTCATCTCGATACATTCATAAGCACTTCCACTCGTGGAAGTGGTGAAGACCCCAATCCCTCCTTTGAGTTCCTTCTTCGTGGAGAAACCATTTCTGATAATTCGACAGACGCAACATTTATCAGATATACAGAGACTGCAGGATCCGTTCATGCCAAGGCCGCATGCCAAAGTAGTTCCATAGAACCTTAAAAGTTCATTGCCATCAGCTATACATCGAGGATGTTTCTTAGGGAGCTTACTTGCTTTGATCTTCACCATCTCCCTATATTCTTCAAACCGAGCCAGAGTTTTTTGCGTGTTGTGAACTTTTAAGACCCTTTCGATCCGACCAGCGTTGCTCTCAGATTTTAACCAGCTTGAGCGACAGATTATTTCTACTATCTTCCTTGAAGAATCACCCTCCAAAAGTTCACTCACTGTCCATTTGAGCAAAAAAACAAGCTAAGAAGCCTTTTCTTTTTCATTTTTTCTTTTTTAAATTAGTCACAAGCTACAGAAAATGAATACAATAGCAACAGCAACAGCAACAACTACTACTACGTATCAATGCCAAGCAAGTCGGGGGCAATGTGACACATGCCTAGATGAGCACGCCCAAATGTATTACAGTATGTATTATGAGAATTCATCCTATATTGACATTCAGCGTGATGGGAAGCAAAATTCCATTCTGATCCTGCAGTACAGTGCAGGCATAGATATCTAAGAGTAATGCACATAGAATTTCACAGTTAAAATTTCATAATTTCTTTTCCATCACCTCCCTACACCACCGATCTGTCAATGCTAATCAATTTAAGCAGAAGTTCCTGATACCGTCTCACCTTGAAGCAAATTTCAAACAAATTTACTGAAAAAGGGCATCTTTCTAACACTAAAGACAGAGACAAGAAGTTCCAATACCTAGGACACAAAAGGGAATGAGCTTTGAAGCTGCAAATGTACAATATTGTGAAGTAGGACATACAATTCCATTTGAACTTATTTCAATAATACTTTTAGTTGCTTTGATAGATGCAATTGTTATAGCTAGTCAATAACAAATATCTATTAAAACACACACAGAGAGAAGGAAAAGGGGGGGAAAGAAGAACAGGAAGCAAAGCAAAGTACTTTTCTCCGGACAAAGAGAATTAAAAAAGAAATAAACTATAAGTACAAGCAATAAAACATGGTCGTTAGGACTAGGAATGATGAAAAAAATCAAAAAAGCAAAGATTTTTTTACCAGCATGCTTAGAAAGATGATGTTCTTCGAGAGCTTCCCATTTCCCAAATTGCTCTCCACACTTATGACATGTGACCCCAGAAGTTCCATTAACATCATTGTCAAGTGAATGCCTAGTTTTTGAAGGAAAACTACTATGTCCTCCCCCAACTGCAGATCCTTCTTTATCAACAAGAAAAGATGCACTCCTCCTTGTAGGAGTTGCCACTGTGTTCCTACAGCCAGAATTGAAGTAATGCATTGTAGGGTGCCCTCCTGGACCAGGGGTACCAGGCCTCAAAGTGCCCACAAAAGTTGAGCCACCATTAGTAGTCCCCCCACCAACATTAGCACTTTCTTGAAAGCCATTAAAACTAGTGATTTTCAGCTCACACCTTGAATTACTCAGAATAACTTCATGGGTTATTGGGTTAAGAAACTCACTGCTACCAATAGATCTTGGACTACAACTTGGTGGCTTATCCAAATGTCTTTTGCTTCCGTGGATGACATCTTTGAGATTTGCTATAGACCTTGAACAACCAGACCTTCCTCCTCCTTTTTTAGTCAAAATTGCGCTCAGCTGTTTTCTTGTTTTTGGGTCATGAACATCTGATGGCCCTGATTTGCAATGTAAAGATCTCTTCAAAGAAAACCAAACTGCTGGCATATTCTTCTTCTCCCCCATTGACAAGAGCTTCAAAGCTTCAATATGCTCAAAACTATATCTTTTCCTCTATTTGTAGTCAGATAACTTTCTAAAAGAAATGAACTTTTCCTAAAGCTATCATCTTTTTCTACCTCCATGAAACCCAAAAAAGTTAGTCAAGAAGATTTTCTATTCTTGACTGACATTATCCCTTATGAAAATGCTCCTTTATAGCTATCACGAAACAAAAGTGAATAACCCAATACCCTCAAGAAGAAGACCCACACAGCATCCTTCAAAATGACTAGAAAAATCAAAACTTTTCAGAAATTTAGGTCACTCAAGAAAATCCTAACTAGAAACCCAAAAAAAAAAGCTGGTCAAGAAGATTTTCTATTCTTGGCTAACATTATCCCTTAGGAAAATGGCTTTCCTAGCTATCAGAAAACAAAATTTGAACACCCAATACCCTCAAGAAGACAACCCCAAAAGAACCTTCAAAAATCAAAACTTTCCAACAATTAAAGTCAACCCAGAAAATCTAACTAAAACCCATGAAGAGAAGCAAAAAGCTTATAGGCAAAGGAGAAGGAAGAGGATATGGTCAATTGAATGAAAAAACAAGAATCTATTGGGTTATTATTAAAGGAAAAGGACAAGAAACTCAAGAAGCTTTAAATTTTTGGTTCGGTGATATTAATGAACGACAGTAACATAAGCAAAGGTGCACACAGTATAAAGATTCAGAAACGACAGGCTAAAAATTGAAATTTACTCTGACACTTGAAGAGTCACAGTCTCACTCACCTCACTTCACCTCATATTTTGAATTGAATAAGAATCACATTTGAATTGAATGATAGTACTATATCACAGATAATGTTTTTTCCAAAATAAATGAATAACAAGTAAGGTAATTAATAATATCACAAGTCTCAATGATAGTTTTTCCTATTTCAATGAACACATAATACATAAATAGACATTCAAATTTGATTTCAACTGACAACTAAGTGCTTAAACTTTGAAAATGCATATTTAGGCACCTCAAATTGATTTCACTTTATCAATTGAGCAAGATCATCTAGGCAACTCAACTTGATTTCACTGTGTCATATGCCACGTCAGCATCGTGTGCCTACAAGATATAGTGGGAACTAGTTGGAGTGCTTAGTTGTCAATTGAGACCAAGTTGAGGTGCCTAGATGTACACTCTCAAAGTTTGAGTATTTAATTATCAGTTGAAGTCTAATTTAAATACCTATTTATGTATTATGTTTTTAATGAATCCAACAACTAATTATCATCTCAACAGTAAGCTCTCTTGTTATGTCTATTGTTGCATGTTAACTGCTTGTTTGGATGATTGTTAGTCAGAGGCTCGTTTGGTACGAAAACAAGTAATATTAGGAATTATTAATATATAGATTAGTAATGCAGATATTGCTAATATAAGGATTATAATATTGAGATTATTTTTTATTAAGTATCTGGTTCATTGTGTGCAAACTAAATATACTATGTATTATGTATTGTTTAAAACTCTATGAAATTTAGAAAAAGAGATTGAAGGGTAGTCTATCCATGTAGGGGTCTTATCCAGGGATTAGTTACCCTTTTATTTGCTTGATATAAAATAATATACCCTAGGGTGTATAAGTAATTCATGTATTAAATTAAATTGAGTAACCAAACAATATATTTGTTGCACTAAATTTTAATTCAAAGACTATTCTAATTAATACAGTCTACCAAACGGATCCTTATTGTATTGCAGGTTGTTATTTAAATTTTTTTTTTTGTTTGTTTGTTTTTGGTAACTAACTGATCATATTATCAAAGTAGCAGCAGAGTACAGAGATTTCCACAAAGCTGGACAGGCATGCTCCAAACAATGTGATCAAAACAACAACAACAAAGAAGCATATAGGAAAGCTTAAACTTGCAACATTATCCCAAGGATAGTAATTAAGCCAGGCTAGAGAGGAAAGATGGTTGACCAACATTCACATCTCAAGCACTCTCACCTTTGGTGTAATACATTGGATCCAAAGTCTATTTTATTTTTAGACACAGGTTCCAGCAGCAGCTCTGTTCCAGGGAGTCATATCAAAGAAACCAAGTCCCTCAGCAGTCCTAGGGCCACATAGTTTTTCCGATAAGATCAATGTCTTTTTTGAAGTATCAACTCCCCTAACCATAGAAATCTTTTACATAGGGATTCTGCTGCTTGGATCACTTTTTTGACAGAATAAATACTTGAGACCATAAGACTTGCACAGAGAACAGTACAGACTTAATCAACTGAACTCTCCCTGCATATGAGAGGAAGCGAGAGGTCCAAGATTTAATCTTTTCCAGCATTTTATCTATAAGAGGCTCATATTGGAGCACTGATAATTTCTTAGGGGTAAGGGGTACACCAAGATACTTAAAATGGATAGTCCCTACAGTGAACCCCAGGGATTGTAGAATAGTATTTTGCTACAGCACATTAACCCCACCAAAAATAGAATAGTGGGGACCTCATTAATTAAGTATGGAATAAGAGACTGTAGTAACACAAGTCATGATCCAATAAAAAAACTAGCTGGGGAAGTTTTAGGCCCTTAACACTTGGTGCAGGAAAGGCCACTCAATAGAATCACAGGCCTTCTTCATATCGATTTTCATCATAATCCTAGGTGAGACATTCTTTCTCCCATACCATTTAATGAGCTCGTGGCTCATAATAAATATTATCATTGATCATTCTCCCAGGCTCAAAAGCAGATTGAATGGCATCCACTAGATCCTCCATCACCTTTTGTAATCTGGTGGCAAGTACCTTGAAGATGATTTTGTAGAGCATGGTGCAGCATGATATTGGTCTATATTCACTGATTCTAGTTGGATTTTGCACTTTGGGAATCAGAGTTACGGTGGTACAGTTAATAGGTGCAAACATATGGCCGCTGGAGAAGAACTTCTTGACTGCATCGGTGACATTCTCACTAATAATCCCCCGTGATTTTTTGAAAAAATATGCATTATAACCATCACAATCTGGAGCTTTAGAATCATCTATTCCCTTTAAAGTTGCCAGTATTTCATCTTTATGGATAGCTTCTATAAGTCTCAACTTTTGACAGTTCTTCAGTATTGGCCCTTTCTTCATGATACTGGGATTAATAACTGGAAACTGTGAAGCTGCAGAGCCAAGCAACCCTTCATAGAACCCAACAATTTCCTTTTTAATATCCTCCTCCTTCAGTAGTTGCACACCATCTGAGCTGAGAAAACTTTTGATCTTATTCGGGGCAATTCTATTCTTCATGCTGGCAAAGAAAAAAGAGTTGTTTGCATCACTCAACTTCAACCACTTCACTCTAGACTTTTGTCTCAGGATGCTCTCTGCAATGATATCCCATTTTTCTAGTTGTCGTTTAATGTCCTTTTCTTGATTGAACAGAGCAGAGTCATGGCCAGGATTCCTCATAGTGGCTTGAATGCTTTCAAGCTGTTGCCTTAGGGCAATGATATGTTCATCAACCCCTCCTGAATTCTCTAGTGTTTATCTACTTGATTACAGGTTTAACCAGTTTAAGTTTTTTCAAACACAGTTTTCGTATGCCCTCCACTAGTATCTGTACACCATCCCTTCTTCACAGCAGCGGGGAATTCAGAAATGGTGTTCAAGATTTAATATATATATATATATATATATATATATATATATATAAAAATTAATCTATATATTTAATATAATTTTTTATATAAATAATATAATTTTTTGACGAAGGGGTTCTATTCACCATCGGAGTATATGTGGCTGCGCCAGTGCTTCACAGTCTCGTATGGTCAGCAATATAGTTAAAGAACCTGAAATGCGATCATGTTATTAATTTTTTTATATTTTATTTTTATTTATTATTTAATTATTTTATTTTATTATTTGTTTTACAGTTTTATAATAGCTCTAATTTATACTTTACTTTTCTTATAGGTTTATTCTTCAAGTTATTAATGTGTGACACCACATAACGATGAAAAAAAATATGAATTATTTTTATTTATATTTATTAAAATAATATAATACATGCAATGTACAATACAATATGTTACTATACATTATCAGCAATACATAACAACCATCCAATGTAAGTGTAAAGGTACAAGTGAGGATGCCCTTTGAAATTTTTTAACAGTTTTATCTTTTAACAACCGTCTCCAAGTTACGTACTAAGGGTCGTTTGGTTATAAGTTAGAGTTACGTAGGTATTATTAATACATGAATTAATATGAGAGAATTTATATATTATTTTATACAGGTTTTAGTTATTCATGTATTAGTTATAGGTATTAATTATGCAAGTATTAGTTATGTAAGGTTTAGTTATGTAGGATTTAGTTATGTAGAGATTACAATACATGAATTATTGATTATTGAATATTTAATTTATTGTAAAATAATATATATTCTTTACAAATAAATAAGTAAAAAAATATTATAAAATTATTGTATAATTGAATTTTTTTCTAAAGAAGAAAATGGATATATATAAAAAAAGAAAGTGATCAATAATAATATATATACATACACCATTCATATTATCCCAAAAAATAAAAAAAAAATACATAAAATAAATATAAGTGATAACTAATTCTATTTACACGAAATAAGTATAATTTTTTTAAAAAAGTATCAAATTAAAAAAGATTTTAAAAGTAAATAGGGGTAAATATGTGATTTTATTATTTTAATCATGTATAACTAATACCCTCATAACTTATTTCACCTTCTACCCCGCATAAAATTATACATAGATTTCCTCATAAGTTATGTAATTTTTAATCACGTAGAATTACTAAAAACACAACCAAACATTGTATAACATTAATACATGAATAACTTTTATACAACATTTAAAATCTACCAACCAAACATTGGATAAGATTAATACATGAATAACTAAGTTATTCATGTATTAAATTGAGTCTTATTCAGTAATCAAATGGCCTCTAAGGGGTCGTTTGGTAGCTGGTTAGAGTTATGCATGTATCAGTAATATATGAATTAGTTATTAAGAATTTTATGTAGAGTTTAGTTATTCATGTATTACTCATTTCACCTTCTATTCTGCATAAAATAACACGTAGATTTCCTCATAACTTATACATGTATTAGTTATGCAGGTTTCTAAAATTGCAAACTAAATACTATGTTAATTTTATAGTTATTTTAACTAAATACTGTGTTAATTTTATACATAAATAACTTACCTTCTAATCGGCTCCCAAACATAATTTTATTTATATAAAATTTAATACATACATAACTTATATTTAAATCAGCTATCAAAATAACTTCTAAAAAATTATTTAATTATATAAACTTACCCGTATTACCGATTTCAAACTTTAATAAAGTAAAATATAATGATAAACAGATAAGTTAACGTAAAAAGAATTCAATTTATGATGAAGTCTTGCGATACAAATATTGCTATTATAACAATTGTATGGACCAATCTGCTTTCTAAATTCTAATGGTTGCTATGGGGAAACAAAAATAATTTAATAAATTTTATTTTATATTTATTAACTCTCAACCCGCCATTAAAATGCGGGAAAGCAATAATTAGCTTCGAATTCCAAAGAGATTTTTTTTTTTTAAAAGCTTGAAATTAAAAGAAGAGCTTATCATTACATTTGAACCCCATTTTCTATGCAAACTTTTCATTTAGGTCCCTCTTTGCCAAAAAAAAAAGAAGAAAGAAAGATACAAATAAAAGTTTGTTTAATGAATAGTAGTGAGATTTTTTCATTTTTTTAAAAAATTTTGTTTCTTTTTGTGAAATATTTAGTTTTTATGTCAAGTATGAGTTCCAATAGAACTGAACATTAATTTTGTAAAGAGAAATAAAAGATTTGATAGATTTAATTAAATAATAATAGTATGACTTATATAGAAAGTAATAATTATTGGGTTATTTTAAAGATTGAGTTTCAAAAATGAGAATTAGAAAACGATGGAAATAATATAATGAAAATAAAATTTGAAAATTTATTTTTTATAAATGAATTTAGTTCTTTATCAGTATCGGAAAGTAAAATTTATGTGTTTGTATATATAAAAATATAATTTCTAACTCATAAAGAGTTAGAGAAGAGAGTCTCCTCTTGCATCATTCTCACTCTAATTTGGATAAATTTGTATTTGGTCAAATAATTTTATTGATTAATAAATTTTTTGAATCAAATTTAATTTTTTATTTTCGTTAATTAATTTTCCTTTTTCCTAATATTAATTCAAGTGGTATTTAGTTTAATAACGACCGTTGCGAATTTAAACTTCGTGACCAAACAAAGAACAAGTACTTTTTCACCCGTTACTCCGCTATAAAATTTCAGAGGCTTCTAATTTCATTCAGGAGATACATAAACAAAACAAAATACTCCTCTTCTTCCCCTTATTTCTTCATTATTTTTACAAATAAAGTAAGTTTCATGTGATGTACTCCGTTTGTTAAATTCACTGAAGTTCTATAATTTCTATTGACAGTATTGTAGAATCGTTCTATTCTATTCCCGAAGGAATTATTCCAAAGCTTTTGACAATTATGAGGAAGTTAAATTTCTTAAAGAAACACAATTTTTTATTAGGTTAGAAACTTATTTATTATAACATTTTTCTATTTTTTTCTATATTTTCTGAATTACTGTTTGTAACACAAAGATAATAATGATATCTAACCGAAAATTAATGTAGAAATGAGTTGAATTAAGAACAAACATCACTCATCTTTATTAACGATTTATTCAGTCTCCATTCTCCACTTATGAAAGATCAATCCAGACACAAAAAATATTACGATTCTAAAAGCTTTGCTCGGAGAAATAAAAAATATATATTATGTATAATTTTAAAAAGACTATTAAATACTCTACATAACGGATATTATATTCAATAAAACTTCTTTTGGGTTTTATGGAAACGGTATGAGGGTGAAATATTTTGAATTTTCATGTCATCCAAAATATCTATAGAAATCTGCTCGGTATAATGTTGGTATATTTAGTAGGACTGTCACCATACTCACCAGGTAGCTGCTTATGATTGCGGGTCATTCACAAGAATGCCGTAGTATTTAATTTTTGTTTATTAATTATATTTGATTAATATAATTTTATTAATTAATAGGTATTTTTTAAAAACGTGTAATAATTCTTCTTTTCATATTTTAAAGTGACTTAAGTATTAAGAATAAAATTGAAAAAAAATAATTATTTTGATGAGTGATAAATTGATTATGAGAACTAGGTTATGTTTTGTCAGAATATGTGCATTTATATTTCTCAAATGTATTTAAACTCACAAAATACAGGAGGTAGTTTATTGCACATTACTTATGGCAAGAGCAAACAGGAAGGATATTTTTAAGTAACTAAGTGCATACTACTAGGAAACTTATTCTTGAGAATATTTACTTAAGAAAATTGTGTCATGTTGAAATTTAATTTTTTACTCAAATAATTCCAAATTGTGAAGTAATAACTTGATTAACTTCTGTCGCCTTCATTCATATAAAAGGATCACAACTTATTTAGAAAAGATAATTATTGCATCTGTCATCAAGAAAGTTTTTCTAGATCAGTAGTTATCATATCAAGAAGCAAATTTACATCAAGCTTGTATTTTGTGTCTAGAGTTGTAACTTTCTTTGCTAGTCTCAGTTGGAATTAAGTTTTTAAAGAAGTGTTTACCGTTAGAGTGAAATTATAAGATTTGAGATATATACTTCGAGCTAGTTTCTTTAGATTATAGTGGTATGATCTGAAACCACTTTTTGAAATTAGTGAAGTTTGCCGAATATTCTATAAATCATAGGTCATGATTTTTGCTCTGCATATGAAATTTCCTTTATTAAAAAGCGCTTTAATCCAACTTAAATTATAATATTGAATTACGTAACTATCTCGACTAATATTTAAAGTATTAGAAAGGTTCTTCTTTTTTTCATATTTTTTTTTCAATATATCACTTCATATCAAGCGTAATTTTTTTCCAGGTAATATATAAAGATACTTTTGTTATAACTGATGATAGTGACTTAATCGATAATGTGAAAAATATACGCGATTAATATGAAAAAATTTTACAAATAATTTTTCCTACAACATCATCTTACTAGGGTTACGCAAACTTCAACTCGTATATAGTTATGGAAGTGTGTGAAACTTGGGAAACCCTAATAAAATGATACGAAGCTTCGTTCCTCAGCAAAGTGTTTACTTCTTTTTCGCCAGGTTTCATTCGAGCTGTCCCCTCTCTCCATATCTCTACTTACTGGCTGAATGCAGATAACATTGTAATAATAACAAAGCCAGATAGAGATATCACAAAGTCGTTGAAACAAAAATAAATTCAAAATACAGATATAAATAAAAGTTTCGGTATAAATTCAAGAGATGAAATATTTTGTAATCTGATCACAGTTTCATGATAAACAAATTCTAAAACCTTTTCTTTTATTATTTTTATAATAGGAGCATTATATACTCTATCTTTTTTCTTTTTTTAATTATCAAGAATAATTGTTCCTAAATACTTATTAATTTGAAAAATTAAAATTTTTAAGTAAAATTATACTCTTAAAAGTTACGCACCAACAACTGAAAGAGGACGGAGGGATATATAATAACTTCCTTCATTTTAAAATAATTGATTTTAACTTTTTCATTTTGTTTCAAAATAAGTGATGTTTTATATAATCAAAAAGACATTAATAATGTTCTTGAAATTTCACCCTTATTTAAATGAAGAAATTTTCACATAATCAAGAAAATATTATAAAAATAAGTGATTAAAAGTATATTGTATATTTAAAGAGTGTACATAATCTAAACACGTAACTTATTTTGAAACGGAGGGAGTAAGAACCTAACTCATTTATGTATTAAAAAGAAAATAACAAAAGGTTGGGTAAAATTGTCAATTACGCGAAACGTGTGTGGTACTCTGGTGGACAAGTCCAAATACAAAACTCATCGTAATCCTTGAAGCGGTTAAATGTGTCAGTACCTTTATCCACCGTTTATTTGCTCTTAAATCCAACGGCGTACAAGCTCGATCCGCGTGATTTTTTCTCATTGGCTGAGCTTAAAACCCCCTCTGGGCTATAAATACCAAAACCGAATTGCTTTACACATTCACATACAAAGAGCAATTCAATTCTTCTACTTCACTTCTCTCTCGTTCGGTCGATCAATTCGTTCGAGCGTGAAGCAAAGCTTGTTGTTTTACATTGAAAATAGCAATGGCTGGTAGAGGAAAAACCCTAGGTTCTGGTGCTGCAAAGAAGTCTCAGTCCCGTAGTAGCAAGGCTGGTCTCCAATTCCCCGTTGGTCGTATCGCCCGTTTCCTCAAAGCCGGCAAGTATGCCGAGCGTGTTGGAGCCGGAGCTCCGGTCTACCTTGCTGCCGTCCTTGAGTACCTTGCTGCTGAGGTGAATTTCGCTGCTTTTCCTTTTTCTTCTTTTGATATCTCATTTTTTGGGGTTTTTAGGGTTTGTGATTACTGAATTTTACATGACATCTGATTTTATGTGATTCTTTGCGTGTGTGTAGGTGCTTGAATTGGCTGGAAACGCGGCGAGGGATAACAAGAAGACGAGGATTGTTCCAAGGCATATCCAGTTGGCTGTGAGGAATGATGAGGAACTGAGCAAGTTGCTTGGAGATGTGACAATTGCTAATGGTGGTGTTATGCCCAACATTCACAACCTTCTGCTGCCCAACAAGAAGGCTGGTAGCTCCTCAAAGGCCGCTGCTGATGAGGATTAGACACCTGATCTGGCATTAGGCTATTTGCTTTTATTAGTTTAGAGAAATTAGGTCATGAAATTAAGTAGCGTCACCCCCTCCCCTCCGCCCTTCCCCCCTCCCTTTTAGCCCAGATCTCTCAAACCCAAATGTTCTTTCCTAGTTCCTTTAGCTGTCAGAGTTTTATGTTTATGTGAATACAAATCAATGGATGAATGAAACCTCATTTTCAATTCTAATTCTATCTATTTCAGTTTCTCCTTGTATTGATAGAAACCTTTTTATTGAAAAATTTAGCCAATGAAGCTGTTGTTCATATAAGAACTTTGATTGTTGTTCCTGTCTTTTAAGCATGTTAAATTGGATTTAAAATTATTTGCACCATTGTTTCCTGATTTTACTCTTGATTTTTTGTTTAGCCATATGTTTTGTTATGATTGTTTTGATATCTGGTTGTGTTGTGCTCTTTCTAAAAACCAGCAGCTTCCCTGGTGCTCATTTGTGTGTCAATTGAGATAAATTTAAGATGCTAAGATTTTTTTTTTTCTGAGGATCCCTCTCTACCTTTTAGGCAGGGTTAAGGTTTGTTTACACTCTACCCTCCCCACAGATGGCATATGTTGTTGTTCATTTGATGAATCAAGTAACATAGATGAGCAATTTTGCTGAGTTTGTGAAGTTATAGATTTTTTGGATTTACAACCTTTGAGCTCTTTCGGGTAATTAAAAAATAGCATGAATATTTGTCAAGGGAAAAGCACCTATCATTTAGTTATTGCTTCTATTGTATTCTCACCTGTTTAAATATCTACTTTTCCTTATGATGGTCATATGTATAGCCTAGAAGAAAATAGTTATCCTTGTCTACTTAACTATCTATATTAGGTATATATATATATATATATATTCTTGTACTCTTAATTGAATTGCTGTTTTCTCGTGAACATTGAAAGGTGAAATGTGAAAGATCTATTGTTGATCATGTTTCTCATCAATAATTCATTTACACACGTCTAACATCTGATGATTGAAACAAGTGACATCATTTCTTGATTAGGAAATGATGGCGAGTGATCATGCCAGCTGAAGACGTGACAGGTAATGGTGTATAATACTCTATTAGAATCATTTCATTCCTGCAAGGTTAATGATATCTGATATTTTGTGTCTTCGAATCATTTCATTTTCTGATATGTTCATTTTCCTACGTGTATACATGTTTTAGTTTTTTCCTCTCCAGTCTTCTTTTTTGGATTGTTATTACTGTATTTGTTTATTTTTCAGGGTTGTAGTTTGATCCTGTGTTGGGAATCCTGAATCCTGATTAACACCAACTTGTTGCTGATGAGAACTGGAACCTCAATGTATTCGTATTTCCACAATATTGCATTTATTAGTTTAATAGTTTGTGGTGAAGCATGTGTGAAATAATACTCTGACTACCATAACCTGATTGTGTTCAACCTTCTACGGACTTAATGAGTAAGTTTCATGACGTGGCACCTGATAATGTTGTCACATAGTGATGTGCAATCGGAGTTTAACCAGGGAGTTCACTTTAGTTTTCAAGTCATCGTATCCTTTGCATGATCAGATTCAGTTTTCCATCTTTGCTATTGCTTACATGCATCGGTTCTTAACACGCTTTATTAGGCATGTGCATTTGTTTTATCATCTTGTTCTAGTGACTGTTCTTTAGCTTTAGGTTTACATGGTTTGGCAATTACTTATTTACCTGTTTATTCTTTTAGTTTCAGAGAACCTCCCTCATTCCTTGTTGAGAGTTGGTGTAAGGGAGCAGATCTGCTTCCTGCATATAACAGGCAGTCCTCTTTTATTCCATCTTCATGAAGGGTCCTGATACTGTTTATGAGTATTTAGTAAAAAGGCACTTAAGGAAACATCTGAATCTGTTGTGAGAAGGTCAGATAGGTTTATCCACCTAAATGAGATATAGCAGTTAGAATGAGTACAATTTGAAGGTTGAGGAATCTCTCATGAGAGCTTGGATTCTAATCTTTCCATGGTACCTACCTCCTATCTTAGTTGAACTTTTAAGTGGATTTGTAGAAGGGTTAGGCCCGTTCCATGTCTGAGGAACTTCTCTCTCACATTTTCCAGGACTGCTATTCTCAATCTTCACTCTCTATGCTAGGCTTGCAAGTTTCATCTTGTGTGTCAAGTTATGCTCTTTCTTTTAGCATTTCCTTGTTCTTAGTACTTTCAGTTGCTGGTATGAACTTTACCTTTTCTGAGAACTTGAGGAATGGATGCATTGATGTGGATCTTTAATTTGTTTGAAATTTCCTTCTCTTTAGGTCTTCTTTTATTTCTCGTATAAGGTCTTGGTAAAATTTGAAAGCTTGTCATTTTCAGTATTTTAGTTTTTTTTGAACCTTCTGAATTAGTTGTTGAACTTATAAATTTTTCTGCCTTAAAGAGAGTATGATGCGAAGACCTTAACTGTTTATGTCTCAAAGCGGGGCTATCACGTAGCTAATAATTCTTACTACCAAAGTGACTACAATTAGGTTGATGGAGGTTTTATTTCACCAAATAGCTGAATCGTGCGTATAAGAGGAAGAACCTTTTTTACCTCAATAATGCTTCCTCTTTCGTGTACGCTGACCATTTCATATTTACTGCTTAAGCCATGTAAAACTTGAGCATAGTTAGTAGATTTATTAGCGAGAGGTTTGGTATTGGAAAGATGATATTTATAATTCTATTATAATTCTGAAATATATTTATATGTGGCACTCCAGATCCTACTTCATGTAGTTAATAAGACATCTTCTCTGGTTGATGCATAATTATCCTGACGATTTTGCAAAATAATTGTTGTTTATTTTGTATTGGCTTATGCGCATGAACACAACCAATAATTGCAGATGCCATGTAGACTTTATCTCTGTAAGAGATTTTACCATTTGAAGCTTAATAGTTTAGCCAGTTTCCTCTTAGGATCCTTGCCATGATGATATAGCGGAATACTTGTGATTGGTCTTGGTGATGGATAAGCACTGTGAATGATGTGATAGCAACGAAAACTAGTGTTGCATGTCTCTGGTTTTATCCCTATAAGTTCTACGACTTACGTTTAGTAGTTAAAACAGTTTCTTCTTTGGCCTTTCGCTACCTTGTTGTATACTTGTATATATGACCTTATTCTCTCTCAAGTATAGCAGCCTGCTGAATTCGTGAGACTTCTTGTGTTGATGGATGCTGTGAACAAAAGGTAAATATCAGGTACATTTTCATTGAAGTATTAACGGCTGGTGTTCTTTTGCCTTTTGGGTTACTGATGCAAATGCTTTTGCTGTACTTTCTTAGTGTTCTTTTAATGCAATTATTACCTTCTAAAAAAGGCATTAACTGCTGATGTTTTCTCCATTTGTATCCCATTTCTCATCCCGGACTAAACTATCCAGTTGAAAAAAATATAGCTGTGTATTTTTTGAGGTAAGTCTCATCTCTGTTTGGTTAATCTATTTTCCTTCAGAAATAGACTAAGAGCCTGTTTGGATTGGCTTATGACTTATAAATCAAAAGTCACAAGTTAGAAATCCTAACCTATGTCTTTTGGCTTAAAAACAAGCGCTTAAAACCACTTTTTTAGTTTACCCAAAAATTACAAAAGTGCATAAAAATACTTAAAATAAGCCAATCCAAACAGGCTCTAAGCGAAGATTCAAGAAGGGTGTTCAGAATATGTGGTTAGTGGAACTCGATGATGTCATATCGTTTGCAACCAATAATCTTGTGCTGTTAGGTTGTGCACCACTTCATCACATTGTGCATGCAACTGTTACTATTCATTCATTAATCTACTTCCCTGGTTTAAAACTAGGAAGACTTTTTGAGCCATTTTTAACAACATTTAGGAAGTTCCTCCAAGTACCAAGAATGATATGTATGAGGTACTCTTCTTCATCTATTCTCCCAGGATTTAAAATATAGGGAAGCACTCATATTACTGTTTGTTATACACCAAAAGAAACCTTCGAAGAGTGTATGGAACTTTAAGCTGGATAGGATTGAGCTTCAACTAGATTTAACAAGAGAAGAGGCAGATAGAAAACTCAAGGCAGGTGTTTAACCACTCTGTTCCAGACCTGCCCTACACATGAGCTAAAGCTGCAGGTGCATGCCTCTGAATGAGACATTTGATGAATACTTTAGATAGTGCATATGTCAATATTTACAGGAAGAAAAAGAGGTAATCCGCTAACGATTGGGTAATGTCTATTGACAAATGTACAAAGAATTCAGTAGCATGAAGCTATGAAAGATTTTCTGTACTTCATAGTCGGGCCACCTTTGTTTTGTAAACCTCTTCTGTTCCTGGGGTCCGGAAGGGAATGGAGCGGGAGAAAGCTTTCCCTAGCATGGCCCCCCCTCCCCTCTCCCCCATTACGCTTTTACCTTACTTGCAGCCCGTAATTTTTTTGGGGTCATATGAAATACTTCTTTTTGATCTTTCTACATCATTTCCCATGTTTCTTGCATCTTTTTGGATTACCAATTTGAAATTTCACAGTAATTAATATAGTTATTATGTTCTTTTGCTTGCAGAATTGCGGTGCAAGGGGATCAGATTTTCAAGTAGGAAGTGTCTAGTCTGAGAAGTAAATTTTTTTTTCTAAAATATGAGTTGGAAGTACCTAGCAGGAGCACTTTATCTTGCGTTCAAGTGCTCAATTGGAACATATCATGTTTTTTGTTTTAGTTGTGAATGCTGAATTTCGACTCCTTTTGTCTTGAAGTAAAATGATGCTTTTATACTCGATACTGCTAACCTAACTTGTGCTTCGTTTTTTCAGGGGATATAAAGTACAAAGATTCTAGCCAAAGTTGTTTTACAAATAAGTCATACTTCTAACAAACAGCAAGACTCGTAAAATACCATGCAAAATCTGAATTTTTTCCCTTAAATTCTACTCTTGGGTTTTAGATCTTCAATTTCCAAAAAATATGAAAGAAAATTCCAAGTAAACACAAACACGACATATGAAAGCGTTTCCTTGCTACCAAGTTATATTTTCTATAGCTAGTATAAATATTTATAGCATTATATTAATTATTTTAAAATAAAAAATATTTTTGTGGGGCATATATATTATATGTTGCTGTAAAAATAAGAATTTTTGTGTGGTGCCACAAAAAACTATAGTTTTGGTATGATCCAAGGCTGCCACTAAAAACATAGTGGCGACTTGCAGCATCACAAAAAGGGGGGATTCAGTGACGATCCCAAATTGTCATAGTGGCGACAAACATAGCCACAAAAAGTGAGGTTTTTGTGGTGACTCATATGTGTTGTGGCAAAAAAAATATCTGCCACTTAGTATAGCCAATTACGACCGTTGGGTCACCACAAAAGGATTTTTGCTCGTGAATTTACGATTTTTTATGGTGACTTAAATTTCATTTTTCTTATATATAAATTGCTCTCTTAAAAGCTCTACAGTAAAAATGATCATTTCATGATTTATAACTAGTAAAACTGAAGTTTATGAAAAACTATAATGTATAACTGCGTCTTCACGTATAGTCATATATACTAATACACACTAAATAACAATTAAAATTAAAGTTAATTTTCTAATAATGATAAAAAAAGAAGCTTCATTTTTTGAGTCAGTACACTTACCATGTGTACTGAGCTCCCGTGAACTTGTATGCATAGTATGTGAACTAATATATTATAGTTACATTATCAATAGAATATATTGCATGAGATTGTAACTTAATATCTCCTCTAGTTTCATCTATACCAACTAAATTATTCTTCATTTTTTCATCAATATTATTAATATAGTTACTTTGATATCCCATTGTTTCCTCAATTAATATTTCACATAGAACACAAATTAACAACGAGAACGACAACATATGTGTTAAACTATTGGATATTATTTTTCGTACGTGGAACTATTTTGAGAAAAAAAAGAAGAAAAAATATAATTATTGCACTTAGTTCTTTAAATATCTTGAAAGATCAAACAAAATATATCAGAATTATGTGAAAATTAAAATCAATTTAAATATAATATGTCACTCTATTAAGAAACAAATTCACCATAGTGAGAACGTTCTTATTTGAAATACCAACAATGATGATAAAAATTCACATTTTTATGCACTCGATCTCATTAAAAAAAGCTTCATATAACAAATTCAGTTTTCTTAGAATCTCAGGTTCACAAGTGTCCCAATATACTTTCATAATCATAGCAAAAAATGTGGGGTAAAATTCTCGCTCAAATATGAAAATGTTTCTTGTATAAAATGAAAGTTTTCGCCTTCAATCTTGTCGTATTTCTAGTTCATTTTGTGAAAAGGGACAAACTAGACTTTGAACGTAGAAATCCGTCAAAAGTCTGTAGTCAAATTTACTAAACTCTGAGTATCTGATTAAATTATCCTTTGGATCATATATCATGAAAGTATCATCAAACATAAGCTAAAATTCACCTCTTTTCGACAAACAAAAAGATTGACAAAAAAAATAATCCACCGGATCTAGAGGACAATTGATGGTAAACATCTTTCTCCAAGATTCTTTATTCTCATACTCCGTCATAGTCCACACATCTACGTGAGTAGTCGAATTATTATAAATCATAGAAAGATTACTTCCCAACACTAGGACATCATCCCCTTCTCCATGGCAAGGTCGCTCCAACCCCTTTTCATACCAAGACTAGCAGTAGTAGCCCAATAAAGCTTCCCATTCACAAACTTACCCGAACCAATTAATCGTGTTCCGTTCCGATAACAATGTATTTTTCGCCAAGAATTATTCATTAGACTATACATATTGACCTTTTGAAAATCATGTAGACGACCCTTAATAGAAAAAATACGCACTACCTTATAATCATCATGGATCTCATCATATCCGAAACCATATATGAAATGACCATCATTGCTCGATTTAGTTTCAAAATCGGGCAATTTCTTGTACTTTCTTACTGTTGGGTTCCATAGAAATAGTTCCTTTGCCTCATTTACAAGACAAATCAATCCATTAATTGAACCCTCAATCACAAAAGATATACCAGAGCTTTTCATTTGATAATCCAAATCAGGTTCATCCATAACAGAACAATCTTTAAAATTGAATTCTGGTTGGGCAATCCTTAACATAACCCTATGATTGGTGTAATCTTTATTTTTATTAGTTGATAAACTTAGATGACACTTAATAAACTCAGGGCTACCAATCAAAGCAAACCAATATTTTGAAATAGACCTGAGCCGCAAGAGAGATTTTACTGGAAGCCTTGAGAGGATTGCATTGACAAGATCATAGCAAACCAAAATTTCATTTTCATTACATTCTAAATTTTCTTGCTTTCCTCCAATGTTCTTTCCATTCAGCACTTCTGCAGGTTGCATTCTGAATTTTTTGTGAAAATATTAGAGTCGACAAAGAAAGAAAAAAAGAAGAAGTTTTACTATTTTGAATTGAACTGAAAATGAGAGTATGTTTTTTTTTCTTGCTTTATTTTTTTTCTTGCTTGATTTATATTATAATAAATGTCACTTCAGATTACACTCATAAAATCATTTATTATTGGCTAATAGTGAGTAATTAAGAATGTGTCAATGAATTTTGACTGAATCATTGTGTGACCAAATGTTCAAATCCTAATAGAGGTTATAAATGTTAAGTAATTCTTTTCATCAATGAGAGCGTTAGTGGGTATATAAACTTATAGGATACATGATCACTAGAAACGTATCAATTATAAAATAACAATAATAACATATCCAGTATAATTTCATAATGTGAAATTTGGAGAGAATTAAGTGTACGCAGATTTTACCTCTACCTCAGAAGAGGCAGAAAGGCTGTTTTGTATAAATTATATAATAAATTAATTAAAATATGTGTCAATAACCTCAAAACCAATATTTCTCTCTCTATATAAAAATTAGTCTTATCAAAGTTAGAAATGGTCAACAATGCTGTAAATTCATTCTTATCAATTATATGCTACTCATGACACTTGGCAAAGATTTTAAAGAAACATAAAATACGACCTCCTCTACATCTTCTACATATTACATGTTAATAATTATGTATAATTTGTTACTAAATAATTATTAAGTGATGCACATTCTTGCATCTATTTGGGTTAAATCAAATTTACTCATTTTAGTGTTTGGTTGCTAATTTTACTTAGTATTTGTTATATTCATATCGAATTTAATTTTTCACTTTATTTGAAAAATCAATATTTGATCATGAATATTTTAAATTCTAACTCTAAAATTTGAAAAACAGTCAAAGTTTGTACACATGCTTACAATATTATATAAAAATTGAGTTTCGTATGCCACGAACTTCAACCCATGAAAATTAATAAACATATCTGATTCTGTAACAGAAGACTATCAACCTAAAATGAAAATTACGAAAACAATTTCATATATCAAAATAACCTAATACATTGCAAGAAAACCAATTCAAGAAAAAAATATCAAGACTCGAACGCCCTATCTTCAAGCAAGCTTACAAGCGCCTCCTGACCTTTTTTTTTTGGGCTCACATAAATAATTTAAAAACGTGATTGTTGACGTGAAACAAGCAAGGTAGTTTTTTAAAGCTATGTAACATTTTTGAAATTTAAAAATAAGTTTTCAAAATTTTTAATTCAGTGAGTATAGGTCAATTAACGAAAAGGTAAATATGCACCAATTATTAAATAACGAGGGTATATATGCACTATTTTTTAAATGAGGGGTATATCTGCTCTAAATTGTAAAGTTGAAGGGTATATTTGCCCTTTTCTTGTGGCCTGATAGTTAATAAAGTCGAAAATCTTAAATCAATTTGTTCACGCGCTATCTTCAAACAAGCGTACAAGCGCCTTCTGACTTCTTCTTTTTTTTTTTTTTTGTTTTTTTTTTTTTTGTTTTTGTGCTAATAATTTAAAAACGTGATCGTTGACATGAAACAAGAATCTCGACCATATAAATTAATAAATTATGAAAAAGATAAGTTAATTTAGTTCGGAAGAGAATCTCGTCCGTATAAGTTAATATAGTATGGAAACTAATCAATTTAAATATCCTTATGTTAAGTTAATGAAATATGAAAAAGAATCTCAACCGTATAAGCTAATATAGTCCGAAAATAAAAAATAATTTAAATATCATCATGTTAAGTTAATAAAATACGGAAAAGATCTCGACTATATAAGTAGATATAGTACGAAAAGAAACTTATAGGATATATGGTCACTAGACACGTATCAATTATACAACATTAATAATATACCAAGTATAATTTCATAATGTAGAATCTGAAAAGGATTGAATATACATAGACCTTATCTCAACTTCAGAGGTAGAGAGACTATTTGATATAAAATATACGATAAATTAATTAAAATATGGGTCGATAAACTCAAAATTAAACCAATATTTCTCTCTTTATAAAAGTTATTCTTATCAAAGTTAGAAATAGTTGCTGTAAATTCTTTCTTATAAATTATATACTACTCCTGACACTTGGCAAAGATTCCAAAGAAGCATAAAATATGACCTCCTGTACATATTACATGTTAAAACGTCCCCTTCTCTCCTTTACAACATGTATAACCAAACTCATCTCCAACTTTAAAATTTTCAAATAAAATAAAAAGTATTTGATTTCTATGACCAAACGCCTACTAAAAATGATAGACATATCCATTGGCAGAGACATCTTAGTCCAACAGTGGTCCAGTGCACAATCTTTGCCAGGAATAGCATTTGATTCCCACTTAATATTTGCTTTATCTTTTCTCCTTTCTTTAGTAATATATTACGTTTTAAAAATTCTAAATTCGTCTCTATTTCCACGTAAACAGACTAAAATAGTACCTTATAATAAAATCGTAAAAAATGTTCTGCAAAAACACTTCACATTTGATATGCATTAATGAAAGTATAGAAAATATAATTTATATTAGACAAATAACTCAAAAAATCCCATCATCATACAAATATAAATGTAATTAAAGAGTCCATAAGTGATTATTGGTTGCGGCACATATATAAAAAAGGGAACATTTCAAAAATATACATTGTATTTACGTATTCACATTTTTAATTTAAACTCGCATAGCCTTTTTTTCTTTCCGTAATACTCATTGCTTATATACCTGTTACTCTAAATAATTTAACAACCATGTACAAAAATATAAATGTGTTTATACGCATTTTTATAATATTATACAAAAATTAAATTTCATATCTTAAGAACTTCAACCGCACGAAACTTCATTGGAAATAAATCTCGGCCGTATAAGTTAATATAGTACGGAAATAAATCATTTTAAATATCCTTAGGTTAACTTAATGAAGTATGAAAAAGAATCTCAACCGTATAAGCTAATATAGTCCGGAAATCAATTCAATTTAAATATCATCACATTAAGTTAATAAAATACAGAAAAGAAGCTCGAATTCAACTGTATGCTGCTCAATCATGAGTTTATTGCACGGAGCTTGCCTAATACAGTTTACATCTCCCGTGTGGTTTGCGAGCTATTACACAATGAGCAAGTTACCATAAAGTGCTCGCCCAAAGAATAGAAGCTTGTGACATACACTGTGGATTTCCCTGGAGGTTCCCAAAAAAAAGAATCAATACTCTAAATTAAAAGCTGATCATACGAATTAAGTAGTACGAATTAAAAATAATTTAAATTATTATGGGGGAGATAAAAAAAAATATCAATCATTAATATATAGATCATTAATGTAGAAGGTTAATATAAGGAAATATATTTGATATTAAAACTTAAAAGGCCATAGATATTAGGAGAAATGTAAATGTGCAAAATATTAGGAAACTATTTTTAAACTCAAGAATTGAAGAGTACGTTTCACGCTACTACTAGTGTGATAATATATGAGTTTAAGATTTATACAATTTTATTACGAATAAATTTTTACACCATCAAATATTCAAAAAGTATTTATACATAAACTTCTTTAAAATGTAAAATATAAAATCCTTAAATAAGAGACGTTACTTGCTAAAATCGATAAATATGAGCAATAATAATAGCATATTCAGTAGATTTCCGCAAGTGGGTTTGGGAAGGGTGAGCTGTACTACGCAAACTTTAGCCGATACTTGTGAGGTAAAGAAATTGTTTTCGATAGACCATCGACGCACAAAAATCATTTTTCAAAAAAATGTTTGATAGAGAAGCCAGAGTAAAAAACTAAAATAAAGAAGGTAAATATTAGCACTATTATAAAGTTATTAATACTGACGATGTATATTACTTGAACCAGTGATATATAAAACCTAATTTTCTCCAAAAGTTAATTTCTTAAGATAGATAAAAGCATATTTCTTTCTCCATTTGTCTTTTTACATTTTTGACGGATGGTGTGAACAAAAGGTAAAAATATCAGTCCTAATATATAGATCATTAATGTAGAAGGTTAATAAAAGGAAATATATTTTAAAACTTCATAGGTCATACATATTTGGAGTAATATAATTTAAATGTGCAACCAATCATGTAATATTAGGAAATTATTTTGATTCAAACTCAAGAATCGAAGAGTTTCATGCTATCACTAGTGTGATAATATATGAGTCTAATTTATACAATGTTATTATAAATTATTTTTTACACCATCAAGTTATCCAAACTATGTTTATATGTAATTGTTTTTAAAAAATATATTAAAATTTAAAATTTTAAAATAAGACATGTTACTCGTTAAAATAGGTAAATATGAGCAACAATAATAATATATCTAGTAGATTTTTACAAGTGAATTTAGGAAAGATGAGATGTAAAAATGCCGATTTTCAAAAAAAGTTTTGAAAGAGAAGCAAAAGTAAAAAACTAAGACAAAGTAAGTAAATACGAGCAATGTTATAAAATTATTTAAACAAAGGGTAAATCATACTTAAACGGTAGTAATATGTAGAACCTAGTTTTCTCCTGAACTTAATTTTTTTTAATAAATAGACAAAAGCATCTTTTTTTCAGCATTTGTCTTTTTACCTTTTCTTTTTTTCATGAATTACTTGAATGATAAAAATAATTTTCTTTTCTTTGTCTTGTCAAAAGAAAAGGACGAGAAAACAAAGAAACTGAAACCAAGACTTTTACACCCCCCCCCCCCCAAAAAAAAAAAAAAAAAAGAAAGAAGGAAAACTCACAAAAAAGAAACCATGGTTTTTATGCACTAACAAAAATGGAAAAGAAAAACAATTTCGTATATCAAAGTATGAAATTGCAAGAATATCAAGAATAGACGATGATCAACAGTTAGCTGCATTTTTTACATATCAATATTATTTTCTACTGGATTATAGTCTCTGAAATCAACCCATAAATACATAGACATATCGAAAATTTCGTGCCAAAGAGGGTGAATCATTTTAGGCCAATAATACCTCCAGTCATTTTCCAAGCAGTTAAGAAGTAGTGTTGTAACATTAAGATTTGATTCACCAATACCTCTCCACAAAGTTTAATGAGTAATATACAATAAATACATAAAATATATCAGCCCTTTGCAAACAAAATGCATAAAGTTGAACCCTTACAAATCATTACTTATACAATTGAAATCATCACAACATCTGTCGTTTTCATTCTTGCTGTGTTTCTGGTTCATTTTGTGAAAGGGGAAAAACTAGGCTTTGTACGTAGAAATCCATCAAAAGGCCATAATCAAATCTAGTAGGTTGTAAATATCTGATTGAGTTATACTCTGAATTGTATATCATGAAAGTTGATTTAAACATAAGCAAAAATCACCATTTATTGACAAGCAAAAGGATTGAGAAAGAAAATAATTCGTAGGATCTACAACATGATTGAAGGTAAACATTTTCATCCAAGATTCTTTATCCCCATACTCCTTCACAGTCCACACATCTATGTGAGTTGTCGAATTATTACAAATTATTGAAAGATTAGTTCCCAACACTCCCAGCACGAGAACACCATCCCCTTCTCCATTGCTAGGCCGCTCCACTTTTTTCCATTTCTCATCAGCCAAATCAAAAGAGGTTATTTTCCAGCGCCTTTCCGTACCAAGACCAACAGTAGTAGCCCAATGAAGCTTCCCATTCACAAACTTACCTGAACTAATTAGTCGTACCCCATTTTGAGGACAATCAATTATTTGCCAAGAATCATTCTTTAGACTATACACATTGACCTCATGAAAATTACGCAGACGCCAACTAATAGTATAAATCTGCACTACCTTATAATTATCACGGATCTTATCATATCCAAAACCATATATGAAATCGCTCAATTGAGTTCTAAAGTTAGGCAATTTCTTGTGCTTTCTTATTGTTGGGTTCCATAGATACAATTCTTTTGCCTCATTTACAAGATAAATTAATTCATTGACGAAACCTTCAATAAAAAAAGATATACCAGAGTTTTTCATGAGATAATCCAAGTTAGATTACTCCATAACTCTATGATTGGTGTTATTATTAGCCGATAAATTTAGATGAAACTTGATAAACTCAGGGCTAGAGATTAAAGCAAGCCAAGATTTTGAAACAGACTTGAATTTCAAGAGAGATTTGACTGGAAGCCTAAAGAGGATTTCAACAACCACTTCAATTGGTAAAAGAATGTTTGTGTGTTGATGGGATGCTTCATCGGAGGAGTTCTTTTGATAAGCATAAAACCTCAATTTCAGAACTTAATACTCCTTCTAATTCTATCTCTTTCATGTCTTCTTGATTTGTTAATCTATCAGCAGCTTCTGAATTTTCTCGCTTTATTTTAGTGTTGGTAGATACCATTTTACTGTTAATTAGTGAAAAACTGAAAATATTGGATCTAATAAAGAAAGAAAGCAAGTAAGAACTTTTTTTTTACCTTCTTTGGAATTGAACTGAGAATTGCTAGCACTAAAATCAGTAAATATTAATATCAGTTGAATGAGGATACATATGTCACGGAAATTATCAAGCATATACTGATAAGTAACAAGTGTGTGTTTTTATTTGTTGTTTGCACCCTATTTTTAAAATGATTTGCACCCTAATATATTTCTTTCCTTGCAAAATAATATTAAATTTTTTTTCTTGAATTAGCATAACGATATAATAGAAAAACACACACACAAAAAAAATTACAATACAAAATGGATATGGTGACTCTTAATTTGTGAAAATATTGGAGCTGATAAAGAAAGAAAGCAAGAAAGGATTATTTTAATTGTTTTGAATTGAACTGTAAATGAGGAGATGGTTCTATCTCTTGCTAGATTTATAACTTGAAAAAAAGGAAACGTTTTCATATCAAATCAAAATAAATTTCATAATAGCTAATCCTACCATAAATTGCAAGTAAACTAATAACTAGATTCAGTTTAGTGAAAAAAAATTGAGAATTTTAAACTGATGCTCCAAGAAATTATTTAAATACCCTAATAATAATAATACTTGGACCTCAAAATTGCAGCGATTTCCCAAACAATTAGGAAGTGGTGTTGTAACATTAAGATCTTAGTCAACATTGCTTGTCCATGAATTTTCAAGTTAAGGATTAAAGCCTCGATATAATTAATTAGTTTCTCGGATATAGGATATGGAATTACGCTATTATGTTTGATTTATTAATGATTCATGGACCTCAAGATTGCCAAATCCTGGTCATAATCATACTCATCTTCTTCTTTTAACTCATTTTCGGCAGTTCCTCCACTTTCAAGATTAGAAAATCTAGGCACAATGGGCTTCAATTCATATAATTCAAACACGAGAAGCTTTATTTTTCTCACTTTGGCCTGCGATTTTTCTGGATTTGATCGGTTTGTGAAAATGACAATGAGAATGAGGAGATAGTTCTTTCTCTAGTTACATTTATAACACTAAACTCCGTAAAATGTTAATTGTACTAAATCTCACTTGATATTTCAATCCAAAAATAGTTCACATTTATTTATATAATTATCTTTTTTCAAAATGGGTCACCTTTATATTATTTTCCTGATTTGTCATAATTCATGATTTGTAAATCTTGGGGATTATTTGGATAACTACAACAGATAGGAATATTCTCAAGCAAAGCCATACATTCTGATATGAACAACTATATACTTTATATGTATGTGTGTACATTTTAGCGATGTATTCATATTCTAAAAATTGTAGATCAGCCTGCGGCTGTACGCGAACAAACTGAAACAGGAAAGAAAACAATTTCATATATCAAAATATTTGTTCCCACAAATAATTTCCAGCTGAACCAATTTCCAAAATTAATAATCCAATGTAAAAACTAGATTCAGTTTACTAAAAGAAAAATTGACAACTTGGACTGAAATTAAAAAAAGTGCTGCTATGAAGACTTGGACCTTGAATATCTAGTCTCTCACATTCCAAAATCGACCCATAAACCCATAGACAAGCTGAAAATTTCGCGATAAAGAGGGTGAATCAATTCAGGGTAATAATACCCTCTAGTCGTCGTTTCCCAAACAGTTAAGAAGTCGTGCTGTAACATTAAAATCTTAGTCGTTAGAGCCTTTCCGCGAACTTTCAAATTGGGGACTATATCCTCGATATAATTAATGAGTTCCTCTGAATAAGGAGATGGAATTACTCCACCATGGTTGAAGTAGTAATGATACATGGATTTCAAGATAGCTTTATCTTGATCATAATCATACTCTTCCTTTTCTTTCAACTCATCATATTCGGACGTTCCTCCTTGTTCAAAATTAATGTAAAATCCAGGCTCAAAATATAAAGCCTCGACTTTAGAACTCAATACTTCTTCTGGAGTTAACATTTTGAATTCATAGATTTCAGACATGGGACGCTTTCCTTTGTGTATTGCTGCTTTTCGTTCTGAATCGTGATTTCTTCCTTGGTTGTTTTCTCCATTCATTTGCACTTGTTCCATTTTTGACTCTCTGTGAGAAGAAAAAGAAGAAGAAAGAATAGCAGTGTGAAAAGCTAAGATGAGGTAACTAAGATCAGCAACGTTGTAACTAATTTATAATGTTGGTGCATATGATAGAAAAAAGCATAAAAAACGTTTCTTTCTTGTTTTTACAAAAGAAAAGAGACAAAAACAGTTTGGAATAAGATCACAAAAAACGTGACTGGTAACATGAACAAATTGGCAATTTTAGATTTGTTTTTTCACTGATCATAAAATCACAAGATTCGATGAGACTTCTTAGGGTGTAGTCGGTAGGAAGGAAAATATTTTCCATGAAAAATATTTTTTTAGGAAAATAAATGAGTTTTTTACTTATTTTCTTGTGTTTGATATGTATGCAAAAAAATATTATCCTAAAGTTATTTATATATAATCTAGATAAATATTATGAGAGGCGGGAATTGTCTGGTAGAGATGGGGAATATGAGAGTGGGATGAAGATGAGGTGTGTTGGAGGGTGGGAGGACACATTGAGCAACTTATTTTCCTAAAGAAAATATTTTTCAAAAATTTTGACCAATGGAATTTGAGAAAATTAGAAAATATTTTCCATCATACTGAATACTAGGGGCATACATAGTGCGGGTTGGTTCGGATTCTTTAAATATCACAGCAAACCAATTATAATGGAGTTTTAAATCTATAAACTACATCAAACCAATAAAATTCAAAATTTTCAACCTCGGATTTTTTTGGATTTTTCATTTTTCTCTGATTTTGTGGATTTTTTGTTGCCGATAAAGTCTTCATACAAAACATATAACTTATAATTGAAATATTTCTTTAATTTTAGTAATATACAACTATCTAAGGTATTTTTATCAAAAAGATAACAAAAAATATGAGACGAGTGTTGACATTATACTAATATTCAACAAAAGGATAATGAAACCGCATAAAACTAATATAACTAATTAATAAGTCATAATGAAAATGATCATACTCTAAAAGTATTAAGTTATGTCAAACTAAGCATGGGGCTAATAAGTATTAATAAATAACTAAACACTTTAAAAAAAAAATAAGTTACATGTTTTCACCATGTAAAGTAATCAATGCAAAATTAAAAAGATAGATATCTAATATTACTGTCATTTCTAGTATTGAAATCATTTTTTTTGTTAGCATTAATATTGATTTGGAATTTATTTTGTTAAAACATGCATCTATGAGTTATAAAACTTATTGGATCATTCAAAATTCTAAGTCCAAGTTTGAATTAATACATTAAAAGACAAAAGTTAAGAAATATTTATAAATTATATAAAAAATATTTATAAAAACTATACACATATAATGTCGGGTTGGTTTGGTTTGGCTCGACTTTTTTTTTTTTTTAGTTAAAACTAAACCAAACTAATTATGATTGAGTTTTTTTTTCAACACCAAACCAAACAAACCAGTATTTGGGTTTTTTTCTCAGTTTGGCTCAGATTATCAAATTTTTGCGTTTATCGGTTTGCTTTGTATACACTCTTAGTGTTAACTGTCAATCAATTTACATTAAAGTTTTAATTGCTCTTTTTTTTAACTTTCTGACGTAAATACTTTTGAAGCGCTTTCATACTGTTATGGTATTAGTAAGGAACAACAAGAGAGATTTTATTATTCCTATTTATTATGAGAATAGTAATCAGGTTGAAGCAAAAAGGAAGTCTCTTTTACGGATCCTCTCCAATAATATCCTTTGTATCACATTCTTTAACATCAACTTGTGAATAAAGTTCTCCTTTAAATATACATATTTTTTCTATAATTCGATAAATAGAGAAAATATAGAAGCTCTTTACAAAAAAAAAAAAAGCATAAAATGAAACTCTTACAAATCATTACTTACATAGTAGCAATCATTAGAGCATCTACCGCCTTCATTCTTGTTGTGTTCATGGTTCATTTTGTGAAAGGGGACAAACTAGGCTTTGAATGTAGAAATCTGTCAAAAGACCATAATCAAATTTATTAGGTTGTGAATATCTGATTGAATTATCCTTTGGATTGTATATCATGAATGTATCATCAAATATAAGCAGAAATTCACTTCTTTTTGACAAATGAAAAGATTGAGAAAACGAATAATCCGCCGAATCTAGAGTACAATTGACAGTAAACATCTTTCTTCAAGATTCTTTATTTCCATACTCCATCACAGCCAATACATCTACATGAGTAGTCGAATTATTATAGATCATAGAAAGATTACTTTCCAAGACTCCCAACTCAAGAACACCATCCCCTCCTCCATAACAGGGTCACTCCACTTTTTTCCATTTCTCGTCAGTCAAATCAAAAGAGGTTATGCTCTATCCCCTATTCATACCAAGACTAGAAGTAGTAACCCAATAAAGATTCCCGTTCACAAACTTATCCGAACCAATTAATCGCGTCCCATTCTGATAATAATGTATTCTTTGCTCAAAATCATTTTTCAGAATATACATATTGACCTCTTGAAAATCATGTAAACGATCCTTAGTAGAAAAAATATGCACTATCTTATAATCATCATGGATCTCCTCATAACCAAAATCATATATTAAAAGCGCTATCGTCACTAGATTTAGTTCTAAAATCAGGCAATTATTGTACTTTCTTATTGTCGGGTTTCATAAAAATAATTCTTTTGCCTCATTACAAGACAAATTAATCTATTAAAAGAACCTTCAATCAAAAAAGATATGCCGGTATATACAGTGTACTCTTTGTAGATTTATCCGTAGATTGTTTCCTTGGGGACAAACCCTTTCACTAACTTCCCTATTTAATATTTCTAGCCAAAATTTTTACAAAATAAGTCAAACTTCTAACAAAGAGTAAATTGAGACTCGTAAAGTACAGGGAAAAAACCTGAACCTTTTCCCTTACACCTATAAGAAAGTAAAAAGTTCGGGCTCCTTTTTTGATTAGGTTAAACATTATAAATCTACTTTTGACAAATCTAATACATAAAAAAACATATGGTTTTTAGACCTTCAATTGCCAAAAATTAAGAAAACTATAGATATTAAACACATGTAAGAGTTTTCTTGTTAACAAGTTGTATTTTCCTTCGGTCACCAGTATAAATATTTATAGCATTATATTTGTTATTTAAAAATATAAAATATTTTTGTGGCGGCATATATATTATATGTTGCTGCGAAAATAAGAATGTTTGTGGCGACATGTTGGTGCCACAAAAAACTATGGTTTTGGTAGATCCACTGCTGCCACTAAAATGAATAATTGATGTAATGTGCATCTTAATATTATAAGTAAAATATTAATTAGCATATTATATAAGTAGAAATAAAGTAGAGAAAGTGGTGTCATTATTCCTTGTAACTCATGTAACCACAATTACATGTTCTTCATATTATATGCAGCTACTAATAACTATAAATATGATGTTTTCTTCCTTGTGTTTATAGATGAAAAAAGAAGAGAAAAATGAGAAGTGTGAAAAATGTTGTAGAGTATTTTGAGGTAGTAGTGGAAGAGAGAGTTGAAACAAAGAAAAATATTCTAAGCCTTTAATTAATTCACTATACAAAGAGAGAGTAATTTTATGTTGAAGGAATGTGTTCTTTTGGTGGAGCTCTAGACTCTTCAACTAATCCGGAGTTGTTTGAGTCATACGACATTGTTGGGCTGTTGTATTCTAGAGGGGACAAGTCAAGAATATTACTGTCGGATTGGTGAAGATTACGCTGCAGCGGAATTGAATCTTCTTAAAAAGAACGAGATATATATTTGCGCCTCAGCTTGAATTTTATTTATTCATTTTTGTTTATTTAATTTTTAATTGTAATTTTCGGTATATTCACCATCAATTTTAAGGAGATTCAATCTTGTTACAGTTTGAAAAATTCAAATATCAAGACAGGAGATCTCAACATCACTAGATCTCTTTAAGAGATGGAAAGGAAGAGATGGACGAGTAAAGTATCTTTTCTACTTGCTCAATTCAATCGGAGGAAAGGTAAAACAATTACCTAATATTTTCATAAATAAAGTGATGCCACTTTTCATGAAATTTTATTTTCATTAAATTCTCAAAAAAGTGGGGTTGATGAAATGAGAAAAATAATTCATCATGAAAATAGTGATTTTTGCATCTTTGAAAATGCTTTCAGAAAAAAGTGTTACAAGTACATATATTAATCTTGGAATAATCCACATGTTATCGGTTGCATATGAGATTTCCTCTATTGCTTTCTCGTAGTTCAACCCATTCTTGCTAATGCCAATGTGACCAAATTAGATTTCCATGAACATGTGTGGTAAAGTTCTCTAAAAACTATGCAATGTATTTTGTAAAATGGAACTCTTACAAATCGTTATTTACACAATTGCAATCATCACAATGTCTGCCGCCTTCATTCTTGTTGTCGTCCTAGTTGATTTGTGAAAGGGGACAAACTAGACTTTGACGATAGAAATCCACCAAAGGAATCAACTCTGAATATCTAATTAAGTTATCCTTTGAATTGTATATTATGAAAATTGATTCAAACATAAGTGAAAATTCACCTCTTTTTGACTAACAAAAAGATTGAGAAAACGAATAACCCATCGGATCTAGAATACAATTGACGGTAAAAATCTTTCTCCAAGATAATATTATGTAGATAAACTAACCATTTAAGGTTGTAAAACCTCAAGCTTAATCCAATTAATATTGATTTGTATAATTAAAAGAGACATTTTTTATGTGATTTATGACTTGTCTATGTAATGGTCCTTTGAGAAGCAAAAACTTTTCAAAAATGTCAGAAAGTATTTATTGAGAACACTTTATCAAGAGGTCAAGTGCTTAATTAGAACATATGCAATTTGTTTAATCTAAGAGTATATTTTTGGTAATTTTATAATAATTATAAATTCATGCCATTTGAGAACATCCTGCTAATCTAAATAGTGGGAAATATTGCAGACACCTTGTTCTGATCAACATGTAATTATTAACGTCAAGAATTGATATTTTCCATATATATACTTTTTTGATTTATCCCCATTTGATATTTCTAGCCAAAATTGTTACAAAATAAGTCAAACTTCTAACAAAGAGTAAGACTCATAACATACAAGGAAAAATCTGAATCCTTTTCCTTTAAGATTAGGTCATGCATTATAAATCTACTTTTGACAAATCTATACATAAAAAAAATAAGTTTTTAGACCTTCGATTGCCAAAAAATAAGAAGGAAACCTAAGTAAACAAAAACACAACACGGGTAATCTTTTCCTTTTTAACAAGTCATATTTTCCTTCCATCAGTAGTATAAATATTTATAGCATTATATTAATTATTTAAA